>OU696529.1:115202887-116452887 GCA_916048285.2 Bellardia pandia | reverse complement strand
GCTTTAATCTTGGGACGTTTAAAGAAACACGAAAAAGTTTTAGCCATTTACATACAAATATTAGGGGACATAGAGAAGGCTTCTAAATACTGTGAAGACAATTTTGAAGATGATCCTGATATATTTTTTACTCTGCTAAGAACTATATTAAATCCATTACAGCAACCACCTTATGAAGATGTTGAACTACACAAAGATTTTCTTAAGCCCAATCATGATATTGTTTTGGAAATACTAAATAAATACGCTTTAAAAATAGAACCTAGTAAGATATGGCCGGTAAGTGATTTATGATTTTTAAAAAAATTCTCTAATATGGTATTTATATAATTAAATTCTTCTTTTAGTATTTGCCCAAAGATTTGCCTGTTTATCGCATACAAAACTATTTAGATACGGTTTTGCGCCAAAAAATGGCCACACGCAGTCAGTTGGAAATCAAAAAGGGTTTACTAGAAGCCCGGCTAAAACGTGTCACAGAATTAGTGTTGGAGCAACAGAGCATACACTTTGAATTGACCGAATTTAGTGTTTGTCCCGAATGCAAAAAACGGTTTGCTAATCAAAGTGCCTTTGTGCGTTATCCCAACGGCGATGTGGTACATCTATCGTGCCATGATAAGAAAGCAATGGCTGCTAATTTATTTGGCAATTGATTATACATATTATGAATGTGTTCCCACTTAACCTATTATACTTACTTTTTAATTTTACTTCATTAGATTTGTTTAGTTCCAAAACAATTAAATATTATGATTTATGCTTTAAAATATATTGTATTTACTATGTACAGAAAATAATAAATAAAAATTAAACATATTTATACCGTTAAATAAATGCTTTAATTTGGAGACAAAGAAAATTAATTTCCAAATGAACATAGCTTGAAAACTATGCCGAATAATGTATTTATAAATTCTTTGAAGTAAAAAAGCTAAATATCAGCGATTGTTTAAATTTCCATTACTATTACATATTTAAGATTCTAAAACTAATTTTCATCTTGACGAATTATAAATAATTATTAGGTATATGTTTTTTTATGTTTTTCTAAGTATGGCCTTAAAAAAATAATGTTTTCGTTCTAGTTCTGCATGTTATTATTTAAAGTCTAAATTTTTTATTTTTTCTGATACAAAATTTTATTGAGCACAAAACTTGTTTGCATTTTATTAAAAAAAAAACTTTTACAATAATAATATATACTCCACTTAAGGCCAAAACAAATAAAACAGTTTATATACTTGTGTTGTTAAACTATACAAATAAAATATTGAGAATAATTTTACTTTTTAGGTCGTCCTGCTGTCTTTTTACCACCCGATGATTGTTTATCTTTATTGGTTTTGCTAGATACCAAAGGATGTAATTCATCGGTGGGAGCATCTGGTAAAGTTATTTCGTAATTATTAAGTTTTCTCTTTTTTGCTGACACATCACCATAATCATGCATTGTAGACGCATCATTATCCTTAGAGGTATTGCCATCCAAACCGTCTTGTACGGCCCAACCATCTTCGGGGTCTTCGACTTCGGGAGCCATAGGCAAAAATTGTAAAGCATTTTCATCTTCTCCATCTTCGTCCGAAGAACAAAACGCCGCCACGGGCTCAGCTTTTTGTACATCAACTTCAATTTCTTCATCCTGTTTGGCATCAGCATTTAAATCTAATGATTTATCCTCATCTGTTATATCAAATTCAGATTCACGTTCTTCGTATTCAACATTTTCATCCAGTTCCTTGAAATCAGGAGCAAAAGCAGACCAGTTTTCCACTTGATTTTGAGCCCAAATGGATACCAATCCAGAACTAATGCTTGCTATAATAGGACGCACTGGATGCCAGACTACATCTAGTAACAGTTCTCCTTTAGTGCCATGAAGAATTTTCACCAAATTGCCTATAGATTTTTCCCATATATATAAAGCATGTTGCCGGGCACTGCCGGCACATATGTATTCACCATCACCCGAAAAACAGCATTTTTTCCAAGTAGTTTTATTAACCAAATCTTGAAGTTTTTGTATAGGTTCGGGTTCACCGTCTTTACCTAATGACAGCACTTCTTTTGAGTCGTAGACACGTATAACTCGATCTGAGGTATTGATAAGAAACCCATCTCCACGCCTCGCAAATTCTATACTCTTCACAGCCGTGGCACTGGAAGTACCAACAATAATACGAAAACTGGCCATTATTTCTAAAGTTTCAACATCCAGCACTAATATTTTGCCCTTAGCATTACCCGTGTAAATATGTTTACCTCTTCTATCAAACGAAGCCACTATATTAAGATCTCCATCTGAATCAAGAGGCAAACATTTGTGGGCATCTCCAATTTTCACCAGTACCGCAGCATAACGCATGGGACATACCAGAAATCTTTTATCATTACGCGGATCAAATTGAACTTTTAAAATTGGAGAAGGAAATCGATATTTGTGTTCACATTCACCCGAAAGAACATCCCAAATGCAGACGTTGTTGTCAGTTGAAGCTGAAAGCAATTTGTGACCATTTCGTGTCCAACTTAAACTGCATACTGGATGGACATGTGCTGATATAATTTTGGCAATGCCACGCGTTAGAAAATCCCACACCACAATGCGTCCATCGTTACAGCCTACCGCCAATAGTGTGCCATATTTGTTGAATGCACAGGTTACCGCTAATGAGATACAGTCAAGAGACCCATCAAATTCTTCGGGATAGTTCTGACCAAATGATTCCAATAGTTCTAAATTCATTACATGTATGTATGGTAACTTCTTTCAATATAGGTATATTAAGATAATTTAATTTAAAACTTCAAATAGTTTTTAGTCTAGGAAACACGGTGCTGATAAAAACTGTAAACAAATAAGTCTTCTTCTATTTTTAAGTGCTGCCAACAAGTTGTATGTATGTATAAAATTTGCATAAAGTATGTTTAAGACATGGCAGCCTTAGTACATACTTTTTGGAACATAATTCACTGTGAATTCCATTTCAACAAAGAAGCAAATGAAAACAAGAAATACCTATTATTTCACAAAATTATGGAAGGTAACCAAATTCCTTGTTTTTATTGTAATTTATAACAAAACTAAACATTTTATTAAATTCAAGATCTACAAGATATTGTTGTGGAGGCTTTAGAAGTCTTCATTAACCACATTCTATATGTCCGCGATTTATATCCCGGACAAATATACAAAAAACGTAGAATATACAACACACCGGTTTATGTGTCCATCTACCCGCCTTTAAATGCCTATCTATATAAAGTGTTAAGAACTTCTAGAGAATTATTAAAAACAAATGAATTAGATTGTGTGGAGGTGCTTTTGTACAAGGATGACCACAAGGAATATGAACGTTATAAATTTAAAGCAGAGATCGGCAAAAATGCTAAAACTAATGATGAATTTTTATTGGATTTTGAAGAACAACTTAGAGGCTCATTAAGCACTCTGGCAGAAAGGCTGAAAGTTTTAGAAAAACTGCCCTCAGATGCAAAATTTCGAGTTTTGCTACATACCACACAATCTGCTTTCATGAGATTAACACATAATTCTCATTATCAGGTGGGTTATAGATTTTTTTAATTTTATTTCTTTTCATAATTTTTTTTTGTAAAATTTTAATATTTGTAGGACTTTCCTTGGCTACGAGCTGATTTGAAATCTACTGTACCCCAGCAAGAGATTTCATTGCTGCCTCTAACATACCTTAGATGTATAGGCCTAAAATTAACTGCTGACATTTTATAGTATTTCTTGTTTTTTATTGTTTAATTTGTTTTGTTTCATTTATAATAAACCTTGTCTCTTTAAATCCTCATATGTCTTACGATTAACTACATTACCCAGAGAATCTTCAAATTCTTCTTCTTGATCAGCTATCCATCTTTCAGATTGTTTTTGCGATTTTAATTTTTCCCACAATGTTATTGCATCTTCAATCTGGGTTACATTGGCAAAATGAGCGGTATTGGGTATACCCAAGCAACGCATGCCATGAGCATGTCTCCATTCCGCAAAATGACGTTGGAATGCTTTGGGGCCTTTATAAGTATAATTACCGCAAATTTCACAATTATAACTTATATTCAAGCCATGTAGTTTATATAACCAGTAAGGTATAGGTTTGCCATCCCAACCTAAAGGCAGATTTTTAGGATTGTATGGCACCTCATCAGCATCGGGATCGTCATCATTATCCGAATCACTAGCTTCTACGTCGCTGTCATCTCTTTCACCGCCAGTACGAGCCTGTTTACGTTGAACATTTTCTTTTGACGCACTACGCTGTTCAGATACTAAATCAGCATATTTGTACAGATATGCTTCCAATTGAGCAACTTCCTTGTGACGTTCATTCTCTTTTGATTGTGTGGAAGTCGTTTTAGCTGGTTTCTTGGCCATCAGAGATGAATCCAGCATTTTTTTACCTTTTGTGGAAAACAGTCGTTGAGCTCGTTCTTCCAGCGTGCCTCCACATTTCAGACCCAGAGCCATTAGAGCTGATTTTAAACGATCCAGGCCCAAAGAAGCCAATTCCTCCCAACTAGAGAAGGCTGAAAGATCCAAGTGAGCACCAGTATTTGCCAAGGCTGATTCAGTCTCTTTAGAAGCCCAACCTGGAAAAGTTCCTTGTATCCATTGCTTTTGAAATTCTAATTCCACTTTTACCATCTCCTCCTCCAAATCATATAATGGTTGCACTCTTATTATGAAATTGTGTAAATAATCATTCATTGACTCTACATATTTCTTATAGTCCTTATTTTTTCTTTCCTTTGGTATATCAAAAACATGGTCGAATGTCATTAAATATGTAATATAGTCGACCTTTTCTACTCCCCTTAGATTAATATACATTTCATAGCATTCATTTAAGTCCAAATAACGTCCGCCGCCTTCTTCGTCTGTAAACTCAACCAATGCGGACATTTCTTCGGGATTACTGTAGGCTTTTACCAAATCTTCAAACTCTACTGATAGTGGTATACTAACTTCGCTGGGATGTTTCTTATAGAACTCTTTGATTTGCTTCAAACGGTTGTAAAATTCATTAAACTCATTTGGTCCTGAAAGAGCTTGTATCTCCGTTTTACGTTCATTATCTTTATCCTCGTACAACTCCTTTAGCTTATCCGTGGAGTTATGGTGCAAATCTAATAAATATTTCAGCCGGTGTTCTGAATAAATTCTTTCCTTTTCATTTAATTTTTTATTAGCATACTCATCGACCATGAGTTTTAACAGACGTTCACGTTCTTCGTGAAAGCGCCTTTGCTGTTCTAGCAAAGTTTCCATTGTCTTCCAAACTTGCCGGTTTTTTTTCTTTTGATAAATACAAAATAATTTGATAAATAATACAAATTAATTATTTATATTATTTAATTTAAAGTTTTCCAAAGTAAAACAAAAATTGCAAGATATAATAAATAAACAGCGTTGTCAACTTTGAAGTTTCAAAACACACCAACATGGAGAAAAAAACGCGCCATTTGAAAAAAATCGCACCAAATTTAAGCTGGAGGTCCACACCAAGCGTCTACGCGTTTCACGCGTTCTAAGCAACTGTCAAAAAAGTAGAATCAATGTAGTTGTATGAGTTATATATACTATGTTTCCACGACGACTTGAATCACCTGCTTCGCCTTCTGAATCAAGTTTATGAATCATGCTGTTTACATGACTAATAAACTTGATTCGATTTGACAGTTGTCTTTAATAAACAAACAGAATAAAAAAAACAGAATTTACAATTTGTGGAAAATAATTTTTTTTAATGGACAAACAAAAGTGAGTGGAAATTAGTTAGCTTATTTGAAAAAAAAACATACATTCGTACGTATTTACTTTCTTTACTTCCAGCAACAAGAAAATAATTTGCTTTGTTTACAATAATATTAAATTTTGACATCTAGTGCAGATAAACTTGCGATAAATATTAGAGAAGAGTGCAATTTTTCGGGCTTCGCAAGTTGATTCAATATGAATCTACTTGATTCGCTCTTAAAATTTTGTATGGTGAAGCAAGTTATTTCACTCATGATTGGGGTGTGAAGCATGAATAGAGAGCGAAGCATGTACCGTGGAAACGTAGTATTAAGTTACACACTCAAAAGCGTAGGACGCGCTGACGCTTGAAACGCGAAAAGTTCGTTTACTTTCTACTTTTGAACGCGGTGCACGGTGAATAAACAAATATTACTGGCCACATGTGCAGCAGCACAACAAGTAATAGATATTGTTGCGACAGAAGAGCTTTTAGATGACAGTCAACTGTTATTGAAAATTCCACGTGAAACAATTGCCACTTTAATAATTTCGCCGTGAAAAAATAATAAGGCTAGTAAAATATATGGTATTCGGAATTGACAACACTGGTAACAAGTATTACTTGGATCATCTTGTTTGATTTTTTGGCTACAGGTTGACTCAAATATTTTTTGGCATCCTAAGTTGGTGTGTTTTTTTACGAATTTTTTTATCTAAAAATAGAATCAAAATTCCCATATTCTTTTTTCTAAAAAAGTTCGCATAAATAGAACATCCGGTGTTGTTTTTCAAATGAATGAAAATTTTCGAAAAACGGTATTTGTGGTGAATTTCTTATTTGTTAGCTAATTCAGCAACCACCCGTAAAACTGTAAACCGCAAATCCATTGCCTGCTTTTAGGATGACAAATTTTCAATGACCTTGAAAAATTTGGAATAACGGAATTTGTGGTGAATTTCTAAAAACTCACCACGATTTTTATACTCACCACGATTTTTTATACTCACCACGATTTTTTATACTCACCACGATTTTTTACTCACCACGATTTTTTACTCACCACGATTTTTTATACTCACCACGATTTTTTCACCACATGACAGAAAAAAAAATTTTTCCGTCTCTTCTTCCCCATCTCGCCAGTCAGTCAGCTCAGTAGTCAGCCTGTCGTCTCTAGAGCGTGTGTCGGTCGGTCATCCGTCGCCGGTCCGCTCCGCACACGTCCTCAGTGCGGCGTCGTCCTTTTTGCATGTGTGCGTGTGTGGTGTGTGGTGTTGTCGTGTTTTGAAAAACAACACACCGGATGTTCTATTTATGCGAACTTTTTTAGAAAAAAGAATATGGGAATTTTTGATTGATTCTATTTTTAGACAAAAAAATTCGTAAAAAACACAAACAAACAAATTAACAAAACTTGGCAGCACTATCAGCACTACCAAGCAGAGAAACAAGCCGATGCGATATGATCGGCGGCGGCGGCTTGAGCAAAAATGGTCGGCGGCGGCGGCTTGAAAAAATAATTATCGGCGGCGGCTGAAATTCGGCTCAAAACAACATATCTATAGTTAGCTTTTTTAATACAGTTTTGGAAGTACATTTTAATACATTTCTAATCTAATTTTTAAAATTTTTGTTTTAAGATTCTCTTTAGTACCACAATTCATTTATATTTTATATGAAAAAGGTTTTTCAATACAGAAATATTACGAAAAAATTGACTTCTAAAGCTCATTCGTTTTCGCTTTCGGTTTCCATCACATACTTTATTGCTAATTGTAATTTCTTATGTTTATACAAAACTCTCATAATGAATTATGAGAATTACAAAGTATATATAAACACATTTAGGTTAAAAATTTTAAATTTAAAAATTATGTATTTGTTTTTTAACAAACAAAAAATACATATTCTGTGAAAACTTTATGATTCTACCTCACGTTTCGAAATTACATTCAATAAAAAATTATTTAAGTTTTTAATATTCGTTCCAACAGAAAAATGAAACCTTACATTGTCAGATAAGTTGGCGAAAAAATATCTGCCGTTGTGAGGTACCCTTTTATAAAATTTTTGGAACAAGTCGGTTTTAGTGACTGCTCAAAAAAAAAAAAAAAAAATTTCATCAAATAGGGCTTTTTGTGTATTAAAAAAGCTAATGTAAAATACAAACCTGTGGAAATGTTGCAGCCGGCCAACTTCAAAACTTTGTCGGCTGAGCTGCCAAAATCGGCGGCGTGGAGTAAGCCGGCTCAGCTTTTAAGCCGATTATAATCGGCGGCGGCTTGATTTTATAAAAATTGCTCGGCGGCGGCTAGCCGCCGATTTCAAGCCGATCGGCTTGGTTCTCTGCTACCAAGGCATATTGATTACATACAACATGTCAAACTTTTTTATAGAGTACGTTCAGTTGTTGAAATAGAGCTGCCAGTTAGTTCTTTCGTGTATTTTTTAATATTGTTCTATATAAGAATTAACAAAACTAACTCTTAAATAAGTAATTAATCATAATTTTGATTGTATTGCAATACATTATGGTTATTTTATATATAATAGTAATTAAAACCTAAGTTTTAACATCTCTGTCATTTGATATTATGAGTTGTATAATAGAATGCAACCCTGTAATTTAACACAATTTCAAGCATGTATGTAAATATATTCGAAGATATTTAAGATCAAAATTTTAATATTTTTTTTAGTTTTACTTTAATTATTGTATTTTAACAAAAAAGAACTAGTACATTCTGTAATACTATTTAATGCAACTATGGGTGTTTAAATATTTGAATTTTCAAAATGGCTGACGGCACTCTCTCTCTTTATGCTCTTTTTTATTCAAGAGGAAATTGACGAGTACCAAAAATTTCTGTACAGAAAAAACAGCAAACACAAGCAAAGAAGAAGCGTCCGACGAGAAAAAATAAATTTTCAATGTTTTTTTTATAAATCAATTTGATTAACAAAATATACAATATAAAAATTAATAAAAAACAGAAATTTTAATTGAAATACCAACAAATAAAATGAAAGTTTAAATAAGAAAACGTGAAATAAAAAATTGCAAAATTCGTGGATGAAGAAAAAAAGAATCTAAAAAAATTTTCACTTTTTGTGTAATGTGAGTGAAGTAGATGAAAAAAGGTTAAGAAATCCTCTCAAAAGTTTTGTTAAAATAAATAATATTAAAAGTGGAACAAACAAAATTATAATTTATAAAAATTTGTAAATTATTGAAGTTTCTTACAAAAAACCAATGCAATAAGAGTGAAAAAAGTTGCAAAGAAAAGCATAAGCTGGTTTAGACAAGGAAATCACTGAAGCATAAAAAAAGTAAAATACCAAAAATTCAAGTTACAATACAAATTTATTTGAAAAAAAAAAATATTTTGTTTATAAAGAAATCTTAAAAAATAAAATTTACTATTTTATCCAACCTTCGTATTCGAGGATTTTCTTATTTTCATTTTTACGCCTCTACTTTGTTACGGTTGTTTCGTGCCAATTTGCTCTTCCCACGTTCGTACGGTTGTTTTATCAACGATTACCTTTTGCACCGCAAATTCGCATTTCAAAACGTGTGTTTGTGTATTTTAGGAGTGTAGCAGTGTGTGTGTATGTTGTGTCGGAAAGTGCGTGTGTGTTTGTAAATGACAATTTAATACATGTAGTAAAGTGGCAACCCGCTGTTTTGTAACGTGCATGACCTGCTGCTAGATCACGGCGTGACTTCTATATTACTTCTCCAAACTTAGAAAAATCCTTGGACGCCAAAATAAACAATAACAACATGTTATTGATATTAAACATTTAAAAAATTCCAGTTAATCGCTACAAAAATCCAGCTGGGACCACATAACCCAGATCATATTGGTTTTTCATATAGGTTATATTCATATCCAGTTAAAAAATATTAAACACGAAATTGCGCACTGCAATCATGGAGCTGGAGGAATTATCAAATCTTAGCAAAAATGATTTTTTGCCCTTAATACCATCGATTAAGCAGGAACAATTGGATACCGCTTTATCTGATATGGATACGCAAGAACATTTATCAGCCTCGACATCTGCTGCAGCAGCTTCAACATCCTCGTCCTCATCTTCCATAGTCAATCATCCATGTGATAGCGCTGAGAAAAGAGTAAGTTTGTTATGTTTTCTTTATACGTTTGTATTAATATTTGTTTTTATTTTGTGTTGGTTTTATTTTGTATGGTTCTGTTAGAGTTCAGTCGCAGAAGCTCAGTGACGACACAAAAAAAACGTCAGCATAAAGAAAACAACAACAAAGATTTTTTCAAAGTAACAGCAACCTGCTTTCATTTCTTTATGTTGTTGTTTAAACGACAATTGTTACTCATTACAATTTAATTTAGTATCAGTCATTATTTCCGTTTTTTATTGTTGCTGATTTGTTATTGTGTTTGTTGTTTTAATTTATTTTCTAGTACAAATCGGAAGTTAGTGTGTTTAGTTGTTTATTTCTTTATGTGTTTGTTTCATTAAAAAGTACGAAAACTGAATTGACGTGTGTGAAAGAAATGACAAGTTCAAAAGAGAATTGAAGAAACACTGGTCAGCTAAAACTGAAGAGTGTGAACCAAGCCTAATTCAACTGTACTTCTATTGAGAAAATGTTTAGTGAGATAATACAATTGGACCTTTTTTAATATTAAATAACATACTTATTATAGAACTGGATATTTTTTTGTCCGAAAGAACAATCTTTGATATTTACGTTTTAAAAATATTTTTATTCAAATATTGGTCGCGACTACGCAGTTAGTTGTTTGTCCACTTAGAAGGACGAATTTTCAAACACTCTTTTCAGAATTGCAAACACAGTACACTAGATCCCCGATTGGCGTTGTTCATACGAATCGGGGAAATGCGACGCAAACCGAAACGACGCAAAGCAAATCATTTTTCTATACAAATGCACTGACTTTTTGTTGAATGGGTCCAAAATTTAAAAATTTAGCAAGCAAATTCATATTTTTATTAAAACGCCAGGTTTTTGTTATTATAATAATAAATAATTGAAAATATATCTTTAAACAAGGTATAAAAAAAATTAAGTTGAAAAAGATCTATTTACATACATACATACTATGTATGTAAATGTATGGAAAGCTCTGGGTGACCAGATTACAGGTCTGGAACGCAAAATTAGCTGCTCAGTAAAAGAATTTTCAATTCAGCCATTGTTTGCAAAAAAGATTTCTCACAGAACGCCGACTTTTCTATTACAGATTGATCACCGTATTTATATCTACAGTGTTGCAAAATAGTTTGAACACAGTATTTTTTTTTAGAGATTCAGTGGTGATTTTTTGCTTATAACTTAGCCATGCCAAATTAGATTTACGTGCGTTATTCTTCAGTACCAAAGTTTTTGAAATATAGGCTGTTTTTATAAACGCAGTATGCAATGCAACATTTCATTGCATAGAGTTCATAATAGCATTTAGAATATAATTTAAAAACTTTTATCCAGGGACCGGAAATAAGAGTTATTTTTCAATTTTTGAAGAAATAAATCATACATAAATGAACATCGTAGAAAACTTTTAATTACACCATCATGATTCTTAGGCGAAATGCATCCAACATATTGCATGATTTTTAAATTTTTGATTTTTATTTTAACAATCAAAAATAAGAGTTATTTTTGATTTTTATAAAAGTTATTTTTGATTTTTGTATTTTTAAATGAAAAATAAAAGTTATTTTTGATTTTTATATTTTTAAATGAAAAATAAAAGTTATTTTTGATTTTTATATTTTTACATGAAAAATAAAAGTTATTTTTATTTTTATATCAAATAAAAATCAATTCAAACCTCTTATTTATTTGTTGATACCGTATGTATTATAATATGCTGCTTCATTCAAATTTATATATGAATATAATTTATTATGTGACTTATCCATTATCAGCTATAAAAACATGAATGCATAGAAATAGCTTATAAGTTTTGGCTGCCATTCAAGTCAGTGTTAACAGGTCGTTTTCAGGTGTTCAATTTTACCATCATAATTGATTTTAAATGTTCCTCAGATAAATTATATCTCAAATCTCCCAATATTAATCTGAATGCTGAAAATGACCTTTCTACACTGACTTGAGTGGCAGGTACAGAATGAACAATTAAAGCTAATTTTCGAACCCATGCAAACACAAATTTTTTGTTCTCCCAATATTCCAATAAATTAGAAGAAGTATCGAAACGCTTTTCATTGTAATTGTCTATTTCAAAATAAGCTTTGCGGACGCTGTCATTTATTCATCTCCATTGACCTTAAACCGTCTGCTAAAACAGATCGACAGCTTGCAACGGAGCTTTCATCTATTACAAATAAGTTGTCTTCAACAGGTGGCGTACCGCGTACCTATGTCACGAATTTTGAATTGATTTCTATTATTGATATAAAAATATAAAAATCAAAAATAAAAGTTATTTTTCATTTAAAAATATTTTTTTTATTTTATTTATTTTTTTTATTATTTATTGAATCTTCATATATGAAATGACAATAAGTATTCAAATCTTAATACTAAAAAGAAAATAATAAGCCCAGCCAGTGCTAGACAAAAATTTTTATGATACTAAAAAATTTCACATCAACTGATCCAGTCATCTGTTTTGCGCTTGAGTTAAAGCAAGGGTATCCCTCCTTCTCAACCGATTGTGGCCACTAAAGTTAAGGATGTCTCTTGCAAGTGGGTTTGGATGGTGTTCAAGTTTGCTTACATACTTTGACGCATATTTTGTAAATTCGACTTTTACTAATGGCACGCCTAGATCTTTGTGGATTCGAGAATTTTTAACATATCATGGTGCTGCAGTAATTATACGTAGAATTTTATTTAAAAATATAAAAATCAAAAATAACTTTTATTTTTCATTTAAAAATATAAAAATCAAAAATAACTTTTATTTTTCATTTAAAAATATAAAAATCAAAAATAACTTTTATTTTTCATTTAAAATAATAAATATAAAAAATAACTCTTATTTTCTATCTAAAAATATAAAAATCTAAAATAACTCTTATTTCTTGATTTTTTTTGATAAAAGTTATAACAGTTACGGTCCCTGCTTTTATCACATAAAATATAAAGATACTGGACTATTAAAGAGAATCTTAAAACAAAAATTTTTACCTTTGATATTTCTTTATTTAGGCTCGAGTTCATTAAATTTAATTTACATTAAATTATTTTTACTGAATGTAAATTAAAAAAAAATAAAAATTATTATTAAAAATTTTTTTATTGATAATATTTCTTGGCCTAGGATTCGAACCTGGGTTGTTGGTTGAATTTACATATGTTTCGAGAAACACCACTTTCTCTCATCAGAATTCTTTACGTTCTCACCCTCTGCACCAGTGCGGAGCCCGCTAGTAAAATGAAAAATTTAAATGGTACTGACCGCCAACAAAAAGAGTACTTTTTCAACATTTTGGTACTTTTTAGGAAACATATTTTTATTCAAAAATAAAATTAATGCAGTTTAATAAAACAACTATATTAAGAACAAACTAAAAATTAATTAATTTTTATGTAAAAATATATGTTTCAAAAATTTTTATTTGTTGTGGGTTAAGATAATAAACATATGAGCATGCCTGCATTTTGTTAGTGTTAATGTCATATCATTAATAGATCGTTCACCAACCTATTTGAAGTTTTCAAACTCATATGATACACAAAAAAAAAAAAAACTCAAACAAGAAATGAACATTACAAACATGTACGAAACATAGAAATTTAAAAAATGTATCAAAATAGTACCACAAACATCTTTAATTCTTTATGCATCTGTTTACTTTTGTAGATTAGCTTACCCCAGATCAAATAAATAACATGAATAATAACGAATTTGTGAATTCCTTATGTTCTTGTTTTGAAGCCAATGTGGTCAATGATTATAAAAATAGTAACGCTGGATTTCTAAACAGGGAACAAAGCAAAATAAATTAAGAGTACTAAATATGATGTGGGGGTACTGTGGTTTTTTTGTTGTGAAAAAGTACTGAAAATAGTACAATAGTATTGAATTTTCCATCACTGCTCAATATCGATATCATATTTTTATTTTTTTTTTATACCGTGAAATCTCAAAATAAAGACAACACTACGTATTATTAAAATAATTGATTAATTATATGAATATAAATATAAAATATATTACAGTATATGCATACATACATACAATTGTCTGCACAAGACAGCATACTGTAGAAATATTTCATGTTGTTCTAAGTTATGACGACTTAACCGACTTGCAATGCACTGCCATGCCATATCAAAAAGACTGCCTTGATATGTCATTACCACACTGGCAAGTTTTTGTGTTCTGTCATGAAGAATACTAGCTGCTGTTGCGGGTTTCAAGTTCATTTCAAGTTCACACTATATACATATTTTGCTGTAAAAAATTTGTTGAAAAGAAATCCTTGACATAGTCATTAGCAGCAAACGCATGATCTAAATGTTCATATTATTTGCATCAAATAAAAAAAGGAGAACTTATATGAAAATCATTAAAATTTTGATTGCACTAAAAAGAGGAAGGTTTAAAAATGATAACTTAAAAATTGTATCGGTCAGACGTCCACAACGACCACGCATGATTACAATTTTCTTATTATTTGTATTAAAAAAAGATTGTAAAACACTTTTCTTAAAACAAAGAACCTTTATAAAAATCATTAACATTTTAATTGAATTAGAAATTATATCGGTCAGAGACGTACATATATTCTGTTATCAATATTTTCAATTGAGTTTTAAGGATTTAATCGATTCGATTGGACTCTGTATTTAACATAGCCTCACATAAAATATTCCAGTGACATTTAGTCAGAAAATCCCCTAATTAACAGCTAAATTTCCTGAAATTATGCGATTTAAAAATTTGGTTTGCTATAAATAAATTGTTGCGGAGACTGTGTGGCATGCGGCACCGTCCTGTTTAATTCACATGTCAGTGACATATTCTCAATAAAAGGCCAAAATTGATTTCTTAATATCTCAATAGCGTGATTCATTTACCGTAATAGTATTTCCAGCCGCATAAAAAGTAACACGTTATTATCGACTAAATTCATAATAGCGGTCTAAGAAGGCCGATAATAATGAAAGAAAATAGCAAGAAATTTACAAAATAAAACTTACAGATCCACCATTTTTATAGTGAATTTATAGGTATGTGAAGTATAATTAATTCTAACAATTTTTACTTATGTATCTATAATGGCTAAATTCACAGTCTTTAGTTAGCTAATGGCAAATGCTTAACTAATGATTCTTTATTCGCAATGCTTAGTTTGTCATAAGAATACCTAGTAATAGTTAAACAATAGTTAGTATTTTAGTTTACCAATGGTTAACTAATAACCAAGAACTCGGTCATAAGCCTGTAAATTTTAAGTATTTTCTCTAATTTTCTTATTACTCTATAAACATCTGCACCCTTTATCTTAGCCGCGTTCCTAATGCAGAGCAATAAGCAGTTATTTTTTTAAGTGTAATTAAAAATATCTAAGCACACAAATAAAGATCATCTTTAGAACTTCACATGTGTTTCAATACGCGAGATACTTGAAATTCTCTTGAGAAAAAACAATTGTGCTTGTCAAAAGAAAAACTCTCGAAAAAAAATATGAACAAACAACTTAAAGAAAAAAGCGCAAATCGTATCTCTTGATTTTGTTTTTTTTTTATCAAGTTGCACGACTTTAAGAACACGATCGACGGAATATTGTATAAAAACGAAAAAATAAACAAAACTAAAAACAAATAACGATATATCTGCCACCTTTATAAAATGTTTACAATGATAAAAGCAAAAAAACAAAAATGGCCGTATAAAATTTGTAAAACGTGCCATAAAACACATGTTGGATTATACTACATTACTTAAAAATACAACAATGTATTAAAACACGGCAAATCATAAAATAACAAAAACAAAAACATGCATATACGAGTACTAAGTAATTAAGATATTAAAACAAATCATAACAAGATAAAAACAATAACAAAAACCAAACATTAATGAATGCAAAAGTAGTTGTTTTCGTTTTGTTATCATTTTAGAGTGTATATCAAAATGTACATGCATACATGTATGTTTGACACATTACGAATCGATTTTTTTTCGTCGTTTTCAAAATACGACTTTGCAACGAGTGTTAGCATAAACAATTGCTTAGGCCCCTTTCAGATTAGGCAACTTTATTTGCGCAAGTCTTGTGTTTGTGGGTGTGAGACGAAAGGCCGGTTGGAGGGGAAAGAATTGGCGAATTGCTGAGTACAGGCTTGTTTGTACTTGGCAATTCTGTAGCTGCTGTCATTCTTGTCTTGGGATATTTATAGCCTGTTCGCCGATCTCGAACGTTAACGTTCGCTTAGATAAGACTTAAGACACAAACTTTTTATCGTATCTATTTTTTTACTCAATCAAGTTTGTTTATTCCACAATCAAGTTTATGTCTTAAGTCTTATCTAAGCGAACGTTAACGTTCGAGATCGGCGAACAGGCTATTATTTGTTTTTGACGTTCAAAAAAAAATAAATAAAAATGAAAAATATACTTGCGCAATTAAAGTTGCCTAATCTGAAAGGGGCCTTACAGTCTCTACTCGTTTGAATTATAACTATTATGTTTAAAGCCAAAAGTATCAATTATAAATCACATAAATTACTTGTTTCAAATTTAAAACACTCTATAAAACATTTCTTCAATTTATCATTTAGTCAAATATCTTTTGTTTTTATATATACATATGTACATTAGGAAGGCCCCAAAATAAAGTTGCGGATGTTCTCGACTACGTTTCTACGTTTCTCAATTTTTTTTTTTGTCCTGGGGTCAATATTTGGTGAGCTAGATCAAAGGATAAAAAGGTCCTTTCTAGAGGTTTTTTGATTTTTTTTTCACATTTCTTTTAAAGGAACTATATGTAAATTTGGTATCATATGAAAGGTCTTTGAGAGGCGTATTCAATGGGTTATCAAAAATTAAAAAAAAAAATTAATTAAAAAATGTGGAACATTTCAGACAAAATTTTATTTTTTTTTATTTTTTAATAGAATTTACTTAAATAAATAGTAGAAATTTTTTGATTACAAACACCATGCAATTTAACCCAAATAGTTTTTCGTCATACTTCATTTTTTTGAATGGTGTCATGTATTGCTTTTCTCAAATGATGTGAATTGACAACAACATGCTCACATTTCGTGATTGCATTCGAAAGCTTAAAATTCTGAATTCAAACCGTTCTCTGATAGATATTTGAATCAAATTTTCATATTAGTCGGGAACATCGATACCTTATTTTTTCTCCATAAAAATGGGGCCACCCTAATGTGCATACATATATGTGAGTGTGTGTTTTTCTTTTGGTAAACTTTATCTATCACTATCCATAAATATTAGTCGTCATGTCTGTCAATTGCTTTGTATTTAAGTTATTTTAATTAAAAATACATTATTAATAGTAGAATTATTTTTGTTTTGTTTTATAAAGTTAAAAAAAGTTGCCAGTTTAGTCTTTTTGAGGCTAAATTCACTAAAAATAGTAAAACCAAATATATTCTCTCACATTGAATATAAAAAATTGCTATACCGCTGATGAAATAACCATGATTGAAGCTCAATGGCAAAACCTTTAAGATAGAAATGGACAAACGTAGAATCAACAGCTGACTTTTGAGTGCAGGTATAAGAGTTTAAAGAGAGAAAAACAGAAAATTCGTTTATTAAGTTACTATATTTAGTATTACGCTTTTCCGTACTACTTTTTAACAATTTATTTTATTTAGTTCTATTATTTATTTAGTATAATAGTTATAACAAAACCAAGAAATCGAATTAAAGAATTAAAAAATATTCCGATGTTCTTTAAAAATACTACAGCAATGATGGCACGATTTTGATCTCATAAACTTACTAGAAACTCTTGATATTTATGCAAATTCTAGTTCCTATTCTTCTCAGCATTCTACAAATATTACACTTACTAATTTTATAATAATAGTTATCAGAGAGCAGAATGAAAGCATTCGCTTTCATTGCATATTCACATTATTCGTTGTTTTTGCCATGCAGTCACTCGACAACATCAACTATTGATGTTGCCATGTAATGCATACATTGTTTTTATTGATTGCCTTTTTCGTATTCGTTTTTTATAATGCCTTTATATATCAAGCAACGAAATGAAATTATGATACATAAAAAAACTCCGCACCATTCGTTCAGTATTCGTTGACCTGTTGGAGTAATTAATGTATTTATGTATAGTTTTGGCCTACTGATATGTTTTTTAGTACTTCAAATAATGCAGCACGCATAAATTTTGGAAAAAGTAAATAACGGTGTTTTTCATACCATTAAAAAAACTCAAAAAGTAAAAGTAAAATTTGAATTTGAACTTTTCATTCAATAATCATTACAAACATTCGTATCGTTGTGTATTCGTTGCTTTTGTGATTATTAGGTGACATTAGAAGACATGCAAGGCAATGCATGGTGTTCGTCATACTTAATTTTTTTGAATGGTGTCATGTATTGCTTTTCTCAAATGATGTGAATTGACAACAACATGCTCACATTTCGTGATTGCATTCGAAAGCATAAAATACTGAATTCAAACCGTTCTCTGATAGATATTTGCAAAACTAAAAAATATTTAAATGTACATACGTACATTACTAATGCTTGGTTTTCACTATGTCAGTTTTGTTGTCAAATTGTCCAAATTGTTGGTAATTTCATAACAATTTAGACAATTTGACAACAAAACTGACATAGTGAAAACCAAGCATAACTCTTAAAAATCTGATTTGTTGCGTGGTTCTTTTTAAATTTTTTAGCAACTGAAACTAATCAATACAAAATGTTAAGCTTATCGGATAAAGGGATTTCATGTCCGAAACCGACTGAAAATTATTAAATTAATAAAACAACAAACTTTTTTTGACATCATTACAAGTTATGAATTAGAACGAATTAGAATGGAATTTGCATACGTTTACAATTTGTGTGTATTCTTCTTATGTATTACACTAGCCAACAAGGTTTTTGACTGGAGCAACCAAATACATTTCCCAGTGTAATTTGGTGCGCTGAATTCGAATCTGTAAATGGTTTTTCTCTATCACGTCAGGTTTTCGAGATATAAAAAAAAGCTCTTATTAGATTTTTCCATAAAAAGTTATTAGTTTATTTAAAAATCAATGAGTTTTCAAAAGTGAATGGCGTTATATGATTGTCGTTTGTATTTCACGTATTAGAGTCCAACAATAGTCTCCCAGCATACTTTTATCCCAAAATCCTTGATAGTTTCTTTCAATTTTCATTAAATCTTGATGGGCGCGTTCCCCTTGTTCGTCGCTAACAGCACCTAGGTTTTGTGGGAAAAAATCTAAATGCGAATAGAGAAAATGTATTTTGAGTGACATTCGTGCACCCAATTCATGATAACTTTTCAATAATTCAGCAACAATTTGTCGACTATCCCATAGACACAGGAAACAGCAATATTTTGTGAAACCTCCTTGCATACCAGTCAACAAACCAATGACCTGAAACAGATTTAAAAATAAAAACTGTTATTTACGATCATCTATGTATAGGTATATTACATATGTAAAGAAATTTAAATCACATACCTTAAGATCACCACAGATCTTCCATTTATTATCATTGTATTTAAGTAATGTCAAAATTTCAGTCATTGACTCATAATTTTCCTTCGTATTAATGACATTAGCAATTGGTATGGATGGTTTTTTATTGCCATTATGTAAAAGAAGTGCCTTTAAACTGTACTTAGAGCCATCAATAAATAATCTCCATTCAGTTTTGTCATATGGCTGGTTCATTTTTCGAAATAAACCATTAACATCAGTGCAGTACAGAATAGAGCCTTTCTTTTCAAAATATGCAGTCAATTCCAAACCTCTTTTTCTATAGATTGTTACTTTCGTCCCAGTTGCAAGATGTTTCCACTGCTGCATGCGTGAAGCAAGTATTTCTGCGTTATGCTTCGTTAAATGCAAGTCCCGAATTAGATCACTCAGCTCAGCTTGAGTCACTAAATGACGCTCACTATCAGCCTCATACAAACTACAACTGCTGCCGAAAGATATTTCGGACTCACTGCTCGTAGCACCGGGAATGACTGGTAGTGGATCAGTTGATAGACGTTGAACTGGTTTGGAAACTGATAGGACATTAGGGTAGGTAATACTTTTTCGATTTTTCATATTGAATCCAGTAACTTTTGTTAAACAGAAATAACAATCAGTTTGGTGGTTACTTGACTCTCTCCAAAGTACTGGAATTGAAAAATCTAAATAGATTTTCTCGCCATTTGACCACTTGTATAAAATAGTTCTGCAACGATTGCAAAACATTGTCGGTGTCCACGGTTTGTCCAAGTTTCCGACAGCAAAACCAAAATAATGTAGATATGCATATTTTAGTGATTCTGATATTGCATATCCTTTTTTTCCAATCAGATATTCACCACACACAAAGCAAAAATAGCTCGGATTAGTAACACATTATCTCACTAACATGCTTAAACTCTACCTTTATACAAATTTATAATGAATGTAGGCTTTTGTCAAATTAATAACTGTGAAATTGTAGCGTCAGTATTAACTATTTTACAGTATTGCCAGCATGCGATAAAAAACGAACTGGACGTGATAGCCAGATTCGAATTCAGCGCAGCCAGATTAGCTAAAAAACATACTTCGTTTCCCCAGTCAAAATTTTTTGCCTAATTTGTTGGCCAGTGTTATTATTACAAATTTTGTATTACAACAAATTTGTTATTGCTTTTTTTTTTGCTGTGTCTACCGTTGGTTGAGAATATCAGCAATGTATGTTATTGTTGTCATTTCTCCTTTATGGATTCTGTTTTTTTGATTTCACGTGATTTTTGGACGTGAGCATTATATGGAAGCATATACCGATCGGTATAAATCAAACAAATCAAATCAAACATTTATGACCGATAAACCCATATTTCGTTAGAACATTTGTATGGAAGCTAGTTAAAATAATTGACCTATTTCAACCAAATCTAATTTCAACCAAGTATGAGACAAAAGTCTCATATTAAATTTTATAGAAATGTCTTCAAAATTGCGACATATTCTCTGCGTACAATGTTTACATGGACAGCCAACCAGACGGATGGATGGACATCGTTTAACAGATTTGAAACTGATAGTAATAATTCTCAAACATCAGCAGAAACCAGAGTATATAATTTTAGATGCGTAATTGGTAAGTGCTTTAAATCAGTACAATTAAATTAATTAAATTGACAAATGATGATAATTTAATGATTGCATAGTTTATAAAATCGTTAATGGCAAACTTATTGTAAGGAAAACTTGCATATAGAAAGAAACCGTGAATATTTTGATGGATACAGATTTAAATAGCTGTAGTTTAGTCTATTACTGGGTTAGAGTAAAATGAATGTATCTATAGTTCTATAGTTTAGTTTAAATATATAAAAGTTTACAATTTATTTGGCCATTCATTCTAATAGAGGTAAGAAACCTGTAGTTTGTTGTTACCCCAAGATACGAAATCTTGTTAAGGATGTTTTAATTATTTTTTAAAAGGAATTTAACTATTTCTGGCTTTTTTTAAATCCCATTTAGCTTCTTTTTTCAAACTCCTGGTAACTACATATATGAATGTTTAAATAAATGACTGCACTTGCAGAATGTAAACATTGCGATTCTGCAAAATGTGAACCTAAAACAAATAATTAAAATCTTTACAATTTTACTGAGCCCTTTCAGCCTTTTAAATTTTTATGGTTAGCAAATTAGTCTGTAATATAAGAGAAATGTAAAAGAAGTTTAAAAATTTAAAAATGTTTTAAGTTGTGTACTCAAAATTGTCAATAAAATTTTTGAAAAAATTGTTCTATTTCTTTAATTCTTGCCACTAGTTTTAAGGCTTTAATCGTTTTAATAAGACTCCTTATAGACTTTTAACATATCCACACATTATTCCAGTGAGCGCATGATCGAGACAGCCAATTAATAACAGGAAATTTGGTTTGTAATAAATTTATTGTTTCGGTGGCTGTCCTCTTGGATTTTGAGAAGTCAAATCCGGTACATTTTATCAACCACTCGAAAGTAATCACAATGAACCACATACATATACATACATATACATACATATACATACATAAACATACATACATATACATATATTACCGTTATTGTTAACGTTGCCTTTTTAACGTTTGGAATCGGTAACTTAAATTTTACCATGAAGATATTTTTTTTTTTTTTTTTGATAATAATTCAAAGATTTTTTTATTCTAAAGTGAAACAATTTATTTATTCGAATAATTTTTTCTGTATTGTTCGAATTACTTTTATTGGAAAGAAAACCGAACAAAATAAAACCATAAAATATAATAATTATTCACATTACAGATCCATATTTTCAGCAAAATATTCAAAAATTTTGAAATATGTACATAGTAGCATTTTTATGCCTAAATCTAAAACTTTTAAATAAAATTCAATTACTCTATAAAGTATATTTAAGTTTGATTAGCAATGCGCAACAATTGTATCAACATTTGAAGTAAATATGCATTATCATTTAGAGCAAAATTTTAATTAATAACTGCTCTTTTTAAATATATCCAATTATCCTTTATCCAATTTAAAGCTCATAATCCTTTACAAATCGTCACCTAAAATGCCCAAAGACGTAACCCTCATTATCATAATATTACATTATAAGCAAAAAACGTTATAAAATGAAAACTGTTTAATTGAAAATCGCGATTTCTTTACATCTTGTCTTAAGATAGACGACAAACTTATTTCTTATTTATTGTATTTTAGCCTTGCGTTTCATATTTAATCGTCTTTGGGCATTTCAGGTGACGAAATATTTATTTATTAATTTGAAATTTACTTAGACATTAAAATTAAAATAAAAATCTTTAAATATTAATTTTTAATTACAAAAACTAATTATAAATGGTCTTTATGTCTCCTTTTTCATGAGTTCTATTTACCATAAATCCTGATTTTATAATTACATTTTTTCTACCTTCATACGACACAAAAAAAAAAACATAGAGTTCAACTCCCAAAGTCAGTCTATGACAGTGTACAAGTTTTAATTTCCTTATTATAAACCGCATTACTGAACAATAAAATGTGTGTGTGTGTGTGTACTATGTAAAATAAAAATGTTCATATGTATGTATGTATAGAATATATTATATATCTACATTGTACATACATACGATTATATAGTCAGATTAAGTACACATCACCATACATATGTACATTCATAATCCGATTAAGAGCAATCGAATTATATTATAATTCCAAGGCCTGTTTTTAAAGGGCTTTAAAGGAATTACACAAAACACATACATTTTACCATAAGGTTGACTGTGTATTTGTAATTGTGTGGATGTTATTAGGTGTGGCTTAATCACTTGGACATTAAAACAGAAGTAATTTAAAGAAATAACTAATTATCATGGGTAATCTTTAAAAATAGACAAAAAAAAAAAACACAGTAATTTAGAGTCATAAGGCTTTAAATAATTTTGTTTAATTGTCAGTCAGGTATACTTTTCAGAGTTATTTTTTTTAAAGACCTAAGAGTGAAAGAAAGAGACCAACAGTATGGACCCAAGTGAGCTGTGCAACTATTCGGCCGCCTGTCAAACTAAACTAACTAAAAGTGAAAATCTGCAGTCACATTAAAAACGTAAAACGATTTTAGAGAACCTTTAAACGTCCCTTTAAATGATTAATCAAAGGATCGAAAGATTTATATAATTCTTAATTAAATTCTCAAAATCAAATCAAATTAAATTTTATCACTAAACCGTTACATTTAAGAATTACGAATTAATTATAAGTTGTATTAAATGTATTTATTCCTTTGTTTCTTTGAAAAAAGCAATTTGCTTTATTGGCAATGGTTTTATGGAATGAATTGTTGGAAGTTTTTCGTCCCGAATTAAGAATAATATGGTGTTCACACATGCATTTTTAATTGAAATTTTTTAATTAACGCCTAATTGAATTCAATTATCCATACAAAATTTCAATTAAGGTAATTGCTTCATTAAGAGTTAATTGTTCTAATAATTGTTAAAATTAAAACAAGTAATAACTATAATGGCAGTTGTTTCGCTTTTAAATTAATAAAGAATATTTTTAGGCTGAAAATTATAATATTAGAACCAAATACAGTGCACTCGGGAAAACGTCAACTAATTAAAACTTCGGGTGTTGACGTTTAACAAATTGTTGACGTTTACGAATGTAACATTTTTAAATACAAAACATATCGATAATTTTCTTTTAAACGTTTTTATTGATTATAAACTAAAATCAAACATAAACAATTTCAAAAAGGAAACAAAAAAGGCATTCAACCTGACTAGAACCATAGAAGACAACTAGAACCAAAAGAATACATTTTAAATGAGATCATATTTTTATATCATATGTAGTGATGGCAAAATAAAGAATAATCGATTAATGGATTATATGATTAATCGAAAATAAAAAATAATTGATTGCAATTAATTTGAAAGACTTAATCGATTAATCGATATTTTTAAGTAAAATTGATAATTATCATTAATAAAAAAATTATTGTTACTTATTAAAAAAAATCATTTATTTAGCACATAATTTAAAAATAGTAGCTTTGATAGCTTTTCGTGGTTAATCTGTTTTGTTTTTGTGCTACTATTTCACCTGTTTTGGAAAAAGCCGCTCTGATGGTACAGATGTACCAATCAAAAAGGAATATTTTTTGTGCAGGAGAGTACAGCTTAGGGTAGACCGATTTCATTTCTTTCCACGCGACTCCACTTTTTATTGGAGCAATTTATGTATATATAAGGTGGCGCAAAAGTAATCCTATCAGAAAATGCTATAAATTTTGCGAGGCCCCTAATGTCAGTTCTGTCAGCAATATTCCGCGTTCTGGAGCAGTGCAGCGTAACATTGTTTATTAATGTGTATTTCGCATGTGTTTACTACATGATAGTGAAAAAAAATCAAAAAACCTCTAAAAAGGACATTTTTATCCTTTGATCCAGCTCACCAAATATTGACTCCAGAACAAAAAAAATGAGAAACGTAGTCTTAAAATGTATAAAATTTTTATATTAGTCGGGAACATCCGCAATTTTATTTTGGGGCCACCCTAATGTACATACAAGGTGGCGCAAAAGTAATCTTCCTATCAGAAAATGCTATAAATTTTGCGATTGGCCCCTTATGTCAGTTCTGTTTTGACATTTGTGTAGTAAACACATGCGAAATACACGTTAATAAACAATGTTACGCTACACTGCTCCAGAACGCGGAATATTGCTGACTATTTATTTGACCAATAATCGGTCGGTTTTTTCCATCAAAAATAATCATGAGTGATGAGGCCCATTTCCATCTTAGCGGGTACGTAAATAAGCAAAATTTACGCTTCTGGGGCACTGAAAATCTGCGTGTAACCCACGAAGAACCATTACACCCGCTCAAAGTCACTGTATGGTGTGCTGTTTTCGCTGGAGGAGTCATCGGACCTTTTTTCTTCGAAGACGTCGCGGGCCAAACGGTTACTGTGAATGGTGAGCGCTACATAGCAATGATCAACGAGTTCTTTTTGCCGCAACTTGATGAATTGGGATTGGAAAACATGTGGTTCCAACAGGACGGTGCAACGGCACAAACTGCACGTGCACAACCAATATGCTGAAGGATGCATTTCCCGGGCGCCTAATCTCCCGTTTTGGCGATTTGCACTGGCCAGCAAGATCGCCTGATTTGACCGCTCCAGACTTATTTTTGTGGGGCTTTTTGAAGTCGCGGGTTTATGTCAACAAGCTTCAGACTCTTGCAGCTCTTAAAGCCAATATCCGTCAAGAATGTGAGGACCTATCGCCGGAAGTTTTGGTCAAAGTGATGGAAAATGCCATAAAAAAGGATCAAATGACAATCAACTGTGGCGGCGGCTATTTACATGACATCATATTCTCGAATTGATGTAAAAAAAATTAAAAGACCAAATAAAAATAATCCAGAAGAAGAATAAAAGTTTTTCATTTTTTTTTAATTACAGCCAAAAAACATCGGAAGTTTACTTTTGCACCACCTTGTACATATGATTTGCTTATATATGTTTATATTGAAAATCAACTTCACCTTCTTCCACAAAATATCGCGAAAATTCATCTCTTATTATTGATGTTTCATTTCCTACGTACGAGCGATGTCTTTGCAAATTTTATAAACTTTGTGCATTATTATCACTGCGCCATTCTCCAGGAATTACTGTTCCGTCTGCAATATAGTACTTTAGTACTAGCATTAATAGTGTCTGGAAATGTATAATTAGCCGAACGTCCACGTCTCGTACTGTACCGTAACGAAACAACTGATCCCATTTTGTTATTTGAAATTAATGCAAATGCTTACCGAATATAATTATCACCTTTACGGAATGGCTCAACTTGTATAAAATAGAATATCCTAACGTTATTACGTGATATTTGTACAGCAGTGATGGACTGTTTGTATGTTAAATTATATTAGGGTATAAATTAGCATTATTTTTTGGTACTCTTTTTAATAATAATGTTTATGGAAATTAAGCAACACGATTTAATAAAATACACATCTGCATATATGAATATATACAATATAATATAACAAAATACAATATAAATATAACGAAATAAATGCATACATACGCACAACTATGTACACTAATACCCCGACTTGCGTCGTTAATTGGGACCGACCAAACGGGACGCAATGCGAAACAACGCAAATCGAATCACTTTTCTCCATATATTTGTATGGATTTTTCGTTAATTCGTTCCAGAAGAAAATTTTTAGAAAAGTTGAAAATTTTTACTATAAATAAAGGTATATTTTTTAAAATTTATTGCAACAAAAAGATAACGTTAAGTAAACAAATAAATTAAAGCCAATTCATACATGTAAAAAATCAACATAAACATATATTTGTTTTTGACCAAAACAAGTAAAAAGGGAAATCCTCTTTCTATGCACAAAATGTAATAGAAAACGACGCAAAACGAAACATTAACGACGCAATTCGAAGCCACAATTATTTATTTTTTCGACGCAAAACGAAACATCAACGACACAATTCGAAGCCACGCAACTTTTTTTTTTGATGACGCAAATCGAATCAACGCAAATCGGGTCGACGCAAATCGAGTTATTAGTGTATTATAAGTATTGCAAATTGAATAAATAATGAATTAAATTATAGTAAATTACATTAAATTGATAATAAAAACATGTAAGAGTGCTATATTCGGCTATGCCGAATCTTATACACCCTTCACCTTTGTTGTGGATGCATAATTATGTCGATAAACACGCCATCTGTTGATGAATTTGTTCGTAACCATATTAATACACTTTGTTTGATCAACGCCATCTGTTGATGCATTTGTTCGTAACAATATTCATTTTTCAGAGGTTGTCTCGGATTTTTGTTCATATCTCCTTTATTTATGGACGGATTTTGCTGATTTTAAATAGCAAGTCAGTCAGACAGAAGGGCATGTCTTAATAGACTCCGCTATCTATAAGGATCCAGAATATATGTTGTATATACTTTATAGGGTCGGAAAATTATATTGTGGAAATTACAAAAGGAATGACAAACTTATATATACCCTTCTCATGAAGGTGAAGGGTATAATAACTATCATATATAATGTAAATGTGTGTATTTACACGCACAATTTTATTCCTAATAAAACCATTTATGGTACTTTTTCAAACAAGCATGTAAGAAAAGAAACAGCTGAGTATTTATTGTATGTACCTATACCAATAGTGTAAATAAATTGAGATTAATTGAGTTTTGAAATATATAATTTAAACTGAAGTAGAAAACAAATATTTAAACACAAACACAATACCGTTGTACTATGTGTTTGCTTTTATTTATTTTTGTTTGACGTACGGAACGTCCTTAAATGTTATATAAGCACATACACGTGTTTTACAGTACGGCAGGTTCCAGTACGGAGACGTGGACGTTCGGCTAATTCTACCTTAACTAATTTATGTGATACGTCTGTCTTTCTTGCATTATCTGGCACTACAATGCTCATTTAATAAATTCTGATGTTTAAAGGTGTACATAAATAATACACGATGCAGGTGAAATTAGAGACAACTGAATACTTTTCTAAAATGAAATGCGGCAACGTTGCTCAAGTAGACAAAAACATTTGCTTTCATCTTTACATTTGCGGCATATTTTGCTTGTTATTATTTAAGTTTATTTAATCCACAGTTAAACTAAGTTTACTTAATAGTTTAACAATATAAGTCAAACAAAGTTAGATTAATATTTGCATTTTAAATGAAAATAAACAAAGATGTGTACACAATTTAAACTTTTAAATAAATAAACTCTACTATGAACTATTCGCAAATATTTATTGATCATATAAGAAAAAGGCCCACAAAAATACCAACAACAACAACAAAACAAAATTAATCCATGAAAATGTTAAAGAACCACCTGAATGTAAAACAAAAATATCTATGTTCCAATTAAAAACCTCTTTTTTCCTTGTATTCATGACTTTTTACGTCCATTAGTTTGTGGTTATATTGTTGGTTATGAAATATGACTGAGCTGACCAAACTTGTTTTTCTTTATGTAAAACGGCAAAGAGTTAAAACAGGGCATGATAAAATGTTATCTTTCTGTTGGTATCATCACTTAATATTAATTAAAAGTTATTATACGGCCAAATTATAATATCTCGACTTTTGCTTCCCATATTGTTTTCACCGTGCGGTCGTGGTTTTGTCTTTCATGTCTAGTGGTGGTATTGAAAATGCTGTTTCAAAATATTTGACTTTTTTATAATTTTTTGCAAAGTCGTAATTTTGTAGTTACTGTGTTGGACAGATGTATAATATTAACAGGAGTCCTGATTTTCTAAATATTCATATTTTAAAATAATTAAGAACGAAGTGACTGATCTCTATCCAGACACTCACTATTCAAATCATGCATTCGGAAGGCAAAATATATAATCAAAATTTAGTTCATCTCTGCATGCAATCATCTCGAATACATATTAAATATACTTTTTGAGGTAGGTATTTTTGCTTTTTTGTTTTTTAGGGTTTACTTTACAATTATTTCCCTTTTTAACCGTTACCATATTCTCACTTTTTTGCGGTTTTTGATAACAACATAAGGCTTTTTGCAGTTACAAGATCTAGCAATATATTTTCGTTTTAGATATAGTGGTTTAAAATGACGACATTTTTAAGCTATAATCAAAAACCACAAATCTATTACAAAGTTGTGATAAAAATACAAAATTGTGGTGAAAGTTTTAAAAAATTCTTTTTAAACTGCAATAACCGTAACGAAGATTACGAAGATATTTCGCAGTTATTCAACTGAAAATTTCAAAACCTTTCAAACAGATTTCTCCTTTTCTTTTCCAACAATTCATTAAACAAATATATGTTGTTGCTTTTTGTTGAAAGTAGCAAAACTATTGCCAACTTCCCTAACCTTTGAGGGCATTAAGAAGCCAAATGTCTGTTGTGTGATTATACCGTCTGTTTGTTTTAATGGTCAATGGAAAAGGTCGTATGCTTGCTTGGTAGGTCGTTCAATAAATTACTTTTATTACGAGGTCATTACGTTGGCAATTTCTATATAAATATACATATATAAAGTTTTTACACGCCACATACATACACAAATAAATCTATAATAAATTTAATTGAAGCTTAATATTACATAAAATTAAATTTTATGAAACGTCATTATTACACTCTATCTATATATACATACATATGTATATATGTACACACTTAATGTACTGTTCATATGGACGTTTGAACGTCTGGCAGTCATCCCATTTAACATTAATTGCATTTCTACATTTTGTACAATGTTCTTTTCCTTTTTGTATCAGGTTGTAAATCTAAGATTAATTTTTATGTTTATTATTGTATATTCTTAGAGTTGAAAAGGAAAATTTCAGAATTTTAAATTATAAATAATTATTTGAATATGTTATTACATTTTTGTTAAAAAGAGGCCTTCACCCTTTAAGTATTCCAGTTGAATGATTTTTTTCACAGAAGGGACTCTGCTTGCTGATCTTACAGTGAATGGCGATAGATTTCATCAAATAATTTAGTAGAGTTTTTTTCTAAATTTGTGCATTTGGTGTACTTTCACTAATTCGATTTTGACATACATATCTTTCAGTTCTTTTAAAGTCTAATAGCGTGTTCAGATATGAAATTTAATTAAGTCAATACTCGGTTAATTGACAATATTATTTTAAGTGTTCAGGCATACGCAATTTTCAGCTTGCTCAATAATCATTTGACAGTTGGAAAACAATACAAAAAATACTTTAAGGCCCATTATTACAACTTATCAATAGTTAAAGGTATGATGTTATCGGACAGATAAGAAGTATTTGGTTATTATAAGTTTACTTTAATCTAAAACCGATAGATAAGCTAAAGGGAAGATATATTGCCTTTAAATTTTATAGTGAGGTATGTATTTGAAGTTGCCATATGTTCTGGAAAAAATGTCAACTTCATTAAAAAGAAATTAATTTTAATTTTGTTTTGCCAATAAATAATTTGATAAACAAAAATGGAAAGCAGACGTTTGATTAATATTTTTTTCACAAACAAATGTTTTCACAAACACGAACAATTTACTATTTCTTGTCAGTAATTTGTCAAAAGTAATCGGGTTTTCACTGGTATTGCCATATTTTAGAAAAAAAAATTATTTTCTTTTACAAGGAAGTTGTAATAACAAAAAATTTTAAAGGTCACTTTATTCCTCACTTTAATTATTAAGAACATTAGAGGCAAGTTGTAATAATGGCCCTAAATGGTTGTTGTGTTTCTATGTAAACAAACTTACCTTCACATTGACTTTTCAATGATTTCTTTTGTTTTCTTTTGTTGACAGTTGCCATTTTATACAATTTTGTTCACTAAACACAGTTGTGAACAGTGTTGCATTCGAAATCTTTCTCAATATTATAACAATTTCGTACTTATTGCGCAATAATTAATTGAGATTTTATATGGAATATTGAGCTCAATAATGGCGTTTATTGCGATTAACGCAATTAAGGTGCATATGTGAACACGCTATAACGTAGAATGTTATTAAAATGTAAAAATCTGAAACATATTTTCACCTTTAGGATTAATTATAAGAATAACACATGACCTTCCTTTTTTTACAAACACATAATTCTTTAACACATACATATTCGAAATGATAAATGATGCGCTCCCCTAAAGACATTTTACACAACAATATAATAAATCATTGAAAAAATCATTTTATAAATTCTTTTTCAACCATTAATTACCTGTGGCATTAATAATTATAGTTGAGGTTGTCGTACACTACTTTCCGTATATTAAAGGGTGTTTTTTTAGACGTGTAAGTTGGCAACACTTTTTAACTGGCGGCCTTTTTGTCAGCTGTCAAGTGATTTTTGTTCAGTTTGGTTTGGCATTTCAACATGAACAACGCTTTCAAATTGTGCAAATTTATTTTGAAAATCAAGGTTCTGTTCGAAATACGTATCGAGGGTGTTTTTTTTAGATGTATAGAACTTTGAAATTGAATAAAACAAGAATAATTTTTTTTAAATTGACATGAAATTTACTTTATTCAAAAGATACGCCTATGTTCTATAATCCACTACGAAGTGAAACTGAATTCGTTTTCAATTACACATATACATATTCACCGCGTTCTAAAAAACCAGTGAAACTTATACTACGATGAACCAAACTAAAAATGATATTTTATTTTTCATATCATTTTCACAAAATTTAGAACACAAACTTAATGAAAATTTCACTTCCACTTAATTTTACAAATGTGATAATGTTCTGGCATTATAATTTAAATATGACTTCTGGCATATGACCGCCACGGCTGGCACGAACATTGTCTAATCTAATAACGCGGCAAATGTTGTCCTCCAAGTGGTCAATCTTTTCTAAAAAAAACACCCTTTATATTTTAGTAGAAAAAAAACACCAGAAAAAAATGACAGTAATTAACGTTTGAGTCATATTTTTTTTGTCGTTTATATGCCGATTGACCGGCTGGCTGGCTTGTTCAACCAAACCGAAATTTGATGACTTTTCATGAACGCGAACGATCACAGCAAATGTTCATTATTTGTAGCAGAAATGTTTCAAAAATAATAAAAGCGAAAAGTAAAAACTGCTGACGTGTCTTATAAATTAGCATTATATTAAGTTATTTTTATACCCATCACCAAAAAGTTGGGGGTATATTAAGTTTGTCATTCCGTTTGTAACACATCGAAATAAGAATACAACAAAATCTATATATTCTGGGTCCTTATTATATTCTAAGACGATCTAGCCATGCCCATCTATCTGTCTGTCTGTTGAAGGCACGATAGAGCTTCGAAAAAAGACATAGAATAATGAAATTTTTACCAAACATTTTTTGAGACATTCAAAGAAATTTTTGGCATCGAAAATGGGCAAAATCTGTCCAGTAAGATCCGAGTTATAGACCAAAGTTTCAGACAACCTCGATATTTTTTGCTATTTTCTTCATATATAATGCAGATAATGAAATGCAATTTTGCACTTTTTGATACTATAGATTTCTTATAGAAAAGCCGTATTCAATTAAAAATTTTCAAAAATAGGTTTCATGCTAAGTGAAATCTCAAAACGCTATTTTGTTTACAAACAAAACAAAAATAATCGAAATATACAATTAAATTGTCGTATAAAATTTCATGATGAGTCCCCATATAGGTAAATAAGAGTTCCGAAAATCACTTAAATGCGCATAAATCTTAGAATAATAATCACTATCAAGTTAAAAATATACAATTAAAAAATAAATTCTAATATACTATGAAACAATCCAAATAAGCAATTAAGTTGTCGTACCAAACTTCATGATGATTGGTCCATTTTTGATCAGAGTCCCCATAAAAAGTCGACTTCCGAAAATCACTTAAACTTAAATGCGCATAAATTTCTTATAAAAATTACTATCAAGTTGAAATTCAACACAAATAACTCACATATACATATAAATCGTAGTACAGAATTTCACGATGATCGGCCCGTAATAGGTCAAAGCTCCCTTATGAGGAATACTTCTGAAAACTTATTAACCTACATAAACATCCATATCTAACCGACAAAATTATACTACTGACTTTTGTGAAAGTTGGTCGATAAATGGCCATAGCTTCCATACAACGTCCACTTCCGAGAATAACCACAGAGTATACAGAGCTAAGAATTTTGACGTTTCAAAAAGCCAAAATCAGTTTCTTAGGGCTTTTTGGTACCTAATGTATTGTGTGTTAAAGTAAATCGCTTTATGTTGCACGCTGCAAAAATATAAACAAAGCGCAGTTCTGAAAGAAAGAGGCAAATATAAATTCTTGATTATATGTATGTAACTGGAATATGCCGAAAATTCTTGTAAATATCAGTATAATCCTAAAATAATTGGAAATTACGGCACATTATTTTATGACCTTCGCTCCATAATAGATATATGGTGGGTATATAAGATTCGGCACAGCCAAACTTCTTGTTTTATTTCATTCTTGGTTTAAACGTGTGTCGTGTAGTTTTCATGAATTTCCTATTATTGGTATGTTATAAATTATTTATAATTTATAATATTAAAGATAAAATGAAACATAATTTCAATTCAGTTCAATGGTGTATATGTACATACTCCGTAGTTGCATAGTTGTAGTTAGTGCAACAAACTTTCGCCATTTTGAAAAACTTTTGAACATTAATCCAGTGCTGCTGGTGTCTACAGCTAACGACAAATATAGTGATTTAAAAAACATACATATATATACATACATACATTTTCAATTGCAGCTAAATTTTGAATGAAGTTCAAATTTTAAATTTTATACATTAAAAAGATCTAAATTTCGAAACTGGTTTTGTTTTACTCTCTCTAGTTTTCAATTTTGCTACGATAACTTTTTGTCGTTAACTGTATATTTGTATGTGATTGAAGAGTTTTTTTTTTACTTGTACATGGCTGGGTTTTGAAGTTTTGTTATAAAGTACCCTGTCATAAAATTTATTACAATTCTCATGCATCAAAAACTAAAAACTAAAACCAGTTTCGCTTGAAATCCACTTAATAACAGACATTTTGAGTTCCTTTTTTTTTGGTATTTATATTTTATTTGAACTCAACAAAAAATAAAATAAAATATTAAAACAGAAATATGTGGAATAATAAATAAAACAAATGTTTTTTTGAAATTTTTCCCATTTTACGTTTCGTTTTCTTTTATTTTCCTCATATCGATTTGATTTTAATTAAGTTTAGTTTTTTTTTTATTATTCCTAAAATTGTGATTTTATGTTATTTTATAACTAAAATACAAAATTTCATACTTCCGCATGGTTTTGAAAGAAATTTTGGTGTAGCACAAATTGGTTTGTGCCAACTTGCCGCGTTCTAGCAGGGATCAATGAATGGCTGGCTGGCAATGTTTTCATGTTCGTACAAAATAATTTAATATTGTTGCACAAACAAATGTACATATTTTTCCTTCCTTAATGTATCATTTCTCTTTGGCAATTCAGGCATGGATGTAAAAGTTGCATATAACTTTATTTTGTTGTTGTTTTTGTTGCTATTTTTATGGATACATAGAATAAACTATATATTTGTCGTATTTGTTTTAATATTGCTGCCGCTGCTGCTTTCACCTTTATTTTTATATTGTTGAGAAATAAAACTTTATTGTTTAACATTAATTTTGAAATGACTTTGTTTGCCATAAATGTTTTATTAACTTTTTTAATTTTCCTATTTTGGCAAATTTTTGTCTTGGAAACAAAACGAGTTGCCTAGCTTTAAAAGTTTTTCAAGTATAATTGAAACTTAAACTTTGAACTTGTGTCAGACATGTAATTATTTTAATATCCTTTCTACTAGTTTCCTTGAGTTGTCATATATGTACGTATATTGAGTAACTTCTGGAAATACTTATAAGATTTAACTAAGCAACTAGAACTTGTACCACGCCTTAGGCCCTCGTGAGTTTAAAATTTACTATAATAGAAAATACAACAATACTTTCTATAGAAAATGTTGCATGTAACAGTATTTTCTATAGAACACACAATGGGAGAAAAAGGAAATAAATCTGTTATTTCTAAATGGTAACTGATTGTGCTCATTTTTATTTTCTTTCTTATGTTTACATTTAGACTTTACTAAAATTTACCTACCAACAGGAAAATTAATAAAAAGTGCAAATTCACTGAGTTTTTAACTATTCCCTAATTAATTTGGCACGTGAAAAATATAGGATAAACATTAGGGTGGGGCGCTTGTGTATGGGAAAAAATTAATTAATTAATAAAGTATTAATAGTAATATTTTGCTGTCTTAGACTTAAAAAAGTAATACTTACTTGAAAAAAAAAAATATTCAATTAAGTGATATCTTAAGCCCGCGCATGCGTCTTAAATTTTTTGTTTAAACTGAAATAAAAATTTTATTTATAATATATTTTTAAATAAAATATTTAATATTTATAATATATTTTTAAATAAAATTTTTCATTTATTGGTAAATTTTTGTGAAAAACACTAAAGTGAAAATAAAATTGAAATTTTTTTTATATGATACCCCACAAATCTTAAAATTTGAAAAATCCCACAAACTGATTTTTGGACATATTGTATATACCAGAGGCGCGGTTATCGAAACCCTTTGCAGAATAATTAAGAACGTATTGGGCAAAAAGAAATCGGTTATTGTTGTTGAATATCGGCTACTAGATTTGAGAACATTTGTCCCAAAGTTGAATTTTACATAAAAAAAATAGCTGTATTTGAAATGACTTAAGTTAGAAATTTAATTTTCATATGAAAATATCAGCAGATAATAAATAGCTACGACGAAGTTTTTTATAGTACTCGACTAGTAGATTTTATATACAAATTGTACAATATTTGAAATCAATTCATAAACAAAGAATTGGAATCGTTTTTAATTTCTCACATACCCGATGTGCCCCACTTTGGGGGTCTCTGGCACCAATCCTGGTGGGCTTATGAGGTCAAAATTCTTTTCTAGGCATGTGAAAAGTTATTGCAATCGGACTTATCGTTTAGGAATTATAGAGTTATTTTTTTTTTCAAATGTCGAATTTTGTGTCAACAAAGGGAAGTTTATCAATTTGAAAAAAGTGCCGTTGAAGAACACCGATTGCTCACCGAAGCTTATGGTGAATGTGTTCTAACAATTTTGAATAAATAATGACTGATTATATTTTCTTCAAACTGTTTGGCGCTTTTAATTTGCAAATCAAAGGAATTCGGTTTTTTTAATGAAATAAACCAACCTTTTCAAAAGGTAAAAACGTAACAGTATTGCCTATAGCAAATTTGTATGAAAAACTTTCAAATAATATTTAAAAACTCATAAAAAATTAAAAGTTTTCATTTATTATATTTGTTATTATTAATATAGCTTCGGATGCCTGATTTTTCGTTCGGATCTTTGAAGTCTTTTAAAACTTTGCGGTCTTTGAAGATCTGCAATGTTTTTTTTTATAGGATTTGTTTGTCATAAAAGATCATACAGTTGGCTCTTATTTAGTTTTTTATGTCTGCTTTGGCGGTTGTTATTTAGTTTCGCTTACATGATTCATTGTTACGATTATTAACGTCTTTTGAAATATTATGGTATTTTGAATCTCTGCAGTGTTTATTTTATTGAATGCTTGATACAGTGGTTTGTTATTTTGTTTAGGATAACTAATTTGTCATCACGATCATTGAAGTCTTTTGTATCATTCCGGTCTTTAGAAGCTCAACATTGTTTACATATCTTTTGGAAGTGTCTTTTTTTAGCGATTGATGTTTTTTTTGCCACAAATAATAATTTAGAGGAGGGTGTCCACTGAATGAGATGGCAAGTAAATTTTGACACATTTACGGGCACCTAAAATTGTGATTGTTAATTTTATTAAAATTCCAGAAGTGGATTAAAACTCCTTTCGATTTTATTATAACCATAATTTATTCTTAATTTGACATTTATTATTTTAAATACATAGTACTAATTTAAGTTTTCTTCTAATTTTTCAGGTAAGTTCCAAAACATTTGATGACTTTAAACAGGTGTTGTATAACAAATAAAAACTGCTTAAAAATATATTTTAAGTGTAGTTAAGTCGTAATTTAAAATGATTTTATTCGCATATATGGGTAAACCAGTGGTCGGCTCTCAGATTCACAAATGCCAACTGATTATTTGATTTTATAAGTAAATTTGTAAAGGCCAATAATATCAAGAAATATTGTAGTGAATTTTAATTGTCATATTGTAATGAATCTGCAAAGTTTTCTTTGATTTTACAAAACTTTTGTAAAGGCAAATAATGTCAGGAAATATTGTAATGAATTTGTTGTGTAACCCCTTTTTTATGCAAATGTTTTAAGACTTTTATAAAAGGAAATTGTGATCTTTAGTTTCCAGTGAAACCAAAGATCAGCTTCAACAAATTTATTAGGCCTAACTTTATCTTCTCAATGCTAAAACTTACAAATTATCTTTTATTATCAATTAAAAACCTCAATGTGTTTTCTTAGAAACTGCATCATTTCTACATAAAATATTTCATTAATTTTCGTTAAGTAAACCACACCATTTAGTTTTTATAAAACTCAATGTGTATTCTTAGAAACTGCATCATCATTTTTACCGAAAATAATCCATTAAATTTCGTTAAGTAAACCACATTATAAACTTTGGTCATTTGAGTTTTTCATGTGAACATTTTATTTTTTAATAGTTATTGCGCAATAAACTCGAAACTAAATCATAAAATTTTATGAGAGGACATTTCACTTTTTTTTTCTTTAGAAACTACATTAAAAATATATACATACATATATAAAAACTCTATAAAAAACGAAATAATCCCATAAAATGAAATGTAAATTTTATAAACAAAATAAGAATCCTTAAAACCTAAAGTTTATTTAAGTTTATTTAATGGTTTCAATGCATTTCAAAATAAAAAAAGTAATGGTAAAAAACATAATTAAAGCAACCTTGTCAGAATTTAAACTATGTATTATAAAAACGTTTATAATAATTTTATAAATTACAAAATTAAAAGTACATATAATTTACATAATAATACGTTCTTTTATTTTTCTAAGAAGTATATATGTATATGGCAAAGCGAATTTAATTAGTTTTACTTATTAACTATGCTTAATTTTATTTAATCTTTTTCTCAATATTTTTCTTTAACTTTTCTCCTTTCTGTTTAACTTAATTTATTATAAAATTGTTTGTTAAAAATTTCAAAGAAATACATACATATATTTATTTCTATGAAGAACAAAAACACATTAAAGGAACCATACCAAAACTAAATGTAAATTTCAAAGTACCATCCATACATAACCTTTCGAATACAAAATTCTGAGCTCTACTTTTCTTTCATTTTGGCACGCAACTTAGCTCTTGCTATCTCTCTCTATCTCACAGCCATTGAATGCAAATGTGTTTTGCTTAAGTATTTATTTATGCCATGTTGAAATGCAAATGATGTTGCTTTTATGTTAAAAAAAGAATTGTAAAATTTTATGCATTCAGCTCTTTATATTTACAAAATTATTCGAATTATGTGAAACGAATTTGTAAATAAAATCAATTTTTTACACAAAAAAAAAAAACATAAATGTGAAGATAGACTATATGTACAACAATAAAAACAATTTATTTAGATTTTGAAAAAGTGAATTCAAAATAGTCTTAATTAGGGTTTGAAGCTATAATGTATTTGTTTATTTGCATCGTATGTATTTTCTGACTTATGCTTATACATACTTTTAATAAATTAGTGCACGTAAGTATATTATAAATATCAATCATTTTTGGTTTGTAAACAAAAATGGAGAATTCAATTACATATATTGGGTGGTATTATTGATTCTGCACGGAGAGAGAATCTAAGCGGAAAAAAATATCGATCGATATGTAAAATATAATTATTCATGCCTGCGGCATACCGCAATACTTTCTGTGTAGAGATGATATCGCAAAAGGGAAAAATACCGCAGCAACGGAATGAATAATTTCAAATTATGCTTCCGCACAAAAAACTTCTTTCCGCAATCGCAGAACGGAATGAATAATTCGACACATTGTTATTATATAGCCAAGCTTTAGGACGGTGGTATCATTGGACCGTACTTTTTTAAAGACGGGGAAGGCAGGAACGTTACTGTGAATGGCGTGCGCTACAGTGCGATGCTTACGAATTTTTTTTGGAAGAGCTGAACTTGGCTGACATGTGGTTTCAACAAGACGGTGCCACATGTCAAATAGCACACGAACAAAAGAAGTTTATTTTATGTTTTGGCCGTTTAATTGGCCGCCTAGATTGTGCGATTTAACGATTTTAGATTGTTTTTTGTGAGGCTATCTATAGGGATAAGCCCGCAACGGAAGCTAATATTGAAGAATTTAATTGTGAGATACCGGTCGATATGTTGGAGAGAGTATGCCAAAATTGAACACAGCTTATGTTCGAAAACTCTTAAAAAAAACCACTCTTTTTTAAAACTCAACAAAGCTATTCAAGCAAAAGTATGAATATTGGGTACCATATGAATTAAAGCCGAGAGACCTTGAACAACGATTTTGCATGACTGAAATGCTGCTTGAACGCTTTAAATGGAAATAATTTTTGCCACAAATAATTTATACTTTTCGATAAAAAATTGATCCATTACGACAATTCAAAGCCAAATATCCATGGTGCTAAGGTAATGCCCGGTATTTGGTGGGACCAACTGTGTCCTATCTGTTATGAGCTGCTGAAAACTGGCAAGACTAAATTCAACTGGTTCGTTTGAAACGAGCATTGAAAAGGCTGGTCTATAAAATTCGTAATGGAATGAAAATATAATGAAGAATTAATTATTTCCAAACATTGATTGAAAACAATAATCGGATCATTTTGACATTGTGAATACATCAAAAAATTTGGTAAACAATAGTATGTATTGGAGATATTGGTCAAGAACTTGTTGTTAAAATTATTACAGATCTGGTGATGTGACATTGTTCTTATTGTCCTTGTATGTGTAAAGCTGTCTACCAAAATTGATTGATGAAAAGTGTTTATACCAATCATTGCCACAACATTGACAGTCAACATGCGAAAGCAATGACGACCGATGAATTGTGAACACAAAACCACATGATTTTTATAGTTCATAATTGTCTATTTAAATATACTGTATATGTATTTAAACATTCCTTTAAATCTCACATACATATAAAAACTACATACATCAAGGTGTGCGCCATAATTTTATGGGCAACAGTAAAATGTGTAGGCGAATTTACTTCGCGCAAACACCCACTTTAAATTAATAAATTTTAAATCAAAAACATTGTAGAAAGTGTCAAAAATAAACAATCTTTCACAAATTACTACTTTAAAAAAGGTGCTTAGGTAGAGTTGCAATTAAGAGAAGGCGAACAACTGACAAGATAACAAAATGTTATTGTTATTTATGCATCAAGCTTTTAAATTAATAATTTATTACAACCAGAAAATATATATTGATATACAGTTACATTAAAAATGTGTATTTGAAATTTTAGTTTAAACTTAAATAATACATACAGTGGTTTAACGTATACTCAATTTAACGAATTCGCGATTTAATGAACGGTCAATTCTTTCCATTGAGTACCTTATATTACGAACAAATGAAAATGCCATGTACTCGATTTAACGAATTTTTGCAAAAAAGTTAAAAAAAATAAATGAAATCAAAAGAGAGTCATTACATTTGTACAATGTTATAAGAGTCGCTTTACGAAAAAAATGGATTAAGAAAAAAATTTGGCAAAATTTCAGTTTATGGGGGACACCCCTGGGGAAAAAAAAAAAAAATGCCACGCCCCCTTAAATGACCCCAGGAGTGCCAAAATCATAATGAATAAGGGGGCTCACGCCCCCTATGGGCGTGGCAGTCGAAAAACGACCCGGCGCACCTACGTAGACAATATGGGTATCAAATGAAAGCTAATGTCTTCACGATTCCAAAAATAGCCGTATCGTCCAATTCACGACCCCAGTCGTGAATGTCAAAGGCAGTAACGCAATCCATATTTAGTGATGTTCTCGTGTCAAGAGTCAAATCATAAATGAGGATAAGTACAAAATTAAGAAACGAGGAAAACTCTTGAAAGCTTCTGATTGATTAATGAAAATTTGTTATACTGGCTTCGCTTAGTAAAGTTTTTCTGCGTGACCGGCCTACGGCCGGGCTTAGGGGTTTTTAACTCCAGTATGTCTTAATTCTAGACGGCGGGGATCTCGAGTGCTCGGCCTCTGGCCGAGCTAAAAAGAAATAAACAAAAAAAGTCCTTCCCCCATTTTATAAAAATTAACATATCTTCCTCAAATTCTGGACGATCTGGCAACTACGGGTATTTTTGGAATCGTGAAGACATTTCCTTTCATTTGATACGAATATTGCCTAAGTAGGTGGCATGGGTCGTTTTTCACCCCCGCCCCTATTTAACAAAAATGGCCGTATCGGCTGCAAAAACCGCCCGATCTGGCAACTATGGCTATTTTTGGAATCGTGAAGACATTAGCTTTCATTTGATACCCATATTGTCTACGTAGGTGGGCCGGGTCGTTTTTCGACTGCCACGCCCATAGGGGGCGTGAGCCCCCTTTTTCATTATGATTTTCGTACTCCTGGGAACATTCTGAAGGGGATGGCATATTTAGATTTTTTCTCTAGGGGTGTCCCCCATAAACTGAAATTCAGCCAAAAATTTATTTGTATGTAAAGAAATTTTTCGCTCACCAAAATCAAAATTTATACGTTACAGTCATTTTTTAGTTTTGTTTACTAAAAATATTTCGTCTTCTATATTGATTTTCGCTCACCAAAATCAAAATTTATACAAGGTGGCGCAAAAGTAATCCTCCTATCAGGAAATACTATTTATTTTGCGAGGCCCCTAATATCAGTTCTGTCAGCAATATTCCGCGTTCTGGAGCAGTGTAGCGTAACATCGTTTATTAACGTTTATTTCGCATGTGTTTACTAAACAAATGTCAAAACAGAACTGACATTAGGGGGCTCGCAAAATTTATAACATTTTCTGATAGGAGGATTACTTTTGCGCCACCTTGTACGTTACAAAGTCATTTTTTTAGTTTTGTTTGAACTAATTATTTAATTGAATGTGATATGAACTAATTATTATTATTATTTTTGTTTTTGTTATGAATTAGAATAAATAAACATGATTTTTTATTTAATAAAACATATTGAAAAAACTGTCGGATTTAACAAATTTTTCGATATAACGAATGGGCCTGACAATATATAATTCGTTAAACCGGGAAACCACTGTATATGTATTTCCAAACAAATTTTATTTTTAATTGCTTTCAAGTGGCCTTAATAGAAATAAATAAATTGAATAAATTTATTGAACTTTGATCGGTTTAAATTGACACTAATAAATTATTTATTTGGTAATACATACTGTGTGCGTCAATATCCCCAGAGTTAGTGTAGCAAGAGATAATTAGCATGTCTATAACAAATATCTGTCTAATTAAGTCTATATACTCGTAATTATATATCATTTTGTTTTACAAATTATAGGTTTTTTTGTTCGTTTTTTGTATTAATCATATCAGTCATAGTGAAATTATAATAATTAATAGTATCGTCATGCCATAGTTTGTAGTTAAGCGTAAAGTAGATTAAATGCCTTAAATTAACTTAAGGTTTTTGTTTTGTTTCATAAAACTTTCTTTAAACGTCAACACAAAGAAAAGAACATATTTTAATCTGGAAACAGATTATCTAACCACCAAGCCTTTTTTATAAACTTTTTTAAAACTTATATTTTTATACATACATTCTTAATTAAGAATTTTATTTTTTATGCAAAATTATTTGTAATACAATTATGTGTGTAGGTATTCAAGAAAATTTCAATTGTTGTTTTCCTTAAAAAACACAAGTAATTTTTCAAAGGCTTCTCTTGTCATACTATTCTTGCTAACATACAAATGCCATTTGTACTTGTTGTATAGTATATAATAATTTAGTTTTCCTAAAGTCATGCAAAATATCAAATTCTGATTGTCATGGTTATGCATTAAAAGTTGACGATAAATATTTATACAGCATATATTTTTTTTGTTGTTTTGTTTTATTTCCAGTTTTTTTCAGTTTTGTGTGAAGCAATCAGACAACATTTCCCAATTGGTTACCCCATTGCATACATTACACTTTCTCTATACTGTCATTCATTCCCCATCTTAACTATGCATTACAAATAATATATTTTAAAAAGTTTATCGTTTACTTATAAACAAAAAAAAAAAAAAACAAACAAAAAATCATTTTTTAATTTCTATTTTTCTTGGAATATGTTCAAATATGAAAATCCTTCTTTAACAAATGACTTGGCCATAAGCCTTTTAAGTTATACGTACATACAAATATTTTTGGCCAACAATATAGTGATAAAAAATCCTACTATGAATGTACAATTGAGGATTATGTTGCAAAAGAAGTGATTAGTAAATATTACTTACTTTGCAAAATAGTAAATGAAATGCTGTTTTAGAGAATTAGCCAAAAAAAAATTTAAAGTAAAATCATTTAAAGAATATACTGTGAGCGTCAAAATAAACTCAACACCACAAAGAAATGAAAAGCTTAATTATATTAATAGAAAATTGTATGCAATTTTTATTTAGTTATTTAAGTAGAAATAAATTCACAAAACGTGCAAAACGACCAAAGCGTCTTGAAGTAAGAGCTATAGTAAGAAAAGTAAAAGCAAACCTAATATCTAGTGCTGTAAAAATAGCGGAAAATGTTACGAAAATTTATGGGGAAACCTGTAAGCACGAGTACGATTAGAAGATCTTTGCGTCAAAATAGGCTACATGGTAAAGTGCCACGTATGAAGCCCTTTATATAAAAAAAAACATCCCAACCAAATGTTCGAATTTCAAATACAACTTTTTAAACCAACCTCATAGTTAAATCCAACCTATGTTATCAGGTTAGAGAAACATTAGAGAATTATTTTTCAATTTTTGATAATTTTTTGTTAGGCTCAAGTTCATTAAATTAAATTTTTATTAAATTATTATTTTTACTGAAGAGAATTATGTTTGAACTTTGCTTTAGGTTAGGTTTAATTTATTAAGAACTTAGATTTGAATTCACAAAAACTTAATCCTTCAAAGAATGAATGAATTTTATTATAAATTAGTTCTGAATTTCGTAAACAAGCATTTACTGTGTTGGACACGAGGTTAGCACACTAGGTATCTGTTGCCAATTAAAGCAAATATTTTCTGTTACTCGTTATATTTTAAAACCCTTAATTTTCAAACGTAATTCACTTCACTTTTAATTTTATTAATTTGTTGCATTTCGGTGGTTTGCTTTCCAGAATACAACCACCCAAAAAGAAATCATTATTTAAATCCTGAAATTTAGTATGATATCCTTCGTTTTTAATAACAGCTCCTAGGCATACTTTCCACCAGAATCATATAGAGATCTTTTGGAATCGCGTACCAAGCATTTAAGATTTCATTACACCAATCGTCCAAATTCTTAGGTCTTACTGCCGTTAGATGTTGCTCCACACCAATCCATAGGTTTTCAAATAGATTGATATGCGAAGATTGGGCTGACCATTTCAAAACATCAGTGTTATTCAGGTATGTGATGGAAAACGATAACGAGTGAGTTTTTGAAGTCCATTTTAAAGTATTTCTAATTAAATTTTTAAAATTTTTGTTTTAAGATTCTCTTTAATAGCAAATTATCTTTATATTTTGTTGGATAAACTGTTTTAATACAGAGAATACTACGAAAAAATTAACTTTAAAACTCACTCGTTATCGTTTTCCATCACATACCTGATTATGTTCCAAGCAACTGCTCACAGTTCGTAAGGTGTGTTTTGGACCGTTGTTGTGCATAAAACGCCACCTAAGTGGAATATTGTCTTTAGGGTATGCAATCATTATATTTAAAATTATATTTTGATAAGCAGACTCATATCGATCTTATGTATAGGACCAACACTGTGCCCAGAAAACAATACCCACCACAGAATACATTACCACCACTGTGCTTAATTGTCTTAGAAGTATGTTTTGGGTTGTTCTGCATGTTTGGAGAACAACATACGTATTTTTTCCATCAGATCCGAACCTATTTAATTTTAATTTTTGTTCCAGAGGTTATACTTCCAGAATATTATTGGTTTTTCAAAATTCTCATGGGCAAAAGAAATCCCGAATTGCAAGTTATTTTTGAAACATGTGGCTTCAGCTGAACAATGCAACCACGCAAGTTTTTTTCATTAAGTTTTCTTCCTATAGTTCTAGAGGAGACCTTAATACCGAATTTTGTTGAAAGATCTCTTTGAATTGCGAAGGAGCTTTTCAATAGGTTTGCCACTGAGATTCTGTAAATTAAATATTCTTCTTTACGGCTTGGTTTGCTACGCCTTGAAGCCTGTGTAAAAATCTCGCCAATGCTGCTCCTTCTAGAGTTCATCGGGTAAAAAACCTTACGCTGCTCCACTGTGCCCAATTTTGTTTTAGTTATATCTAAATAGTGTTTTATGACCCTTAGGGCTGTTTTCTCATTAGGTGATTATCTTTTTTCCCAACGAAAAACTGCCGATTAAAGAAATTTGGGTTTCTCAATGTTTCATTTGCTTCTTTTCTGTCGCAAAACTAACCAGCCCTCATCTGCCGATTATTTATTTATTGTGCAGATAATTTCAATCAGCTGACTGCTGTTCATATTTTTTATGTGGCAATGCCTTGAAATTTTGTAAAAAAAAATTAAATAGATTTTAGAAAAAATGTTTAATAGTGGAATAAACATTAATTTGATGGAGGATGAACTCGAAGAACAAGTGAATGTTGAAATAGTTTATCATGCCAGACCTAACTACCTGGCAGACATGGATATTATTTATTTTTTAAAATATTTGTTTTTTTGATTCTATTTTTTGCTGATTTATGTCAACAACTTGTCACTTAAAGACAAAGTTACCAATTTTCACATAAATATTGAGAGGTATTGCCAAATGAAAATAATGTTTCTGTCGGTATATTGAGAAACCCAAAACGGACATATTATCAGTCTAAATTTAGTAACAGGTAGTTTGTCGACACTGAGAAAACGGTCCTTAATCTTTTATTTCATAAAATATTTTCAGAACTTATTAATTCCTTAAAACCTAACGCCAAAAACTAACAAACTGTTTAGCTCAAATTCCCTATTCATTGCAATAAACCACAAATAGAAGAAAGTATTAAAAAAAAAATACAATGAAAAATAGACAAAACTGCAGTTAATAATTATAATCATTTAAAAGAAAAATATTTTTGAAAACAGCTTACCTCATGTCCAACACAACACATATGCCAACCATTACCAAACTACTTCTAAGTAATGCATATGGTATAACGAAATTATTGAAAAGTAATTCTAGGTCTTCGACATATTTTTGTTGGGTTAGTAGTGTATAGATTTTCCAAATATGTTTATTAAATATTTCGTTTATTCTTAGAGTAGGGTATCAAATGTTTGGGACTTTTGTATTACTAAATTTAGGTGAATATTTAATTTGTAAAATTAGACTTCATTGAACATAACCTATTCAAATATAACATATTTGCTTTATTTTTATACTTTATTTTATAATCAAATTATATAATTGCAAGAAATTTAAGACTAATGAAAAAATTTGTTAAATAAGTATACATCAGAAATTTTTATTTACTTTAATTAGAAATTAATGTAACAGCAACAAAATAATTAAAATTGCATGCACTCTGAGACTTAATTACAAAAATATATACATACTCGTATAATAGTAGAATCTTAAGAAAAACTCATTAAAGTGTATTTGCATGTAATAATCAGAATCTGCTTAACTGTGATTTTACGTTCATGCTGATAATAATCACGCATGGCAAATATTTGCTCAAAAAAACGTAACCACTTGTTTAGCCAAAATTTCCTAAATAAACGAAGTTTTTTTTAAATAAAAACGCGTTCAAATACATTTTATTTAGCTGTCACGTTTTTTTTTCGGCAAATATTTGCCATGTGTGACCGTACCTTAAGGCAGAAATATTTGCACTACAGATTCGTATATAAATACTTACTTCAGTTCTGAAACATCAAGTCTGACATCAGTGCTGAAAACGATGTCAAGCAAGATCTGTTTGTTTTGCGAGTTCGAGTTTTGCATAGATAGTTTTGAACACATAATATAAATCATAGTATTAATTAATAGTGGCTATATTCGACTAAAGGTACGGTCAAACTTGGCGTTTTGCAAGATCAAATAGCATCAAATAAAATAAAAATAAATATTTGTTGTGTCCTGTCCTAAATAAACAAAGTTTTTTTTAACCCTCTAACGCCTGAGACCGTCTATAGACGGTCATCAGTTGAGTATTAAAAAAACCGGTTTTTTTTTCGTTTAGCCACTAAGACCGTCTACAGACTGTCTTCTTTGTTTTTGTCTTGGAGCTTTCCAGGAGTATTTTTTTCTGAATTGGAACTGAAATTCGTAATTTGCAGATGAAATACATGCTAGAACAAAAATTTATTTCTGCAATTGGAACGTATTTTCAATTTCAGGTATTTAAGGGTTAATAAATAATCGAGTTCAAATATATTTTATTTATCTTCGTCTTACGTATAAGATCTGGGGACAAATTACCGCATTCTATATCGAGTAAAATTTATCGTAGTTTTCTTATTTGAGATTATGGCATTCGATATCGAGCAAGAAATTTAGTACATTTTATCATAATTTCGATATCGAAATCAGTTTTCGATACGATAGCTCATTAGATCACGAATGCGGTAATTTGACCCCTCATACAGCGGATCTGAGCCAAAGACAGGAAGTAAGAATGCCAATTTAATACATAAAAACAAGAATGAATAAACAATTTTCTTCCGGCACTGGCAGGACTAAATAATTAAAATTGATTAGATGTACAATATGAAATAGTTATTGTTAGTTCGATTAGAAAAAAGAAAAAAAAAAGTCATATTTTAGAACTACTTCTAAGTAATGCACACTGTTTGTTGTAGTCATTAAAAAGCAACTTAATAACTTTAGTTCCTGGAATTTGTGCCTTCTTTAATTTCTGTTGCAGTATTTATTTTTTTTATTTAAAATCGAAAAACTATATACAAAAAAAACCTTTTAGCAATTATCCTTTGGAAATTACTTGCCTTTCAGAAAATAATTTCAATTACAATAAATTTTCTCCCATTCGTGGAACATTTGCTCTCACAAATAGAATGCGTTAGCAGTTTTATTAATGAACCAAGTCAGCTAATTAACTTGGCCATATTTTTTTGTTTTGTTTTTGTAGCAGCATTGTTGTATACATAAAAGCACAAACAAAAGCACAACAGACATACATACATATATAATTTCAAATATAAAATGGCGAAAAAAATACGCGTTATAATTAAAAATCAATTTGGTTCTGTGAGTATTTTACAAAGACTTCAAATATACACACCATGTACTATATACATACATACGAGTATATATGTACAATCAAATCTATCAATTAAATTCCAATTAAATACATTATATTGCATTATATAAATAATAACAATTCTTTCGATTTTATTGTGTAATAAAATAAAGGGGATTTTTTCTTTTATTTTCTTTTAAATTTAAATATGTATTTTATTATAAGGAAAATGTAGTATATAATTTGTGTAATACACACCCGTCATTGTTAGATAAAAGTTAATTAATTAAAGTCATAAATCAAAATTAAAAAAAAAACTTTCCTTATAATATAATAAATAAGGGGAAATTTTAATGGAATATATGTACATCAAATTAAAGTAAGTAATTTGTATAAATTTACAATTACGTGCATGAAATTGAAATTATGGCAAAATTGTTCTTCTAAGTTTAAAATACCAATTTAATGAAAGAAAATTTTATTATTTAAATAAAAAAAAAATATCGAAAAGAAAAATTGCTAAAAGGTTTTTTGCCTTTCCCTGCAATTGACGTTTGAAAACTTTAATCGATTTATAAAAGACAGAAAGAGAGATAAATTAAATTAGAAACTTTTTGTTTTTGTTAACTAGCACAGGTGAAATATGCATTTTCTGTACAAAATAAAAAAATACATACTCGTACATGTTTTTTCAAACGTGACTTTTTTTAATCCATTACAATCACGATTTCGTACTCGCACATACAAGAAAATATTGCTTTATACGTGATACTCTGTCATAATACTTTAATTTATAGTTTTATTTAATATTTTTATAAAACATCAATATGGCGAAGGGTATTTTTTTTAATTAATGGGGAACATTTCAAAGTATCTAAAACTAAAGCAAATGTTTGTCTTATTAAGTATTCTGAATCGTTTTCACTGAATGGGACTTTTTTAACCTTCGCTTAAATTTTTGAATGAATTTCGTTTGCAAGGGATTTATAAGTTCCAGAATATTAAATAGGTATTTATTTTGCAGTGGTTATAATTTTATTAAATGACTGTAATTGGAATTGTATCGTTTTAATATAATCTATTTGTCAAATAATTATTAAAGTGCAAAATTAATAAAATACCACTTGAGATATTAAGTAATATTTTTTTTTTTTTTTTTTTTTTTTTTTTTTTTTAAACAAACACAAACTGCGAAGCTTTTTGGCTTGTCTGCAGAAAACACCCAGAGTCTTTGGCAGGAATCGAACCCGCAACCCTCTGACTGATAGTTCGGCATACTATCGCCTAGTCTATCGGGGCACCCAAATATGAAAAATCAATATTGGCTACGTTAATTTAGAATATTTAAGTAACTGTATTTTAACTATAATGACATTTCGAGTTATTTCGATAACAGTATCTAAACCAGGTTTGTTACAATTATACTTTTTTAATACGTTTTACACTCCGTTGGTATCGTGACACTACCACGAGTCATTTGGTACAATTATATAATTGTTCATTTCACTAGTGATGTTGTATGTTGTACATTCTATAATACAACTATTTGATTGTAAACACAATTTTGAGCAAAGTCGTATGTTTATGTTGTCAAACCTTCAAAATGTTACAAGAAATATATATTTAAAACAAATATACAAAATATAAAATATGAATATTTTCCAAAATTAAAATATATTATTAAAATTATTAAAATTTGTTGTTTATTAATTTTATTTTCTTATTTTAAAATTGTCAATCAGTTTATAATTCGCAAAACATATGTAAAAATGTCGTAGGTGTTGTACAACCAACAACATTTGCACAGCTATTGTAAATTCAGACGACGCGTCGCGACGTACAACTCCTACGTCACTACAACATCACTTGTGAATTGGACAAATATTGCTGAATCAAAAATTGCTATTTTGATTAAAAAAAATACAATAATCTGCAAGCGTTTCTCGTTTGTAAGTCGATTTATGGTTAAATTATAGACCAAACTGGACATGGTTAACAGTAACATGTTACACGAAAACAGCTGAGCTGCCTTGTCATTAAAATCTCTATTTTGGTTCGATAAGATATAAAATGTTGGTCCCGCTATCGGCTTGTCGTCAGTTTTTACATACATTTCATTATTGATAATAAGGTAGTTGTTGAATTTTCTTACAGCCTTGTCTTAACCCTGCTACTACGTTTAGGGTCTTTTGATGACCCATTCGTATTTAACATTGCATAACTTGCAAAAAAACGTGTTTGTCCGTCAGATCGACACACAATCACTCTAACGACGATATAGTGCATTGATCACAAGCCTTAAAAATATATTCGAAATGTACAAATTTGAATTTTCTCAATAAAAAAATGTGGGGTCAAATTATGACCCAAACATAGTAGCAGGGTTAAATAATGCGTTTCCATTTTATAGCAACACCATTTTTTCCACTTTTCTCTAGAATGTGAATATTAAATTAAAAGATAAGTTTGAATACCAAACACCCGACGTATACTGGTTTTATATTTTGTTTGATCGGTCATTGTCATATATATCCGGATATTGAATTGAATATATTAATAGAACATACTTTCCTTATAAGTTCCTGCTTTCTTTTAATAATACAGTAAATGTGTAAGATCTTTGCTTAAAACTGGCTTTTATAATTTTATAACATTATTAGTACTACTTTTTGAAAGTTTTAGCTTTTTTGCAATTATTAAACCCGATTTACTTTATTTAAAAAAATTAACATTTGTCTTAACATTGATAATCAATTTATTAAATATCCAAGCTTTATAATATATATTTAAAAAAAAAATTAAGTCTGTAGTAATAAAGACAAGTATTGCGTGAGTGCTAAATTGAAGGTGGTTGTAAAGAACTCTTCCAATGTTAATATGACACTCAGTTTATTTAATAAAACTGAAGCCTTAATAACTAAACATAATAATCTTAAAACTAAACTAAAACACATGCGTACTAGTACTATCCTATCTATTTTTCTTATCAATGCGTTTGGTAAACAAACACACGTGTGAAAAGAACATCTCCCTTAAACGCATGTGTGAAGTGATATGGGTATGTCATGGGTCTCATTTATTATCTACCCAATGCACACATGCATTTATTAAAGTCACAAAACTTGTTTAAATACATATGTTTGAACATTCTGCCAGGAGAAAACCTAGCAATAGAAGAAAATATAAATCATGAATATATGTAATATATATAATAAAAAAAAACTTGTTCAAATAATTTGAACAATTTTAATTAAATTTGTTTTCAGATACAAATTTGACTATTTTCCTTTATTTTTACATCCAATTTAACATCATATACATACATGTACATATATGTATGTATAGGTATAGTGTGTCACACAACTATATTTGTATATCATTATTAAGAGAATTTTGTTTTTTATTCAGACATAAAATTCTAAAAAACAATTAGGTAAAACATTTTTTTTCTTTTTTTAGAGTTAATTAGGAAAATCCAAAAAAAAATTGTAACAATATATTTTTATCAATAAATTTTAATAATAATTTTCATGTAACAATTCCTACCTTCAGTAAAAATAATTTAATGAAAATTAAATTTAATAAACTCGAGCCGAAATAAAAGAAATATCAAAGATTTAATTTAACAGTTCAAATAAAAATAATAATTGTTCTTATTTAGTTCGTTTATTTGACCTTTTTCAATATTTAAGTTAAATAATTGTTCTTAATATATTTTTTTGTTTGGTTGTTGTTGAATTTTATTAATTTGCATCACAAATTACAGGTCATAAAAGTAAATTGCATTTGGAAACCCAGTTAATTTTGTTGAATTTTTTGACGTTTTTGTTAATTGTTCTTGGAATTTATTAATGTTTTTTTTTATTAAAAAAAAAAATACTTGTCAGGCATTTTTCAGTTATTATGTGTAACTAGCTAAACCCGGTGTGCTTTGCTGCCCCTCCCCTCGTTATAAAATAAAACGTATTTATATATTTACAAACATTTATTTATTTAATTTTAATGTATTCATTGCAATGCTTTAGTTTAGTGGGCGAGGCCCCTTTGTCCACTTACGTATTCAAGAATTTATTATTTCTTAAGAATATCCTATTGTGAAAATTTAATGACGATCGGTCCAGTAGTTAAAACTATATTACGATTTTTAATTTTCCTAAAAAGGGGCATGGTCCCACCCACGTATTCCTAATTAGCCAATACCATATGTACCATATATCATTGACGTAGGTAAAAAAATGCCCAAAATATGGCGATTTAAATTTTTGGGTTATATGGGCGGTGCCACCCCCGTTTGTACAATCAAAACTTCATATAGCCTATTATTCCTTCCAGAGTCACAGTAACATGCTGTAAAAATTTCATCAAAGTCGGCTCAGCCGTTTTAGAGTCCATACGTTACATACATACATTCAATTTTATATATATAGATAATCAGCCTTATTATTAGATTAAAGATAAAATTAAATTTGTTTCTTTAATCTATTACGAAACAGTCGTTGTCGTAAAAAAAACGACACTCATAATAAGGCTGAATATAATTTAACATTTCCGAAAGAAAAGAAAACATTTGTGATATGTTTAGTAGACGTTGTCAAGCATTTAGCAATTTCATAAATTGATCTATAGTTGCGGAAACTTATGATGCAAAATGCAAAAATAACTAAATAAAAATGAATAATTTATTCTTCTTTATAAATTGCCAAAGAAATTATTTTTTTTACTTGATATTTTACAATTTTATTTATGAATGAAAAACAAATCTCTCCTTAAAATGAAAAGGCAAAATGGTTTTGCGATACACTGTACATGACTGCTTGTTTTACACATGACAAGTGAAAATTAATTAATTTAATTAGGAAATGCAAGTTAAATACTTAAACATTTTAACACGTTATTTTACAAAATACGTATTAATTCCAAACAAACTACATACATACTATACATATAAATTATAATTAGAAAAAGTGAAAGTTTTTTTTGTAGACATAACTCTAGGTAGTTATTTAAACCAATAATGTTTTGTAATATTTTATACTTATTTTGTTAAGAAATTTCAAAATCTTCTGACAATATTTATTTCATAATGAAGGATTTTTAAACAAATTTTCATTTGTAAATAGTTTTCAAAACTTTTAAACCTTTATTATTGGCGAGTAAAATTATTTTACTTAAGCCTTAAGTAAAAAACAAAGTTGAAAAAAGTAAAAATAAAAAAAAAACGCCTTTAGTATTAAACGAAAAATGCCATTTACCAGCTTTTCTAAATGATTGCCACTGGCAACATCTCACGACATGAAAACCATTCATCATCATACAACTTTGCTACATTCCACATTCCATTCCCTGCATACTCTGGCACGTTGGCACTTTCAATAACTGCTGATGCCTGCCTGCCGTCTGAATGCCGAACGAACGCTCAGTAAATGTATAGTATAGAAACCATAGAACAGCCAACACCCTTAAAATGGCATCATTATACTCGTAGACGGGTATAATACATCGGTATTATATTTTTATATTATTTTTTATACAATAATTTATTATGCTTTTTTAGATATTTTATTATTTAATCGAAATAAGTTATGAAATGTCCTATAAATATTTATTGCTTCTTTTATATTTTAATTATTAAACATAGGTACAGTGGCTAAAAGCTTATTTTATGCAGTGCATTTTTTGGTTTTCAAAGCTACACTTTCCAATAAGTTGTCCTTCAGAATCTGAATGTATTTAAACTTGTCTATGGTTGTTACAACAAATGTTAAATTCCCATTACCAGCAGCTGACATACAGACCCAAACCATGAAACTGCCACCATCATGCTTCACTGTTGCCTTTAGCGTTTCTTTGTTGAGTTCAGTATTTGGTTTCCGCCAAACATACGAAATGTCATTTGAATCGAATATATTAAACTTAAATTCAAATTTTCGTTTGCCCAGTTCAGCTTCAACTTCGGAGGCCAACTGTGAAGAATTATATTTTATAAAAAAAATCAACTTAAATTAGGTCGCTCATCATGTTCATTGAAATTTATATTTGGTGTCTTTCTGCCTTTGTTATGGACAGACCCGATTTTCATGCATGAAGCTCTTATGGCCGAATTCACAGTCTTTAGTTAGCTAATGACAAAGGCTTAATTAATGATTCTTTATTCGCAATGCTTAGTTTGCTATAAGAATAACAAGTAATAGTTAAACAATATTTAGTATTTTAGTTTACCAATGGTTAACTAATGACCGAGAATTCGGCCATTAATGATTTTTTGTACTGTGGTAGCTTAAATGTCAACCATTTCTGCTAGTTTAAAACCAATTCTCGTTGTACGCAGACTCATTTGAACTATTTTAAATTGACATTTGACGTTACAAAATCCGACTTACAATTCAACAGAAAATATTGATAGAAGTAGAAAAAAAGAAAAACTAACCAAAATAAACTGTGACGTGAAAAACTATAATGTTTTTTTTAGTTTTAATATATTAAAATGTAAATTTTTGCAATAAATGTTTTTTTATTTGTAAGATTATAACATTATTTCTTTTAAATGACACTAATTTCTCTTTGAATTTCCTGTTAGTTTTCGTTTAAGCTATGAGCCACTGTACGTATTATGTTTTATAATTTAAATTATTCATATGGTTTCTTGTACACATCTCTCGAAACTAATTTGTTTTCCATTGTACATATATATATTTTTAAAAAGTCATCTAAATATCAGGTTTCCTTTATTGCAATTTGCATTGTTAAAATTTCAATTATGGAATTTGAAAGGATGCATGATGATAAATCTTTCTTTCCTCTGTCTCGGCGACTAATGATTGATAAGACTAAGTGTACAATACAACAATAACAAACGATATTCATCTATTCACATTGTGTAGTAATGTATGGTTTCTTGAAGCACTAAAAAAACATTATACATATATTTTAAAAATAAAAAAATATGTTTTAGCTTTTAACATATTTCAAAAATTATTATTTTTTTTTTGTAAAATAATGAATTCATTTTTTTATTTGAGTTTTTAACTTTATTTTAGTACTTTTAGCCTTAGTTATGGCTTGACACAGATATATAGTACGTATCGTTGGTCTCATGTAGAAAGGCCCTAACTCGATATTTTTTCGAAATTTGTTTTTTTGCGATTCCAATGCATTTAACGCAAATACATCTCACAAAAATTTATTGCAATTGTACAAAAAAGTAACATGTTGAATATTACAGTTTCTATTATGTTTTTACCTTCTCCTGTAAAGTTTCAAATATGCGAGTTAGGGCCTTTCTACATGAGACCATCGATGTGTACATATAAAGTATTGCTCACATTATATAAGTTTTTTTTTTTGAACTTATTGGCAACACTTTTGTTTTTTCAGTTATTCCGTCAAAAAATCATTTGGAATAGGTACATTTGAACGAGTGCTGAGCAATAGAAAGTAAACATTTACAAATTTCTTGAAAACCTATTGCAAAAAAAAAACTAAAGCTTCCAAAAAGTATTGTACGAGTAAATTATAGCACAGCACCTTTAGCACAGTTCAAATGGATTCACCCATTCGTTCTGAACAAAATATTTGTTTGACAAAGTTTTTTTCATATGAAGTTTGACGTCTCTCTTTTAGAGAGAAAATATTTTTTTAGAACAACTCCAGCTTGAATTAGTTTTATTTTATATTTTGTCTAGAGAAAAATAAACTGATGCCAATAGGTTAGATTTCTATTTGTTGTGTTTGTGAAATTAAATTATTTATTTCATTATTATTAATTAAAAATTTTGTAAATTATTATTTTTAGTTGAACTGTTAATTTTTAATTTTTGATATTTCTTTAGTTAGGCTTAAGTTCATTAAATTTAATTTTCATTAAATTATTTTTACTGAAGGTAGGAATTGTTACATGAAAATTATTATTAAAATTTATTGATAATTTTTCGGCTGAGTTGGGGATTGCACCTGGGTTGTTGAATTTACATGTTTCGAGAACCACCACATTCTCTCATCAGAATTCTTTGCGTTCTAACCTCTGCACCACTGCGGTGCCCGCTAGCCGACAGTGAAACATCAATCCTTTAACCAGTGTTACCGGTGGTTCGAAATTTGCTGTAATTATAATTTTATTCAATTTATTTACATGTTTTGCCTCCTTTTTCTTTAATTTTTTCGTATTCATGTCAAGACTTAGTCTCGAAAACATGAATACATTTGTTTATTATGTTTGTTGTCCACTTTCGTCGACATTTTTATGTGTACCACTTAAAGTACAACTGCAAACAACTAAAATAATATTTGTTCTTAAAATAGATATGGCACAAGCTAATGTTTGCAGTTGTACTTTAAGTGGTACTATTTATCATATTATGATTTTATAAGTATCATAATTATTATTATATCATAATTCATTAATGGTTAAATATAAAACAATATGATTAGTTACAAAACAATAATTTGTATGACGTAAATCGAAATTATTTCTACATTTTTTTAAACACAAAACTTACAAAACTTACTCAAAAAAGTTATTTAGTTAAGAAACCACTACTGTCATGATTTTTTTTATATCTCAAGATGTCTAGCTTAAATTTATATTTTAAAATTCTGCAATTGGTTAAAAATTGCAGAAGTACAGGCTGCTGAATATGGAATTCTTACTGCCTTTAAATAAGTGAACCGGAGTGTAGGTATATAAAAAACTTTAGTTATGTTATGTTTAATAGAATTTTATTTTGATATTTAAGATTATTTCCTTTAAGTACACTTTATTTAGGTCTTTTACACTTCTTTGGCATTTGACAAAGCATTCTACAAATGCTTTTGTTTACATTTTAAACATAATATGAGTACAAATATAGAAATTTATCATTTAATAGTTATTTGTAAGTTTAAATAGTTGTAAATAACATAATATGTTTGAATGGTTATCATCCAATAGTTATGGTAAACATTTTTAAAAATAATTATGTTTCAGTGAACCATATTCAATTTTATAACAACGATAAACATAAAAATTTTTATAGTAACTAAATTATCGTTAAAATCAAATTAAAATAACAATTATTTGTATACCACAACAATATATTGTTACCAAAAACACAATGTAGTTGTCGTAACCATGTCCAAGCATTTTTTTCTCTGCGTGCAGCTGACAAGCTTCTAGACATAGAATCAACGAGTTTTTTTAGTGAAATCAGGCGAAATTTTCTTCCATTTATCCTATATTACTGCCTTTAGGTTATTCTTGCAGGAAATATTTCTTTGCCTCAATTGAAGTCTGGGGACTGCGAAGGATGACCTAAAGTTTTTGATTTAGCTCAAACCACTCTTTTACAATTTTGAAATCTAAACTTTTGAACTTGTATACTTCACGTTCACTCTCAAATCTTAACATATGGAAGCCGTACTCATATAAACGAGATTATCATTTGCTCAATTACTATTAAAAAGGTTTAAGGTTTTGAAACTGATTTTTAAGTTATTGTAAAACTCTGCATTCATTTTTTTACCATTCAGCTTAGGTCATGTATTTACCGGACCAGTTGTAGTAAATAACAAACTGTAGCATTTTTGTTAGACTTTCTTCGTTTTCAAGTGAATTTCGATATTGTTTTTAATTGGCTAAAGAACACGTTTTTGAAATTTTCATAAATCAACTTTGCAATTTTTATTATTATTATTTGTTAAATCTATATTTTCCGGATCTCCTTAACATGATCAGATCTATTACAATCGAACGACAAATGTGTGAAAGCCCGGTTAAACAATTCATCGTTCTTTAGTTTAAATCAAAAGCAGTAGATTTGATAGTTTTTTTTTTAGGATAAAGACAGCTATTTTTACTTTAAATTATTTATTTTTTCATTTATCGATCCCTTGTCTTGGCTACAAAGTTCAATAACAAAATTTCAAATAAATGCTGTTTTTATAGCAATCAGTCATATCAAATGGACACATCCATTAGTGACGTAACATGTCAATGAGTGACAGACAGATGTTACTTTGACAAATGTAAACTGGCACAAAATAAAAAGTGATATGTACTTAAAAATGTTTTTTTTTTTTTGAAATATGCAATTAATTAATTAATCCATTGCAGTAAAAAAATTAAATTAAATTTGTGTAATATAAAAACTAGATTCTTTAGATAAACCAATATGTTTAATTTATGTACATATATGATTTACAAAGCATAAACAAACATACTCAAATAACTCAAAATAAGAATTATCAAATTTGTATTTGTTTTAGAATAAAGTACTCATAATATTAAGGAACATTAATGCATGCATTTACTAGGTACACCATATACACGTTTATATAAACTTAACTACTGTCATATACACTTGTAGATATGTATGTGCACACATATACATACATATGTATGTACTAATATGTACGCTTTGATTGTCTACATTTAAAAAGGAACATAATCAATCAATAAGATTTATGTGTGCTATAAACTCACAAGATAATACTAATCAATCTTAAGCTGTCACAAAACACAAAATGGTGAATAACTTACAAAACACACTACATAGTAACAACAAGACCAGCAGCAACACAACGAAACCAACATACACAACTATTCTATGCCACAAATGCAAAATTTTTCTTTCAACTCGGTCTATACGAGTTGCAAGTGTAATATTTTATTCTTTATTAATTAAAATTTGTTTTCGAAAAAGAAAAAGTAATTTACTTATCTTTTATTTATTTTGATCATTCTTATACATACTCGTACACAAGGTGAATTTAAATACTAGGTGATAGCGTAGCGCCAGCTGATTATTCATGGTGAATTTGAAAATGCCAAAAAGTTATATAAAAAAAAAACTTTTTGACAGTGACGAAAGTTTTTCATATAGAAAAATGTCTGTTGTTCTTGCCTTGTTGTAATTGTTGTAGCAATGCGGTCACCTGGTATTTAATTTCACCATGCTCGTACATACTACACAATATTAAGAATTTTTAAGATAGAAAAGGTCAGAGGTTATATATAAACTTGTTTGAAGCGTTTTTATTCGCTTTATTTGAAATTTATTATCGCCATTAATAATAAAAGCATTATTTTTCTAACGGAAACATGAGATTTTTTTAATGGATTAAAGTTTTCGATTATAAAAAATTTAGTGCAACTTAAAGGTCATGAACGTTTTGTGTATTATAAATTTATTATATCCAATATTTGTTTATATAACAACTTTATATGGTGTTCAGACATGCATTTTTAATGGAGTCAATTATTGGTTAATTAAAAAGTGTTCACACATGCTCAATATTGCTAAATTAATTAGCGTTTGACAGCAGCTGACAAAAAAAAAATACATTTATTTGGTTCTAATATTATAACTTTCAGCCTAAAAATATTCTTTATTAATTTAAAAACGAAACAACTGCCATTTTAGTTATTACTTGTCACAGGGTTGTATTTTTAATTTTAACAATTATTAGAACAATTAACTGATGATGAAGCAATTACCTTAATTGAAATTTTGTATGGATAATTAAATTTAATTAGGACGTTAATTAAAAATTTCAATTAAAAATGCATGTCTGAACACCATATTATATGTGCTTTTATATACAGTGGTGGTCATATAATTAAAACAATAATCAGAACGGTAACTTATAAAATTTATTTTATATTTATAAAAAGATAACGAAACATTTATTTCACTACTTAATTCTAAGCCTAGCTGCACCCCTCAAAACGGGATTAAAATCTACGAAAATCAAAACAGACAATCGTTAATGGCTTTGGACAAAAAACATTCACCACTGTTTTACTATTCATAATAATTTTCCAATTTAAAATAATTCTAAATTTACCTTTAATATTTTGTCGGATAGCCTTTATTTATTATCACCTGAAGACATCTTTTTGGCATACTTTCGACCAAATGCCTGCAAAATGATATGGGTAAAGCTTTCCAGGCCGCCTCAATGTTTTCCCGCAATTCATAAAAATATTTGCTGTTTTTCCCTTCCAAACTTGTTTCAACTTCGTTCCACCAGTTCTCAATTGGATTGAGATCAGAGGACTGTGCCGGCCATTTTAAAAGCATTTATGTTTTGTTCCTCTAAAGAACGCCTCCCAAGTCGTGAAACGTGTTTGGGCTCATTGTCGTGCATACAATTCCATAGTAGCGGCAAATTTTCTTCAGCGAATGGTATCATCGTAATTTCTAATATATTTTTATAGAAATGTTGATCTATTTTCGAAGTAATTCTGGCTATTGGCTCTATTCCGTGAAAGAAAACGCACTCCAAACCATTACATTACCACCGCCGTGTTTAATTGTTTTTATGCTATACATACTTTAGATAATTAATCGGACCCCATAAATACATTTTGCACCAGAACCCTAGCGGCAAAACTTTGATTCATTACTCCAAAGTACGTTCTTCCAATAACTTATCGGTTATTAAAATTTTCTTTTGCAAACTGTAGCCTTGATTTTATATTCTTTTTCGAAACAAAAGATTTACGTTGTGCGATGCAGCCTAGAAGAAAATCTTTCATCAAGCCTTTGTCTTATTATTTTAGATGAAACTTAAACTTTTTTGCGATGACTGCACTTCAAACTCTATTTACCTGGAAGTTTTAATTGGATCAACTTAAGAGATTCTTTTTATAATTTGATCTTTTCTCTTGTTTGTTTTTCGCTGTTTGGGAGCTCTTGCAACATTTGTAGTTATCCTATATGCATTTAAATGATTGATGGCGTTGTATACTTTTCCTCTGGAGCAACCATGAAAATTAAAAATTTGTAATACGGTTTTACCCGAGGTTTTAAATTGTGTAAGATTGGCATTATATTGTTTAATTATATATGGCCCCACTGTAGTATTGGGCGTTGTATTGTTTAAACTGGTAAAATGAAAATGTTATTGCTTAAGCTTAGTGAGAAAACATGTTAAGTCCACTTGTAAGGAAAATTGAGATTTTAATACTAAAATTAAACTGTTTGCATAAAAAATTATGAAATTATTAATTTCTAATACAAAAATACACTATTTGTTTAAGAAATTTTAACAATTACTTAATTTTTTGGTAATAAATCTGCCATTATTAAATCGCTAGTTCGATCGCAATAAAGTATTCGAGTTTATGTTTTGAAAATAAATCTCAAACACTCTCCATAAGCGGTTGGCGCGACATGTAAATTTATGATCACTGGCCATGTTTTTTTTTTATCAGATTTCAGGTCTTTAAAAAACATGTTTGCATATTTCTTTACAATTTTCGAATTATACGCATTTGAAAATTTATTTGTCTCTTCTATGTTGTTGAAATAATTTCCCTTTCCTTTTTTTACCAAAATTCATTAAGTTAATTCTATTTTTAAGTACACTACACAATTATTAAATTAAATAAAAAATAATGGTTATTTATTTATTCGATAATAATATTATGATTGATTCATTATCATAGTCCTTTTTATTTAAAGTACAACATTTTAGATAACAGTCAATTTACTCAATCAATTATAGAGACTATAATCAAATTGAACATGCTAAATAACGATAAGATACAACCTCTTATCTTTCACATAAACTAAATAACAAATGAAAACTTGACTTATCTTTTGTTTATAAATTGATTTATGCCATTAACAGCCTACCTACGAACCTTTAATACCGATAATATATCATTTAATCTTATCTTATCTACATATACTTATATAAAAGCAAATTATGTGCTATTTTTTAAGATATTCCTAAATACGAACTAAAATCCTTATTAACTTCATTATTTCTCATTACAGTCTGAATCTACATCGACCTCAATATCATCGAATATATCGAAACCTATTGCAACAAAATGTGTATTTTGCGCACAAACACTGGGCATCAATGATCGGCCCAAATTGCTAGAATGTTTGCATGTCACATGTTCACAGTGCATGAGTACGAAATTCGCCGAGCTCGATCGTACTATGCCGCCCTTAATACACTGTCCCATCTGTAATATGGCCTCACAGAATGAATTCATTATTGATAATCAATTTTTGATTGAACACTGCACCGGTGCTGGTGACATGTCATCAGATCCCAATGATTCAACTGGTTCAAAGGCCTCAGCCAACATACCGTGTAGCAGTTGCTCGGACAACAACATAGCCACATCTTGGTGTGTCGATTGCTCCGAATATATATGTGATAGTTGTGTGCAGGCTCATCAACGTTTAAAAATAACCAAGGATCATACAATCAAACCCAAAGAGGAGGCTAACAACGAACAAATACCTAGTTCGGCCGTTGACAAATTACACATGTGCGTGTTGCATCCTCAGGAGAAATTGTCGCTCTATTGTGAAACCTGCGAAAAACTAACATGTCGAGACTGTCAGCTAAGCGATCATCGTGATCATAAATATAAGTTTGCTCATGAAATTGCCACCGAAACGAGACATGCCATTACCTCAATGGTAGCGGAAATAAACTATAAACGTTTCTTACTCACCTCGGCCATGCAAGTCATTGCCGAACGACAGAAAGTCATTTCGGACAAAAAGAAAGAATTGATCAAAGAAATAACCGCCATGGTTGTGACAATTACAAATACTGTGAATATGCGTGGCAAACAGTTGGTGATGCGTTTAAATGAAGTTTGCGACGGCAAATTAAAGTTGTTGGTAGACAAGCGTGATTCTCTCATTTCACTTTCCGACAACACCGACTATTGTATTGATTTCATTGCAAATGTTTTGGATAAAGGCAGCGATTATGCTATACTCTCAAGTAAAAAGTCATTGGTTAGACATTTGCAAAAGCTTAAGTGTCAACGGGCTGATATACCAAATCCAGATATACCGTTGCGTATCGATTTACAAATGTGTCAAATACAACAATTACAAAAAGGTAACATCACTAATTGTAGATACATGTAATTTTGTCAATAATTTTCCAAACATTAATCTGTTTTTGCCCAGAAATTTCACGCCTTGGAAACATTCTCGTCGATGGTAAACCATATCCACCACAACCATCACCACCACCCCAACAGCAACAGCGTCAACAACCCAGTCCCAATATGGCACCACCTCTACGACCTGGTATGCCGCCGGGAATGCAATCTGGGATGTCTCCGGGAGTACCGCCACCACCAGGAGGATTTGGTCCACAAAATGGTCCTGTTCTATACAACAGCAATTCACCGCAACAGCATGTCCACAATATGCAAATGAATCGTAATTTTGCTGGTGAAGGGCCAGGTAAGGGTAGGCAACAAAATCGTTCATAAAAATAAATAAGTTTTAGTATTTCCAAAATATTATATGAAATTCATTGAAATTAATTAATTTATTTCATTTTACAGTACGTTACGGTGGTCTGCCGCCCTCATTAGCAATGCAACGTCAAGGTCAGCCTCATGTTAGTTCCTCAACACATCCACAAAATATGGGTATGATAAAAAACAATATACTTACCCCCATTTTCACCAATTTCAGTCATAATTTAACTAATACTTTAACCTTCAGTTAGCATAATTTCTTTATCACCAAATTTAGTTCAAATTAAACTTAAAAATTTAACAGAAAACTTGAATTTAAATTTAACTGAAAACATTTCTTCAGTTAGCTTTCAACTGGAAGAATTAAATAAATAATTTAGAAATAATAAGAATTAAATTTATGTTTTTGGACTGTTTGGAAATGATTTAATTTATATCGACAAATTGACAATTTTGATAAAAGGGTAGATTGTAAATATTATAAAATATTTAGAAAGTATATGAAAAGTCTCAAGACTCATCTGCAACAAACTTTTACCTGCAAGCCTATTATTTTAAAGAAATCTGAGAAAAATTTACATAAAACTGGAGTTTGTAATTTTTTTTTTTTCATTTTACATATGCATGTGTGTCCTTCTAGTCGCTTAGTGGGAACTCTACTGTAGATATCAAATCTGTGAGGAATCATTATTAAACAGTTTTCTATGTGAGAATATATTATTGCAATGGAAACCATTATTTCAATGGATACCATCTCATTAATTAGTAATCTTGACTTGAAAATTATTACTGAGAAACTGCACCGGCGGTGATGAAGGTCTTTGAAAAGCACTTTCGCAAGGAATAAGGATACTTAGGAATTGTGACATAGAAATTTTACAACTATAACATAGCATTGTACATAGTCAGCATAATACGACCGCGCAGTAGGTCACAGAAGTACATTCCCTCATGCTAATAATATAAAACTGCATTCAAAATATTTTGCCACAGCTATTACGGCTAAAATTTCACTGGCGTGGCTGGGTCATTTACCCCTCACATTTATACGTTTATTGGTAGTTGAGATATAGTGAGTATTGTAATTTTTGTCATACCGGAGGGCTTAATAATACATATTGTTTATTTTACTTTTAAATATTTAATTTTAAATTCAAATTATTTAAATTTCAATAAATTATTAAACAAAAACTAATTGTTTTTAAGTTACCAAAAGATGATAAAAATTAAATTTTTAACTGGAAGTTAAAAAGTGTCAGTTAAACGTAACATATTAATTTTGGTGAAAATGGCCGTTAGAATAAGAAAATATATATTAAATAATTCGTTTTAATTTTTATTTATTTATAGACATAAGCCTTAGAGGTTTATTAAATAATCAAGCTGCTCAAAGTCCAAATCAACCGACACATATGCCACCCTTCAATGGACCGCCCAGTTATCCGGGTGGACCGCAAGGAGCTCCATCGCCACAACAAATGGGTCCACAAATGCGTCAGCATTTTATGGGCGGTCCACCGGGTCAGCAGCATCAGAATTACGCTCCCACGCCGCCTGGTGGACCAAATAATCCAAACTTTATGAATAACAGCGCAGCAGCAGCGGCCGCAGCACGTTTCCAATCATACCAACGTATGTCAAGTCATGTCCAACAACAAGCGGCCGTAGCTGCCATGGCATCCTCGGGGCAGGGTCAAATAGCATCACCAAATGCCATGCAAAGACCACAAATGCACCACAATCCCATGCAAAATGTAAGTTAGAGATTTTTCTACAAAGCCTACAGATAATTTGAAATATTTTCTTTGTTTGTTTTCTAGAACATGGGGTTTCACGGAAGCCAGCCTGGTTTTAATGCCGGTCATCCGCAAACGTCACCACAATTAGGTGGCGGAGGCGCAGGAAGCGGAGCTGGCGGTAGTAGTGGTATTCATATGGCTAAATGGCATATACCTCAATCTGCTCAAAGTAATAGTGAGTGTTGCATGCCCTTGAAACTGATATTAATGCCAAATCTTTCTTATTTTCCTTTATCCCTGCTCTATGTAGACTGCTCTCAACAAGGGCACAATTTGATGAGGTTTGCTAATGGTCATCAAACAGAAAATTTTAAAATCTCATTAAAGTCACCAAATACTCTAAAGAATACAACACCTCCCACAACAGGCAGTTCAGCTGGTCATGGTATGCCTGGCGGCGGTGGAGGCGGAGGTGGCAATGTTTCCGCACATGGCAGTAATTCTATATTACATGCTGCTTCATTAGGCTTAAGTCCAGCTGTTTCTATCCTGCCAAATGTAACATCAACCAATCCTAAAACACCGAGTCCTAGTACACATGAAGTAAGAATAATTTGTTTATAACTAAAAACGATATTTTTAAATATTATTTCCTTTTTATCTTTCTAACTTGCAGACCTCTAAAGATTTCACAGAGCCAATCGATAAAGTACGTGATGATTCCATTAATGATTTAATGGCCACTATAGCTAAATTAGATTCCAATGGTGTGCAAGTACTGCCAGAAGGGCGTACAAAAACAACATCTCCACAGGTTCACAGTTCCACAGACCTATCAAATACACAGGAAGGTATGATTAAAACTTTAATTATTTTCTATTTAGTTATAATCCTCTTATTTTAGAACAGATTTAAATAACTTTATTATTGAATCATAATATTTATACATTTTTATATTGACTACAAACTTAATTTTAAAAGCAAAAATTTGAATTTAATTCACAGTCCTGATTTTTTTATTTGCATTTATTATATTTTAGTTCAATTTGTCTTATATAACAAGATAATCAAATTAATTTATTCCCCTTGTAATTAAACTAGTTGCTGTAGTTTCTTATAATTACTTGTAACTTTGCTTTGTTTATTTCTTTTCTCAAAACAAACAAAAAAAAAATAAATAAAATCAATTAATTAAACTAAACTTTAATTAATAATCCATATAAATGCCAAAAATCAATTCAACTCATATATTCTATACCAAAATAACCACATAATCTTAAACAAACAAAAAATCCCCTAAAAAATACGTAACTAATCAAGTTCATAATACAAAAACTACTGAAAAAGATGATCCAAATGAAGATTGGTGTGCCGTTTGCTTGGATGGTGGCGAACTAATGTGCTGCGATAAATGTCCCAAAGTATTCCATCAAAATTGTCATATTCCTGCTATATCATCCCTACCCGACGAAAGTGAAAGTTGGCAATGTTTGCTGTGTGTGAATCTCAAGGAATTGGCCAGCAATCCCGATAATCTACAAAAGAATCCCGGAGAATTAAGCCGCCTCGAATTGCAAATACTACAACGCATCTGTTTGGAATTGTTCTGTCAGTACGAACAGAGTTTACATTTCCGTGAACCGGAACCACCATCGAATACAACTTATTATGAAATTGTTTGCAAGTAAGTTGAAGTTTTTTTAGTTGCTTAATAATAGTTTCAGTTCAAAGTGTCGCTTATACACGGGTTGTTTATCAGTTTGCCTTTGATTTCTTAAATGTCTGCAGAAGAAAATGTACTATTGGGGGGTTATTAAGTATTTCGATTCGAAACCAAAAGCTTTCTAAATACAATGTAAAAAGTATACAAATTTGAACGATTTTCTTTTCGATTTGAAATACACAATAGCCCTCTGTTACACAACAGTATTTGTAATGTTAACTGCTGACATTTGTTAGATTCTATGAGTAATCAGGGGCGGGTCGTCAGTTCTTGAAACTTCCCATTGCCCATCTATGATTGCGTCTGCAAAATATAACATATGTTTGATTTTAATTATTTGTAGCCCCATGTCTTTGGATGTTATACGCACACGTTTGGATCCTTCTAGCCAGAACCATTACAAGGATATTTCTTCTTTTATAGCTGATGTTCGCTTGATTTTTAAGAATACTTACCTATTCTATCAAGTGAGTAAGATGGTAATAAAGTTTTTGTTTTTTGTTTTATTTTTGTATTGTTATATGTTTAATGTTATTAAGTTTTTGGTGTTTAATGTACATATATGTTTTAATTTAATTTAATTAGTTCTTACATTCGTTTTTTGACAACTCTAGTAAACAAAACAAACATTTAGGAGGATATTATGACAGAGACAAATGACTTTATACCGAATTTAGCTGGGCATACACATATTTCAACCAACTTGAAAATAAAATATTTAACTGACTATAACTTCTAATCCTAAATTAAAAAGAATGTACTAAATAAAAGTTCGAAAAATATATGGATTAGATAATTCAAAACAGAAAAAATAAATATAGTGCAAATTCTTCCATCACAGCTTATTCAATCAAACACGTTTACGAACTGTTAAATTGACATCATTACTCGAATAACGGCAAAACATTGTCAGAAAAATGAGTCGGAACCCTAAATTGTTCCAAAAAGTTAAAAATGAGCTTAACAAAACATGTAGGCAGAAACTATTGGGCGTGTACTTGATTTTAATGGTAGAGTGGCCGGAAAAACCCCTTTAGTAACAGTAAAAATCAACGAGCGCTTCTAAAATTTACTTCAAAAAATTGTTACCAACGATCTCTGGCTTGGTTGGTGAAACAAAACAAAAACTTAAAACTAACAGTGAAGCACATTAGGTGGTGTAGGAAACTTACTTAAACAGTTTATTAAAAGTTTTAAAGTCCAATTTATTGCAAAGTGCTGAAAACTGGGTATTAGAGAGCAATTTCGGTTCTATCAGGACAACGATCCGAAACATAAATCGGGTATTGTGAAGTCAAGGCTGATTTGGAATTGTATCCACTTCATGCAACGCCGACAAGGTCACCTGATTTGAATGTTATTGAGAAAAATTTTAGATTAAAACATCCGCATGCACCAGATTGCAAACAAGCATGACCTTTTAAAACTTTGCTAAAGGAGGAATGGACAAAAATAACTCCTGAAACTATACATAAGTTAGTGGAATCTATGCAAAAAAAGCCTAAAAAGCTGTAATTTATCAAAAAGGAGGCCGTACTAAATCTAATGGCGTTTTCTGTTCTGAAATAAAATGTTACACCTTTATTATGTACATTTTCATAATGTTTACTCCACATTTTAAAGATGTCGCATTTTTAATGGTCAGAATAGAACATAAAATCACAACAGTGTAACACTTTTTTTCATATGCAGCTGCTTTTGTTTTTTTTTTTGTTAAAAAAGAAGCAGATAGCTCCCTGGTAAGATTGCTTGAAATAAGACAATGAATATCTCTCAAATAGGCCAATGGCACCTTCCCGATTAATACGCAAATTCTTCTTACCCCCTTATTCATAAAAACTTACAACAGGTTTCCATACAAAATTTGCTTTATAAAGCTCTTATAAACCTGTTGTAAGTTTTTTGAATAAGGGCATTAAACTATAAAAATTATATACATATATAAACATACATTACATATATAAGAAGTAGGAGATATTGTCCTATGAAATATGACATACATCAACTTCAGAGTATTCATTAATTACGTTCTCTACAAAGCCTTTCACTCGCGGTTGTGGATTTCTTTCCATAATCATATCAAATATTTCATTATCATCAGATGATGAAGATGAATCCAACAAGTCATCCAAAATTTTTCAGCACATAAAAAAATTAGTAATATTTTCCATTTTGTATATTTTTTTGTTTCCTAACACAAATACACAATCATAAACAAAACAAATGTCAGCTGTTTTATCGTGAGATTCTCCCCCTCTAAAAATACAGAGTGTAAAAGGTGCAACATTTTTTAAATTTATAGTGTGACATTTATAGAAAAGAACACACTACACTTTAGATGGTAAGACATTTTTTCAGAAAAGAACATAAAAAAATTAAAAAAGGTGCGAAATGAGCAAAACGTATAACATTTTTGTCAGAAAAGAAAATACCATAAGAGATAAAAAATTTAAATATTTCTTATACAGCTTGTTGAAATAAACTACTTTTGTACCGACATATATTTTTTGTTTTTTGCTTCTTAGTTTTTATAAGTGTATCTTGTAAAAATCCTATTTTTGATTTTAAAATGTAAAAATTTGATTTATTTACATTTTGTTATTATTTATCTTTATTTCGAAATCATACGCACTTTATATTCTTAACAGAAGCTGGTTGAAATAAGCTGTGAGCCACTGTAGCTACATATTAGCTACCTATTATACATATATGTACTAGGCTGTTGCACTAAATACATTTAAATTCAAAAACATTTGCTTTTTTAAACATTCTCATACTAATTCCAAGTACAAAAGACAAGCAAAGCAAATAAATACCAAACAAAAAAAAAGAAAAATTTTATTCTTTTTATACACTCAGAGCATTTGTGTTTACTCATTCTTGCTCACTATAAGTAAAGTAAACATTGTTTTTGCTAATATACTGTAGTATTTTGCAAGGTTCTTATTTTATATTATGGGTATTTTAATAACTAAATGCAAGCAATGGTTATGGTTGTTTAATTTGTCTTTTTGTATTTTTAACACGCATATCGTTAGTTGAAATTCCAAAAAACGTAACTAATATTTAAAAAAATGCCTAACTTAAGCCAGAAATGCTTGCTACAAAAATGTCTATGAAAAAGTTGCAGTTTTTATTATTTCCGATAGAAATACAAAGACATTTTAATTAATAAAAATATTGGCATTTAATTCTATAATTTTATTTTAATAATCAACATTACATATTTTGCATTTCAACTAACGATATGCTTTTTGTTTTTAGTCTTTTTCGTCTCCTGTAATATTTTTCCAATTTCATACAAATAAAATAAAACTTGCAAAATACTCGAGTATTTCAGTAAGTAGTTTAAGAACTGCCTCTCCAAACACGTGCATATTCGTATTCTTTAACACTTATTGTATTTATTTAGTACAAAGACAATATTTATTGTGTTTGTATTTTATAAGAGGAAGAGCATTTTACTTTATAAACAGAAGATCGAATAAAGCAAGTAAACGAAAAAAGTAAATATATTTATGTATTTGTTTTTTGTACATTTGCAACAGCCTAATATGTACATAGAAAAATTGCAGCTTTTCATAGTTCATTATTGTCTAGCTAAATTGCACATGTGACTGTTTTTTATGAGTTCGTGTATAGTAGAGAATATTTTTATATGTATGTATATGTATGTACTTATTGTGTAAATGCGTTCAAATAAATGTGGATAAATGCAGAAATTCATTAAAATATAGTTAGGATTTCAGTTTTCAATGTACTGCAGGTGTATACAATTTCATCATTTATTGCTATAAAAAAACAACAGCAGCTAGTATTCTTTCAGACAAATCGCAACAATAGAGCATGAAATATTCCATTGAATAGTAAACTTCCACATAAAGTTTTATCATAATTTGTTTTCATTATGATTCATTGTTTTCGCTAGCTCCAAAACGAATATCGAACGTTTTTTTTGCTATCAGAAAACATTACCATCAGGGAAAGAAACTGACAAAAAACATATTATGAGAATTGTTCTTGGGAGGCTAGCACTAGAAAACTTAACCAGTTACTTTAACATGACATTATAAGTATATTATAAGTATTTGTACGTTGTTTGTAGTTATATGTTGTTTTTTGTCTCAATATTAATGAAATTCATACATTTTAAATTAAAAAAAAATATTTTTCAACTTTAACGTTTTCTTTACTCTCTAAATTTTAATGTTTTTATGACAATATCATACAGTTTTTCTAAAAACAATATACTTTAAACATAATATTTGTTTCAATACTTGCAGGAGGATTCGAAAACCTTTACAAATGCCAAATATTTGGAAAATTTCTTTGAGGAACAATTGGCAAAATGGTTACCAAGCTATGCTAATAAATCAATCAATGCCAATAACGCCAACAGTATATTGAACAGTGGTCCGGGCAGTGCACTATCAAATGGCAACAACAGTAATTCAGCTTCAACATCCGCCTCACCAGCACCCGGTGCACCATCGCCCTCTCTGGAGAATGGCGGTCGCAAAAGTACCAACTCAGCCATGTTAAATATGAATACAAACAGTAATGGCAGCAGTGCTTCAACACATCGATCCGATGACAACACCGATGATGGGTGCAATCCGGCCAAGCGACAGCGCAAACAAACTGAATAGGGTAAGATTATTGATGAAGAAAATCTCAATATATTTATGGAAATTTTACAGAAAATATAGCATTATGCCAATGTGCAACAAATGCAACAAGATAATACATGATAGAACCCTAATAATACATTACTTGATATATATAAACAACAATATTGAAAATAAGAAATAATAAAATCTCTTATGTAAAGTGTAATAAAAAGAAGATTTGAGAACAAGAACGCAAGCCAAATACGTTTATTTATAACGTAAGACTATTATGGACATTAAAAAAAAAATAAACTTTCATATCAATTTCTGATTAAGAAAATTTGAGTTAATAAAAAACAGCAAAATAAAATTAATTTAAAAAACAAACAGGAAAGACAAAGTTTAACTTTAATTTAAGTAAAAGAACACCCAAGCAAAATAAAACAATTTTTAAGTCTTGTTGAAACAAAAAATAAAGACTAATAAAGTTATTGTAAATTACACTTAACTAAATAATAAAAAGAGAAACACTTAGAAAAAAACATCTTAACTTCAAACACACATTAAAGTATATTATGAAGTAAACAGTAAAAGAGAAATAGAAAACATATTTCATTTAACATAAACTAATTTTAATTGTATATAAACTAAACTTAACTGAAAACATACAATTAATTACAAGTTTTATAAAATGCAAAAAGAATGAAATCAAACAAACCATCAATAATATATATATATATATATATATAAATTAAAATAATATATAAAACGACAAATATAAAAAACATTCATTAATAATATACTTGTATTTATAAAGAAATTAAACAATTAATAATCAAACCTCCCTTTCATAATCATTTAATATTTAAACACACCTCACTTAATGCTGTCCCCCTTTTTTTTTTTCTTTAATACAAATTTATTGAAAAGTAAAAAATTCAATTTTGTTTTTAATTAACTCATATTTCTACATTTTTTTTAAACATTTTCTTATTGTTATTGTGATAGTTTTGCAAAGAAATTACAAAACATTTTTTATATATGTATACATGCAATATATATATTGAATTTTCCATTTCTTCATGTATCGTCAAAATAAAAAATCCTCAAAGAAATTATTTAAACTAATAATAAATCAAATAAATACAAATTTATATATGTATACGTTTTAACATGGCGAAGACAATATTTTTAAGGTACATTGCTTTTTTAATAATATTTTATTATTATTATTTCTCTTTATTATTATCATTTCTCTTTTATTTATAATATAATGTAATTAATTTAATGAAATATAATTAAACAAAAATAAACAAACAATTCATGACACTTTTCTAAGAAAATATACTGTACTTCATAACTTTTAAAAAATTCTTAATTATGGTCAAACGAAATTTGCATAATTAAGAGGAGCATACAATTTTTACATTATTTATACACTTTCTTTAGTTAGATATTTAAAAATGTTCTTAATGTTTGTCACTGCAATCCGTATATTCCATTTTGAAAAACTTATGTAAAGATTTTTTTTCCACTGAATAAATTTAAAGCTTTTTTCAATTTAATTTAAATTTAAATGACTTATGTAGCGTTATTAACTCGAATCACTTATTAAATTTTGTAATTTCAAACAACATTTTAAAAAATTAAAGAGGAAATTGACAGGGCTCTTACGAACTAAACTAGAATACTACAATAGTTATGGCAAAAAATTAAATTTATGATATTAAAAATATAAACAAATGAAAGGTGTTTGTTATTGACAACAGGTCTGCTGTTGTCAATTGTTCTTTTCTGAGGAAACAACTTTCGTTTAAAACTGTTCTGGTTGAGTTAACAATATTTGACTCAAGTCATGCCGGGCCAAAGTGTCATTGTCTTAAAAACGAACAATTTAAGAAGAATATATTTTATGTAATCATTGTTTTTGATAGCTAAAAAAATAAATATAGTGTTGAAGATCTGTGGAATATTGTTTTCATTTTATTGTGATCACAAAATAGTTTACATATTAAAAGTTTGAGAGCAATAAGTAAACAAATCTTTAAAGAAAAGTTCTATTATTTAATCATTATTATGATTATAATATAATTTAAGATTTTTTATACTTGACAATGGCATCTGAAATGTCAACTCGGTAAGGCAAACTCAAAAATAAGCCAACGAAATTGTCAAAATGTAACCGAAACCATGTTGTCAAACGAATATTGACGTTGGACTCTTTTATGTGGACAACTACTATAAATCATGCTTAAATTAGCAATCCATTAATTCATCTCTGTACCCGTCAGTGCAACTTTTGTCAGCTAATCGCCATAAATCTGTGAATTTTCACATTTGCGGCATAAAATCACAGTTTATTGTAAAATACAATTAGTGCAACATTATTGTGACCATTACTTAATAATAACCCTTTCGTATTAAAGGCCTGAAAACTAGAATTATTTCACCGCAATTACATATTAGATAACGCATTAAACTGATCTTTAAAAGCGGTAACAATAATTTCATTAAAGTGGCCAGTTTAAATTCTGATTAAGACGGATAAACAAAATGGCATGTCTTTATATTATTAATGGCGTTGTATCAAACGTTTTTGTACAGTACATTCTCAAATGCAATATTATCAAACTTCTGACAATTGCAGAGTTGTTTTCAGTTGCCTTTTATTTTCTATTTAACATTAGCGCAGCCATATAAACAAACATCTAAGTTATTCCATGTCGGCCTTTAAATGAAAAGCTGAAATGTTTAAATATTATATTTACATTTATCCGGGTATTTCACAATACAAGTTGTAAGTCCTTACATTTTGCAAATTGTAAATAGTACTCCACCAACAGACTTTGAACTTATTATTGTTGCCTATTGGCAACCCAACTCCAGTTTGGTTGCTATACATAATCGACCCATTAATTTCTATCTTGATACTTGATACATTATTGAAGATTCAAGGTCACAAAAATTCCACATATCGAGTTGACATTTTGAGAGAAATGTAATGGCTATTTTCAAGATATGTATGTATATCTAATGATGAAAAACATGAGTTGGATGAAAAACATAAACAAAATTTAACTCTGGCAAAGTAAAGGTGTTCTTCTTGTTTGATAATCATAGGTTAGGTTAAACAGGCAGTCAACTTTAAAATTGACACTCATAAAGGTCCCATTATAATACCTGGAAAGAAATTGCCAAAGTGAAAGATAGCTCGCCTCAGCTGATCAGTTTTAAATAAATTATTATCTATCAAACCACTTCGTTGTATATATGAAGTCATTTCCAAACTAGTTTGTCAGGAACGTTTATTGGCAAAAGAAGATGCCGTACAGTCTCGTACTCTAATTCAATATGGCAACTTCTGTAAAAGTCGATATAAGGGAGTTTTGCCACAATCATAATTGCACTATATGGCCCTAGTCGTCGCACACGTGGTCTCAAGCGACCATCTAGTTAGCACTTATGTCCGCTTTCACACGTTTCAATTCTTTCTCTACAAGGCAAGTATTTTTAGGTGAGAAGGAAAAAGAGAATAAAATGGGGAGAATAAAATGACTTATTCTTGCAAAGTTGTTTGCATGAAAACATAGAAACTTGATGGTAAAGAGCACGAACATTTAAGATACGCGTGTGATCGAAATGGCAGGTTTAAAAGAGAATTGAACAAAAACTGATCAGCTAAAACTGAAACGTATGAAACAGCACTAATTGTACAAGTTCATTAAAGACTCTACGTTTGCTCTATGTAAGCAGAATTGTAACCATGCAATGATTTTCCTAATATTCCATAACGCTCGCTAGTTAACATACAATTATCTAACTATACAAAAATTAATTTTTTCATTGTAATTTCAAAATAAGATTTACTTTTTTCATTATACATAATTCAAAATCAGTTAAGTTAGCAAAATTTTATTTTAAATTTCAAAGCACTGTTAAAAATTTAATTCAAAACATTAACACCACATAAAATAATTTAATCTGCTCATGACTATAAAACTCTTAATATTTTATCAAATAGAGCAAATGAATACATAGTAGTACTAAACAAAATAAATAATCCAAATAAAAATCAAGTATTGTTGTTGTGTATGAATTATTTTTAAAGCATACAATTATTTTTTAGAAAGTAGAGAGATTAAAGCAAAAATTAGCATTAGAGGAAAAAAAAACAATGACACAATTAATTAAGTTATAAAAAATAAAAGCATTAGATTATGTGGCTTTTATACAAACTAAAAAAAAATATACTTATAACTAGATCTAGAATTTAAATTCAAAAAATTCTAATTATATGTACATATACATATATATGTACATATAACATAAATAAAGGGCATAAAACATAAATTCTATTTTACTCAAAATTGACAGGAATTTCAAAGAAAATAAAAGAAAGCATTGCACACTACCAAGTTCTAAATGAACTAACGGCAATAGTAAACAAACACATAAACTACAAATATTAAAAACTATTAAGAAACCATTTAAAAAAGCAAATTTTACTCTATTTAATTGCCTATATAGAAAAACAAAGAAATATAAAAACTCACCCTAAAATTTCATAAGAATTATACAAAAAAACCAACCACTAAAAGAGAATCAATGAATATATACAAAATAAGAATTAAAAATAATAATTATTAAAACCAAATTAAATGTTGGTGTAACAAATAACTACAAAACAAACATAATTTCCATTAAAAACTATTTAAAGCAACATCAATTTTAAATGTTTTTTTTTTTTAATAAAATAGTAAAATAAATCACAACACATACAACTAATAAAGTAAATAAAAAAAGAAAACAAAGAAATATATATTCTTAAAAAAACTCTGTATGTTTAATAAAAATCAATAAATTAACATAAAGAAAAAAACTCTAATTAATAATTAACAATAAACAAAGATTAATAAAAACAAAACTTTATAAAAAAAACAAAATTCTTAAATAAGAAACTCTTCTATTTAATTAATAAATAATGAGTAAACTTATTTGTAACACAAATTTCTACTTTTTTAATTTAAATTATTCAATTTGTTTTTTCCGCTTTCTATTAGCATTTTGTTTATTATGAAGGATGAAATTTTTATTTTGAATTTAGTATATATCAAATTTGTTTTACTTTTTATAAATTCTCTAAAGCATTATTTTTATTATTATTATTATTAATATAATTACGTTAAATACAAACAGAGTAAAAATTGTATGTAAAATGTATTTTTTAATTTTTATTTAATATAATAAGTTTAATAATAAACCAACAAAATCATATAAATATTATCTTATAAATAAACTTCGTATTACATGTAAAAATAACACAATTGTTGTTAATTAATTACAAATATCATAAAAGCGAAGTAGGTATAGATGTGTAAATTATGTGTTAAACCACAAACTTCCGGCTTATGACATTCCAATACAGCAACTTAAGAAAAAAGTCCAAATCAAAATGTGTTGTAAATTGTTTTCCACTAAAATGTGCTTGCAATTTAATTATTTTATTATAAAGTCAATGTAAAAAGAACATTATTTCATTTTTACATTAAAAAACGTTTATCGATTAAAGTCTTATTCGAAATATTCTCTTTTACAGCATAGCGATAAAACGTTTGGAATAACTGAAAGAAAAACAACAATTTAAGTATTTAACAAAAAAAAAAAAAAATAAGCAAACTTGGCATTAAAAATATTCGTATGTACGAGTATACCTTATTGAAAACACAAACTGCAATAACAGCTGCCAAGAGATTTGTAAAGATTATATAAACTGCCAGTAGCAAAAGGAATTCCAATATAAACATGTGCAAATCGTTGCCATAAAGAAACATTTGGGTAAATGAAAAACTTGTATCGATATAAAATGTACCCTTGTCTAAATGCAAAATAAATGGAAGGAGAAATAAAACAAAATATAATATTAATAAAATCATGATAAACTTAACATACAGTAGTATGTTAATTGTTTGTATGCAACATGTTTTCTCTTATTTTTAAAGATACATTTCTTGTACAGCGCAATTTGGTTAAATCGTCATTAATAAATTATAAAATAATATTGTAATTCATTTCAATCAATCCATCACAAAATTATTGTTTTCATAATCCAAATTATGGAAAAGTGAAAATTTCGGGGAGGGACATTGGACACACTTAAAATTTAATTCATTAAAAAGTCTTACAAATTATACGGATGCATTTCTGTCAAGTATTGAGTTTACTCATATTTTTAATTCCTTAGTACTTCAACCGTATTGCAAACATTCCTTTTGCGGGTAATTCTTTATTGAATCCTTAAAGTTTTCTTTAATTCAAAACCATTACAAATTAGCTGTATGAAACTTATTGAATGATTAAATTTTTATAACCTACACCACCATAATGCGGAGGGTATATGTACAAACTCATTCTTTGTTGAATTCATTCGTAATTCAACCTTAGAAAACAAATTTATTTTTTTTATTAAATAATTTTTAAGCTTTATTTTTTATAAAAGATTTTTTTATTTTTATATATAAATTACTCGATATTTCGATTTCCTTTGGAAATCTTTTTCATTAGTTATATAATTTTAATCTTTAAAAAAATAACAAATTTTCTATGTGTAAATAGAAAATTTGTTATTCTATTCTATTTTCTATGTGTAAATAGAAAATTTGTTGTTTTTTAAACATTAAAATTATATAACTCCTGAAGAAGATTTCCAAAGGAAATCGAAATATCTTCATTATTTGAATAGGAATATGTATTGTTTTATTATTGTAATTTACTATAAAATTCATTGAACCATTGAACGGTTAAATTAAAATGTTATACAAATTAAATTTAAATATAATGAAAAACATTGTCCAAAGTGTATTTCTATTTATTTTCTATTTGTATTAAAGAGTAAATAAGAAAGTATAATCGGCCAAAGCCGAACCCTACACCCAGTATTTGTATGTGTAAAAACAATTTTTCAGAAATGGACGTTATATGAGAGCTACATATAACCTATTATGGACCGATCATCCAAAAATTTAAAAGATTTATACATGTTAAAGCTATTTTCGAAGAAGATCTTATATGAGAGTTTTGACTAATTATGGACCGACCGTTATAAAATTAGGTGTCATGATGTCTGAAACTAATTTGTGTTGAATTTTATTGAGATACCAACATGTTGTTTAAGAGATTTATGATCGTTAAAGTGATTTGCGGCAGTGTGCATTATATGGGAGCTATGGTCAAATATTGAAAGGTCCGCACAAAATTTGTAGATATTATTAGGGTTCTTATACAAATTATTTGTGGCGAAATTTGTTTTAATACATTTATAAATCAAACATTTCTGAACGATAAACCCATATTTCAGAGAGTCATGAGAAATAATGAATCGGTTTTAACCAATTTCAATCCCAATCGTTCTTGGGCAATAAAAAAAATATAATGTACCAAATTTTATAGAAATATCTTCAAAATTTCGACCTGGGGGGTTATTGTATATTTCGATTTGAAAGAAAAGCTTTAGAAATACAATATAAAAAGTATAAAAATTCGAACAATTTTCTTTTCGAATCGAAATACACAATAACCCGCCTGTAATCTGCGCACAAGGTTTACATGGACAGCTAGCCAGACAAACGGACGGACGAACATTGTTAAATCGACTTCGAAAGTGATTTACACGGTCATTTGTTCCAGGAAACTCCGTGTAAAAGAAAACCGTGTAAAAAAGACATTGATCGTATGCAAAATAGGTAATTGGTTCCTATTAAAATTAGTGAAAAAGTAGGATTTTTTAAGAACAACTATTCAGGTTTATAATATTAAATCACATATACAATGTGTTTTTACACAAGCATAGTTTTTAAGGAAAAAAAATGATATGCACTCTAAGCTTAAAAATAATGTACAAAAAAATGTATGACAAGTTCATTTGAGTGTATCCACTAAAAGGGAATTTGCCCAAATTTGTGCTATTTACAATTGCTCTGACCAGTAAATTTGCTTGTATCCACAAAAAGGGAATTGTCCTAAATTTGTAATATGAACATATTTCGCAAAAATGAAATTTAACCAAAAAAAGTTAGACCCACAAAATTTTGAATCGTGCTAAATTGAATAAAATTGTGTAATTGTTAAAAATTGTGTTAAATCAAACCCGTGTAAAAACAGAATTAGGTGTACTTTAAGGTGGATGGTGGACTAATATTATTGGGCGTTACAAGCATCAACACAAATCCAACCTCAATCCAATTGAGAACCTATAAGAATATCTGGACAAAAAAATTAGGCAAATAAATATTTCTTGTAAGGATAACCTAAATGCAGAAATACAGGATAAATGGAACAAAATGTCGCCTGATTTCACTACAGGCATATTAATAATAATAATTCCAATATAAGTGTTTACTTCATTTTAAAGTGTTAAAATTAACTGAACGTATTTTAAATATGTAAAATCTAAAAAATTCAGTTGTGAATGAAAAATATCCCGGTAGAGTAATTTCTCGATTTGGGGGTGTCAAATTCATGAAATACCGGGTTTATGCGAATAAACCACAGACAACAAATATTCTGAAACATAGAATTTGATGTTGTATAGACGAGATATGTGAAGCGTTTTTACAAAATATGGTTAAATATTTTGTGAAAAGAACAAATACCTGCCAAGGTGGATATTTGCCTCACATTATATTACATTATTAATTCCGATATATGTATCTGCTTTACATTTGCAACAATAAAACTTAATTTCTCACAGAAAAATATGTTCTTAAGCCAGTTTTCCCAACCAGCTTATATTTAGAGATGAACTTGTACCGACAAATGTTTCCCCAACTACATGCTAAGTTTAATTAAAATATACTCACTGTCAGTCAAATAATTCTCAAATTCACAATTGAATATACGCTCAACAATAGTTTTCTCCTTAATTATATAATCCATATCCTTAATACCCTGTAAATGAAATAATTCTTTATGAAAGTTTCAATTAATTAAAAATATCTCTAACTTACATGATCAATGAAGGCACAGAAGAAACGATTAACACTACAATACGCTATTGAAGTCTTCTCCAAAGCACCTTCAATTGTGTTTATCTCTTTTTGAAAGTGTGTAGCCGTCGAACTCACCCCTCCGCCTCCTCCTACAGCACCGCCAAATGATCTCTGATACGGCAGCAGTAGTTTATCAAAATAATTACTTAAATTTTTTGGTGGCATTATCACGTAACACTGATCCGTATCACTCAAAAGACCACGACGTCCACAAATACTGTGAGTTTCACGCTGCAGCTGCATGATCATTGTAGTCATATCGGAATCAGCAAAACCATGCGGTGAACGTCCATGTATATAGAAACCAAATGAAGGTTCGATCAGCGTAAACACTGAAATGTTTGCCAGCGAACAGTGTTCAATGTATTTTTGTATTGGATTTCCAGTGAAGCGTGTAAGTATTTTGCTAAGCAGTACATACTGGCAGATGTAGATTATTAGGTATAGAAGGGAAATGTAAAAGATTTTCAATGTTGCATCACCGTGACTAAGTGTGTCAATATTTAACAACTGGAAATGTAAAATAAAAAAAAAAAAGATCGGTAACATGTGCCGCTGTTGCAAAAGGAAAATATTTTTGTTAAATTGGTACAACATAAAAGTTTTGATATTTAACTTGTTAACATACATACATATGTATGTATATGCATCAGTAAAAGAAGCTTTGACAATTTACAATGAATTCAATTTCGATTGAAAATTCAATTTGAAAATGGCGGATCTTAAAAACTAAATTTCGTGATATTTTCGGTGCCTGCGAACATTATAAATCAATTATGCCGATCATATAATTTCGCGTTGTTAATTACTTTGATTAAATCGAGCCATAACCGCCAAAATAATGTATCCCACACCATAATCGATTGTTGTTTTTTTTATCGAAATCGATAGTTCAACATCATTTAGAATTATTAAAATTAAATGTATTACACAAAACAATATTTACATTATAAATTTTAAAATAATGGCTTTATTCAAACTGATTTTATTTAAAAAAAAACCTTCCCCTGTAAAATTTTGAGTTTGTGGGATACATTTTTTCGGCGGTTATGGCTCGAAATTATGTGGGGCTTTGTTAAGAATAGACTCTACATAGAGCCAATTGAATCTATTATAGACTTAAGACCCAAAATCCATGACGTGATTAAGGAAAAAGAACCGCCATATTGCCAAAATGTGATTTAAAATTTTGATGAAAGAATCGACATTTGTAGCGTAGGCGCTGTATATATATATATACAGTGGTGGTCATATAATTAAAACATTCATTAGAACTTTTGAACTTTATTAAAATAACTTTGTTTCTTTAGGACAAGACAACAAATATTTAGTCTTATTTTATTTGATCCTGCAAAACTCTTGTAAGAGCAAACAACATCAAACAAATTTGTGCTAAAACAAGTAGTTACGTTTTTTTGATGTGTGACCATACCTTAAGCCTGCCTACTTTTATTTGTGCCACTCAAAATGTGATCATAAATTTATGAAAATAAAAATAAAGAAAATCGTCAATGGGGGCGGACAAATTATTGAAACATTCACAACTGTTTCATTATTGCTAATAACACTGCTCGATTTTGACGCGGCACCTAGTGTGTAAAGCTAATTCGAGTACGCTGAATCTAGTGCTGCTAACCGCTTCTTTAGCTCTAGTTTCGTGATATACCGTTATTTAAAAAATTGAGGAGGTTACGCAATAAATATTCGCGTAACTCGAAAACGGTTTTGTTTATTGAATTAAATAAAAAAAAAATCGAAATTCGGCAAAACAAATTTTTTGCAAAATCACAAAAATTTCTATTTATCTATTTATTCAGTATGTGTCTTTGACAGTTTATTAGAAATCAGCCCAGAAAACAAATTATTTCCAAAACGTCCAGTTTAAAGAGATAATTTTGTCGCCGAATTTCGGGTTTTTTTATTTAAATCAATAAACTAGATGATGATTCGATAGATGAGAGATTCTTTTTATAATTTGATCTTCTCTTTTGTTTGTTTTTCGCTGTTTGGGAGCTCTTGCAAAATTTTTAGTCATCCCATATTTATATGATATGATGGCATTGTATAGTTGTCCTTTGGAGCAAAATTAAAAATTTGTAATACGGTTTTACCAGAGGTTTACCTAGCAATTTAAAAATTTATAATTTCACATTAAAACGCTTTAAATACTTGCCGACAATATTTCATTGATTTGGTATTGATGATAGAGAGAAATAACTGAGGAATTACAAGCGTAAGACATAAAAAGAATATTATTGTGAAAAAGTACCGATAAAATTGCAAAAGAAACATTAAAAATTTAAAACTGTGTAAGATTGGAATTATGTTTTAATTATATGGCCACCGCTGTAGTTTTTAATTTATAATTGTCAAACCTTACTCTTTCTAACACAATAATTATTAGTTTAATAATTTTTTTAATCATTAGTTTAATTTTGTTTTGTTTTGGAAAGCAAAATTCTATTTGAAAACCCAGTATTTTGTTTTTAAGGTGAATCACTGTAATTTATTTAACTTACCCTTGCTATCACCATCATTATCAGTCCTTGTAAGATTTTTGAAGTCTTCTGTTTACCACTCAACTGTATCCATTCGTTGGCCAATAAAATGCTGCGCCACGCCGAAACATTTGAATCACTAATAAAAGTTCGAACACTCGAACAAACGGAAGACGTTTCAAGATTATTTTTCAAATTGAAATGGTTCGTATCACCGCAACGCGGACGTTCCCAATCAATAAAGAAGATGTGAAAATGTGATAAGCGCCAAAAATATATACACATATAAATCAACTGCATGAATGTGGAACACAAATGCCACCAAAGAATGAAAGGTAAAAAGAAAACAAACAAAAAATGGAATTGTACTCATGTATAATTGATTGGAATGGCAAACTAAAATTAACATAAACCTGCAAAAAAAAAAATACATACATATGTATGCATGTGTACATGTATTTACCTTTAAAATCAATGCTGCATATATAATCAATTCCAACGAACGTTGATCCTTAACAATGGGCAATGTCAACTCCACATTGTCTTGGCTTAAAAATGCCAAAGAATTTATAACAACATGCAAAAGAAAGCACACTAAAAACGCCAATGCCATATGGGATATCAAATGCAATAGGAATTCAGTGAAAAAGGTAAAATGACGAACATCATCATTGTTATTTTGTGATGCTGCTGTTAGAGGGGTAGACGAAGATGTGCTAGCACAAGATGCTGATGAACGTCTTTTCCGGGTATTATTGGCTTTGAAGAGGGCTGTCACCAGAGCCAAGAGTAGAGACAAGGGTAGGGCTATTTCATTAACCAATTCTCCTTTAGCCGTTTCTCCAATGCGTTCATAAGTTATGCTGAGTTTGAATTTGTATTGTGTATTTAGCGTTGTATTATTGGTAAATTCAATGTGGCGATAGTGTAGCTTAAGTAAGGGCACCGAAATTCGATTGTTTTCATGAACATTGTAATGAAGTTCTATTTTATCAGCGTAACGCAGCGATCTAAAGAGCAGCAATTTATGAGAGTCTTCATAATGTGCGGGTGCTTTTGGGCCTAATGCACCATGTCGTTGGTGAAATTGTATTAATTGAAAACGTTTAACCAGTTGCCATTCTTCTTTTTGCAGGCGCTGAAATTAAATGTTGAAATGTTTAGGACTTTTCGAGATTAGATAGATAATTTGAAAAGAAACCAATAGGTGAAGAAAGTTAAGTAATTATGTAATGAAAGCAAACAATTTCGATAGACATTTAGCTTCAGCCATAGTCTTATCGTTTATATGCCTATATTTTGTAGGAAATTAAATGAATTCTTATAACATACTGTGCGGCAAGATGTAAGTTTATTTAACTTTCTAATATCCTTTTAATAGAAACAGTGTCCCAAAGTTTAACAATCTATTGAATGAGGCTAAAACGTTTGTAAATGGATGCCAGTGTCAGTTTTGTTATTTGTGAACAGAGATTATTACCATTAACTATATCTGGCACTTCTGGACTGATAGAGCTGAAAATTTGTGTCTGGCCTACTATCCAATAGTACTAACCTTTGTGCAAATTTCATCCAAATCGGAAGACATCGATTTTTAAAATTGGGTCACTTGACGTGAAATTCACCATATATAAAAATATGTTAGAAAATTCTCTGCCAAACACACTTCACGACATGTGAGGCGTTGTTTAGAGGAACAAAACATAAATGCTTTTAAAATGGCCAGCACAGTCCTCTGATCTCAATCCAATTGAGAATTTATGGAACGAAGTTAAGAAAAGCTTGGAAGGGAAAAACAGCAAAAATTTAGATCAATTGTGGGAAAACATTGAGGCGGTCTGGAAAGCTATACCCATTTCATTTTGCAGGCATTTAGTCGAAAGTGTGCCAAATAGATGTCTTCAAGTGATAATAAATAAAGGCTATCCGACAACATATTAAAGGTAAATTTGTAATTATTTGAAATTGGAAAATTATGAGGAATAATGAAACAGTGGTGAATGTTTTAATTACACAGTACAACACAAAAAAAATTACGGGGTTCCGACGATTGATTGTTGTTAAGGAGACAAAAAAAAAATATACGTGTGTCGGCGTTTTGATAGATCACATCAGAATTTCATTTAAGAAGCGGTTAAAAATTCCCAGCTCTGGCCTGTTCTTGCAGCATATCGGTATATAAAACTATGTTTTCTTTACGTCTGAGGTGTAGTGTATGTTCAGCATTTTTGTAGATAATGGTATGGCAAATATTTTTTTAGAACATATTAACCCTCTAACTCCCCCCTCATAACGGCATTTTTGGCTTTATTCTAAGAAATTGTAAAAAACACCCCGAAAAAGGGGAAGGGCGGGGATGAAATGTTCTACAAAAATGTTGGCTATAAAATTTTACTATATATGTCAGAACACACCAAAACCCAAAACTTAACACAAACACTAAAAACCAATCAAATTCAAGATTGTCCATTAAAGGTTAATTTAGTTGTTGTTCACGTATGTGGGTCATCCCATCTCTGGCGGGAAGGTTTGACACTCCAATACTGAATTTGATTGGTTTTTAGTGTTTGTGTTAAGTTTTTGGTTTTGGTAAGTTCTGACATATATAGTAAAATTTTATGGCCAACATTTTTTTAGAACATTTCATCCCCGCCCTTTCGGGGTGTTAATATGTTCTAAAAAAATATTTGCCATACCATTATCAACAAAAATTCTGAACATACCCTACACCTCAGACGTAAAGAAAACATAGTTTTATATACCGATATGCTGCAAGAACAGGCCAGAGCTGGGAATTTTTAACCGCTTCTTAAATTAAATTCTGATGTGATCTATCAAAACGCCGACACACGTATTATATTTTTTTGGTCTCCTTAACAACAATCAATGGTCGGAACCCCGTAATTTTGGAAAAAGTTTGAAACTGTTATACAGTGTTATTTGTCCACCCCCATTAAGGATTTCAATTTTTTCCCCGTTTTGTTATCTTTTTATAAAAATAAAAAATAAATTGAATCTGTTCTGATGAATGTTTTAATTATATGACCACCAGTGTATGTGAAGCAAAAAATAATGCTTAAAACTTACCTTATTCTCCGGCGTAAGATCTTCTATTAAAATTGGTATGGTTTGCAAAAATATACCATCATTGTCATCATTTCTGCTAAAATTTAAAAATAAACTTATAAAACGATTGTTGTCATAAATCTTAGCCAAATCAACGAGTTCTTCCAATGTCAATGAACACTCAATTGCATCATATTTGTAAGCAAATCTTAGAAAATTAACAAAACTCCAACTGTTTTCATAATGGGGGCATAAATTCAAATCATTTAGTTTTAAAGAACCCCAACGCAACAGGGTGCCATCTAAGGCATACGTATTTACAAAGAATTTCAAATGATTATGCTGTTAGATAAGAAGAAATATGTATATGTATGTATGTACAATATGTTAATAAATTATTATTACGTTTCTTTTCAAATACTTACTGCTGTCTGCTGCACATCCATAGAATATTTTAAACCTCTGATCGGCACTTCCAACTCCGCCAACGTTTCTTTACCCTTGCTATAGTATAGAAATGTTTTCATTTTTTGCTGGGCCATTATTTCATCCACACTGCCATATCTGTAGACTAAATCTGAGGCTTGATTGAAAAGGAATTTACTGCAGGGCGAATTTTTATCGTGTGCATAATGAGACAATACACATAAATTGGCCAACTGATTGCATGCCGTTTGATTATTGAGAGACATACAAAAGAAGGCCACAAATTTCAAGTCACCAAAGTGTTGAGTAGAGGTCGTTGCTTGCCAAAACGAATTGTAACTTAAATAAGGTCTCAGCAGGCCATTTGCTATGCAATAGCCTTGATAGTGAAAGTTATACTGGATGTTGCAATCATCGCATAATCCATCATATTGCCAATTGATGTAGGTCACTTCAATTCGTCGAGAGAATTCACCCAGGGATTGAGTTTGTGTTGTGGTGGTGGTCATTGTACGATTAATATATTTAAATTTACATTTCAATATTGGAAGATTTGTTAGATTGCTTGTACAATATTTATCAATTAGTTCATTGGTGGTATTGGTTCTTTTGTGTTGCATTTGTTTTGTGTTTTCGTCGCATATGTTGTGACAGGTTATGTATGGCCTGATGGTGTCATAGATCGTGACAGAGGTTGGTGATGATGACGTTTTGCAACCGCAAGAAAATTCTATAAATAAAATTTGCAGTTGAAGTTAAAAGTTTGCTAGAAATTTAAAACGAAATTAAAAACCGTTCATATTTGTTTCTGCGCCCTTTTAAATTGTATTTTAGAATATTCCAATTACAAATATTTCAGAAACTTCTAATTGAATTTCAGAAATTTCCATTCACATATATTTCAGAAAATTCTAATTATATTTTTGAAATTTTTAATTGTATTTCAGAAATTTCATATTTTATTTCAGAATTTTCGAATTGTATTTCAAAAATTTCTAATAGAAATGCAGATAAAATATTCTGAAATACAAATGGAAACTTCTGAAATACAATTGGAAATGGTGTAGTCTATTTACAAGTTGAAATTTAGAAAATACAAATTGGTACAATTGATAAAATCAATCAGGACACACGCCCTTGCTAGAAATACACCCCCAAATCATAATCGACATTTTCCAAAATTTTACAGTGGGGATTATGTTGGGATTTTCTAGGGAAGATAAAGGTTTTAGATGGACCATCGTTGTAATTAGGCTTGAATAATAAAGTACGCGAAAATACTTTATTTAGCATGATCTATTCTTTGGATATGAAACAAAAAAAGTAAAACTGTTGTCTTCACCGGAACTGACTAGCGAAATTCACACGAATTTTTTATTATTTATTGATAAATCCTTAGAGTACCTGAATAAATAGTATGATTTTAAAAACACAAACTGGTTATGTATGGTTATGAATTTGATAATATTGTTGACATAATCGAAAATTTAAATCTGCATAAACTTAATATAAATATGGATGATATTTATGGAGAAACAATGTTATTAAACAAACTTTATGATAAGATATACAGTTCTGAAGGTTTTGCGGAATTATCTACTGCAAGTAAATGGCAGCTAGTATTTAATATAAGGCTGATCATATTTATCAAATTTGTAATTCATTCATTTGTAATTTCATTTTTACTTTCTATTCCTGCCACGTCAGCATTCACAGAGAGAGTTTTTCTGTAATGAAGAGCAAATGGCGAGACGAAAGAAACAAAGCGTCTCTAAATCTGATAAAAAAATTTACTTTAATTTAAATATACATTGTAAAGACGCTGTACAATTGTTTACCAATGACAATTATTTGATAAAACTTGCTAAAAGCAATAAAAAATAAGTTTTTAAAAATAACAATAAAGAGAAATAAATTGTACTTTTTATTTATACTGTGTACTTTTTTCTTAACCTTTAATAACAAATGTACTTTAATTGCAGCAAAAAAAGGTGGGAACCCTAGTTGTAATACAACATCATTTTGGTATCATTGCAGAATATGGCATCGTCCCAATAGTCCTCTAGTTGCAAAGCGAACGTTGTGGCAAATGAAAAGCTCTTATCAATATTTGCTCTTGAAAGGAGTGTTTTTTTTTGTGCTGCTCTTGATGAGTATTTGTTCTTTATTAACACTTTTCTGATAGTTCATTGACAAACAACAATTCCAATTTCTTCTGCAAGCTCTCTAACTAGTGTTCTTGTCGAAATTTTAGGGTTCTGATCATTTTTTCTGATTAAAAATCGTTCTGCACATCCATTTATTTTCATTTTTGGGCCTCCACTATATTTTAACTGCAATCTTCCTTCAGTTTCTGCTCAATTTAAAACGTTATAAATTGTTTTTCGTGTCACTGAAAACATCTCTGACAGCTCATAAATACTTTTACCCAATTGGCGGTTGTCGTAAGATAATCTTTTACCAGGCATCTTTTTGTATTAATTTTCTATAAGCTTTTAACTAATTATTATACATGTGAAAAGCATAAAATGCCTATGCATTACTAAGTTTAAAAATTTAATTAGTTCAACGAAAAATTTAAACTTTGCATCATAGTAGGATGACAGCAAAAAAAGTATAAAACAAACAAATACAAAAGTATAAAACAAAGTTGTAAAAAGAGTTAATTGACACTTGGATAAAATTATTGGTTTTCATAAATTTTTTTGGTTTATTTGCCGTTAGAACAAGATTTTTTCAGGCCACCGTATTACATACATGAAGCAATAAACATAGATGGCGCATTCCTCTCTTCAAAAAAAATTTCTACTGCGCATCTACGTCATCAGAGCGCACAACTGTTTGTATGTTATGAAAACAGTATGAGATTTGTGGTGGAAATGAACAAATATTATGGTTATTTTTTATCTATATATATAAAATTCAATGTATGTATGTATGTATGTATGTATGTATGTATGTATGTATGTAACGTATAGACTCCAAAACGGCTGAGCCGATTTTGATGAAATTTTCACAGCATGTTACTGTGACTCTGGAAGGAATAATAGGGTACTTTTTTTTTACCACGCCCACTTTTACGCCCACTTTTTTAAAATATTGTAATTGGAGACCAAACCTCTGGACCGATATTTTTGGGACTTTGGTATGATTAATAGGGTACTTTTGTTGACCACGCCCATTTTTACGCCCACTTTTTAAAAATTATGTAATTGCTCCCATATAGTTTTTAACAGATTTACTTCAAATTGTATACACATTACTAGCTAAACCCGGTGTGCTTTGCTACCCCCCGTCCCCCCTCGTAATAAAATAAAATAAAACGTATTTATATATTTACAAACATTTATTTATTTAATTTTAATGTATTTATTGCAATGCTTTAGGCGAGACCATGCCCCTTTGTCCATTTACATAGTCAAGAATTTATTATTTCGTAAGAAAATCCTGTTGTGAAAATTTAATGACGATCGGTCCAGTAGTTAAGACTATATTACGATGTTTAATTTTTCTAAAAAGGGGCGTGGTCCCACTCACTTTTCTCCTGGTATGTATTCCTAATTATGCCAATACCATATGTACCAAATATCACCGACGTACGTCAAAAAATGCCAAAAATATGGCGGGTTAAATTTGTGGGTTATATGGGCGGTGCCACCCCCGTTTGTACAATCAAAACTTCATATAGCTTATTATTCCTACCAGTCACAGTAACATGCTGTAAAAATTTCAGGCAGATTGGTCCAAGGGTTTGGGCTCCTTTTAAGCACAAACATACAGACACACATTCATTTATATATATATATAGATTAAAAGCAATATAATTTAAGGTGAAATGGGGCGAAAAATGGGGATTTGGTAATAAAAAAATTTATGTAGTTAAAAAGTATATAAAACTTTAGGTAAATACATATTACAAAAAAAGTATTTTGTATAGCAAACATTGTTAGTGGTATAAGTAAGTATCTGAATTAAAAAAAGGGGGCGATGAAGTAGGCGTGGTTCATAGTTATATTGTGACGTTAACAGTATTAAGAGCAATATAATACCAAATAAAAAAAATACGTTGGAATGAACAAATTTGTGTAGAGAATAAAACTTTAAAAAATTTGGCGTGAAAAGGGGCGTGAAAGGGGCGTGGCTTAAGAAATCTTTATTTTTACCTCGCCTGGAGTATATCTATCTTCTATATATATAAAATTCAATGTATGTATGTATGTATGTATGTATGTATGTATGTACTTATAAATAAATACATTTATAATTAAACTTATTTTATCCTAACATGTATTTATTTATAAGTATGTAAGATATATATGTATTATTACTAGGTTAAGAAATTTTTGTGACAAATAGTTTTTTGAATTTAATTATTATATTTATTATTTTCGATATTTCGCTAACCTTTGGTTAGCATCGTCATGTAAGATATATATGTATTATTACTAGGTTAAGAAATTTTTGTGACAAATAGTTTTTTGAATTTAATTTATGACAAAAAAGAAAAATATTTTTTCATAAATTTGTTATCGTTTTTTGTTATTTTTAATAAAATTTGTTAATTAATTTTTTTTGTTATTTTTAATAAAATTTGTTAATTAATTTCCTGACGATGCTAACCAAAGGTTAGCGAAATATCGAAAATAATAAATATAATATTTTATTAATATAAAGACCTCAAGCTTAAATAATTAAAAAAGTCATTATAAAAATAAAGGTCAAATAAGAATAAAATAATAATTATGTTAAAGTTAAATTTTATTGAGCCTTTTTAAAAAAAAATAAAAGTATTTGAAACAAAAATTAAAAGTTACTTAAGACTATAATGTATTATTTTAATTTACAATAATTTGTTTACATATTTGTGTATAAAAAATAACGTATAAGTTTAAGAGAAATGTAAATCTGCCCTTGCTCCCGGGGCTAACATATTTGAAGAGGAAAACTCTTAAAATAAACTTAAATGTAATAAAAACAAAAAATAAAAAAAATACAAAATTTAACATAAAATTCTCAAAAGGGCTCCTCTATATGTACCAGATAAACCGGTGACTTAAGTTTAGATTTACATCAAAGCTAGGAGTTTCTTCATTTAAAAAACCGATAGGTGAGTGATAGTTTGTGTTATACCAACTGAAAACTCTTTGCTCATTAAATATTTCGTTAATATGATGATTTTCGTATATTACAAGTCTATTTAAAAATCTTCTCAGTACATAATTATGTTATTAATATAAAATAAGAAATTTAATTTATTATTTTTTTTATATTTTCTTTTTCCCGACCTCGAAAGGGTTTTTACTTTTTTGTCACATTCAATATGATCAGCCTGTTGTACGTGAGACTTTATGAAGTTGTCTTTAATTAGCAAGCCTTGTCTATTGCTTTCTTCGAAAATAGTTTCAAGATCTTGCATGTGTTTCATAGTTTTTTTGAGTCGACTTTGATAACACTGTTGATTGTTCTTACAATTCGTGTTATTCTCTTATTCGTATTACATATGAGTATACAAATGTGTGTATACTCTCAAATTAAAATATGAGGAGTTGTGCTGTGTGAACACCGAAGAAAATTCAAGGAAAAAATTATATCAATCTTTTTAATAAAAATTGCTTCGTGTAAATTGGGACTAATGAAAATCATGATTTTATCCAACAAAATAATTTCTTAATTACAAGTGTTTAATCAATACAATAAATATTTCGTCTACTTACTATCTCTATTGGCTTGCAAATTTTCACCAGTTTTCTTACACGAACTACATTGAAAATAATTCAAATCATAAAATTCATTTTTAGCACAAGTTTTAACATCACCAAATACAAAAAGTGTACGATTAAAATTTCTTTCACTTGCATAATCCTTATTCGAACAAAATACTACGCAATTCAAATTGGCAAGAACCGTTAAAATCACAATTATAATGGAATAATGGAAGCCCATTCTTTGGTTTTTACAATTTTCAATATTATTTTCTAATATTTTGTAATTGTTTAAATTTTATTTTATTTGTTTGTCAACTCTTGACTTTGCGTGTGTTTTCGTTTAACCCCTTAAAGTAACTGAAATGTAAGAGTAATTTATTTGTAATTTAGTTGCAGAGTTATAATTGAACAAAAAATGTGTTCTCGATTTACTTCCCTTAGTACATATTAAAAATAGTGTGCTAAGTAAAGGGTATTTTAATATGTCGTGTTTATCGAACATACATATAACAAAATTATCAATTATTCAATTATTTTTTTATTAAAAATTAGTTGTGGCTTCCAAACAAAATTTAGCAAAGGTTTATTATAACAGAAATTTAACAAATATAGTTTAAAAAACTTGTCACATTTTAACTTTCAACAGTATTTTTTTTTAATATAAACTTGGTTGGCGGATAATTAATCCCTAATAAATTGCCAGGTTATCCCACGATCGATTTAAGTAAGTCCCAAGTGGACCTATACCTTCATATGAGAAACTGTAACGCTTAAATCTTGTATTAAAAAATGTATAGCATGTGACTAATGCACAACTTCGAAAGCCCGTAACGCAGTACAGTTAGACGACGCCAAGCACTAACCAAAGCAAGAGTGAGACGCAAATCTCTCGAAGGCAGCGAAGAAAGGAGGCCGATTGCCCTTAAGCGATAATGACAATGACGCCCAAGTTCTTTCCAGTTTCACCCAGAGCTGAGTTACGACTGATTTAAACAGTATTGTTTTGCTGAAATATAGGTTTAATTTATATTGATTTAAACAAATTTTAGAGTTATCAAATTATAAAGTAATTTGTTAAAGTCAACACACCAACAATTGCTTTGAATTCAAATATAAGCCCTATTTACAAAAAAACTTATCAACTTTGCACTTATGCAATTCTTCGTAAATTTCCAAACTTTATGTTCCTCAGAGTTATACATTTTCTTAAGTTTTTGCAATTTCTATATACTCTTTTCAATTTATATTTCATGTACGTGCATAGTGCAAATCTAATATTGAAAAGAGTAATTTGCTAAGATTTTGAAATTTTTATTACACAAAAACCGTAAATTCTATTTTTGGAAATTAAAGTTTAATAAGTTTGTCATAAATTTTAAAATTACATTACACAAAGAAAGATATGTGGAACAGCATGGAAACCACATATGCGAGCCAGATTACACATTTTAGAGTGTAAATGCAAGCGTGTTACGAAATTCATCTATAATTCCAAGATTTAACAATGGATGAACTACATTTCCGGATGTTGTTGTTTTGAGTGATATTGGTTACGGACTGAAAAACTAGTTGAATTAAGGAACATTACGCCGAAATACCGAAAGAGAAATTCAATCGTTACAAAAAAAAAACACGACGCATAATTGAAAATATTTTTGGCATACTTCAAGAAAGATTAAATGAAATGTAAACATTAAAACTAGCAAATAAAATATATTTTTGTTATAAAATATAACAGTGCAAGTTTTTTCCAATTTAATTTTGCGGCTCATTTTAACAAGTTTTTTGCAAAAAGAAAAGTGATAAGACAGAAATACAAAGATGATTAAATGCATAAAAAAGAAAGCAAAGTCTATGCAAAAATTGTGTTAGTGGAAAATGAAATTTCCAAAGAATATTGTGAAACAAAAAGAATTATCTCTTTGCAAAAATATATAATTTAATAAGAGCGAATTGAAAAGTTGATAAATTGGTTGTTGAATAGGGCCCTGTTTTTAAAATTTGTTCGTATTCAATATTAATTTAGAAAAGTAAATTACATTTTATACAACCTTACCCTTTGCATATGTATAAATTAAAGTACACTTTGCATGGTTTGTAAACATGTGTTATACTTACATATTCCTAGACATGTTTAGGTAAATATTGAATTGTGCAATGTGTGTTTGTTGCCTTAACCTTTTTAAAGTTGTAATGTATGTATATACTATTAAATATCCTTAAAATGGTTACCATAGTTACCACAAACCCTTAAAGAAACTACTATGTACTGTGCTAAATCATTTAACAAAAACAAAAAACCCCAAATAAACAAAACAACGTGCATTGCGTGTATTCCAATGCCGGTGTTCTGGTCTTACTATTCCACATTTGAAAGAGTTCAATTTTTCATATTTTAAAATTTGCAACACAAATTAGACATAATTAGTTTGTTTAACTATCACCTTGGAATGGTATAATAAATAGTTAGTTGTATATGCCACAAATCGTATCAATTTCTTATGGAAAGAATGTTAAATGAAATCATTCCGTTAAGTTTTCTGAAGTAGAGTTGGCTGAGCAGTTTCGGAATGACTCGCATTACCTCAACTAAGGGCTGCCAATTTAGCATCATTAAATGTTAATTAAAAACTGTTCTGTAAATATAGTGATCTCAAAAAAAAAGCAAATTTCAAAAACAATTTTCCAAATCGCACGATTTTATACATGTATTACTGATTTTCGAAACGCAATGAGTTACAAGGTAAGGTTAAAAATCGATCCAAAGTCTTTCACACAGGCGAACAGACGGACACTACTTACTTTATATATAAAAAAAAATCTGACGTGTACATGAAAATCGCCGATACACGTGTATTTTTATTTTTTCTCCCTTTTTTGAAAAAGTATACTTGGTTCATAGGACAGAACAAAAGCTCGTTTTTGTAACGCGGTGCTATGGATTAAATCCTAGAAATATATTTGTTGTAGTAAAGATTTTCTGTATTGCCGTCCTACGGCAGGGCGGAACGATTTTATCCTCTATGGTATACAGAATACCGCATAGTAAAGATTTCCTGTATAACATATGTACATACATACTCATTAAGATAATTTTTTCGGATGTTTTAGATTTTTAAAAAATATCAGACAAAAAATATTTTTTTTTGAAATTGACCTATAGATGGTACATATTAGTAGGTCATGTTATATATAGTTGGAGAGGTCTTTAAAATACCTATCATATTCATATTTAAATATATAGCTAAACATATTACAGTTCAACCTTCAAAGTTATATCGAATAATTCGTTACAATGAGGTTCGTTATATCGAGTTAAAATTGCTCTTCTATTCGTTATAACTAGGTAATAAAAAAATGTGTATGTATGTATATTAATCATCATCTGCTTACCATGTTATAGCTTACGATTTCCACTAATAAATCAAAACACATTTAAAGGAAAACACTGCATTTTGTAGTTTTAAAATTCAAAAATAGTAATGTATTTAATTCAAAAATAGTTTATACATAATTATAAAACAATAATTCTGAGCCAGTGATTAACTAACTACATTGCAAAAACAACTGCTGCAACAAGCGTACAAGCTCTTGGAAACAATAAATTTTTCTTCGAATTATTCAGCCGTTAGTCTAATGCATGCTACTGTCGACTACGAATGTAGGTTTGCTGGAGACGTTGTAGTTGCAAACACAATAATTTTGTGTGTATCTGTTTCATATAATTTGGATTAATTGATGAAAATCGTTATGAAAAGATTGTAAGTTGATAAAATTCGTTAAATAGATGTAAATAATTATTTCTATTTCGTTAGTCTGCAGTGAATGAAAATTCGTTACAACGAGGCTATTGACAAATGTATTCGTAATAGAGAGGTTTATTTTGTATTAAATCTTATGGAGCGTTGTAGGGGAATTAAAAAAATTCGTTAAATCGAGGAATTCGTTATAGTGAGGGTCGTTATATCGAGGTTTGACTGTACTAACTTTGACCCACAAAAATTTTTTTTATTTCACTCAGAATTTAAAACTCCGTAAGTGATAACATTTTTAAAGTAATTTAAAAAATGTTACTAAAACCGACTTAAGCTCAAATTATCAAACAGGATAATAACCGCAGCACTAGCTGCATAAAAAATAATGTTTATTTAAAATCAGTCAATTAACTTTAATTGGATATAAAAACACTACCATTTTCCAACACTACATCTACATAGTTGTATTAAAATAAAAAACAATGGCAACTCTTCAGCACGTGTTAAAATGTCAAAACAAAAACAAAACAAATTGAAAATTTTATTTCACTAGACAAATATTTAATTTTGAATTTCTGAACACAAATACATTTCCTTATTGAAATAGCATCATGTCACGCAAAAAATGGACTACTCTGGATAAACCACCATTATCTGAACCGGTTTTAGAAGTTATACAGGATTTGGGCTTTAATTTAATGACACCAGTACAGGTAAGGTCTTTAAGAAAAATTTCTCATTTGTTTATACTTATTACTCTTATATTATATAGACTGCTACTATACCCTTACTGTTGGCACGTAAGGATGTTTCCGCTGAAGCTGTTACTGGTTCGGGTAAAACTTTAGCCTTCTTAGTGCCTTTATTAGAAATGTTACAACGTCGCCATAAAGATTCACCCTGGTCGCCTAAAGAAATTGGTGCTTTAATAATATCACCCACCAGAGAGTTGGCCTTACAAATATCAGAAGTATTGCAGCGGTTTTTAGAACATGAAGAATTAAAAATTTTCCGCCAAAAATTAATAGTTGGTGGCAATAGCATAGAAGAGGATATTAAATCGTTAGTAAAAGATAGTCCTTGTATATTGGTTGGCACACCGGGACGATTGGAGGATTTATTTCAACGCAAAGGCGACTTGAATTTGGCAGCTAGAGTAAAGAGTTTGGTAAGATTAATTAAATGATTTTTTCAATTAAAAAACTAAAAATTCTAATTGATTTTTCATATTTAAGGAATTTTTGGTACTAGACGAAGCAGATCGTTTACTAGATTTAGGTTTTAAAGCCACCATTAACAATATACTGGCCTATTTACCGCGCCAAAGACGTACGGGTTTGTTTTCGGCCACTCAAACCACAGAAGTGACGGATCTCATAAGAGCTGGACTCCGTAATCCTGTTTTAGTCTCAGTTAAAGAGAAATCTACCATAAATACCCCTATCCGCTTAAAAAATTTCTACAGAATATTAGAGGCCGATGAAAAGTTAATAGCATTATTATATTTCCTCAAATCCAGCAAAGCAAAAAATAGTAAAGTCATGGTTTTCTTTCCCACATGTGCCTGCGTTGAGTACTGGTCGGAAGTTTTACCACAATTTCTAAAAGACCGCACTATTTTAGGCATTCATGGTAAAATGAAAAATAAACGTAAAAATATTGTAGAACGTTTTCGCAAAGAAGATAAGTCGGTGTTGTTGTGTACAGATGTTTTGGCCAGAGGTTTAGATGTACCTGAAATTGACTGGGTTATACAGTGGGATCCTCCATCAAATGCTGCCAGTTTTGTACATCGTGTAGGCAGAACAGCCAGGCAGGGCAATGAGGGAAATGCTTTGGTATTCCTTTTGCCAACAGAAGATGCTTATGTGACGTTTTTGAAAATCAATCAAAAAGTTGAATTGGAAGAAATGGAAGATTTGGAAATTGATAGGAGTCAAATAAAACCAACATTGGACAAATTACATAAATTGCAGGTCGCCGACAAGGGCTTGTATGATAAAGGAATACGAGCTTTCGTCTCGCATATACAGGCCTACAGAAAACATGAATGCAGTGCCATTTTACGCTTGAAAGACATGGATATGGGTAAAGCTGGCACTGGCTATGGTTTACTGCAAATGCCGCGTATGCCTGAATTGAAGACACTCAATGCCGATAATTTTTTGGCACCTACCTTTGAAGTAGATGTCAATAAATTAACATACAAGAACGCCCAAAAAGAACAGGTTAGGCAGGAAAAAGTTAAAACCTATGAAGAGACTGGCCAGTGGCCGGGCATAAAAAAGCATAAAAAACAAACCGAATCTTGGGAGCAGACTAAAAAAGCTAAAATGGATGTAAAAACCAAAAAAGAATTGAGAAAAGCCAAGAAACAACGCAAGAAGGCAGACGAGGCTGCCAATGGAGTGAAGTCGAAAAAACGCAAACAACAATATACCCAAGAGGACCTAGATGAGTTGGCTAATGATATACGTTTGTTTAAAAGATTGAAAAAAAATAAAATTAGCGAAGAAGATTTCAATAAAGAAATGGGTATTGATGAAGATTAAATTTAAAAACAAAATTATGAAATGAACTGTACATACAAATCTTATTTTGTATTAATGTTAAGAAATTTAGTTTAGTGTTTTCCAAGTAATTTTATTAAATAAAATGTAGTTATAATTTTTTTGAGAAAAAACTAAAACTTAAATAGTTATTTATTCGTCGATTTTATTGTTTTACAAAATATTTAAACACTGCTTAAAAATGCAAATACCGCTACAAAAGAAACAAACATTCAGGTATGTGATGTAAAACGATAACGAGTGAGTTTTTGAAGTTCATTTTAAAGTATTTCTAATTAAATTTTTTAAGATTCTCTTTAATAGCAAATTATCTTTATATTTTGTGGGATAAAACTGTTTTAATACAGAAATATTACGAAAAAAATAACTTCTAAAACTCACTCGTTATCGTTTTCCCATCACATACCTGATTAATTCCATTACTCATCCTCTGTTACATCCGAAAAGAAAACATGTTCTCCCAATGTCCAACACACTAATAAACTCATTTATCTTTGCAAGCTAAACGTGTCACTGGAGTATTATTAATTGAATGAAAATCTTGCAAAGCAAATTTAACGCAATTTGAATAATTTCTTATGTATTCTTTATTCTTGTAGAAAAGTTTTTTATATAAAATAATTTACTGTTTCTTTAAAAAACTTTATTCAACTAGTTTGTTTTGCCAAAAATAATCACCCCTATCGTGAATAAAAATTTCACATGAAATTTGTCCCTTTTCACATTTTTCCTATTAAAATTTAATGTTAACACATTTCCATCCTCTGTTCGCACTTGCGAACAGAAAACTTACTCATTTTAATCGGTAATTTTTTCTGTTTTTTTAAACTGTTATGGTTAAATTTTACTGTCTAACAAATTTAGAGTTTTTGAATGGAACGATTAATTGGCAAAATTACACGCCAACACATACAAAGCAGGTGAAAACATCGTCAAGTTCGGCCGGGCCAAACACTGAGTTCTCGCGTCTAGTCAGCTGTGACTTACAAATCAGCTTACAAATCGTAAAGAGCTTTATTTACAACAATGGTGTCTTTGGCGACCCCCACTGAAATTTTCCGCCAAACATTTTCGTAGAATATTTTAATCCTTAAATGTCCTTTTTTAAAGGATATTTTTTGATTTTATCGAAAAAAGGGTCAAATTGACCCATAAACAGACCAGTTAGAGGGTTAAGATCTTCCACAAAAATAATCCTCATACAATTCCACAATACAACTCTGACCATAAGAATTCTCTCAGACATTAACTTACAACATTTTATTCATATAGTATAATGCTCTCTTCGACCAAAAAATGAAAACTTTGACCCACTGTAAAAAAAAACTCAGACGTGCTGGACCATAAGTTTGTTCTACAAAAATGATCTACTCAACATACCCTTTCAGAATTATGGGGTCGCTATTCTGTTCCAAAAATGGTGTTGGACAGTGTTTTTATAGAATACGTATCGTATATATTCTTAGCTTAACCCATTAGTGCGCCGAGTCCCTTATAAGGGACGCTCGAATTTTCTACCGTAGCACTTTCAAAAATTAAAATGTTAAAATAAAATGTTGGCAATACCGTCACAGACATTCCAACAAAGCACGTGTTATTTCATTTGTTTCAATTATTGTGATTAATGTGTTGTGTTTTATGCAAAATATGGAAAACCAATTTGCGAAAAAACAAAAATCTCGAGCCGGGTAAGAAAAATTAGAATATATAAAATATTATGTGAGTGTTTGTTATTTTGTGTGTGTTTTTATTTGTTAATAAGTGTAATGATTCAATGTATATAAACACTTTATGACAAAATGTTATGCCCCGTGAATATAGTGTCTTTGAGTGCAACGTCCCCTAAAAGGGACACTGCGTTCGTAGAACAATTGTGATACGAAGATTGAGTAAATATTTTTTTCATATATAGACTTACAGTTTCTGAAATATTGGATGAACTTGATGCTCTTGATGACAATAACTTCAATGGAGTTGACATTTACGCAATTCCTCCATTAGATGGAGCCGATACAGATCAAGATACCGCTGATAGCGATGATGAGCATGAGGCAAATCTTAATCATCTCGGTCCCAAATTATTATCTACAACATGTGAAGTAGTGCAGGAAGATAGTGAATGGGATGACAGTGATGATTAGTGAAATTAATGCGCATCTCCTGTGGATCAAACAGGCAGACACACGAGCTCAAATTTTTGGCGAAAGGTTGAACCATCATACAAAATAAATACGGAATGCACAATGATTCAAACAAGTGCTGAGGCTCAGTTATGTAAAACTCCGAGAGAATTTTTTTAACTTTTTTTCTCCGAGAATATTTTCAGACATTTTGAGCAGCAAACCAACTTGTATGGACTCAAAAAAAATATAAATGTGGAAGTTACAGTGGACGAGATCAAAGTATTTTTAGGAGGTATTCTCATGTCTGGATACGCCAAGTATCCCAATAAAAGGTTGTATTGGTCAAGCAAACCTGACTGTCCTAAACTGCTCTGCAATAGCATGAGAATGAAGAGGTTTGAACAAATATTAAATAACTTTCATTTGAATGACAACCTTCTAATCGATAATATGGACCGGCTTTACAAATTCAGACCTCTAATAAAACACCTAAATGAATCATACCGCTCGCGAATCAGACAAAGGAAATGGTGGTGGCCAATTTTTTCATATCTCCTTGATGCCTCAGTTGTCAATGCATGGCTGCTGATGAAGAAGTTACATCCCAATGATCCGACATGTGCGTCTCTTCTTATTTTTCGCCGAAATCTTGCTACATCCTACCTTGAAACGTATGGTACCCCATCTATAAGAGGTTCGCGCCCTAATAAAGTGACGACAGATACACGATATGATGGCAGAAACCACCTTATTGAATATTCTAAAACGGATAAACGATGTGGACATTGCGGAAAAAAAACAAACTTTATTTGCAACAAATGTGAAAAAGGGCTTCATCCCAAAGAATGCTTTAAAAGTTATCATACGCCAAGTGCCCCTACTGCGCAGTGTCCCTTATAAGGGACGGTCCATAACTCCAAAACTATAAGTTTTTTTGAATAAAATGTTTTTAAAACGAATTAATTAGATAATTTTTATTAATAATTGTTTAACATTATTAAAGGAAAGTCGACAGGGAACTTCGTCCACTAATGGGTTAAGTAAACATTAATAACCAATTTTATTAATAATATATTTTTTAAGTCACACGTCATTTTTCTACACCATATATTTTAGGGGGTTTTCAATTAGCTAATCATATGTATAAATTGTACAAAAATTAAAATTGTAACTATGCAGTTTTTACAGCAAAGAATGAAAAAAGTAAAATGTAAACAAAAAACTGAGAAAAAAATAACAACAAAGTTGATTCAGACGGAGGTAAATGTTGGTGTTCGCAAGCGCGAACGGTGGCTGCTATTCAACATATAAAATAATCTTTTGCATGAGTTTCTTTCTTTCTACAAGTAACGGACAGTTCCATACGGATATTTAAATATCCTAAATGGAGACAGAGGACTGATAGATCAGGAAAATTTCAATTTGTATTGCAACCAAATTCAGACGAGTTACTGGATATTCGATCAAAGCTATTTTCCGAAATCAAAGGATTGTCACCACTGCAGTATTTTGAAAGGTTTTTTGACCAGGAAACGCTCGATTTTATCATAAAGGAATCAAATATATATGCACAACAAAAAATGATAGACATTTCATTGAATGAAAATAGACTTAGATGTTTTTTAGGAATTCTGATACTGTCAGGATTTAACACTTTGCCAGCATTTGAAGACTATTGGTCAAATGACCCATGTCTGGGCAACCCAATGGTAAAACAAAGTATGTCACGTAAAATATTCAAAGACATAAAATTAATTTAAAAAACAATATAAGCCTGGATTGAAATGATAAGCTCACCAAGGTAAATAATCAGGGGTGTCATAGAAACCAATATTGTCAGAATTGGTTTTAAAACCGACAAGAAAAAATGCTTTGGTGTCATAGGGCCCTGCTACACGTTCAATAAATATAGGGATATTTCTAGTGTCACGATATTTGTTGAATGTGTAGCAGTGCCCTATGACACCAAAGCATTTTTTCTTGTCGGTTTTAAAACCAATTCTGACAATATTGGTTTCTATGACACCCCTGAATATTTATTTTTATGAGATTGATGATTGATGTTGATTATTTATCGACTTTTAATTTTTTAGGTAAGACCATTAGACATAAATTCATGCAGTTCGGCATATGGAGTACCGATTTGTCAATCGATGAGCAAATGTTACCATATTTTGGTCGCCACTCATGTAAAATGTTACATAAAAAATAAACCAATTCGTTTTGGGTACAAATTGTGGTGTCTTTGCTCTTAAAATGGTTATTTGTTTAACTGTATGCCATATTCAGGTGCTAGTGATAATTATGATCGTCAAATCGGGCTAGGCGCAGATGTTGTACTGCGGCTATTGGAAAATGTAAAAACCCCCAATCTCCACAGAATTTATTTCGATAATTTTTTTTCGTCGTACCAACTCTTGTGTTTACTTAGCGAGAAAAAATGTTGTGCTACTGGAACTGTATGCAGCAATAGAATTGGAAAGGCACCTTTGAAAACTGGAAATGAATTAACCCATGGAGATTCGGATTTCCAATTTGATCAAACAAACAATATATTAGTTTGCCGTTCGGCTGATAATAAGGAAGTGACAATTTTTAATAATTTTGATCAAATTCAACCAACGCATTCTGTCAAAAGCTGGCAACAAAAGGAGAAAAAATTCGGCAGCTATCAGCAGCCATATGTGTTTTTTAATTACAACCGAGTCATGGGTGGTGTTGGTTTGCATGACAATGCCGTGCAATTATAGAATAAATATCCGTTCTAAAAAGTGGTATTGGCCATTTTATATTTCAGTTTTAAGCTCATCCGTTGTCAACGCATGGAAACTACAGTGCTTTGTTTCAAAAGAAAAAAAAACGAAAAACCTATGGCACAAAAAAACTATCGTGTTCTAATAGCAAAAGAACTTCTGTTGTCATCTAAAAGGTGTGATAATTCTCCAGAGTTTTTACCTCGCAACTTACCAAGGGTCGCTTGCGAACACATTGTTGTTGAACAGAAAGACGGAAAACTTAGACGTTGCAGATTAAAAACCTGTAGAAAGCCAATAAAAGTAATTTTATCATTACATAAATATTATAATTTTAAATATTTTTAATAAACATATTCAATAAAATTTAAAGAAAATTGTATTAAAATAGGGTTTATGTACGCAAGAACAATTTATTTTTAAGTTTCAAAGCAAAAAATAATTATGTTGAACAGCGAACACCGTTTCTGACGGTCTCAGTAGGGCTAGGTGAATTTTGTAAACGGATTTGAATTCAGCAACCTCAAATTAGCCAAGAACTTGAATTTCATTGAAATCGGTCTACATTTATGTTTCGCGGCCGGAAATGGGTTAAAGAAATAAAAGGGAACAAATTTCATGTTGAATTTTTATTCACGATAGGGGTGAATTTTTCAATTTAAAAAAGAAATGTAAATGAAAATGAAAATTAAACACATACATAATTTGTAAAATAATCAAATGTTTAAATGAAACTTAAATTCTATATAAAATCCTTATAACGTAACAATATTGTATAAAAAAAAAGTAAAACTTGTACTCATCTAGCATTTGTCTACACTTTAAATGGCTGCTTCTGTAACAATTTGTAGAATTATACGCCGCTTAGGATCATAAGCAAAACCATTTTGTTTAAACAAATCTGATTCATAGAACGGCTTCAAATTATAAATGTCCAACTGTTTGGCACGTTCCATTAAATCTCGTTCCATTATTTCCACATGTGTAGCCGAAGGACCATCTTTGCATCTAATGTAGGCCAATTGATCCAATGTTAACTGACGCAATATAAAGAATAATAATTCGGCATGATCCTTTTGGAAGGCCAAATACTTTTGGAATGTTGCACGCATCTTTTTCATGACACTGAACTTTTGTGCTTCGATAAATGATTCCAACATCATGCGTATGGCCATACTGACATCAGATTCAATTACATTCTCACGCAAATGTATACGAGCATGAGCCTCCGCCATTCTAATAACACTTTCAATGTGGCGTACGGTAATAGGGAGAGAGCCGGTGGCAAATGATTCTTGACGTAATTGGGAGTACATTTTGGCGATTTTATCCTCGTCAATGTTCTGAAAAAAAAATTAAAAGTTTTAATTTAAAGGCAAGATAAGAAAAACAAGCTTTAAAATGAAGAGCGAATAACTCAAGTTAAATAAAATTATTAAAACGCTATCCATAAAACCTATACTTTATTTACTTACCGTTATTTTAGGTCTTATGTTTTCTTTAGCATAGACAATATATTGTCTCAAAAGATCTTGTGGTATTTCAGTAACACCACTTGGTTGTGACTCCTCCATTTCAGCCTCACTAGACGGGTGATGTTTAATATGAGAATTAACAACAAACTTGGCCAAGTGCTGATCTTGCATGGGATCAAATTCATCTTTGACCACACACAATACATCGAAACGTGACAAAATGGGTTCAGATAAGTTTACATTTTCCGAGAATGTCATAGAAGGATCATAACGACCTCCAATGGGATTGGCGGCAGCAATTACAGTACATCTAGCTTGTAGAGAAGTAACAATACCGGCTTTCGATATAGAAATGGACTGCTGTTCCATGGCTTCGTGTATAGAGGTACGATCTTGATCGTTCATTTTATCGAACTCATCAATTAAACAGACGCCTTGATCTGCTAACACCAAAGCACCAGCTTCCAGCGTCCATTCGCGTGAAATAGGATTACGTCTAACATAGGCTGTCAAGCCTACAGCACTAGCGCCCTGACCTGTGGTAAATACAGCTCGAGGAGCAATTTTTTCAGTGTACTTCAAAAACTGGGACTTTGCTGTGCCGGGATCTCCACATATCAGCAAATTGATATCACCTCTGATCTTATGTTTATCTCCAGGATTCTTGGATTCGCCGCCAAATAAAGCCAATGCCAAGGCGCGTTTAATGTAATCATGACCATAAATGGAAGGAGCCATTGAAGCTACAATACGTTCGGTAATACGTGGATCTTTGCTTAGTTTTTGTATGGTTGCAATATCCTCATCAGTCAAAGATTGAACAACTTGTTTACAATCCTTAACGACAACATGGTTGGCTATGATAACGGTAGCAAAGACGGGAAACCCTTGATCTGTATTTAATGAACCATCATAGTTGTTGGTATAAATGCCAGTAACCTCTAATTCATCACCAGGTTTACAGAGATCACAAAGATCTGCTAGTAAGATAACATCCTTGCTGCGAGGTATACGACCAGCGGGTATACGTCCGGGTGATTCTTGGAGAGTAATTTTTTGATAATTGCGATACAAAGTTTGTTCCATATTGATCTGTACAAACAAAAACTTGTTATTTTTAATTTTTTTTTTTTTTACCTGCTACTTACGGAAAATGGACCAGTACTTTGACACTCAGGACATGAGCCGGGCTTAACTTCAGCATTTTGAGACTGTACGAAAGGTCCCAAAACATAACCACATTTCACACAATCATATTTGATAACAGACAGCTGAGGTAAAACGCCTGTTGTAGAGGTTACAACACCTAAAGTACGCACCAATTGATTTAAATGCAATTTACGGAAAGTACGCAATTCCTCAATTAAAGGCAATTCAGAAATGCGTACATGAATTTCTGTAGTAACACGTTCGTATGTGGGAAATATAGACATGACCATGTCCTTGGCTACTTTATCGAAAATTTCCAACATTTGAAAGGGAGCTTCGGGCAGAAAATATGCCAATACATGTTCTTTATTAGCCAAATCTGTGTAGGATACAACAAATGATGATTTATTTTGTTCACACATGCGTCGTATGCGGTCGCGATATGTGTAACCTCCCCTTTCGTCCACAAAAGTACGCAAGAACGATTGAAAGCGATTGGCAATTTCTGTACGGGGTCCCAACATACTAACCCACTCTTTGGTGGAATGACCCTTGGTATCTTCAAGGTTTTCAATGGATTCCACCATTTCGGCATCTTCTACCTCACCAACTGCAGCCTTCTCGCCAGCCCTACGCTTAGATCTTGGTCCAACATCGTCATCATCGTCACTCTGATCAAAACCTAAATCACGATCATCTCGATGTATACCTTTAGCCCGATCACGTCTATTCATTTCACGTTCCGCGGCCAAACGGTCACCCTGAGACAGCTCGGAAAAGTCTTCCTCGTCGTCGAGCATGGCTGGATCATAATGATCCAGTTCAGGCATGGGACGGTAATCATTTTCCAAATTGTCTCCAAACAATTCCTCTCCATCTTCCTCTTCTTCATCGCGTACAGTTTGATCACCCAAAATTTCATCTTCATTTTCGAAAGGTTCAAACTCACCTACCGGCGAAGTCATGGCAGCACGCAGATCACGTCTATCGGCTCCATCGCTGGGTGTTGCTGGTGGCGGAGAACTCGGTAAATCCTAAAGATAAATTTAACAATCAGTAGTGTTTAGATTTTAGAAATTAATAGCACAACTCACGGCCATTATATAGTTATCAAAAACAATTAAAAAAAAAACTTAACAAATAACAATGTTTGACAAATTTCTAGCGCTTGGTATTTGCCAGCAACGATCGATGCAAAAATAATGCAGCTTTTATAATAAATTGTGTGTTTAGATTCTAAACTTTAGAATTTGTTTTGGAAAACACGCGAAAGCAAATTGTTTTTGGCGCGCAAAACAGAGTTGTTGAATGATAAAGTTGTAAGGAGTTACCAGATTTATGATTATTCATCTCAGGGTTGTAATTGCTATTTAATTAATCTTCTAATTAGAGTTGTCAGTTCAAGAAATTGAAACTATTAAAAAATTAATAGAAACGAAAACTAAAGGCCCAACTATAATGTGCATATGCTAGCTTAAGCAAACGTGCGAACACATATAAATTGTATGTGGCAAACTATAATGTACTTAACGAAACTTTTCGTTAAGTTTTTCAACTGTCATTTGCTTAAGCAAAAAGCGAAACTGATCGCACATTCTGTACGGAATCAGCTGGTTGTTGTTGTTTGTTTGTGTTTTGAAGAAAATAGAGAAAGAAGAAAATACCTATATTTATTTTAAATTTAATAGAAAATGCGGAAAAAATAAGTGCCTTTACAATAAAAGGGACCCTTTTTATTTTAACAAAAATGTCTTTCTGTCGCGGTTTATTTCTCTGACAGAACAAGAGCGTCTTCTTCTTTTACAATGTAGTTCACTTATTTCTTTTAATGTGCACAGGCCTTCAAGCGCTAACTTTAATATTTTTATATTATTTAAATTTTTCAGTTTTTTCATGGTTTTGTCTCCATTTTTGCAAACACAATACGAAAATTAACAAAACATATGTAAACGTTTATTATTATTTACAATGTAGTGCTGCCACAGCTGTACATTTTAGTACTTTTGCCGATAAATTTAAAAAAAAAAGGAAAAATTATGCGTTTCGGGTACGAAGTTTTCTTTTAATTATAAAATAATATAATAATCTTTATAAAATATAGTCATTTAATGGGTTTTTGTTAAAATAAAAACATTTTTTTTAAACATAAATGAGCAACTGTGGACAAAAAGTTGCAAAGTCATTGTAGCCACCTGAAAGTTAACTCTGAACTAGTTATGCATTTGACAGCCTTTTCGTTAACTTTTGCAATTTGCTTATGCATATTATAGTTGGGCCTTAATATGGCCAATCTCAGTTTTAAGTTGGAATGTAATATGCTAAAGCTAAAAATAGCTGATGGTGGTGTGCTTATATAGTCAATATATAAATTAATAGTTAATAGTGTGCTTCCAAATCTTGGTTAATAATTAGATTGGGCAACTTATATCCGTGTTGGAGTTAGTAACTTTCTTATTATTTGTTTATTCAATTAAATAGTTGTGCATAATCCGCATATTTTGTAACACTTTGTAACTGTTAAAATATTTTTATTATTTAGAGAGTCCATAAAAGCACATTTTTGGGAATCTATAATGAAAATTAGAACAGTAATAATTAGGTAAATATTACAAGTACATACTTGAAAATTCAAATTCCAGTCCAATAAACCATTCGTTAGAATTCTCATTAAACTAAAAACACATTTTACACATTCTGCTAAATTTATTTTACTATATTTGAGTTGAAAATCGCTGAATTGTTATTACTTCCAGCAACCCTTCAGCTGTTTGATAAGATTTTTTCACATCACATATAATTTTTATTAAATAAATTAGAGGAAATTTTGGAGTTTAACAATGGCACCGCCAGCAGCCAGGCAACGTTACAATGCCAACAAACAGGACAACAATGTGGGTTCTCGAAAACCTCCCAAAAAACTCAGTACTACGACAAAGAAAGAAAAAAAATTAAGGTAAGAACTAACAAGGTAACACCGTAAAAAGCCGGTTTGGATGTATTGCTTTAAAATAATTGATAACGATTTTTCTTTTAGCAATAGCATAAAAACCCAAAAAGAACCAACTGCAAATAGTGAGAAAACGAATGTAGTGCCGAGTGTACATACCGCTTTCAAAACATTTGTTAGCGCCCGTTTATGTAGTGCAATTTGGGCCTATATATCGGACTGTGATGAAACTTATAATTATTGGGAACCACTGCACTACATTATAAATGGTCATGGGCTGCAGACTTGGGAGTACAGTCCGCAGTTCGCTTTAAGATCTTACACTTATCTTATGTTGCAGGGTGTGCCCGGTTGGGTTTATCAAAAAGTGTTCCACCCTAGCCCAATATTGATCTTTTATATGGTACGTTGTATGCTTGGTTTTGGATGTGCTGTAATGGAAAGATTTATGTACAAGTAAGTGTTGACCAAGCAATAATGAAGGTGTTTATATTATTTAAATGGTTATTTTATTCTAGAGCGATTTGTCAAGAGTTTGGTATACATATTGGCCGTCTTTGGTTAATATTTCAGCTATTTAGTGTGGGCATGTTTATTTCTAGTACTGCTCTATTGCCCTCTTCATTTGCTATGTATTTTGGTTGTTCTGCTTTGGCAGCTTGGTGGACTCAGAAGTATCCTCTAGCAGTATTTTTCATAGCAATTTCAGCATTATTGGGTTGGCCTTTTGCTGGTTTGATTGGCCTTCCCATAGCTGTGGATATGTTGCTACGTAAACGCATGTTTCGTAGTTTCTTTATGTGGGCTGGTATATCGGCTGCTACTATAGCTATACCCATGATTGTCATTGATACTAGCTACTTTGGAAAATTCACGTTTGCTCCTTTGAACATTGTAATATATAATGTGTTTACTAGCCATGGTCCTAATATTTTTGGTACAGAACCTTTAAGTTATTATGTGGTAAATGGATTTTTGAATTTCAATATTGTATGGGTAAGTTTTCACAATTCCAATTTTAATGAAAATAATATTTAAAGTTGGCAACCATTTTTGTTTATTTGGAATATACAAACATGGCCAAGGCATATTGATATTAAAAAAAATATTTTTTTAAAAAATATTCTATATGCAGGTATCCCTCGATTTACGCGGTACTTTATTTGTGCGGTTTCGATATAACGCGATATAATAATAGTGACCGTTTTTCTTTATAACGCGCTTTTTTTACGCGTTTTTATTATAACGCGATTTAAAAATAGTGGTATCCCTCAAATTACGCGCATTTCGCCATTATTTAGAACAAAATTTTAAATTTTTTTTCAAATATTATTTTTACAAATAATATTTTGTTATACATATCTACTGAAAAGTACAAATAAAATATATTTAATTCGAATTATATTATACTAATAAGTATTTTTAAATACAGATTTTCGGTCCCAAATTTAAATTTTGTATATAGCTAGTGTTTCAATTTGCGCGGTTTATTATATTTCTGGTCCCAAAACAGAATTTTGTATTGATAAATAATCTTTATGCGGTTTTGAATTACGCGGTTTTTATTCGGTCCCAACGTACCGCGTAAATTGAGGGATACCTGTATAAAAATGTTTTTCCATATATGTATGTATACATAACTAAAATATTGAATTTTTAATTAATATGGTAAAAAAACGATATAGGTATCTAAATTACATTTAATTTTTAAATATTTTTTACTACGAAAATTTACTCTTTACTTATTTTATTTTGCCTATATTTTTATTTGCTTACCTTTATAGTTTAAGAATTTCTTCAAGTACTAATTACTTTGTATCAACTTTCAGCTTTTGTCTTTAATCACACCCATTATGTTAATCATTGATTACTTTGTGGTGCCAGCCAAATCAAGTTCAACTTTAAATTTTCCCCGCTACTTAACCTTAGCTCCATTTTATTTATGGCTATTAGTATTTTTTGCCCAACCTCATAAGGAAGAACGTTTTCTGTTTCCTGTTTATCCCTTGATATCTCTATGTGGCGCTATTACAGTAGATGTTTTTCAACGAATATTTTTCCGGCTTAAAACTCTATTCGTGAAAATCAAAAACATCACTTCTGGAGGGCACTACTTGGATCACACAATGTTTATAGCTATATTTATCATGATGATAAGTACTTTAATGGGTTTGTCACGTGTCTTTGCACTCTACAGAAACTATCATGCTCCCATGGATCTAATGATGGAATTAACACAATTTAAAACCACCCCACAGTATAGACAAAACCAAATATATAATGTCTGCATTGGCAAGGACTGGTATCGTTATCCTGGCAGTTTCTTCTTCCCCGCTCAAAACCTTCGGTTACGTTTTTTGAAATCAGAATTTAATGGGATGCTACCAGCCTATTATGCCGAAGGTGAAAATGCTACACAAATAATACATCCCTATTTCAATGATATGAATAAGGCAGATGACCGAATGTATTTCCCCTATGAGAATTGTGATTTTCTAATAGATTTTGATGAAGGCAAATACACTGAATTGGAGCCTAGTTACTCAAAGAGAACAAAAGATTGGTCGATAATGAAAAGTTTACCATTTTTAATTACAGAAAAATCGCATAGATTTTATAGAGCATTTTATATACCGTTTTTAACAGATAATTACACAAAATATGGTAATTTCAATCTACTAAAAAGAAAGAAAATTAAACTTAGTTAAATTTTAGCAAATTAAATTAAACGAATTAATTTATTTACATATGTTTAAAGTGTAAAGACAGCATTTAATATGGTGTTCAGACGTGTATTTTTAATTGAGTCAATTATTGGTTAATTAAAAAGTGTTCACATATGCTCAATATTGCGAATTCAATTAGCGTTTGACAGCAATTGACAAAAAAGAATACAATTACAGTGCACTCGGGAAAACGTCAACGCTCGTTTAAGTCAACATCCTATCTAAAATTTTATGAAATAAATAGAGAGAAGACTCTCTTCCAAGTGCTGGAAAAAAAATAACAGATTTTTTTTAATTTGTTAAACGTCAACAACCGCGGTTTTAATTAGTTGACGTTTTCCCTTGTGCACTGTATTTGGTTGTAATATTATAATTTTCAGCCTAAAAATATTCTTTATTAATTAAAAGCGAATCAACTACCGTTTTATTTATTACTTATCACAGGGTTGTATTTTTAATTTTAACAATTATTAGAACAACTCTTAATGAAGCAATTATCTTAATTGAAATTTTGTATGGATAATTGAATTCAATTAGGCGTTAATTAAAAAATTCCAATTAAAAATGCATGTGTGAACACCATATAAAGGTCAACGATTTTTAAACCCCATTCTTTTTGCAATATTTTACATTGATTTTCCAGGAAAAGTTTTTTAGTATGTAGTAAATATTTTTAAATTTGTCCATTTTACAGAAATGTAAGCCAAAGATTAAAGAAAAATAAATGGTTTTAATAAAATTAATAATATTATTACAAAAACAAACTTGTATTTTTAATGGATATTTAGGTTTTGATAAAAACTTTGCTTTCATCTGTATTAACAGGAAAGCAGATAATTCAGCGACATTCATATATGGCGGGTTACACAAATTTAAATAATAATTGATCGAATTCGTTTTTGAAATAATTTTTGAATGATAATAAATAAAATATAAAAAATTTAATCCATTTTGTTAAATCAAATTACATATATAATAGATATTTGCCCTCAGAATTTAAAATTTTTTATTATTTAAATATAATAATCTGGTAACCCTACCAAACAATTGTCTTTACACAAAAAATGCAGCACTGCACATTACAGAACAACAAGAAAAGTTCCGTTAACTGTACAAGGAATTTGCGTCGCGGGAAATTTTTTGTAATTAATTAATTTCTTTTCTACAACTGTTTAATATTTTGTCTAATTGGGACATTGACATTAAAATGTCCAGTTTTCACATAATTGAACAAGAACAAGGACAAATCAATAGCAGTAGTACATTCAATAATAATTCATCACTTGTACAACATCAAATCGAAAGAAAGCACATAAGAACCGTTGGAAATTTTCATTCTTATGGATCTCCACTCTCTACTACAGCTACAGCTTCCAGTGCAAAATTCTCTGTGACATCGACAGCCGAGGGAAAATCCGTAGTTTCTTCACTTTCCATGTCGTTGGAACGTAAAGATTGCATACAATATATGCCGAGAAAGATTGCTCCGTGTATAATTCCTGCTGGTCAGAGTACTGTTATACATATGGATAATTATACCCACTTTATGGCAAAACGTGTTACAACAACAAAAACCGCAATAAAAAGAGCTGCAATAATCAGTGAAGGCCAAAACCAATTAATTGTTCCAAGTTCAACTACTGCAAGCTGTAGTAGCAGGGGTAGAGGAAGAGTTGGTGTTATGGACGTCGATTTAAAAGTTATATTAGGTGGTGTAACTTCACGCCGTAGCAACAATAAAACTTTAAGTATGAATAAACAAAAAATGTTGGGTAAGCATTTTCAGTGGTTTGTTTGTTTTTCTTTGTTGGATGAGTGTCGAACTGCAAGCAATATTTTTGCATTAGCATGGTACATGTATTCTGAAATCAAATATTTGTTTAAATTATCGTCACATTAAAACCTGCAAATTTAGTTGTATGGAAAATGTAACTTATGCAAGCGATTTTTGCAAATTGTGGAAATACATACAGTGGGGAGCAGAGGTGAGAACATGTTTGTATTTTCTGCATTGTAAAGATCATAAAAATGGTAATAATGGAGCGATTTTTACATTTCTTTTTCTATTTTAATTCTTATTTAGTTCTTTACATAATTCTTAATAAGAGAAATAAAAGTCCAATAAAACAAGATTGTAATTTAAATAACAACAAAACAACTTGTACGTACTCAGTTTTGCTCACACTTGTTATCAACCAAATAATTGAAATATTTATTAATTTACCGTTATTTGAAATTAAGTTTTGAAATTTGTTGATGCAATCTTTAGTTTTGTCAATATGAATTTTAATTTTAAATCATAATTGAATAACTCCGTGTTCCAAAAACGTTGTTTTTTTTAATTTAAAAAAATAAAAGTTAATATTTTTTGAAAAATGAAGAAACTATCGATAGCCGTGGAAAATTTGATAATAAATAAAACAAAGGATGACTCCTCGTCACGTATGATAGCAAAAGAGCTTAATATAAGCCAATCAGTAGTTGTTAGAGTGTTAAAACGGCGAAATGTAGCTCCTAAAGACAGGCTTTCAGTCGCCAACGATTATTATCTGATGGAGACGCACGCCCTATAATGAGAAAAATGAGAGCAGACACGTCTTTAGTCTTAAAAGAAGCTTCCTGAACAATAAATAAAAATGTTAGCCTATGTACAGCAAGAAGAGCGCTACACAATGTTGGATACATCTCAGCTGTAAAAAACCTAAACCAGCACTGTCAGATAAAAATGTTTCAGCACGTTTAAAATTCGACAGACTAAACAAAGATTGGACTGTTGATGACTGGAAACGCGTAATATGGTCAGATAAATCCAAGTTTAACCGATATAAATCTGACGGTAAAAAGTATTATTGGCGTCGACAGCGGGAGAGTATACAACAACACCATGTTAAACAGATTGTAAAGCATCATCATGGTTTGGGGTTACTTTACATTGTGGCATGTTGGTAGATTACAAAAAATTTATGAAATCATGAGAAAAGAAGACTATTTAAAAATATTGCAGATTCAACTTCCCGATTTTGTAGATCTGAGCGCATACCCTGAGTAAGAAGTTGTGTTTCAACAGGATGGAGACCCAAAACACACCTCGAAAATCGTTAAGGAACGGTTGAATGGGCAAACATTTCAATTGATGCAGTGGCCTAAAATTAAAATTAAAAATTTGTGGTAAATTGTGACAGTATCGAACAGCTCCGTCGAACTTCGCTGAGTTGTGGCAACGTGTGGAGCTGGAGTGGCAGAGAATTCTACATGAAATTATCCAAAAGATGGTTGAAAGTATGCCCAATCGCATAAATAGTGTATTAAAAAATAAAGGGCTGTGGACTAAGTACTAAAAATTTAAAAGTTTTTTTTGTTTCCTGAAAGTGCAAAACTGAGTACATAAGATTTAATTTTATTTAATTTAGTTTGTTCCCTGAATACGTAGTTTTTTTTTTGTTTTAAGATCATTATTGTAATCCACTAATTAATAAATAAAATAAAAAAGTAATAATTTAAATCGCTTTGTTATTACCATTTTTATGCACCTGCAAATGCAGAAAATAAGAACATGTACTCACCTCTGCTCCCCACTGTATGGTATACAGATTTAAAGAAATGTGGCTTGTTTTTTAAATAAGGATGTTATTTGAAATTCATGTTGTACAAATTAAAAATATATTTTAATTCTTCTCGACTCTCATGGCTAGCAGGGTACATTTGAATAATCAATCGAACAATTTTATACGAATTACTGGAATATAAAAATTACTATTTTCGAAAAAAAATTAAACCCAACACCGAAAAAAGGGGGCGTATATTAAGTTTGGGAACAAGTCGGTTTTAGTGACATTGCTAAAAAAGAAAAAAAAAAAATCGTCAAATAGGGCTCTTAGAGATGATAAAAGCAATTATAATTTTTTTTTGTCGGCCACGCATATTTTCGAGTGGCGGGTCTTCAAAATTGAAAATATATAAGCCTATATGTCGGAAAATACAGGGTTGGGTGTCCGATAATTTGTAATACATACATAAAATTGAAGATATTAAAAATACCTTTTTAACGATATACATATATCATGATTATAAAATATGGACCGACTATGGGTTAAATCTGAGAAATATATATTTGAGCCAATTTTTTGAATAGTGTTACATTAGTTTATTAATATAAATAAACATTAAGCTTTAATTTAGGGTATGATACGTGTTAGTAGGCACATACTATAATTACAGAGTTTTAAGATCTGAAAAATTAAAAAAATATTTTTAAAAATTTAGTATAAAGGAAAGGATTTTCTCCTCTCGCATAGTAAAGATTTCTGGGGTTTTTATGGTAAAATGTCATAATCATTCATATCTTCGGATCTATACTACCTACACGGTTATATTATACCTAAAATTAAAACCTAATTTCTTGACTTTTAAATTTATAAATTATTATTATTATACATATATTTAAAATTTACTCATACCTATATAAATTTTTCCCGGATTTATAAATTTAAAAAAAAACATAATTTTCCGAAATAGACCTATATATGGTGTATTTAATAAGGTCATGTTATATATCGTTGGAAAATTCCTATCATTTGATATACAAATTCATATTTCGTCTAATAAAGAAATGTAGTTTTCAAGATACATACATATACATAGCTAAATACATTACAATATTTGTAGCCCGCCTACTCGAAAATAGGCGTGGCCAACAAAATTTTTTTATTTTAATTAGAATTTTAAATAAATAGTGATAGTGATAAAATTTTGAAAGTGGTTTGAAAAATGTTATTAAAACAGGCTTAAACCTAACTTTGTTATTCTTTTTGAAACACATCGAAATATTAGTCGGAGAACCAAAAAATATATGTATATATTCTGGGGGGTTTCTCTCTATTGCGATGCGAAAGCAAATTCGATGCGATAAGCGTACAAATTGATACTCTTACGCATCGAATTTGCTTTCGCATCGCAATAGAGAGTAACCCCCCTGGTTCCTTGTAAAATTCTAAAACGATTTAGCAAATGCCCGTACGTCTGTCCGTCTGTTGTAGCCTTGAGGGATATAGAAAGAATTAGGAAAATTAACTTTTCCAAAAATATTCTTTGTTAATCGGGGCTGGTATTGAAAATGGGCCAAGGAGGTTCGGATTTGTATACTTTAGTATTTTGAAAATTTAGCTATTTTTTTTTAAGTTAAGTCCTTTTGAAAATGGTAAGGTGCGGCCCATGATTTCTCATAGCCACCATACAATTGTCATTTAATATGGTACAAATTGAACCAGAAACTACATTTTGAATTTATATAAAGGTACTAAAAAATGTCTATCACAGGGTATAAATTCTGAAAATGTGAATATTTACAGTAAACATATTTCAAATTCTACTTTCCAAAAATTACTTTTTACTGAAGAAAATATTGTTAATCACTTTACATTTGCTTTTATTTGTAAATACATATTTTATGTAGTTGCATATGTCAGTTATTAGTATTATCTTGAGACAATTACAAGGCGTATACATATTTATTAATTAATAAATTGAATAAACCATGGCCCATTTGATAAAAAAATGTTTTAAAAAAAGTAATTAAATGCAGCTTATAACTAGTAACATACTAAAAAATGTTGTATTCAGAAGGGAATGAATCTTGAATATCGAACACCTACATATTGAATTAATTATATATAAAAATAAAAATCTTTTATAAAAAACAAAAAGTGACCTCAAGCTTAAAAATTATTTAATAAAAATCATACAAACAGTTCGAAGAAAATAGAATAAAATTAAATAAAAATTAATTAATTAAAGCAAATATTAAAAGCTGTAAAAACTCTGCTGCAATTTGTCCTTTCCAATTCAACGGGAAGAACATTTTTAGTAAAATTTATAAAAAAAGCGCACATTTAAAAAAATACCTGCTTAAATTTTCAGCTTCAAAAGCCGGCACAGCTAAAATAAAAGGTCGCAAAAAATCGTTAGCTTTGGAGAGCAAGAAACCAAGAGAATTGAAAAAAAATATAAAAGATAGTACAAAAACAGTTAAATCCGATGCGCCAGTTGTACAAAAATCTATATTAAAGAAAACAACTCGAAGAAAAGTTATAACACCTCGACAATCAAAAAAAGCTAAAGTCAAAGCCAAGAATGAAGTTGAACAAAATAATAAAAACGATGAAACGAGTAAAGAGGAAATGGAAACACCTGTAAGACTTTATTAAAATACACGTGTTTTTAAATCTTTAAGCGCACATTTCCCCCCCTTTTTTCAGCAAATCCCTCAGCCTGAGAATGATACTAAAGTTCTACGACCTTGTGTCTATACATTGCAAAATAGAAAATGTCTTTCCGAAATGACATGCCAATTTTTGCATTCTGATTTTCCTTGCAAATATTATTATTTAAGTCTGCTTTGCCCAAAAGGTTTCAAGTGCCAATTTATGCACAATGGTCCACTAGAGCCCAAGTTAATGGAAGCATTACGAGCTCATATTTTAGATTTGTTATCAACTAAACCAACGGCTGTAGAAACACATTTTATAGAACAATTGCATAATATTCAAGATCTATCGCAAAGGTTAAAGTGTTTTCAAAAAACCCAAGAGATTATTGAAGTGATGGATGATGTGGATGAAGATCAAGTGCTTGTTATCGATGAAAGCAGCGACGATGTTTATACAAATGTAAGTAGATTTTTTTTCGGTTTTTTGTTTTAAAATGTAAATGTATAAGTATAACTTATTATCATCGTTAAAATATATCGGTATTCATTTGAAATTCTAAGTGGACCGACGGTGTCAATTGAAATGACTTCAAAACTGTTTGGTGTGTCTGTCAGTGTAAGTGGTTCTTTTGTGTGTTTTGTTTGTTTTTGTTACATTTGTCACAGTGTGATACAAATTTCTTTACCATTTTGCTCATATTTTTCAAAATATAGTTTTATGATTGTTTTTCTTATTCCTAAGTGGCCTGCGTGTGTGGTATTGTGGAATTCGTCAATTAGTTCGTATTTTAAAATGTCATCTGATACTCTCTTTGCTGCATTGTATATAAGTATTTTTAGTTGAGGACTTTTATTATTTATCTTTATTTTTATATTATTTTCGTTCATTTCAGATATCAGTTTTTTCAGAATCGAATCTAGTTTCGCTGAGTTATCGCTGAATCTTGCTAGCATATTTTCTTCTTTTTCATTTTTAATATTTCTGGTATGTAATTTCTTCATAATTGAATCTGGTTTCGATGAATTATCATTACTTCCAATGTCCACAATGTTATTTTCTATAATTATATCGATATCTTCTTTGTTTTCAAAATTATTAAATTGCAATTTCTTCATATTCTTTACATCATCCCATATTTGAAGTTGATCAGGCTTCTGAGGTATGTATTTATCCAATTCTTTTGTTTGTATTACTTGCCTCATTATTTTTATTTATTTTATGGTTTGCCTCATTATTGTCATTATATATACATACTATATCTGTTAATTTTTTCTTGCATGGCCCTTGTAGTTACTAATATTTTTTTTTTCTTTTTCATTTACTTCTTTTGGTGTCCTTTTTTATATACAATGGAAAAATCATAATCGCTTAAATCTAATCTAATTCTAGCCATTTTTGACGAGAGGTTTTTATGTGAAAATAACGAAATTAAGGGTCTGTGGTCTGTTACCACTATAAATTTTCTACCGAAGAGATTAGGTCTAAAATAATTTATGCTCCAATGAATTGCAAGCAGTTCTTTTTCTATTACTGGCTTATTTATGTCATGTTTTTGCAATGATTTACTTGCGTATGAAATGGGTAGATCTTGGCCTATTTCGCCTTGTGACAAAATTGCACCTAACGCATAGTTGAAGCGTCAGTTGTTAGAATGAAAGTTTTGTCAAAATTTGGATATTGTAACACCGGTGGATTCATTAATTTTTCTTTAAGTGTATCGAAAGCAATTTCGCAATTTTCTGTCCATATTAATTTTGTTGATTTCTTTAATAGTCCGTTAAGTTCTTTGGCGATGTCAGCAAAATTTGGTATGAATTTTCTGTAGTAATTGCAGAATGCAACGAATCGTCTTACTTCGTCTGCGTTTTTTGGTGTTGGATAATTTTTTATCACTTCGTATTTCGATGGGTCTGTTTTTACACCGTCTTTAGTAATCAAGTGCCCCAAATAAATAACTTCTGGTTGTAGGAAACAACATTTCTTTGGATTTATCTGTAAATTATACTTTTCTAGTCTGTCCAGTACTTTGATTAAGTTTTGATTGTGGTGATTCAGGCTACATCCGCATACAATTATATCGTCAGCGTATGCTTCTGAATCTAGTCCTGAAAGTGCTATTGTTAGCATTCTTTGAAAACTATTTGAAGACATTTTTAAACCGAACAGTAGTCGTTTGAATTGAAAATGTCCATTGGGTGCAGTGACTCGATCCCAGTACCAGATCCCATTTCGTTCGGACTACATCAATCTGATTTTTTCGTAGAAAAGTCTATTAAATCGGCAACAACTATGTCTTCTGAGAAAATAATCTCAATTTCTTTTCACTTCTAGTTTGGATTTAAATCGTTTTTGAAAGAAAGTTCTATCAAAACTTTAATCGTTTATAACTTGGATAATACTGCGTTTTTTGGAGAAAATAAGCTCAATCTGGGATTACTTTTCTTTTGGATCCAAAATCGATTTTCAAAATCGAAAAGAATCACAAAATTAATTTTGTGATGTGATGCAATGTTATTATAGCTAGACAAAAATTCACATCTGCTGATTTTTCAAGCAAACATTGTTATATATTACAAAATGTATCAATTTTTTTTTGCTCGTCTATTCAAATTGTCTAAAACACAATGGTTAGGGAGAAATTACAAATACATGTATCCGAATTTTCGAATGATTAAAATTAATAAAAGTTGTCTTTTTATATTCTTTAGAATTTCACAGAACCAGTACAAAATTCCTTAATGTTTACTTACAATGATACTAATAATGAGCCGACACTGCAACCAACAACAGATAAATACGATAGTGTATATGAAAATTTTAAAGAAACAAATGATATAATTAATGAAATGGATCAAAAACTACAGAGTCTAAAAACCACCACAAATATGACGCCAAACGAAAAAATTCAAGAACTTCAAAATATTTATGAACTTTTAAAAGAACAAGAAAAACGTTTGCCAATTTATGAAAATCTAAATACAGCAACTAGTGCACAAATATCAACAATCTACAATAATATCACGAACAATTCAGTAGCGATGTCATCACAATCGAATTTACCAAATGATCAAGCTCACGTCGTTTTAGTAAATCCGGAGATTATTAATGAAATACAAACTTCAGAATCACCAGAAAATCTGGAGTGTGATAATGAAATAGGAGTTTCTGCAATTCAAGACAATCAGGAGTTTGTTAATGAAATGCAAAAATCAGAAGCTGAAGAAAATATAATAAATATAAGTGACGACAATGAATGTTTAACAACGACAAATATAGATGCACCACAACTAAGTGTTAGGGAATTTATAACCACCGAAGAGTTACCACAACATGATACAAGTAGTAACGATAACATGACAAATGTAACAACAGAAATTGATATAAATGACATTAATATGTCATCGAATGTGGATTATGAAGAAGATCCACCACCATCAATGAATATTGAACGAAATTTGAATAATACAAATATAAACAATAAAGATTATTGTGAAATACCAGAAGTAAACAAAAATAATGAAGATCATTTCGCGTTTAACTTCGAAACAGATGAAAATAATAGTTCTGAGCAATTAACATTTGAAAGTGGCTCTCAACATATTACACAAGAAATCATAGTTACAAATAATTCATTTGGCTTAGGTGAAAACGAAAAACAGAAGGAAAATATCGATTTTGATAATACCGTAAAAGCGCATAATGAAACCCTAGATTTAGCCATAACACTAGATGAAAAGGAAATGCAACAAAATAACACTGAAGTTGGCGAAGAAGAATCACCACCTTATGAACCTATTGCCACAGCTAAGCCAGTAAAAACCAATAAAACTCGTTTACGTTTAAGATCTCATATTCAACAAGATAATGAAGAAACCGCAAAAAATAACAATAGTGACATATCAACACCCTCTCAACTAACAAAACCTATTAAAAGTCGACGTCTTAGATTACCCAAGCCAAACCCAAAATTTAGGGAAAAGTTTAACAAAGAAGAGTGTCAAATTAATGCCGATACTATAAACAATCTTATAAAATCCACTGAATGCACTGCTAATTCTGAAACTAACGTTAAATCAACATCATTTTTGCAAGATGTAGAAGGTCGCTTGACACAAAATGTTATATTAACGAAACGTTTTATGAAAAAGGCCAAAACAAAACTTGAACAACAATCTCTAATAAATGAAAAAATAGCCGCAACGGCTTTACACAACAATATAGACAACAATGTGGAACAAAGTATGTTTGCTTTGCATAGTGCAGACAATCAAAATCTAACTGGAATAGAAAACATAGATGTAACTCTGCTAACGCAAACATCAGAGGAGAGTTTCAACCTAAATCCCTCACAAGATCCTTTAATAGTTGAAAGTAATGGCAAAAATGTTTCTAAATTTATCAATACTAATCCAACATCTAGTGATAGCAGCGATGACATTAAAACGCCCATTAGAAGCAAAAGAAACAGTTTAAAATGTCCAGCAAGCCTGCACAAATCAGAAATTTCTGCAAAATCCAATTTAAAAAGATGTGTTTCTTTTGATAATTCTATCTCCACGTTTGCCACAACCTCACCGTCCTCTTATAAAGAACAATACAATTTAGGTAATCCTCATGTTGTGTTAACTAAACTCAAATCTCCATATTTGATGCCAACAACAACAACAACAACAACAAAAGATATACAGGCGGATAGTATTACTACTACCACTAATGATAAATTAACACAGAAACGTCACAGTTTTACCTGCGAATATGATTTGGATTCATCTTTAAAAGAAAATAAATGTTTAAGAATTGATAATTCCAAATTGGGTCGTATAGTTAATTTCGATAATAGAAAGCGGACGTATTCAGGTCAGAGTAACCATTCGAAGGATGGAGGTAAGCTTATAAATTATTTATTAAGTAAGATTAGAATGATATTATAATGTATATGCACAAATTAATGTTAGACCTAAAATAAGGTTCACTTATTTGCATGTATTGTTGTATTGTTGTTATTTTCAATTTCCATTTACTGTAAGCGTCAAAATAAAGTCAACACCACATATTATTAAAAGAAAAGCTTAATTACATTATTTTTTTTTTAAATTTTTATTCGAAGTTTACTTCAAGTATACAATTTATTTGAAAATAATTGTATACACCACTATATTATATATACTCCCAAGAGAAAAAAATTCTCATTTATTAATTATATTAATATAAATAATATTATATTAGAAAATTATAATCCATTTTTATATAGTTACATATTTAAGTAGAACTTAATTTACAAAAAAAGAAATTTGAAGAAGAGCGTACACAAATTTAATTGATTTATTGTTCAAATAGACCAATTTTTACGCGTCCAAATAAACAGTGCCATCCTTAAAGACAAACTTTAATTGCGACTCGGCGAATCATAATAGACTTACAATGAAAAGGTAAATCCCTGCGTAAATTAGGTATAATCGTTGGAAGGCATCACTAAACAATAAAAAAAAAAATATAGAAAAGTACACCAAACATATAAGTGCGAATACGATTTAAAGATCTGTGCATAAAAATGGTCTACATGGTAGAGTGCCACGTAAGAAGCCCGGCGGCTCAGTAATGACCTGGAGTTGTAATCCTACATTTATAGAATCTACAATGGAAAAGGAAGATTATCTCGACATATTAAAAAAACAACGTTTTTTGTACAATGCTTGAGCAACCAATCTTTCAAGATGTTGAATATCTAACTAGGATTAATGTCTTGTTAGAAAATACAGTTCTGCGCTAGTTCTAATATCTCTGCACTAGGTGCTTCGATGTATTTTAAAATGTCGAGATAATCTTCTTTTTTCACTATAGATTACCGATCCCTGATGATGCCGTACACACCCCAGACCATTATTGAGGTGCCGCCATGTTTTACCGTCTTGAAAACATATTTATTACTAAAGGCTTCGTTCTTGGTTCGCCATATTTTTGGGGGGTTTTTAACTCCAAATATCTTAAACTTACTTTCATCGACGAAAAGAATAATGGGTGGTATTATTGATTCTGCACGGAAAGGAAAACTAAGCGGAAAGAAGTATCGATCGATATGTTTTTTTTAATAACTTTATTTTTTTTTAAATATGATTAACAAACACAAAAATTCAATTATTGTTTAGTATTATTGATTCCGCACGAAAAGGAAAACTAAGCGAAAAGAAATATCGATCGATATGTAGTATGTAATTATTCATTCCTGCGGCATGCCGCAATACTGTCTGTGTAGAGATGATACCGCAAAAATGAAAAATACCGCAACAATGGAATAAATAATTTCAAATTATGCTTCCGCACGAAAAATTTCTTTTCGCAATCGCGGAACGGAATGAACAATTCGATACATTATTCTAAAGAATTTGAGGCTTATGCATACATATGCATATAATGGATTTTTTTCGTGGCACTTACCATGTAGGCAATTTAATATTTTTCAATATAATTTCTATATAATTTTCTAATATAATATTATATTTATTAATATACTTAAGCCTCTCTTTTTATAATATGTGGTGTTGACTATATTTTTACGCTCACAGTACGTTATAATTAAGAAATTTTAAAATTGGAATTTAGAACTCCAAATACACTATAAATTACCCTGACTTAACTTTGATCATGTTTTAGTTTTAAATTTTTCATTTTTAAATCAATAACACACTTTTTGTTTATTGGATTGTGCAAATATTGAAATGGTAGCCAGTTTAGTTTTCACAGGGGTTTTTTAATTAAAAAAAAATTATATTTAAAAAAAGTTTCAAAATAAATTTAAATTTCGTCAAATTAACAAAAGCGAGGATACAGAACAGACAACAGTTTTACAAAGTTTTTATTTATTTACTTATTTTGTATTTCCTATTAAAACACATGTTTAAACATTTCTATTTACATAAATACATGTTTATATGTGATTGTTTGTTATTATTCAGATTTCGATACTGATTCAAGTGATGAAAAGCTAACTATAGTAGATGTATTGCAAACATCAACGTCAACTGGCAGTGAACAAAAAACAGCCTTTGAGCCTTCTTCAAGCCACGTAGTAACACATCATTCTCACCAGCATGTGCATAAAGTACAACAGGAAAATGAATCCGATTTACGTCAACAAATTGAAAATGTAAGCAATAAATCGGATTTACAGCTACAAATACAGCAACAGCAACAGCACCTGACACAAAAAGAAGTTGAAAGAACTACAACAACAGACATTGATTCTATTACTACAAATAGCAATAATTTGCCACATAAAGAATACGAGCAAGAAAAATCTGTGGCGCTAGTGGAAGAGCAGGCGAAGAAGCAGTTACAGGAAAAACAATATGAAAACAATTTGAAAGAGCAAAAGCAAATTGCAATGGCTAGTAATCTATATGGTAATAACGAAGACAGACAAATACTATATTCTACTCCCATTGTACATATTGATGAGCCTGACAAGCCAACTTCAAACGCTAGTAATAAATATTCAAATGGTAAATTATAGTATTTGCTACTTTAAACTTCAACTTAATTTTGTTTAAGATGAAACTACATATATGTATGTATATAAAACAATTGTTTATAATTAAGAGGTTTTTAAACATGATACTTATATACATATGTAGTTATTTTAAAAATTTACTTTGATACATCTTATATTGTGTATTGTTTTTTTTTGTTTTATTTTTATAAAAGCTCTTCTAGGAGAGACGAAGGAAAATGTTGAATATGCAACATATTCCTCATTGTATAATAAATTGTCGGCACATTCAACAAAATGTCAAATAAATTTTGAGAATTCTTGCGTTAATATAACACCAATTTCATCACCAACTTATGGCAATGATACCATAGCCAGTCCATCTCCTGTCAGAAAAACACTGGACTTTCGTATGGGTGGTGAGATTGATGGCCGTTTAACATATCCACCCATACCATATATTGTAAGTAAAAATTTTGATGTATTTGAATGAAAGTAGAATTCACTTACATATTTGAAATATACTTGGTACAAGGATTTGATTTCTTGCTGATATTATAATTAAATAATAATTAAACGTTTTATATATTTTCCAAAAAAGTTATAATTTTGTTGACATATTGTTTTGACTTTTTAGATTTGAACTTTAAAACTGCCATTGAACAAAAGATATTTTATTTTATTTCAGCATTTTATGAAATATGTATTACAATTTATAATTTCCATCTATATTGACCATAATTCCTATTAAAAAGAATATGTATTTTTATTCGACCTTTATTATTTATTTTATTACTAATTTTCCAAGCTTAAGGTCTTTCTTTTAAATATAAAAACTTTTTAACTTTATTTAAAACCAATATTTCGGCACTTCCTTGAGTGCCTTCGTCAGGGTTTTTTTTTCTTCCTAATTTTACAAATTTTTAACAAATTATAACAAATTAAATAATAACTGACAAATTAAAAATTTTAAAATTCAAAAAACAAAGAAATATTTTTCAAATGAAAATTGATCTATGTATATGTAAATAAATTATTTTTTTAACTTCCGTTTCTATTTTTATAAATTAAGTGTCTATAATTTTGTGCTACATTTTCAGTGTCTGACTTAAAATTAATTCTCGAAATTGTCGGAACCTTTATAATTTGTAACATTTCTAACATAAATCTACGTTTATAATTATTTTCTGTGTTTAAAACCGTTGTATTTTCAAAATCTGGATAATGGTTTAGATTAGCACAATGAGTTGATAAAGCTGTTTTCTGTGATATATTTCTATATCTTTGATCTGATTTATGTCCTGCTATCCTAGTCTTTAGTTTATTCTTCGTTGTACCTATATATACTTTATTACACTGTCCACTATCATTCCCCTTACATGGAATTTTATAAACAATATTTGACATATCCATTCTCTTTATTTTATCCTTCATTTTAGTAAATAGTTTACCCACTGTGTTAAAAGATTTATGAGCTATTTTGTATATTTTGTTATCATATATATTTGATTTTTCTAATCTTTCTGAAAATTTTGGTATATATGTTACCGACTTATAAATCCTCTGTTCTGTAATACTATTTCGGTTATTTATTCTATAATTATCATGTCGTATTAATAAATCTGTTACTAATTGTTTAGGAAAGCTATTATCAGTTAAAATATTTGAAATCTTCCTTTTATTATCTCCATGAAATTCTGAATCACTTATTTTTAGAACTCTTTCTATAAAATTTTTAGAAACATTCTTTGGATGTTTCGAGAAATAATTAATAATTCTACCAGAAGATGTTGGTTTTTGATACCAATCTATTAATATCCTATTTCCTCTTCTAATTATCAAGGTGTCCAAATATGATATTCTTGAATTAGATTCCCTTTCAATTGTAAATTTAATGTCTGCATGAAATGAGTTAAAAATATCTAACATTTGCTCTATTCCTGATTCAGAAATTATACAAAATAAATCGTCAACATATTCATTATGTATTGAAAATTAATTGAAAATTGTATATGTATTGAAAATTAAACTACAAAGGTTTGTATATAATTTGTTTATAAAGTGCAAATTAAAATATGAAATTTTATTAATTTCATATGTACAGTGGCTCTCAGCTTATTTAATGCAGTGCATTTGTTTGTTTTCAAAACTCCTTTAAAAGGAAACTAACAGGAATTTAAAAAAGAAATTGCAGTCATTTAAAAGACTCCAAACTTTCATAACATATTTCCTTTAATTAAGTGAAATAGTGAAGGGTCAATATTAGGTTAGGTCAGGTTACAATTATTGTTTTGTCGAATAACATTAACAATAACAATCAATAACTTACATTACAAAATTAAAAAACTTTTGAGACATCAAAACTAGAAATCGTGATTTTCAATCGCTGGTGACTAACTAAATATGTAATACAAAATTGTTCACATATGTATTCACCTCATCAATACCTTATTGTTAGACAGATTCGCAAAACCAAATGTACATAGCTTCACTCTAATGTTACTGTGTTTGTATTTCAAATATTTTTCAGTTACACGAAATAGATTTGGGAAAAATTGACATAAATAAACCATTTTGGATTGACAAACTTAAGAAAACTTTGCCATCGGATCCAAGAATTTCTAGAGTACATGTTAAGGTAACATAAATCAAACAACCAATCAAAATATATTCAGCCTTATTATGAGTGTCGTCTTCTGTTTACGACAACGATCGTTTCGTAATAGATTAAAGAAACAAATTTAACTTTATCTTTAATCTATTACGAAAGAGTCGTTGTCGTAAAAAGAAAACGACACTCATAATAAGGCTGATTAAATAACACACTACTCCATCTTAAATTTTAGAAACAATTAATGACGTTGTGTAAACCAGTTGCAAAAACATCGAATGCCTTGGTGCCCTTAACAACATGCAATACCTCGAATTTATCTTCTGTGCAACCTTCAACCTCATCGATGGTTTCACCTTATGACCCAAGAAATCGTACAACTGCCGTAATGACAGACATAGCAACGTCTTCAATGGCCCAACAAACTGCATTAACTCCCTACAACAATATGAATGCCGTCACATTAGCATCGCCATCGCCATCATCGTCGGCTTATATGCACACAGACATACCAAACGCCGTACCTTTAGCTCTGCAATACCACACTACAACACAACCAATCTTACAGCCGCAACAGCAACAAACGCCGAATATGTTTCTATATGGTTGCCTACAGCGTTCGCCGTGGTATCAGAGCCTGATGTCTACCATGAAAATTCAAATAAATCAATCAATATCACAACTGGTACGTGCCTTAAATAACTTTCATCGTGAACGTCTCCTAACACCTGACATGGTATTCGACGTGTTCAAAATTGATTGTGCCGGTGAACTGTTGGAGATTATGCGTAATTTGGGTATATTTGTGGATGCAAATGGCATCATCAACGAACAGCGACATGTACCATCATTTGGTGGACGTTCCTTTTGTAATGCGATGCCAGTTAACGCCACATATAGTTTTATACAGCAGGTTCTTACGCCCAACACACATTGCACTTCGATGACAACTGCATCATCGAACTATAGTGTCGCAGGTGGTGCGCCCGTTGGTTCTCTAAATGTCAATGAACCATTTGTTAGTTGTTACATTAAAGCACCCGAACCACCAGTGCAAATACATTCGGATAATAGTGTAACAACTCATGCCGAAGACAATAATAGTAATTTTAATAGAAATTATAATAACAATAACAATACCAATAATAATAATTACAATCAGAATAATAACAATAATAATAAAAATAGACGCTATGACAATCAATTTAAGAAACCCTATGATAATAATTATAACAATAACAATAACAACAACGGCAACAATAATTATCAACAACGTTCATCTTATAATAGTAATCCCCGTTTTTCAAAACCTGGCTCTAGTTCACCTTCACGAACAAACTCTTCACCACCCAATTCTCCAGGAGGTGGTTTTCAAGGCGGTGGTAATAGTTATGGTGGTCGTGGGGGACGTTTTAATAACAATAGGCGTTTTAATAATTACAAGAACAAAGACAATAACTTTGATAATAATAGTGGCTCTTCTTGGGCCTCTAATAACAAATTTCAAAACAATAATTCACCTACTCGTAGTTCTTCACCACCCAATTCATCTTCCCAAACGGGATCATCTCAAAATGAAGCTCCAAAATGTTCATCTCCACCAGCAAATGATACTGCAAGTTCTTCTAAAAAGAATTTAAACGATGAAGAAAGTTGGGACTCGGACAATTAAAATCGAGTAAGTATAAACACATTCAAATTAAAAATTAGCTCACAATATAGGCAGTTTTGTGATAAAACTTTTGTTTAATCATTAAATTTTTTTGTAAGATAGTCTTTAGTAATAATTCTATATTCGGCCACACACTCATACTGCACTTGAACTTTAATTTCAAAGGAAATAATTATAAGATTAAACAAAAGTATGTATTTTAATAATAATATAAATTTTTCAATTAATCCACTGATTTCAAAAACGAGGGGTTTTTAAAGCTCAATAATAGGCAAATTGACGTAAATCGCCCGATTTTGTAATTTAAAAAAGGTTTGTTTTATCGGGTAAACAAAACGAGTTCATCATGTGGATTTCATTTTTGTTAACAAGTTTAGCAATATCTCTTTCAGATTTGCCATCTTTGTAAAGTTCAATCACTCGTTCTTTAATTTGAATGCCTGTTTGTTGTCCCATTTAATTATTTATCAGAGACCGAAAATAACAGGTCCACTTTAATTTTATTCGTTAATTGGTACCATTTACCATTTAAAATTAGTTTATATCACTGATGGCTAAATTCACAGTCTTTAGTTAGCTAATGACAAAGGTTTAACTAATGATTCTTTATTCGCAATACTTAGTTTGCCATTAGTTAAACCCCCAAACGTCGTTGGTTAACTATTAGTCAAATAACAGCTGTTGCTATGAAAATAAAGTTTACAATTGTTTTCGGCGACAAATTTTAAATATGTCTTACGAATTTGAATAATGGCTAAATTCACCGTCTTAATAGTAATAGTTAAACAATAGTTAGTATTTTAGTTTACCAATGGTTAACTAATGACCGAGAATTCGGCCATGAGAGAATGATTTATAAGAGAACATTTTAGATTAGTGGTTGAGAGAAACAGAAAAGAAAATATAATTAAATTTTTTTTCGTATAGGTAAGGTTATAATACCTTTGTTTACGAACTTTAAAAATAAATGACAAAAAGTTCATTTGATACAAATCAATGACGCCTGAATAAAAAAATATAAATAATTGTATGCAAAATTTCACAAAAAATCGAAAATTTTACAAAAAAAAACTTTAATTTTAGAATAAAACAAAAAACAGTTACATATTTTGAGTGATTTATTTTTAAAAACAAATTAACTCAAAATATTTATTTTTGATTATATGGACTAGTTATTTTCGGTCTCGGTTGTTTATACATAACTGACGAATCAACAACATAATCAACGAAAAAATAATCAGGTATGTGATGGAAATCGAAAACGAAAACGAGTGAGCTTTTAAAGTCCATTTTAAAGTATTTATAATCAAATTTTTAAAATTTTTGTTTTAAGATTCTCTTTAATAGCAAATTATGTTTATATTTTGTGGGATAAAACTGTTTCAATACAGAAATATTATGAAAAAATTAACTTCTAAAACTCACTCGTTTTCGTTTTCGATTTCCATCACAAACCTGATTATTCAAAAAACATTTACCGTTATTTTACCAGCAACAAAATCAACTGACTCACTTTGAGAGTGGCGCGCATTTACAAACTTCTTTTTTATGTTTAAGAGTGAAAAAATTCCAGTTATATTGTAAGCCAATAGTGAATGCGTAAAGTATGCAAGAAATAAATAGTGAGGTCTTGGCCTTTTAAAAATTATTTTAACAAACATTTTTAAAAAACTGTTGTCTCAGTTTGACTGCGAGTCACTTTGTCCAGTGATTTTTGAACTAACCCAAAAGAAGTAGCACAATTATTTGGCCTGGATCTCGATGTAGAGCCCTCGGATTTAAAAGTTGTATAATTTTCCGTACTCACAATAAGTGGTAATATCTAATTTTTGGATTATTTAAAAGTTAGTACACTTTTAAATAATAAACTTTTATAGTTATAATCTTCTTATTTTTTGCTGTGCTCCAGTGAAACATTTCAGTTAAAACGTATCGAAATGATTTTAAGTAACAGTTTAATTAAAAAAAAAACTGTCATTTGGTGTTGTTAGTTTATTAAATTTAGTGCAACCCATGGTGTAAATATGCAAGGTAAGTGCAAATCGGCAACAAATACAACACAATACATAAGCAACACTACTGTCAAAAACACTTGAAAAAGTATTGCTTTTGACATAAGTAAATTGTAAACAAAGTCAGTCAGCTGTGCTACTGCACTCACCTTGAATAGTTACACCATTGCAAGAAAATAAGAAATATTATTTGTGACAATTTTAATTATTTATTGGTTAGTTGTCATGTCGTCTATTAAACATAATAAAATATTATTATTGGTCAGCAACCACCTACTGACAGCCACATATACAGGATATTTCTGACTTTATATCGAAAGATGAAATTATTACACATGGAATTTCATAGTGATATAGAAAGTTCTTCAGAATTGCCGTCAAAAACTGCAACTAGAAAGTATGCAGTTTGTGCAATGTTTGGCACCGTCAAGATTAAGATATCACTGACTATTATGGTACGATGCAAAATAAATATTATCATGAAATGTACAGAGATTACTGACCGCGAGAGAAATCAAATATTTACAGAATTTTGGAAAATGGATTGGAAAGCAAGAAAGATTTATGTAAAAACATTTATTCAAATTACTGAAACTTCAAGACCTCGAAATAGAAAACTAGACAAAGTATCTAGAAGAAGCCGATCTTTACAATATTTTCTTAAAGTACAAGATAAAAATAGATAAAGTAGCCTTTGGTTGGAAAATTGATCAGTAAAAAAGGACACTCACTCAACAGAAATAAACATTATTTTTATGATTATTTTAAATGTAAATTTAAAATTAAAGAATTTAAACACTACTGCACTATTCAGGTATGTGATGGAAATCGAAAACGAATACGAGTGAGTTTTTGAAGTCCATTTTTAAGTATTTCTAATCAAATTTTTAAAATTTTTGTTTTAAGATTCTCTTTAATAGCAAATTATATTTATATTTTATGGGATAAAAGTGTTTCAATACAGAAATATTACGAAAAAAAATTAACTTCTAAAACTCACTCGTTTTCGTTTTCGATTTCCATCACATACCTGATTATTTCTACTATGTATGCAAGTATTGTGAGCTTAAAACTTTATCACCCCTATCGTGAATAAAAATTCCACATGAAATTTGTTCCCTTTTATTTTTTTAACATTGAATTTTAATAGGAAAATGTGAAAAGGGAACAAATTTCATGTGGAATTTTTATTCACGATAGGGGTGTATATTTAATAAAACCTAAACATTTGTTTAAGCAACATAAATTCAATTCCATTTCAGAAGCTGTTGTGCGGCAAAAACTAAATATTTGCTAATACTATAAATTTTTCAAAACTAACAAAAATAAATTTTCACTGAATTTAATAAATATTTCGTTTTTTACCACTTAATTCTAAGTATTTCTTTTACTTGTAATAAAAAAAAAACTAATTTCTTATGACGCTAATGACGTGCTAGTAGCCTAGTACGTTACTTAAAAACCAATAAATCATTTCCTGTTTTTTTTTCTTATTTGTTATTTTAAAACTTTTGCTTTATATTAAAAAATAAACAGACGTTATAGTAGTAGTACATAGTTAATATTTCTTCTTTATCCTTTTTATTAATTGAGCATTTTTGTGAACTAAACGTATTTTCTTTTTGTTATTCTTAAAATAAAGCGACATTTCTTAAGTTTGTTTGAAAAAACATGAAAATTAAGATTTTTTTCTATATTGGAATTTGAATATTCATATAAAATTAATTACACAATTTAAGTTTGTTGTGTACGTGTAAGTAAGTATGTAGTCTTAAAATATAGTAAAACTCTCATATACTTGACTTGTGTTCTCATATTTTTAGTTTGCTGAAAAAAACTTAAATTCTTGTTTTTTATATTTTCCATTTTTTTGCCACTAATTCCCAATTTACACGAAGCAATTCTTTAAGCTAAGCTGATTAACTTTTAGAGATCGCGGTGAGGGGAAGATAAGACGTGTACACACGTATTACGTATTTTGATCTGATGGCCGCTGAAAAGTATGGCTTAAGAACGGAGGTGGTGCTGTTATGTTTTGGGGCTACATGTCCTATTCGGGTGTTGGAAATTTCGTATTTATTGAAAATACAATAAACCAGCTTATTTATTTAGACATTTTGAAAAATAATCTGCAGGAAAGTGCGTCAAAAATGAGTTTAGCCAACGATTACTACATCCAACAAGATAACGACCGAAAGCACACAGCCCCATAATGTTAAAATGTGGATCTTGTATAACACCGCACACATGCCAGTTACACCACCACAAAGTCCCGACTTAAATCCCATGGAGCACATATGGGAAATTTTGGAAAGAAATGTGCGAAAGCATGAAATTAGCAGCAAACATCAACTTTAACAACTGCTTCCAGAAGAGTGGAATAAACTAAGCGCCGACACAACAAAAAACTTAGTGGATACCATGAATAAGAGATTAAAGGCTGTCTTACATAATAAAGGCTACCCCACGAAATATTAGTTAGGTAAAATTTTCGAGATATTTGCGCTTTTTTTTAAACAATTTGGTAATTACTTTACAGGCGTGTCTTTACTTTTGTAATGAAATTTAAATTCTAAAACAAATATTTTCTGTATTTTTCTAATAATTAAAACATTATATTATTTCGTTTTATAGTTTTATTGGTTGTTTTTTTTTGTAGAATAAATCTATTTTTTTTAAGTTTCTCATAATGTTTACCATTTACAATATATGTGACTGTAACCTTAGTTTTGTGGTCGACTGTATAGTGTATACAAATGTCTGAATACTCTCAAATAAAAATACGAGCGATTTAAGCAATAAGAATTGAAAGTGAAATCCGAAGAAATTTCAAGAAAAAAATTGTATCAATCTTTTCAATTAAAATTGCATCGTGTTAATTGGGACTAAGTTAAAATTCAGCATATTTTTGTGTTGGTGAAATGTTTATTTTTTTTTTTGATTTATGTTAGTTTTGTGCTCTGCCCAAATTAAGGTTGACTGCTGATTATTGCATTTTATTGCGTTCTAAATACATACATATGGGTCAGTTTGTCACTTTGCACAAATATAGTTTTTGCTGGCTGTATGGATTTTTTTAATATACACTTTAAAAAATATTTTATTTTAAATTGTTTTGCGAAAGAGATAAAATAAAACTTAATACAACTTTCTTTGGTACAGTAGACGCTCGGAAATTAGAACTCTTAAGCTAGATTTACACGAATGAAATTTTCTTCAAAATTGCTCTTCAAAATGCTTCAAACTCGTGCAAACAGCAAAATTTCTTCAAAATTTATTTATTTAATAACTAGTAATTACTATTAAATAAAAAAAATGTTTAAGAATTTTTGCTGTTTATACGAGTTTGAAGCATTTTGAAGAGCAATTTTGAAGAAAATTTCAATCGTGTAAATCTAGCTTTAGTAATTCGAATTTCTAGAAATTAGAATCTTTAATTTCGATACATTCGAAGCTCTGAAATTAGAAATAAAATTTCGAATTAGCGAGCTTTTTTGTCGTTTGTAAAACACTGCCATTTGTATAGGCACATAATTATTTATCTACATGTGACCTCAGCTTATCTTTAGATATGAGTGACGATAATGTTGTGGAGTTCCCGCATAATGTTTCTAATACTACAGCTAATGAAAGCGTAAATTACTTCATAAATATGTAAACTGTTTTCCAATAAGCTTTTGTTAAATCTTTTAGCGCTCCGTAACAATATCATTGTGTCAGAAAAAGTGATGGAAAATGGGTTTCTCGACTTCGTATCCACAATATAAATAAAATGTACTTTTTAGACCTCCACGGTACTATTTTTAATAATTGTTAACTAGGTAATAATAAAACTTTACCACAAACTTACTTTATCGAAAATTCGATATATTTTATGGCAACATTTTTAATATTACCTTACGAGTATATAACGAATGTTTAAACAATTTTATACTCGATTGTCTGTATTGATTTATTGCAAGTGATAAAAATGAATACGGTTAATATTATAAATGCTATAAAACTGGAAAATGCTACCAGATAAAGCGTTTGTATACGATATGTAACTATTGTTGCAGGAAGAAAGTTACCAAAGCATACTCTAACTATTTTATTTTAATGCATCTGAATTAAAGAAAATTAAATCTCTTTTTCTAGCAAAGACAAAGAAAGACTCGTAAAAAAATGTTTTCTGTAAATTAACTTCATTTGGCATTTGTCTGTATTTGTTTAAATATAGAATTAGACGGCTACTTTTGAATTTATAAGAATATTATTTGCGTTAATTATCCCGATTATCTAAAATATTCTTATTTATGAAGTAGCGGGTTATTCGATTACATATCCAAAATAACTAGATTTATTATTTCAAGAACAGATGAAATAGAAGAGTTAACTTCTAACGATTTTGAAATCCTGTTTACATTTTAAGCTTTAGTTTTTGAATTCACCCTCAAAATCATTTAATGTAAATTAATATGTCAAAGGCTCCCATTGTTCGATAATTCAACCAAAAATTTCTTGTCATAGTAATCCATCTTAGCTCCAAAATGTTAATGAAGCTTAACAAAATCTTTTTTGATTGCACTATGACACAAATAGTAACTTAAATCATATATGTATTTATGTATGTATTTCATCTGAAATATATAAATATATCTATGCAACATTATTTTGAAATTGTACCAATGACTCGTGGTAGTACCACGGTACCAACTGTGTCTAAAATGTATCCAAAAAAGTACAATTGTACATATGTTTGCCATCACTGGTCAGAATTACGAAAGCATAAAAACAAAAAAAAAATATTACAGATTACATGTTAAACAAAGATCTTGCAAGAATTTTAAATTATTATTTTTTAATTTTTACCCTTTTAAATTACATTTATTTTATTTTTTATTTTAATTACATTTATTTTAATTTTTGTTTGAAAAATTCACATTTATTATATTATGTTCATCACATAACATGGTGTAATTATACAAGGTGAGTGCAAATCGGCAACAAATATCACACAGTACAGAAATAACAGGCATTATCTTTGTGTAAAATAATGTACTACTTATCTTAATAATGTAATACTGTCAAAAACATTTAAAAGGATTTAATTTTGACATAAGTAAATTTTAAACAAAGTCAGTCAGCTGTGCTACTGCTCCACCTTGTATAGTTACACCATGGTACATAATATATAAACTTAGTTCTTAAGTTTTGTTATTGTTTTTAATAAAACTAATTTAAATAAAAATAAAAATTAGTTTTAATTTGTTTTAATGGACAGTTTCCTTTTTGTTATAAAAAAAACAGTCCAGAAATTAGAAGAATTCGGAAAATCGAATTGCCTTAAAAACAAAGTGTTTCTAATTTGCAAGCGTCTACTGTAGTAGTTTGCATTCAAATTATGTTTAGGTTGATATTAAAAAATCGTCATTGAATTGAGTAAGGTTTACTTAAAAACACTGGCTGACAAAATTTTTTTGCGTTTTTTCTTGTATCGTTTGGTCCAACAAAAATATAGCTGATAAAGAAATTTTTAATTAACCAGAACTAATTAATGTCAACAAATTGATGTGTGCAGATCGTACGATTATAAAGAGTTAATCATTTGGTTTCGATCTACAGAACACCATAATAAGTGAATTCTTTTAAAAACGAAAACGTTACTTGGATTCGGTTTATAGAACAGGAAGGTATATTGTCGAGTAATTGTTAAATAAGCAAAGTCAGTAAAACTGCAGGGTTTATACCTTAGGGGACAGCGGAGCATGATCTAAAGTTTTTGGACAATAATTGTGCAACCACTCTATCACAATTTTGGAGATATGCATAGGATCATTGTTCTGTTAGAAAATCCAGTTATGCACTAGTTCTAATTTATCTATATTAGGGGCTAGATTGTTTTTGTAACCACCACCAAAAATATGGGGATATTAAGTTTGTCATTCGTTTTTAACATATCTACATAATGGTCGTAGAACCAAAAAGTTTATATATTTTGGGTGCTAATAAGATTCTTAAGACGATCTAGTCATGTCCGTCCATTTGTCCGTCTGTTGATATTATTCGAAATAATTCGAGTTTCGTTTATAGATTTAAACGTTTGGTTTGGTTGCTCTTTGATATAAATGGCTTCTTATGTGAAACTCTACTATGTAGGCCATTTTGATGCAAAGATCTTCTAATCGTACTAGCGCTTACAGGTTTTAGAGAAGATTTCATAAAATTTTTAGCTACTTATAAGTTGGGTTTGCTCTTACTTCTCTTAGTATACAGTGGCTTACAGCTTATTTTATGCAGAAAATTTTTTTGTTTTCAAAGCTCCATTAAAAGAAAACTAACTGGAACTTAAAAAATTAAATAAAATAAGCTGTGAGCAGAGTTGTAAACGAATCATTAATTTTTGAATTAATTCGCGAATCATTCATGCAATGAATTGGTAAAATTTTGAATTAATTCTTTCCTCCAAAAAACGAATTGAATTAAATTTGAATCAATTCATTTGAATTTAGCGAACATGAATTGCAATTCATTTCCAATTCATTTGAATTGATTTTGAATTAATATAAATGAGTTAGAAAAAATGAATTGCAATTCATTCCCAATTCATTTGAATTGATTTTAAATTAATTCAAATGAGTTAATATATGAATTGCAATTCATTTTACCAATTCATTTCAATTAACTCGAAAAATGAATTTGTTATACATTTCCAATTTATTTGAATTGAATTGATTCTGAAAAAAAGACTAATGCAAAGACCATGCATTCTAATTTAATCTAATTAGCATTTATTTTATAATTAAAATAATAGAAAAATTAGTTGATGCCTATAATTCTTCCTAATTTCATCTTTATTTGTAAAATATAATTACATTTTGTTAAATAAATATTACTTAAATATTAAAGAAATATTACATAAGTATTACTAAAGTGTTTGTTCTTTAATGTTCGTGGGTCACAAAATTTCATAAATTATTAATTATTAAAAGGTTTTAAATACTGAATGTCTTGTTATTCAGCGTATATCAAAAGCGAAATAAGTAGTACTTGAAGAACCAAACACCAAGTTTACTTCCATTGAATGCAATTCATTTTTGATTTGATAAATTTGAATTACAAGTTACTTTTGTAATTCATTTGAATTGAAATGATTTGAAATTAATTCAAATGAATTACAAAAGTAACTTGTAATTCAAATTTATCAAATCAAATGAATTAGAAATGAATTGCGATTCATTTTACCAATTCTTTTGAATTAAAAAATGAATTGCAATTCATTTTGCCTAATTCAAATGAATTGCAACTCATTTTGCCCAATTCATTTGAATTGGAAATGAATTGCAATTCATGTTCGCTAAATTCAAATGAATTGATTCAAATTTAATTCAATTCTTTTTTTGTTGAAAATAATTAATTCAAAATTTAGCTAATTCGTAATGAATTGAAATCAAAAAAGAATGATTCATTTACAACTCTAGCTGTGAGCCATTGTAAAAGAAACTTCACTATTGAAACTTCTACAATTGAGAACGTTTTTTAGATTGAGCGTGGCTTTGCATTTGACAATCCTGCTTGCATATACATATAGTATTTTTGGATGAGAAGGAAAAATAGTATAAAAGGGGTAAAAACTTGACGGTACTAGTCAATTTGCTTATTTCCTTTTGTTTAGTTTTCTTTCATGCATGTTGATTTGCATTAAAAACTACGAAAATTGAATTGACGTGTGCGAATGAAATGGCAAGTTGAAAAGAGAATTGAACAAAAACTGGTCAGCTAAAACTGAAGAGTGTGAAACAAGTCTTAGTCACCCCTATCGTGAATAAAAATTCCACATGAAATTTGTTCCCCTTTATTTTTTTAACATTGAATTTAAATAGAAAAAATGTGAAAAGGAAACAAATTTCATGTGGAATTTTTATTCACGATAGGGGTGAGTATTTATTTTGTAGTCGACGATTGAGATTTGGAGTTGACATTAAAAACGTTGTTTTTAACGGTGTACAATATTTTTCTTTAAATGAATGCTGAATTCGCAAAAATCTTAGTTCTTGAAGAAGACAAAGTGTGAAAAAATAATAATTTTAAAAATACCACATCTTGTGATATGACCATGCACTTAAACATGTCTCGAATAATTAATGCGTGATCTTAGGTTATGTATTAAATTTCCATAGATTTTCTTTTATCTTTTGTGTTGGGGAATACAAAAGACAAAAAAATAATTAAATTTACTATTAAAAAAACTACCTGTTTGCTTTTAAAATTAAACTAAAAATTGTAAATTAAAAGCGACATAAAACTGCTTTAAAGACACATTTTTTCATAATTCGAAATTTAGGTTAACTATTTAAAAGTCAATAATATTCAATTGGAACAATTTTTTTTTGCTACGTTGGCACAAGTCTTCAATAAAGTAAGTTTATATTAAACGCTTTAAACACTAACTAAAGATCAGTTTTAAATTAATAACGATTAACTGCAGATCGCGTTAGCTGTAACGGTTAAATAAACGTTCATAATAAAATATCAGTGAAATTATTTGTGCAACAGTGTGTTGAGAACATCAGTGAATTTAAGATAATAAAAAGGATTAAAGGAATTAATTTAAACAAGATAAAGTAAACTACTTTGAATTATCCCTAAAAGAATAACGAACTTTAAATTAATGTATTAAAAATGAATTGGGTATGTGGAACTGAAATTGAAATAAAATTTTGTAAAATATTGTTAAGTTTTTCTGTGATTTCTTTTCGTGTGTAGTTTCATTTGAATTTGTGTTTAATTGTGGCGGTTTTGCTTACGCCATACTTTGTTGCTGCCGAAGATGATCACAACTTGAATCTGAATGTTAAAGATGAATTGGTGCTTTCTGAACAAACAATCGATAATAATGACGAGGCTAACGTTGAACAAAAGATCCAACCTGGACGAAATGTAAGTTGTGCTATTAATATGTAATTAAACTCATTTGTTAATAAAATGTTTGTTTAATATTAAAGAAATTTCGTTCTATTTACTTATATTCTTCAAAAACTTTAAATTTGCAAAATTTTCCTGTTTTTTTTTTATTTTAAAGCAAATACCCAACACCGCACCTAATAGTGGTGTACAATTAGTTCGCGGACTAATTCCAGGTATGTTTTCATATTTCCAATAATTTCCTTGTACCTCTTAGTTCTTACATTATTTTCTTAAACTATTTGAAAGCTCCTCTTGTGGGAAATCCTTTCGATGCCCAAGCTGCCTCTAATAAAGTAATGTTGGTATTGAATAATGATAAAAACAATTTTGCTGATTTCGCCAAGCCGGCTGAGGATTCATTGAAACGCTTTACACGTAATCCCGATGCAATGGATGATATTGTAGGGCAATTCCAGCAACTCGGTGGTGGTGTTACCGCACAATTACTTCAGCAAATCATGCAAACGGCCCCGGAAATATCTAGATCATTTGGTGAAGCCTTAAATGAAGCCTTATCACAGACTAATCTGTTGGCACAAACAGCACCGGGTAATATAGATTTTAATCAACTGGCACAAACTCTAAGTCAATCTAATTTACCAGGAAATATAGATTTCGGTCAACTGGGCCAAAGTATGAGTCAGTCATTCTTAGTGGGTGCCGCACAGAATCTATTAAATCCAGCTGGTGCTCAAGCAGCAGACGATACAGCCGCCAAAGATGCTGAAGCTGAACCTGATTCTGTTGAACGTGCTGCTGCTGAGCCAAAATCCAAACCGGAAGCAACTGCAGAAGGAGAAGCGCGGTCTGCTCTTGAGCTTCCCAAAACTCCTTTTGATAAAATTGTAGGTAGTGCACTCTTACCTCAATTTCCAAAATTATCGCACTTGTGTCTACCATCTCAATTTCGCTTTGGCTTACTTAAACCTCTGACTGGCTTAAATCCCTTTATGCCATTAGGCTCAGAAATCTCAGAAGTACGAGTAATGCCTGATCGATATTCACCCTATAAAATCTTACCCAAACCAGTGGATCACCAAACATTGGCTGAAATGAAACTTAAGGCTGTACTTAGGGATGCTTTGATCAAGAAAACCATACCCATACTATGGTTCCATCTGCCTGCCAATCACAATCTCCATAAAACCACCGAAGACTTAGAAATAGAAGCAAAGCTTGAAATATTTGAGAAACAAGTTATTGCGGAACTGAAGCAGTTGCAGGAACTATCGAAATTGGCAAATGACGTGAAAAGAGCTCAACTACAAAGTGGTGCTCAGCCCACTGCTTCGTTGACAACAGAGCTTAACCTTTATGAAGTACCTATTTACGAAATCAGTTTGGGTGACATAGAGAAGACTTTGAAGGATGAACATGTCATAATGTTGATGCAAACGATTGTACAAAATCAAAACAAGGAATTTCATAGACACCACCAAGCTACCACAAAATATCTTACCGATTTAACGGGAACACCTATTAAACGTCAGACAAAAACTGTCGAAGATGCTCTCAAGACTATGGATAAGGATGACCTGTTGAAAATGATGACTTATGCTTATCGCATGGCAGCAATAAATGGTCACGCAATGCCTTGGCTTAAGAACGAGAAAATCACGGATCTGGATGAGCAGGAGACCAGCAATACTACGATGAGCAGCCAACAACAATCAGCAGATGTAAATATGCCAATGACACACGAAAGTCAATGGTTAGAGGAAAAACAACGTAAAATGGCTGAGGAAAGAAAGCAAAAAGCGCATCACAATCAGTTTATGCAATGGGTTGAACCCAACATGCAACAGCTACCACAACAACAGCCCATAGAGAGACAATGGGTCAATCCAAACATGAGGCAACAACAAATGCCCATACAACGACAAATGTTACCGCCGCAAATGCAACAGCAAATGCCCATACAAAAACAAATGATCCCTCCTCGAATGAAGCAAACGGTGCCTATTCAAAATCAAATGTTCGACCCAAATATGCAATGGCAGCCACAAAACATACAAAGACAAATGATGCCACAACCAATGATGTTCAACTTTGATATGCCACCACAAATGCCAATGCAAAGGCAGTGGGGGTTGAATCCAGCTAATGTGCAGCAGCAACAACCTATGATGCAAATGCAATTTGCTGATCTCAACAAGCGACCGATGCAGAGGCAATTTACCGACTCAAACATGTCAGAGACTAAAGGTGCTATTAAAACTGAACAACAGCCAGAACAAATACAAGCTGCCGACACAAAAATGCCTGAACAACAGACAGAACAAATACAAGCTGCCGACACAAAAATGCCTGAACAACAGACAGAACAAAAAAAATGGTCAGAACCAAAATCGTCTGATCCAAATGGGGACTTGAAAAAAACCGATCAACTGGCCGAACAGAAACACTCGATTGATACAAAAACAACTGCACAAACAGCTGCAAAGATAGATTCAAATATGCCGCCCAAGAATGAAACTCTGGACAACATGCCTATTGTGAGTGAGGCTAAACCTCAGATGGCGGAAAATGCCGGCAAAGCCCGACATAAAGGTAATCTTTTTGGCGTATTTCGTCATAATTTCAATCATTTTAAAACAGATTCTTTTCATCATACAACGCGTTCAGGTATGGAAGATTTGTTCGAAGGGCTGGATGTCTTTGGTCTTGGCAAACACAGGGGTAAAGAAGCTGCGAAACCAACACCAACAATTATTAATTACTACTACAACGGCGGCGTTAGTCGTTATCCGCCGGTATATGCACCAGCTGACAGTTACCAATCAGCTCCACCTGCTGCACCACAAGGTTATGGACCTCCTTCACCAGCTCCACAAGCTCCAAGTTACGGCCCACCTGCTGCATCACAAGGTTATGTACCTCCTCTACCAGCTCCAACTGCTCAAAAATATGGCACACCTGCTGCACCACAAGGTTATAGACCACCTGCACCTGCTCAAAGTTATGGCACACCTGCTGCACCACAAGGTTATAGACCACCTGCACCAGCTCCACAAGGTTATAGACCACCTGCACCAGCTCCAACTGCCCAAAGTTATGGCCCACCAGCTGCTCCACAAGGTTATAGACCTCCTCCACCAGCTCCAAATGCCCAAAGTTATGGTCCACCTGCTGCTCCAAAAGGTTATGGATCTCCTCCACCACTTCCAACTGCTCTTACTCTTCCAGAAGGTTATGAACCCCCTACACCACCTCCACCACCTATAATTTATGGCAAACCAATAGATTTTGTACTTCCTCCATCAGCTCTAGCTGCCCTAAATCATGGTCGACCTGCTGCTCCACAAGGTTATGGATCTCCTCCACCAGCTCCAGCTGCCCAAAGTTATGGCCCAGCTGGTGGCGCTGCTTATGGTTCATTCGGTGGTTATCGTTCTGCTACTGGAGATGAAGAAATTGCCGTTATGTTACAGCAACATCAACTATTGCCGGTAAGTCCTAAAGTTATTATTTTTAAATTGTATGATTAATCTAGCACACTTTACAAACTCACTATCATACAACCATTTTACATTTTGTTTCGTCAGCACTAAAGCACAATTAATATATTAACAAGTTAGAGTGCTATATTCGGCGATGCCGAATCTTTAATACCCTCAAACTAAACGTAGTAAGAAATACAAAAACTACACCGGTTATAGGACTAGTATATCCTAATTCTGTGTTTTTATTCAGTCTTAGTGCAAATCTTATTAGTATTTTATATACATATTGTTCGAAAGACAATATTACAATATTGGTCGTAATTCACTAATGTGATTTTATTTTAAATGTTTTGAAATTTTATCTAATTTGCTCATTTATAATTGATATAATTATCGATTCTTACTGTAATTTACGGAGTTTGTCTGAATTTCGTAATAGTCTTGAGTGTAATTTAACAATTTATAAAATTAAAAAACATTTTTCCATATTCACAAGTTAAGAAACAGAGTATAAAAATATATAAGATATAAGGTGAGGCTTTTGTGTTTGAATTTGATCTCAATAATATTATTTACAAGGGATTTGTGGGTAGCATAGTAGAAGTGGACCAGTTATGGACTGATAGGTTCTAAATCCAGTATCCACTAATGTGGTTTCTACGTATTAGAGGCTTATTTCGGTTGAATTTCATCTCAATAACGTTATTGTCAAGAGTTGTATAGTTGTTTAATATGTTCGGAAGTGGACTTAATTCGGGAGCTATTGCCAATTATTGACTGACAGCTACAAAATCCAGTAGCATAATTTCCCTATAACCGATATTAGTATGATTTCTGGAATAAAATTACTGATCTATATAAAAGTTGGTTCGATACCGATATTTATTAGACATTTTTGTGGGTTTATTTGTTTTTTAGAAATGGTTCTTATATGGCAGCTATGACAAATTATGAGCCGATCTGCTTAAAATTTGGAACAGTGATTTTTATGGCTATGAGGATATTTCACGTCGAATTTCAACATAATAACAGTATATTTATGACACAAATTAGTATTAGCGTGAATATCGGAAGTGGACCTTATATGGGGGACATAGCCAAATATGGGCTGATATTCTCAAAATCCAGCAGTTTGATTTTGACATGTATGTAAACGATCCCTGTACAATTTTGGATCGGTACCGTTATTTATAAGAGACTTATGAGTATTAAAGTGATTTTCGGAACAGGGCTTTATATGAGGGATACGGTTAAAAATGGACCGAAATTCACAAAATTATGCAGAATGTTTTTTTGTGTACATGTTAATGATCTTGAGTCGGTACCGATATTTATAAGATCTATATATATATATAAAGATAAATGTCTTTTTCGGATGTGGTCCTTATATGGGAGCTATGACCAATTATGTGCCGACCACTATAAAATTTAGTACAACATATTATTTACCTATAAGGATTATTTGTGTCGAATTTTAACCTTTTATCATTATTTATACCAGTTTTATACGTATTTAAGTGAATTTTGGAAATGGACTTTATATGAGGCTTATGGTCAAACATGGACCGAACTAAAAAAAGTTCGTTTTGTGATTTCTTTTTACATCAAACTTTTTTTTGCTGAATTTTGTGTTGATATACCAATTTTATAGGCATTTATGTATAATTGAGCAATATTTGGGGAAGATTTTTGTATGGGGGCTATTAGAAATAATGGACCAATTCTTACTATTTTCCTCAAGCTTGTTTTCTTTTATCATAAAAATAACGTATACAAAATTTCATGGTATTATCTGCAATATATTTTAAAAAAATTGCAATAAAATGGACAAAAAATATTAAATTTTTATGGAGGTTGTCTCACATATTGGTCCATAACTCTGGTTGACTTAAATCGATTTTGCCAAAGTTACCTGCAAAATAGGAAATATTTTTCTAAAATTTTCGTTTAGTTAAGTTGTATAGTTTGGACGTCAGAGTGTTTTACACAGACGGACAGACCGACAGACAGACGGACATGGCTTAATCGACTTAGAATTTCATAAGGATCAAGAAAATATATACTTTGTTCTCAAATGAATATTAAAAAGTTTCACACAGAATGAAAAACGTAATATACCCTCATTCACCACTCTTGGTGGTGGAGGGTATAAAAAACAATTATAATATAAAAAATTCATTTAATTTATGAGTACATATTTTAATTTACTGCTTCTACAATATATTTATCGAATAGTAATGTTTGATAGTTTTTTCTCGTGTTTTAAATCGCAGGTTCCTACTTAGACATAGATTTTTAACAGATTTAATCAAGATTATTTAAATGTAGTACAAAAATTAGTTTTGTTTATTACTAAGATTTGATCAAGGATGTAAACAGGGATGTTAAGTCATCAAAAAGAATTCAATTTTTATATAACTTTAAAAAAAATTGTTAATGCAGGCATTAATATAATCTGCTCATTGTATATCAGAATTTTAGTGATTTCCTGATAAGAAAACTACCTTTTTAGAAAGCGCCACGATTATTGGTAGACTTTTTATGTGATCAATAGTGCATTTTTTGGAGTCTGAATTGCGCTTGCACTTGTTTTAGTTCAGGTTTGACTTTATCTGATATTATATTCTATATAAATAATGTAATCACTACGTTAATCTAGCTTAGAAAATTATTCAACTTTGCGCAACCATATGAGGATGACTGTTCAATGTCTTGTTTTTCGTAAGAATACGATGTTGGTATACACCTGTCTGAGACTTTATTAACTATCAGTATATAATAGGAATATTCCTACCAGATATCCTATTATAACTGAGCTAGTTAGTAGCTCTTTTAATAGCCGATGTTTCAGCCTGATGGACCTTTTTGGAAATGCATTAATGTACTGCATCTGATGCGCATCTGTGATTAGTTTGCGATGCTGATGCAAATCACCTGATGCTCATTTATTGTATCAGCCATTTTTGTGATGCTTGTCTTTACGCTGTTTGCGCATCAGCTGCTTCACTCACTATTGCATTTTAGAACACAATACATTTGCAGTAATGCCAACTGTTGTTCTTCCGAACGCAGGCCCGATACTACACCCATTTGGAATTTTGAGCGATATTCTTATTCAAAGTTCATAAATGTATACAGCTCCACTAACTTGATCCCCTTCTTTAGAGTAGTCAGTGTATTCGGAGAGGTTCTTTGTGTTAGAGAGGGACTCCCCATTGATTCAGTATCGTTTGGAATTGAATAACCTAAGTTTCTGGGAGTGCAAAAAGTCTAAACATGTATTACAAGAGAAAAAAACATATATTATAAGATAAAAGTCTACCATTTCCTTAGTAGTTTCGACAATATAAACATAAAATATAGGCTAAGCAATAACGCTAATAATCCAAAAGAAATAAGTTTCCTAACAAAAACGTCATTACGCCACCACACACATCTCATTTACTCACTCCAGCATCATTTCACTGTAAATTATAACGAATCCATTCATGATCATAAGCATTTTTCTCTATTTTTCCATTCCCATGTTGTGTGTTTTTGATGATTTCCATTTCCCAACAATTCCCCATATACCCGCTAAACAAAATCCACAATAACAGGTGACGTTTTTTAGAAAATGATGATGCTCCATAATGAACCCACTATTACAACCAGCACCACCACCACAACAGCCACGGAAAATTACATAAACAATGCAGAACATCCCAATAAAAATCACACAAAAAGGTTAGCGAAAAACAAACATACAGAAATAAAACAAAATCCAGGTCCTGCTGCTTATATGGTAATTATAAAAAACAATACGTACGAAAATAAGTCTGGTAGTAGGTCGCGTAGAAAACGTTCAACGGAATATGCCACCCTAGAACCAATCGACGAAAACTCTTTAGATGCTCTGCGTAAAACATACAAGAATTCTTTGAAAGAAATTACCCTTAATCCTAATGAGACACCAGCCGAGGCTTTAAGGCGTTATAATGCTGAATCGATAAGGGAGGCTTTGCAGAAGGCGCATCAACAGCCTATGGATGTATCAGCAGGAGGAGAACATGAAGAGGTTAAGGAGGGTCAGTTAACAAATGAAGTGCCACAGCAATATCAGAGTCAGCATGTGCCACAACAGCAACTGACTCAGGATTATGCTTCAAGCAACAGTGACCAATATATGCCAGTAACAACTGTACCACAATCACAATTAGCTAATGGGGCTTACATAACATTACCGGTGCCTATACAACAAACATCAGTTGCCTATAACCAACAACAATCACCCTATAATCCTTCTCCTAGTCAAGCAGGCTTCTATAATAATGTTATAAGGAAATATAATACTCCTGTAGTATACAGCAGCAATAACCAGATGATGTCCCAAAATCCCTTTTTATCCATGTACAACTCATTGGAATCTTTGCCCTATATAGATGATTACAGTGTGGCAAATCAACAATATCGGGACGCAAATCATAATATCATTAATAGTGTTGGAAAAGCACCTAAATCTATAGTGTATCAAAAATTGTACACACAGCCACAGTTCTCTTATAACCATTTGAATATTCCGGCTATCAAATCCCCAAATACTATTAACAAAAATGTCCACCACATGTATACAACTGATCAGCATATCAAAGATAATGGTAAAGCTGAAACAGATCAATACGGCAACTATGCAAGTGAGTTACCAACAGCCAAAACTTACTACACTTTCTCTAATAGCATACAAAAACATGATTATATCTCCTCGTACAGTCCCCTCAGACAATCCCAGATAGAGTTACCCAATCACTACGAGCCTATAACAGGTCAAGAATCGCTTTCCTTTGAGAGTTTGATGGCTGTCATAAAGGAACGTTTAGCCAAATGTTGCAATGAATGCAAAGACAACATTTTAAAGGGTTTAGACAAGACTTTAAAACAGAAACACTACGGAAATGATGATAAAATGAAATTTTTGGAAATAAATGAAAAACCTTACGCCACCATAATGGACAATTCACATATTTTGAGTTATCCCAATACCAGCAGAGAGGAAGATTCTGAATATAAGCAATGGTTAAACGAAATGTCTGAGAAGGGTTATGATAAAAATTACCTTACCAAACAGCAGCAAAGGGAGTACTTAACAGATGGTAAACTACATTTGTATGTGACAGATGACAGGGGCCACAGTCCTGAAGAAGAGAAAATATTTTTTGCAAATAATCAATCGTACAAAAGGGAAACTAACGTTCCTAAACCAGATGTTGAGGTAGAAACAAAGGCTGATATTGTAACTGATCCCATCGTAGTGGAAAATAATATAAAGAAAATAGAACAACAAGATGATGAAGAGAAGAAGGTGGAGGAACATGAAGCAAACGCGGAAGCTGAAGAAGTAAAAGAAATGGAATTTGATACAGAACAAGAAAAGGAAACCCCAATTGTAATTAAAGTGGAAAAAGCAAAGAAACAAATTGAGAAAGAAACTGAAACAAAACAAGATAAAGATAAAAACGAAACTAAAGTTACAGTTAAAAAAGAAAAACCACAAAATTTGAATACTACAAAAGCCATGGGAACTGCTGAATCTACTACACATAGCGTCTATGCCCTAAGAGGAACATTTCGTTCACAAAACCGCAATCCTGCTCCATTTCAACTAAAGCAGGGTAAACAATTTGACAATTACAAAAATATCAACAAATTAGGCCGTACCGCTAATAGTTTAACAAAATCACATGACAAAACAAATTCCATAGATAAAAATTACAAATTAGAGGAAATACTTGATATATTACATGATCTTAGCAAACATACCGAGGAGAAGATAAAGGAAACTAGCAAAGAAGACAATTCAAAGGCACATCCTACAATAGACAACTCATCTGAGGCTGCTAGTACTACAACGCTTAGTACCACCTCGATCACTGACAAATCTCTAACAACTTTAACTGCAAAAACTGCTGATAGCATTTTCAATGAGCAGAAAACAAAAGACAACAATTCTTTGGAAAATTCCAAAAAACTTAGTCGCCGAAGAGCAAGACTTTTAGCTTAAAAAAGGAAACAACTGTTGTGGCTATAAAGGATATGATTTCTGTATATTATAATAGTGATATTTATATTTACATATACATATATTTAATTTATTCATATTTTATTTATTAAAATTTAATTTATTTTTTCATTTAATATCTTCAAGCTTTCACTATGACATTTATCACATGCAGGTTATAAAATGGTGCATTTGTAAAGTAATTGGAATTTTAATGATGCCTACTTTAAGGGTGTCAGTTTTCTAGTAAAGTTTTATAAACTTTAGGTGTTACCATAAATTTATGTTAAATAATTTTATTATTCAAGACTGTGGTAAATGTCGGAGTGATTTTCACAGGTTAAGGTTTAAAGGTAAGATTTCATTAGAATGGAGTGAAAACTTTACGGTCATAGTTTTGCTATATTGATCTTAAATATAGCTTAAATTACCAATATATTTATTTGAGAGTGTTTTAAACTTAAGCAACTTCATTTATAGCAGTTTTATTATGAATGTTATAAACAATTTTTTCAGATCTCGGTGTGGATGATTACCTACCTGACTTAGCTATTGTGTTTAACATCTCTGCAATAATTTGAGTTAAGGATTTCTGTAGCTAGTCCGGCAGACAGGCATGCGAAGTCCTTCCATTTGCTTACCCTTAGTCTACAGTTCTCATCCCTGTGTGTTCCACTGTAATGCTGCAGTTATCATTAGGATATTTCCTCCGAGTATGTCCCAGACATTTATATTTTTATACCAATAGCGCTCTGTCCCGTTCTTTATAATATATTGAAGATATTTGAATTGGTCAACCACGCTTAGCAAAGCTATCCCAGAGCTTCTGTATCTCAGATTTTGTGTTGCATAGAAAATAAACATCGTTCACATATTTAAGATGCATTTAAACTTTTATTTAATTTTAAATAACAAATCAATATTTTTTGCATTACTGCATTATATATTAAATCCATTATGGTAAAAAATAGCAGGTGACACTTATCTCTGTGCCCAGAAAATGTACGGGAATTGTGACTTTCGTTTCAGGTAGCTGACGATCCGCCTTTGGACGAGGTTAGATAGCGGCCTATGGTAATCGTAGTAAATTCTAATCTCTGTCCTTGGCAGTAGTGGTCGGTCAATGCGATTGCTGCTAGGGTTATGCTAATTGACTAAGCTGTGTATGGCAGGGATTCGATAGTCCAAGCTCTTATGCTCGTTACATTGATCGTTGCTGTCATGTACGAGAAATTGCAAATTCTATATTCCTGGCAAGTTCATACAAGTATGCTCTTTGCAAGACATACATTAGCATGTTCTTGATGGACATACAATTCGGTGGTGAGTCGAGTTCACCCGCGTTTGATTGCGTCGTGTGGTTAGGCCCACTTTAATCTTGAGCACAAAAATCAACAATTAATAATTTTAGATCAGCTGTCGGAATGCTATTTAAAATCATCCGAAAATGTTGTCTTCTATTAGACTAACATCGGTAGGGGCATGCCATTGGATTATTGAATTAAACCTAATTATTATGTTTTCCGAGACTGCTTTCCATCTCATGATCGTAGATTGGTGTTTCCTTCAGGCTATTCCTGTATGGATCACTTCCCCTTCTTGTACTTAAACTAACCTCACTTACCCTCAGCACATCAATACGGAATCTTTCGCATTTTTTACTTTAAGCTTTACCAAGTTTAAAAATAGTTCAAACATTACATTGCTCAAGTATAGTATTTTTCCCGTTGAATTGGTCGTCAAGAAAGTTTCCAGATTTGTTTATTTATTTGTGATTCCGTTGATATCAAAATTATGAATTTCCTCCAGATATTCCGTATAGGGGTAAGATGTTGAAATTATACTGATGATAGGGATCACCTCAAACACTGGACAATTGATGGGGGCTTAACACTGCGCGTTTAACAGTTAGTTTCGTTAAGTGTTTCCGTTGAGACTTGCAGGGAAAATTTGATAAAACGCTTCACCTAATGAAATCTCTTTTAAATCTAACCGAAACTCGTTTATAAAAATACCATATAATTTTCATGACATCTCATTTCAAAGCAATTTTTTCTTCTTAATTTATATTCCATGAATCATTTTGATTGTAACAATCATCATCTCATAAAAACCCCATACTGCTAGTAATCAGAAATCGTCATCATTGCCATCCCCTACTTCCACATTCTCATCAACAGTAAGTATATCATCATTACCGCCCTCATCGTCTTCATCGCCAGAAAGTTCAAATAATTCTGATTCTCGTTCGATTTTCTCATTTGAACCGCATCTTTTGAAACCATTTATGGGTTTACACAATGTCGACCATGCAGATGATCCTTGGCACCACAAAGCATATAATCTATATCAGCCCATATTTACGGGAGGTGGTACATTTGAAGAGTACTTAAAGACTGGACGCTATAAAAGGGATCTGAGAAGACCACCAGCTTCTACAACAGTTTCCAAAAATCTTAATGTTTTAACACCTAAAATGTTGGAACATCTGTTGCGTATTAAATCAAGTTTTAAAACGAATTATCCTGTTTTGTATAAATCAAAGATGGGCCAATTAACAAACGGTGTTGATTTACCGCTAATAGCAACACCGCCGAAAGTACCACAACGTGTTTCCTATCGCAATGTGGAGTTGCCAGCCGCCGAAATAAATCCCTTGGAAACATTGATAGATACTTACCAGGAAGATTTGCAAAATATTTTGGAAGCACAACGGCAAAAGCAGCAGCAATTGCAATCCCATGAACAGTTAATTGAGCCCCATAAAAATGAGTTTAATTTCTGGGGTAACTCACAGGAAGTAATTACATATAATTCGCCCCCAGAAAAAACATATATTTTCCCACAAACACCACAACAATTAGTTTTAAATTCGCCCAATAAAGAATTTAGTTTTTGGGAGAACCCTCAGGAAACTTTTAAAACAGCAGATGAAGAACCAACATTTCTAGCAAGTCCCAAACAATTTATACTAAATGAACCGCAAAACTATTGGAAGAATTCCCAAGAACCTCTGAACAGTTTAACAGAACTGCAGACACTTTTGGAAAATCCCCAGGAAAATGTTAATGATTACACCACCATTAAAGAAAATTACCCGGTAAGAGTAGATGAACCGCAAAGTTATTGGGAAAATTCTGAGAAAACATTAAAAACTTTAAGTGAGCAACTAGAATTTTCGGCTAAACCCCAAAATGCAGCAACTATTAAGCAACAAAGCTGTTGGGAAACACCAAAGGAAATTGCAAGCGATGTTCATAAATTATAACAGAACATTTTAACTTCTGTAAACGAAGAAGATGAGTTTTGAGGAAATCCTAAATTATTCTCGCAACCATCTGCGGTACAAAAACGTAACAGTTTTTGGGCTGAACTAGAAGCAGAAGAACACCAACATGAACATGAACCATATAATTCGGATGATTTAGAACCCATTTTTGACTTTGATGAAGATTTTGATTAATTATCACAAATTGCTTTAACTAAATCCTTGTTTGCATTGTATTTGTAGTTATCTCTCTCTCTCTTTCTCTCATTTAATTTAGTAATATAAAATACTACAAAAAATTTAATAAAAATGTTAAATAAAATAAATTGTTTTAAAATATTAAGAAAAACAGTTTTTTTTTTAAAGGAATTTTTGAAATTTGGTCCAAACCTTGTTAATAAAACACAATTCCGTTGGGGATTAACATGGTGTAACTATACAAGGTGAGTGCAAATTTGCAACAAATACAACACAATACAGAAACAACAGGCATTTTGGTTGTGTAAAATAATGTACTACTGGTAAAAACATTTAAAAGGATTTAATTTTGACATAAGTAAATTGTAAACAAAGTCCGTCAGCTGTGCTACTGCACTCACCTTGTATAGTTACACCATGGGAATAAGGTTGAAATTTTGATGATATATTCGTCGAAGTGACTTGTCTTGATATTTGGAAAATTAAACATGTTTTCTATATTAAAATGATGCCTTTCAGAAAGCTATAAATTTAATATTTCTTCATTTTAATAAAAAAAAACTATTTAAAAAAAAAAAAAAAAAAAAAAAGAGTTGGGAAGCTAGATTTGGATTGCTTGAGCCAGTAAAAAATTTATTTCCCAAATATTTTATTTCCAAAGTACAAGGTTTATCGCAGAGAAATTTATTTTTTAAAACAAAACAAATGATTTATGTACATTAGGGTGTCCCAAATTTTTTTGTCAGAGGCTCAAGCATAATTTGAAAGCTTATAGGGTCCAGTATTTTTGAATTTTTTTTTTTAGATTTTTAGGAAGAGGTTTAGAGGTCGCGCAAATCAAGTCTTTGTTAAAAATCTGGTTTTTCGGCCTTTTTTCAAACTTGACTCATAACTTTGTCAATAACCACGTTCATTTAATTTTTTGACCAAATATTTCTAAAGAAAATTTTCCAAACTTTATTTCCATATGCAAAAACTTTAAGTTCCGGCAGTATTTTTGTCCATTACGATTCCACATATTAAGTATTTTTGCAATTTTTTAACAAATTCTGTAAAAAATGGTTTATTACTTCTCAAATTTATATGAAAGGTATAAAAACTAGTGACGCGATTTTGAATACCGATAAGTTCTAAACAATTAGGAAAAAGAAAAATGGAATTTTGTCCTACAGTTCCCGAGTTACACTATTTTTATAGTTTGTACCTCAAATATGGTGATACTTTTTTCGTTATAATTATTGTATATTTCCATAAATTTTTATAGTTGGGTGTTTGAAATGCTTAAAACCTGGAATTTAATTAAAAATATCCAATTTATGTCTGCGATACAACAAGTACCAAAAGTGGACGCCGAATCGGTGCATCATATGTTGGAGCTTGTGGCTGGCTCAACCTTCAAGGCGCTTAATATTGAACAGCAAACCACATCATCGCAAATAAAAATTTTCGCCACACTCCAGCAAAGGTGGGAGTCTATTAACAAGTCTAGTTTTTCCGACTGCATAAATCACAAAATTGTTGAAAAGATTATTCCGGAACCAATACGCGAAGACTTAGCAATTTTATCAAAGGCCAACTTGAAGACACGCAACCAAGAGAGGACTATAAAGAACTACTCCATCTACCCAACAGTAAAAGCTCCAGGAGCTATCAATCGGGCTCGCTGGATGATGAAAATTATCTTTGAAAATATGCATTTTCTGAAACCAGTTGCAATCTTATATAGTCAAACCAACAGTTGATGCCTTGCTTGAATTTAGTTCATTTATTTTAACCCCCTTATTCATAAAAACTTACAACAGGTTTATAACAGGCTTATTAAGCAAATTTCCATACAAAATTTGTTTTATAAACCTCTTATAAACCTGTTGTAAGTTTTATGAATAGGGGAATAAATATTTGTATCTCTGCCAGTGCCCTCGATACGCTCTCCTTAATGATCTGAGCCTATTAAAAAAATTGGATAGTTATAAAATTACTAATAAAGCAGTTGCAGAAGCCTCGCTTAAAACTTTTCTAGGTTATCAGTGGTACTTAACTCCGAAATTGGTTGCCTTAACGTTTTTTGATAAATGTATTGACACCAAAACTTTGCGCTTAATGACAAAAAAACTTGCAGATACTCCATGCAGCGATTATGAGGTAGCAAATGTAACTTTAACAGAAGCAAACTTTAGAAATAAAGAAATTCAACAATTAATTTCAAAAGCCAGTCTAACTTTTTTTGAAACTTGCAGTATTTCAATCGATTTTTTAAAAATTGATCCAGAGAATTGGAAAGCCAACAAGTCATTTCAAGAGGCAAAAAAAAAAGTTCAACAATTACAAGTGGTAAATTATGTGGCAGAACGAGGTGTGGCTTTGGCTAATACTTATATTAATGTCACAACTTCTGAAACTGATTTCCAGAATTTATTGCAAGGGTTAGAATTACATCGCAGAGCAAAAGAAATTTTTTTTTTGTTGATTGGGCATATAAAGATAAAAACGGGTATAACTCAGGAACGGTAAGAATGAATTTAAAAAAAATTTTTTTAAAAAATAATTAGAATTAATTTGTTTTTTCAAACTGCATCATTAGTTTTTTCGTTTTCATTTAAACTTTAAAAGTTGTAAAGCGCTATTACAAAATTTTTGAAAAAAAGGGTATCTAAATGAGTAAACTCATCACCAAAACTTATAAGTTTTTTACACAGGAATAAAACTTGGATACTTTTCTTTAAAACTGTTTCCTCAGGAGTGAAAAAACCCGTGGTATTAACCAAACTATTAGTAAAGTTAAAAAAAGGCCGAAAACTCCGGTTTTTTATGAAAACTCCATTTGCGCGACCTCTAAACCTATTACGAAAATTCTTAAAAAAAATCAAAAATACTTTTACCCTATAAGCTTTTAAATTTTAATTGAGCACCTATGAAAATCAGAAAGAAAAATTTTTTTGGGACACCCTAATGTACATATATGTACAGTGGGTGTCCAAATTATTAGTTACACTATATTAATTAAGATTCAACCGCTTTTAATACGTATATAAATTTATTTCTTGTACCAGACGTTTTCGTATTTTCATTCTGGTAATACTGGTTAATATATTGTGCAGTGTCAACAATGATTGGTGACATTTGAGTGCAGTTGTAGTTCTTTATCTGTCATTCTGCTCTGAAGTGTGAAAAATGCAATTTTGATTAAATTGATTAAAGTCTGGCATCACGATGAAGAACTAAAAGAAAATGTTTAAAAATGAATTCAGAGCATGCCAAAATGGGTGCAAGCTGTAATTGATGCCAAAGAAGGTTCTACGAAATATTAAGATTTTTTTTTCAAAAAATTTTTTAATATTTCTTTTCCTCAAATATATATTTTTAAAACAAAAGAATTTATTTTTAATTGAATTAGAAACACTTAATTTACCTAAAAGAACAAATAAAAGAATAAATTTTCACTATTTTAATATGTTATACGGCTTCAAACTAAACAATTTTGCATGTGTAACTAATAATTTGGCCACCCACTGTATGTAGATTATACAAATTTTTACTGTATTGAAAAAAAAAATAGTTTTACAATTATTATGAGAAATTATTACAATTACAATTACATTTTGGCAAAATGGCATGTTACGGATTTTGAGTTTTAAGGCACTAAACGATTGGCTCCGTATAGACTACATTTAACATAGTCAAGTTATAATTAATCTCATGATCTGAATTTGTGAAATAATGCGATCGTGAACTTTGGATTGCAATAAATGGATTGTTACGGTAGCTGTGTGATATGTCACACTGTCCTGTTAAGTGATATCCATATCATTACTAATAAATAGATCAATTTACATTGTCAAATCGAAAAATTAATAAAACCAGGGAATATAAATTGAAATATGTATATTGGACGGTTGTGTAACTTCTGGCGTAGTCTTGCTGAAACCAAAGAACAGCAACATAACCTCATAATTTAAAATGGGCCTCATCCTGATTTTGTTAAAAAATGCTTTGTCTTTGTTCAGTTTTTTAAAAAAACCAAACATTCGATATGCCCAAAGCGTACAATGGTTACAATTTTAGGTTTACTAAATAAATGTTAAAGGCGACAGCTCACTTCTTGACATTTCATCATTTGACAGCTGAAATTTGAAGAGCCGTTATATTCTAACAAAATCATTTTGTAGCAATGTTATAACTACTTTAAGACCAAATTATTATATTCGACTTTTCACCAACATCTTGTGTAATTTGGCATAAATTACTGTCATATTTTATAAATATTTATAGAAAAATATATGTACTGCATATTAAATATAAATAATTTTAACATATGTAAAATGAACGTAACTTTATTTTAAATTATTTATTTTTAATAACGACCTTTTTTAATACTAAATTAAAACAAGCACTGCTGACCATATACTTTATTAAAACAACAGTAAGAAAATACAGTGTGAACCAACAAAAAAACTTTACAATAATTTGTGTTTAACACGACACTAAACATTGCAATACTACGATACTCCAAGGAGTTGTAAATAAAGTAGAGGCATAAACTAAAACCAACATATGCTCCAATACAGTCACATACACATACACACACAGACACACATACACCCCAGCATAGCATTCTAGGAGCGCTCCGAAAAAGAAGTCAGAAAAGAGTCCAACAAAAGAGCATTTTCGGAGCGCTCCGAAAAAAGGGGTTAGAAAAGAGTCCAACTAAAGAGCATTTTCGGAGCGAAAAAAAACTTTGCTTGTTACTGTCCTGAGTCGGCACGCAGTATGACTCAGAAATTCCACTTAATTATGTGTGCACCAAAAGCGTTGTTGTCCTGTTATTTGTGCTTTGAAAAAAAAAAAACATAGCTGTACCACACAAGAATGAAAAAAACAAGATTACACAGAGAAGAAAAACCTCATAAAAGACTCTTTTCTGACATTATCTAAGAGCTCTTTCTGACCGACCATTTTCGAATGTAATGACCCTCTTTTCTGAAGGTTGTCGAATCAATTATGATTGTTTTTTGGGCTCATAATGGTCCGAAAAAGGTGTCAGAAAAGACTCTTTTTCGGACACATATGGCTTGCTGGGACACACACTTATGCAAATAAGCATGTGTGTGTTTATAACTCTTAACTACACACACAAAAAGGCAAAGAGAACCAAATTAATTTTGCATATAAATTGCATGAATTTTTTTTTTTTTTGTTGGTTTTCGTTTTTTCGTGAAAGTGTTAAAATAAAATTTTAAAAAGGACATTAAACTGAAAGCGCAAAGTAAATTGTACTAAAATACACACAAATACTAACAGTCCAAATACATGCAATATGCATTCAAATGTCTGTACATCAGTGAGACTGTAAATTAGTGACCATAAAAATCTGGGCAAATATTTTTAGAATTTTAACTAAAAATGCTAATTTATGAGCGGAAATTTTGTGTACTGTATTTTTAACAACGTTGTAATTGTGTTGATATTTTACCATAAAGTAAATTGGAATTAACGCAGTACGTTTGGCAAAATAGCTTTTTACCTTAATTAACGTTACCTTTAAAAGGCCATTGCTGCAATACGACAAATACTGTTATCGATAAAATATAATTACCGAAATAATCGAAAATACTGTTACTGTCCTCTAACCTCTAAACTAAATTATTGTTTACATAAAATGCGGTAGCATAAATGTTTTGTTATTTATCTGATAATACTCATTTATTAAAATTTATGAAAAGCTAAAATTAATTTTCTTTTATAAAAATCCAAATTTTTGTTTTAATATTTAAATATTCCGCTACTTACTCGTTCGAAATTGACAACATTTTTATACCCAACACCAATAAGATGGGCGGTACATTAAGTTTGTCATTCCCTTTCTAACACAATGAAATATTGGTCGTTGGACCAAAAAGACTATATATTCTGGGTTCTTATAAGATTCTAAGACGTTTTAGTCATGTCCGTCCGTCTGTTCGTCTGTTAAAGGCACGATATAGCTTCGAAAAAAAGACACAAAACAATGGAATTTTTATCAAACATTCTTCGTTCCACCGAAATGTTTGGTAATGAAAATGGGCAAAATCGGTCCAGTAGGATGCGAGTTATGGACCAAAGTTTCCGACAACCTCAAAGTTTTTCAGATATTTTTTGTAGTTTTATTCAAATATAATCCAGATAATATCTTGAAATTTTCACACCTTAGTTTTATTATATACACAGAGAAAATATATAGTTGGACACGTTTACCACAACAATGTTAACATTTTCACAGATTTTTTTTAACAATGTTATTGTCGTAATAAAACTAATTACCACAAACATTACATAATTACTGTAATCATATATATGATTGCTGTAATCATGTGAATCATAACTAAACCTTATTATGGTTGCCACAATCATATAAATAGTTACAGTTACCATAATATTTAAACAAAAATTTTAAAAATGTTGGAATAGTTGTGGTAAATATGCACAACTATATTTTTCCTGTGCATGTAAAAGGACAAGTTCTGTTGAAAATAATTAAAATCGCTCTAAGAATTCTCATATCTCCACTACAAATGTCAGCAATTTCAAAACGTTTGCGAGCAACAGGATTATATATTCATTTCGCAAATGAAATGTTCTGTATTTCGTGTAAACCAAAAAGATGATATCTATTATGAGCTGCTGACATCTGGCCAGACTATCACAGGGAACCTGTACCGCATGCAACTGGTTCGTTTGAAGCATTGTTCGAAAAACAGCCATGACTCGGTCTTAAATAATTAAAAAAACAAAGTAGAAAAAAAAATGGTTGGGAAGTTTTACCTCACTCGCTGACAAAAAGGCTACCAGTTGCCAAATTAAAGTTCTATCCATCTAAAAAAAAAATACGCTTTCCAAATTTTCCTCCAACTAAAAGCCGTTTTGGAAAACCCCTTTGTAATTTTGTTAATTTTTTTTAATTTTTATTTGGATGTCGAATTTTACACAAAAATTTAAAAATGTAGTTTAAATGAGGAATACAAATAGAAAATTTTGAATTACAAATGAAAATTTGTAAAATACAATTGCAACTTTTTTTTAATATAATTGAAATATACGAAAAACAATTACATAATGCTGAAAAACATTTGAACATAACTGAAAAACCTTTGGAAACATCTTTTATACAATTAGAAATGGTGTAGTGTAATCTCTAAACCTCAAGAAACAGAAAAAATACTAAAGAATTGAAGTAGAAAAAAATCTCAATCTCACAAATCACATTGAATTATTGTCAAATTAATTTGAAACGAATGGCGTATAATATGAAATTTACCAAAAGATGTAATAGAAAACTTAAACTAAAATAAAGCATAGTAAAGGAGTAAAAGACAAAATCGCATTCAGGTGTGTAAAAGCATCCTGTTGCACTTAATTTATGTTGAACTCTCTGTCCGCATAAAACAAACTATGTCGAACAAACATAAATTATTGGCAACAAACAAATGTTGAGAGGAAAACTTATACGTGCAACATCAAAATTCAAAATGCAGCTATAAGAGGAAAAATTAATAGTGGACGAAAAAGGTAGTTATTGGGCTACATTAAGACCTGCGATTGAAGCTAAAATTGGGCTACATTAAGACCTACGATTAAAGCTAAAATTGGATTACATCCAGACTTACGATTAAAGGTAAAATTGAACTCTATTATGACCTACGATTGAAGCTAAAATTGGACTCTACGGACTCTGACCTACGATTAAAGCTAAAATTGGACTCTATTATGACCTACGATTAAAGTTAAAATTGGATTACATCCAGACCTACGATTAAAGCTAAAATTCGACTACATTAAGACCTACGATTAAAGCTAAAATTGGACTCTATTATGACCTACGATTAAAGCTAAAATTGGATTACATCCAGACTTACGATTGAAGGTAAAATTGAACTCTATTATGACCTACGATTGAAGCTAAAATTGGACTCTACGGACTCTGACCTACGATTAAAGCTAAAATTGGACTCTATTATGACCTACGATTAAAGTTAAAATTGGATTACATCCAGACCTACGATTAAAGCTAAAATTCGACTACATTAAGACCTACGATTAAAGCTAAAATTGGACTCTATTATGACCTACGATTAAAGCTAAAATTGGATTACATCCAGACTTACGATTGAAGGTAAAATTGAACTCTATTATGACCTACGATTGAAGCTAAAATTGGACTCTACGGACTCTGACCTACGATTAAAGCTAAAATTGGACTCTATTATGACCTACGATTAAAGTTAAAATTGGATTACATCCAGACCTACGATTAAAGCTAAAATTCGACTACATTAAGACCTACGATTAAAGCTAAAATTGGACTCTATTATGACCTACGATTAAAGCTAAAATTGGATTACATCCAGACTTACGATTGAAGGTAAAATTGAACTCTATTATGACCTACGATTGAAGCTAAAATTGGACTCTACGGACTCTGACCTACGATTAATGCTAAAATTGGACTCTATCTATTATGACCTGCGATTAAAGCTAAAATTGGATTACATTCAGACCTACGATTAAAGCTAAAATTGGATTACATCCAGACCTAGGACTGGAGCTTAAAATGAACATTAGGACCTATGAACGATTGAAGCTATAATTGAACTCTATTATGACCTACGATTAAAGCTAATATTGGACTCTATTATGACCTACGATTGATGCTGGGGGGTTACCCTCTATTGCGATGCTAAAGCAAATTCGATGCGTAAGAGTATCAATTTGTACGCTTATCGCATCGAATTTGCTTTCGCATCGCAATAGAGAGTAACCCCCCTGAATTTGGACCTACGATTGAAGCTAAAATTGGACTTTATTATGACCTGCGATTGAAGCTAAAATTGGGCTCTATTATGACCTACCACCAGACCGTCTCGTTGTAATATATGTAGCGCTGACTTTCTACGCACATTCGGAGACAATCACCAGAACTGCTGGGCTATTTATTACCAAAATAATAAAATGTTTCAATTTAAGAATACAATATTATTATTTGTATTATTTAATAAATGTTTGTCGGATTTACAATTTATATTTATTTAATTAAATAAAACTCATATTTAATAAAAATGTACGAATATGTATGCATGTTTCTTTCAACATTTAAGTATTTACACACTAACAAACATACATATGTATGTTAATACAATGTATTCATACATACATGTTATTTGTGTGTGCATATAGTTGTTGTTGTTTTTATTACAGTTATTATTTAAAATTTATGACATTTCAACATGTCTACCGGAAGTTACAAATGGCTTAATTTACCCAATGTTTATGTTTCTTGTTGCTGCAAGTTTTGCGTTCACAAAAAAAATACAACATTAAACAAAAACAAAATATATTCATACCAAATAAGAAGACAAAAACAATATAAAAGAAAATAACTGCATGTGTTCTTTTTTCGAGCTATTTTTTTTAACGGAAATCAATTTAATAAAAGAACACAACTGTTACCCCAACAAAATGTCTTGTTTCTTCATTCTCTTTTTGTTAGTTTTGGTGTTGTTTTGTTGCTGTTACATTTGCCTACCAAAGTTATGAACTGCCTTTTAACATGACATTTGCAGTTGAAATAATTGCAACAATTTCAGTACGAATGTGTGCTGCGAGTGTGTTGAAGTTTAACTTGAAATTTATATACATACAGTGGTCGGCATATTTATTTTGACACATGAGAAATTTTACCATTTAAAATTTTTCCAGATTTCCCAAAAATTAAAAATTCCCAATTTTTTTTAAATGAAATTAGCATTTATTTAATAACTAAAAAACATAAAATCATAACTTCTTAAATTAAATTTCCATTCTATGCAACCAATTTAAAAATTTAAGGGGTGGCATAAGTATTTTGACATATAGTATTTTAACTCTTTAAACGAAAATATGTTATTCCAACTTTTATAATACTTTTAGATATTTTTAATATTAATCAAATGTGTATCCTCCTTTAGCGGCAATAACTTTCCGGAGTCTTTTAGGAACTGAATCGATCAAGTTTTGAATGTATTTTGTTGGTATGTCCTCCCACAAAGATTTAACCTCTGAAATTGTTCCTTCCCTGGTTCTTGTCAGATCTGCGGTTCTTTGATGCTTTATATATGACCAGACATTCTCAATCACATTCAAATCCGGACTTTGGGGTGGCCAATCCAAAGTTTCAATGCAATTTTCTGTCAAAAATGTCTTAATCATTTTACTCTTATGGCAAGGCGCATTGTCCTGTTGGAAAATAAATGACGGTCCAATCAACCTATCACCAGAAGGAAATGCGTGTTCATTTAAAATTTTCAAATATTGGTTTTGGTTCATCGAACCGTCGATGGGAACCAAGTCTCCCAAGCCTTTATATGCTATACAGCCCCAGAACATGACTGTGCCACCTCCATGACTAACTTTTTCGACAACAGCTGCGATCTTTTTTCGAGTTTTTTGGTCTAGTCTAACAAAAACTTTTTTCTTTGACGAGTGATACTCGAAAGTACTTTCGTCGGTACATAAGACGCTTTGCCAGAATGATAGGGGCTTGTCCACGTATCTGTTTGCGAATTCTAACCTTTTAATTTTGTTCCTTGGGGCTATACATGGAATTGGTCTTGCTACACATGTCTTAATGTTGGCTTCTTTTAGACGTCGTCGAACTGTTCTCTCGCTTAAATGACTATCAAAGTGCGAATTCCATTCCAACGCAGCGGCTTTGGGTGTCAAACCTGGATTACATATAAATTTTCTGATAATTTGTCGATCTTCCACTGCCGTTGTTTTACGTTTTCTTCCTGATCGAGGCAAATTAATGACAGATTCTGTTTCTTTACATTTATTTATTTGATAATAAACGGCTTGTCTAGGTATATTGTACTCCTTGGCAATATTTGTTACAGATATTCCAAGATGATACTTGGTTATAATTTCACTCCTGACCGTGTTAGTTAATTCCGCTATTTTTACCATATTTACAAAATAGTAATATAATTTTTTTATTTATCTTTCATCGAATGTTAATATTTAATACTCAACAATAACCGCTTTGTATTAAAGCTTAACACAAAAAACAAAATGAGATGAAATTGTAGAATGTCAAAATAATTATGCCGTTACAAATTCTTGTACCAAATTGCATTTCTCCCTTCAGAATGAGAATGGGTAAAGATTTTAACAAAATATTTTGCATACTTATACTTAAGAAATAGTGTAAAGAAAATATCATGATAACTATGCCGTTATAAGAATTTCAATATTAAAAAACAATAAAACAATTCTTCACTATACTTTGTCAAAATAAATATGCCGACCACTGTATGTATGTATGTACCTATACAGTGGTGGTCATATAATTAGAACATTCATCAGAACAGCAACTAGGCTATATATATAGGCTAGATAGACTAGGCGATAGTTTGCCGGACTATCAGTCAGAAGTTTGCAGGTTTGATTCCCGCCAAATACTATCTATAAAAAAACTTATTTAATTTATTTTCTATTTATTATAAAAAAATAATATCAGTAATAAAAATAATTTTTTTTTAATTCTAAAGGTCACACATGGCAAATATTCGTAACGTAATCGAATCGGAACGTAATCGAAAGATGCACAAATATATATACATATGTGACCCGGCCTATGAAAAGGTGACTTATGACTCAAAAAAGAAATTGCGAGACACAGCTGTTAAAGTCTGGATTTTCAATAAAATTCTGTTTTTCTTTCATTTGTGCTCTTCTTTCTCTACATTTTTAGTACATTTCTAAGAAAGTTAGGACTTTCTAGTTTTCACCACGTGAAAGAGCGTCTGAAAAACTATCGAAACCAAAAAAAAAAAGTTAAAACATTTTTTTTTGAGTCATAAGCCACCTTTTCATAGGCCGGGTCACATATATTAACAAGATTAACTTTTCGCAAATAATCCGATACTTCATAAATAAGAATATTTTAGATAATCGCGATAATAAACGCAAATAATATTCTTAAAGATTCAGAAGTGGCTATCTAACTCTATATTTAAGCAAATACAGAAATATCCCAAATGAAGATAATTTACAGGAAGCATTTTATTAAGAAACGAACTCTGCTTCCTTGCCTTACTTTCTTTATTTATATACATACATATGTAGTTGGTACGAAATCCAAAAACCCATTTTCCATCACTGATGAGAAATAATGTTTGAGAGAAATAACTGAGGAATTAAGAGCATAAGACCTGAAACAGAAAATTATTGTGGCAACGTACCGTTAAAATTGCAAAAGAAACATTAAACATTTTAAATTGCGTGAGATTTGAATAATGTTTTAATTATATGCTCACCACTGTAAATAACGTAACGTCTCGTATGTTCGTTGGCACAACGTTTTTCATTCGGTGTCGTATAACTTTAATTGTTATTGTATAATACAGTTGTTCTCTTCGTTATAAATACTTTGCTGACAAAAAGTTGGGCGGTATAATTATTATTTCATTCGGTTTGCAACACATTGAAATATTGGGCACATGGGCACTTCTGAATACAACTTAAACTTCTTAGATAATTAATACAGGATTTAGTCTTATTCCCGCTGAGTGTTCGCAAACTATTTTGTGATTTAATTGTGTAGGGACTAGAGTCCTATTGTCATATTATTTTAAATTAGTACTGTTTGACATTTCATCAACACAATCTTCAAATTTTTTAACAGTATTAAGAAAATCAAAATTAGTTATTAAATAAATATTTTTTTGTTTAAAAACTCACAACAATTTTACGAACATTTTAGATCGGCAATTGCTTGACTTTGCAAAGCTTCTCAGATCAGATGGTTATGTAGGGTATATTTGAAGTTCGTTCCTGTTCATTATATCAAACTTTTTGGCTGTTAGAGCTGGTGTGATTAAAATACGATGTGCTTTGTTACACAATTGCATTTCGTGTTATTATATTGCAAACCTTTACACACTTAAGTACCTATACAAATGTATGTACATAACTACGAACGTGTGTAAGTAAGCTGACTTGACATATCATGTCACACAAGTGGTAAACAATAAATGTCATACCATGCATCTATTCAGGACTGCTTACAACTGGGTGTAAGAGTTACAAATGTACAAATCTATGAAACATTTAAAACAATAATAATTTTATTATGTGGCTGAGTTTTACAGTGTGACGATTACAAGTTTTTAACATGACATTTGGGTTACGACAAATTGTTTAAGACTTTTAATGTATAGAATATGAATAATTTTAGTTAATAACTAACATACACAGCTAGTTAGTGGGGAAGTTGTATATATACTATATATATATATGTGTAGGTAGGGAAATTATTAAACATTCACTAGAGTTCATAAAAATTTTATTGGATTTTATTGTGCGCCAAACACGAATATGTTTATAAATTTAATTTCTTAAACAAATAAGAGGTGTTTTTTCTTTATGAACTACTAGCCCAATTAAGAAAATTTATACTAAACTTGTACAAGTTGTATTTCTGTAACCATTGTATTATTTCGAATATAGGGTGTAAAATTTTACCATCACGAGAGTGGAAGACTTTTAAAATTTGAATAAACTTTATAACAATGAAGAAATAATACTCGTTTTTAATTTATTATAATCTAATGGTTACATGTGTACATTTGTGCTCATAAACTTTTATTTTCCATTGCTTTAACAATTTTTCTAATTCAAATACATGATTTTGTAGGTAGCGAGATGCTTCTTGAGAGTTTTCATGAATGCTTACAACAGCAGTATCATCAGCAAATGTTGATGTGTGAGCACGATTGTTTGTTGGCATATCAGATGTATATATTAAAAATAAGAAGGGTCCCAGGATACTTTCTTGAGGTACTCCTGCTTCGATGGATTGTGCGGAGCTTAAAAAATCTCCTTCTTTAAGCTTAAATGTCTGGACGAACATTAGCTTTCCAATAGCTTATGTGTGTTTGCGGGTAAATTTAGTGTCAATTTGTATGTATATTAAACCATCATGCTTGAGAAATGTCGATGAAAATAGCAGAACAAGAGTTTTTTCTCCAAATGTTTTCCTTACAAGTCTATGGGTTTGTTTGCTAGTATTACGTTTTCTTCTAAATCCAAATAGATGATTGGAAATGCAATTGTTTTCAATTGATATCTCGGGTATAACTTGCTCATCAGTGGTCAGTATAGCTTCGATATATTTAACAATAGGCTGATGGATCTATATGATTCTACTTTTGTGTTTTCTTTTTAATTGCATATGGCAAACACTGTCCGAACCGCCCTCGTATGTCTCATGATTATATTAATGAAAAGAGACAAGTGTCGCGGGTTCAGCGCGAATGAGAGAGTATTCCAAATGAATTGATTGAAAAATGTTATAAAGTGTTTTACGAAATAACAGATAAATTAAATTTTAATTTCTTCGACCTTTTTTTTTTGATAAAATAAAAAGTTTTTTCGAGCCTTTTTATTTTTAAAACACAGATATTTAAAAACACGTGAAACTTTATTATATCTAAAGCAGACAGAATAAAGGTTATGTATAGAACAAGATATCGTGCAGATGGCCGCCGCGGCTTTGCTGGCACACATGCGATCTTTTAATGAAATTTTCTATGACCTTTTTGCATAAATGCTGCGGTATTTCAATAATGCAGCGTCCAATTTCCTCTTTTAAGGCTTGAGTCGTCGTCGGCTAATTCGCGTAAACCATCGACTTCAAAAAACCCCAAAGAAAAAAATCTAAAGGTGTTAAATCGCACGATCTAGGCGGTCAATTCTGGCCTCCAAAATGCGAAATAACACGACCGGGAAATGACTGATGCAGCAATTGAATTGTTTCTCTGGCTGTATGACATGTGGCGCCGTGTTGAAACCACATGCCCTCCACATTCATTTCTTCAATTCTAGGCAAGAAAAAACTGGTTATCATTTTACGATACCGCACACCATTGACTGTTTGCGCTTGACCTGCCTCATTTTCATAAAAAAAGGTCCAATGATTACTCCAGCCCAAAAACCAAACCACATAGTGGCACGTTGAGGATGCATTTGCTTCTCGTGATTCAGTCGAGGATTTTCCTCACCCCAAATGCAGCTTCAGTTCCTGAGTCAATTGAACTTTGTATGCATGAAGATGCAAATCTTTCGTCAATTTGCTGAGCTCGTTGTCGAAGTGAGGTGGATGGAGTTTGAGCGACATCATCACGTAGAAGGCGCGTTGTTGTCTTTACATCACTAACAGACTCAGTTTCGGCAAATTTATCCATTAATCTCTTTACAGTGACCCCAAATTGATCGCAATTTGCGAACTGTAGCCGCAAAACTTTCACCATTTTGGTAAAACAATTTCACAATGAGAATGCATTGTTCATTCGTGTAGCTCTCCATTTTTACTAATCTCGTACCTTCTACTAGCAAACAATAACAATTGTTCAAATGTCATACAATGCCACTTCGAATGGCGCCAAATTTAAAAATTGCGTTCTAGTTGGGACACCCTTTATTATCATTCCCTAAAGTTTTTGTATGGTGCAAAATTGAGTGAGTACATACATTTAGTTTTGATTTATAAATTATTTTGTTAAATATTAAACATAAAATAAATGAAAAAAAGAAATTATGTTTTTTATTAGTTTTATGTTTCAGTATCTGTTTCATGTATATGAAACTTTTTTAAACAATTCATATACGAGTTTTTACTTTTTATATATTGTATAATATCATACTGTATAATCAAAAAGTTGTATTGTCTATTCTTAATATTCTTTCAAAAAAATTCAAATCTCTTAAGAAATATTCCAACCGTGTATATACTCGTATTTCCATCTGCATCTAAGCGAAAACAAATTTTGAAGTTTCTTTATTGTTATTTAGCTTAAACTTTTAATTGAGTTTAAAATTTTATGAAAAATATCAACATCATGATAATAACGATGACGACATTAATGATGACGATAAAGAAGAACTTCTAGAAATGAGTAAAATATGTAAAAGTTGGTGATGATGATATGGATGGAATGCAATTTGTATGTAAAAAAAAAACACACACACACACGAGAAAGAAAGCAATTGTGCGAAATATTTATAATCACATACATATCTACATAAAAAGAACTTATACATACAAGTACATACATACATAAATAAGATGTAAAAAAACCCAATAAACATATTGGCAAGCGTTTTGTAAATTAAGATTGCAGCAAGCTTGCATAAATAAGAGTTTTGCGAATGCCATTGACAATTTGGTTGCTAATGCAAGTGTTTTGCGAATGGTTTTGGTAATTTGCTTGCAAATACAAGTGTTTTGCGAACGTCGTTGACAATTTTCTTGCTAATGCAAGTGTTTCATAATTTTAAGCAAAACGTGTCATTTTTATTCTGGACTTATTAAGCGACAAAATTGAAGGCCTACCAAAAGATATCAGCACGCTAAAACGTACTCCGACTGATGCTCCAACTGTCTCGTTAGCAGGTGCAGAATATGCCCATTATGGCTTAAGAGACTGTTTGATAGATTTTTTGGCAGAAGATCATGACTGACAACGTTCCTGAGAGCTTTGCCTGGCGAGGAACTGCAGATAAGCAATGCATTAGGGTCTTCACTGTCACCACTGCCATTCGTCGTAAGTGAAATACGTTTAATAGGTTTCTAGTTACATTTTTATATTCATATTGGAATTCTATTGCAGAAACTTTCGCTGAAAATGGAGGCAAGGAGGAGGACTTTGTGCTTGCCTCTAAGTCATATTTCCAGTACGCAAAAAATCGTATTAAAATTAAAACAACAAGAAAAGTAAACTAAAATAATGATTTCTTAAATGAAACAACAATAAAGTTATATTTTTATATTTTATATTTTAATTTAATATTTTTCTATTAAGAAAAAAAAAAATAATATTAAAAATGATTTTTTAAATGTATCAATAAGAACATATCCAAAACAAACTAAATATTTAAAACGCTTCCTAATTTCATTAAAAATACGTGTTTTTTAAGCATTTAGAAAACGTGTAATTACGTTACTTACTTAAAAAACATGTTTTGTAAATTAAGATTGCAGCAAGCTTGCATAAATAAGAGTTTTGCGAATGTCGTTGACAATTTGCTTGCAAATGCAAGTGTTTCATAATTTTAAGCAAAACGTGTCATTCTCGCTGTTAAAAATTGTGCTAATTGTGTTAATAAATAGTGTCAAATTGTTGTTAAAGTTGTTAAATTAAGTGCGTTTGATACTTTTAATTACCATTTTCTATTAAAAAAGACTTATTTAATGTCTGTAGCAAAAAGGAAGAAAGGTGTTTTGCGCAGAAGCACCGAAATTTTTGAGCATCTATGGAACGGTGCGACTGCAAGTTCTGTAAGTACCCAGAGTGAATTTGTGGAACAAGATGTTGTGCCTAAAGCACAAAATAATTTAGATTTCTTGTTACCAAACGAAGATTATATTTCTAAACATGAGAATTATATTTCTAATGAAAGTGAGAACTCGTCGGATGGCGCCGTTATTGATTTCAATAAACGTTTAGCTGCATGGTTTATAGAGAGCAATGTGTCCAATGTGCATGCTAATAAATTATTGGACTTATTAAGCTACAAAATTAAAGGCATACCAAAAGATATCAGAACGCATAAACGTAGGCTGACTGATGCTCCAACTGTCTCGTTAGCAGGTGGAGAATATGCAGCAATTCAATCATTAATAAGCGACGCATGTCAAAAGGCTGTTGAAAAGGTGGAGGAAAAAAATAAGTTAATATTGCTGCGCCTAACAGAAAATGTTGAGGAGATGCACAAAGAAATCATTGAAGTTAAAAAAGCGGTTTCACATAATAACGCTACTATTATACCAATCAAGCCGTTTGCTAATATTGAAGACTTCCTCAATTTTGAGAAAACTATACTGAAAGATATAGATACATTTTCCTTGCTGGTAAGAATTTAAATTTGAAATGTCCGGTGACTGTATCGACTGTGTCGATTTTATTTCTATTTTTAGAAGGCAGATCTAAAAAGATTGTCAACATCCAATTCGAGAAAATTTGTTACGAAAGCGTGGCAGAAGATCATGACTGACAACGTTGCTGAGAGCTTTTCCTGGCGAGGAACTGCAGATAAGCAATGCATTAGGGCATTCACTGTCACCACTGCCATTCGTCGTAAGTGAAATACGTTTAATAGGTTTCTAGTTACATTTTTATACTCATATTTGAATTCTATTGCAGAAACTTTCGTTGAAAATGGAGGCAAGGAAGAGGACTTTGTGTTTGCCTCGAAGTCATATTTCCAGTACGCAAAAAATCGTATTAAAATTAAAACAACAAGAAAAGTAAACTAAAATTATGATTTTTTAATGGCCGAATTCTCAGTCATTAGTTAACAATTGGTAAACTAATATACTAACGGTTCTTTAACTAATACTTGTTATTCTTATGGCAAACTAAGCATTGCGAATAAAGAATCATTAGTTAAGCCTTTGTCATTAGCTAACTAAAGACTGTGAATTCGGCCATAAATGAAACAACAATAAAGTTCCTATTTTTATATTTTAATTTAATATTTTTCTAGTAAGAAAAAAAAAATTAATTTTAAAAATGATTTTTGAAATGTATCAATAAAAAACCAATTCAAAACAAAGTAAATGTTCAAACGCTTACTAATTTCATTAAAAATACGTGCTTTTTAAGCATTTTCAAAACGTGTAATTACGTTACTTAAAAAACATGTTTTGCAATCGTCTTTTTAAAGCTTATAAAGTTGGGTGTTTTTCGATTATAAAACCCTTGTCTTTTGTAAAGGTCACAGCAGCGTTTTATAAGTGTTTTGCTTACATTTGAACGCTTACAAAACAAAAATTTCAGTAAAAGAAAAAATGACAAAAATTTGTATCAATTTATTGCTTAAAAAGTTTCTTCAAAATTCGATTATTCACCCCTATCATGAATAAAAATTCAAAATTATATTTGTTCCCTTTTCACATTTTTCTATTAAAATTCAATGTTAAAAAAATAAAAGGGAACAAATTTTATGTGGAATTTTTATTCACGATAGGGGTGATTATTATATGCAACAACAATTGAAACAATTATTAATTAAAAAACAAAAAAAAAAATAATTTTAAAGCTTGATGGTAAACAATGTTTTTTGTTCTTTTATTAGGGCAGTAAATGAATAGTCCTGACGATGTATCGACTCTCGAGCACGCAACATACAATTGACCGTGGGAAAACATTGGGATTCTAGATTAAACCCACACACTTTTAAAGAATGTCCTTGAGATTTATTTATCATCATTGCAAATGCAAGGCGAGCAGGAAATTGGACGGGTTTAAAATTAAATTGTAGATCACTTGGCTTCATAGGTGAGTTTGGCTAAAATTTTCTTATACTTAAAAAAATGAGAAGAGAAAAAAGGTGGCTTTGGTCTCAGTTCTTCAAGTTTCTTCAAAAAATGTCTCTTATTAAGAAAAATGAGAAGTGAAAAGGAGGCAATATATTAAAAATTTAAAATTTCCGAGTTTTACCAGGAATTTTTTAATTTTTTTTACAAACCATCTGAAATTTTTTAATAGAATAAAAAAAATCACCCAAATCGCTCCAGCCGTTCTCACGTGATTCCATTACATACATGAACCATTTCATTTTTATATATATAGATATGTATATAGATGCTGGCTGGGAAGTATTTACTTTTTAAAAACGTACATATATAAATATATACATGCAATGATTGTCAAGTGAACGCAACTGACAGCGGCGTACTTGTATTAAAAGTTAGACCTGTTTCACACTCATTAGTTCTGACTCGTCAATCAGAAGGAAAAAGATAATTTTCTCTTTCCTTCTCGTTGAAAAATACTTGACTTGACAGCCAGAACTGATGAGTGTGAAACAGGACTTAAGAAAACAAATACATTTTAATATTTAGAGAATATTTAATAGTTAATCATATATCAATTACTTACAGCACTACGTTTTCGTTAAAGTGACACCTAAAAAATCGTTTGTAATAGTTGGAGTTATAAAGACTCTTAAGATTTGTAGGAAGACCTTTTTTATTGTGCCCTCTAAAAATGTTTCAACTTGTTACGCTTGTATTTGATGTTTGTTTATAATAATATAATTTAATATACAAGTGTATAATACTTTAGAGTATCTTTTTCTATGGCAATCTGTGCAAATTGCGCATAAAATATTAACTTTCTACGTAAAAATAGCATTCTTTATGGTTTGTAATTTCAGTTTATATGTGGCTCATACATGTACATATTTAAATACATACCTATACATTCGCACATTTTATACTTGTACAGTGTACGCACTTAAACATTCATATTTTTACATTAGGGCGGCTTCATTTGCATGGAGCTAAAATGTGTTGTCTTAGACTACGACAATACTAAGACTAAGACTAAGACTAAGACTAAGACTAAGACTAAGACTAAGACTAAGACTAAGACTAAGACTAAGACTAAGACTAAGACTAAGACTAAGACTAAGACTAAGACTAAGACTAAGACTAAGACTAAGACTAAGACTAAGACTAAGACTAAGACTAAGACTAAGACTAAGACTAAGACTAAGACTAAGACTAAGACTAAGACTAAGACTAAGACTAAGACTAAGACTAAGACTAAGACTAAGACTAAGACTAAGACTAAGACTAAGACTAAGACTAAGACTAAGACTAAGACTAAGACTAAGACTAAGACTAAGACTAAGACTAAGACTAAGACTAAGACTAAGACTAAGACTAAGACTAAAGTCAGCATCAGTAGGTAATGCGCTAGACAGGATTGTGCTAAATGTCGGAGTTCCGAGACAGAGTTGAAGAATCCTTTTATCACGATTTACGATGTCTATTTTACTATATGGTGCACCTATATGAGCAAAATCAAGTAGAAGTACATCTCGGAAAAACATTATGTCTGTATTATATACATCCCACTAGATGTACATATATTACGAAGGAAGTAAACAAAGATGAAAACAGACGTGAAAGAAAGATTTTAGGGACCTGATAGACCGTCTGCGACGTAGCAACGGCCAACATTTAATAGACATAATCTTCAAAAAGTAAATACCACAGAATGTCCTTTCAAATGATAATAAACATTCCCCATTAAATTTGAATTTTCTGTTTTTTTTTTCTTTAAAAAAGTAGGGAAACTCGAAATGGATCACGCTAGACATATAAATTAACAATTATTATTTTATGGTTCATAAGTATTTAATCGCTTGTTTTGTTGCATAAATATTAAAAAAAATGTATGCTAACCGATTTTATGTGAACAATTCTTTAACTAAGTCCCCGTTTACACAGTCGAACATTTGGAAGAAAAACATTTAGCTTGGCAGAAAATTACGGGTGGGGAAGAGAGAATCAATTTTGTGTTCGGTACTCGGTGAACACGCTTTGTTGACATTTTCTTTGCTGGAATTTACTACAAATAATTACACAGCACGAATAAGAGAAATGTCAAAAAAGCAAATAATAATGAAATGTGTCTGACAACATTGTTCGACAGTGTGACCGCGAATGAAAAAACAAAAGAGAATTCCAAATGTTTTTCTTCCAAATGTTCGACTGTGTAAACGGGGACTAACTTATAAAACATGAGTTAGGTCGTCCCTTATATTTATACATATATACATACGTACATACGTTTACATGCTACTTGAACATTTTGAAATCATGGCTCTTAATATTAAATTGTGGCAGCAACATTTTACGGAACATATGTGTCATGCTCTTGTGACTCCCACACTTTTCAAGTTTAATTTATATCTCCCTTCTACTTGGCATGTTTTGCAGTTCTAAGAGGAATTTTTAAAACATTTGAATATTTCATTCATTCGCTCTTTCATTCATACAGTCAGTCAAATTTCTGCTCTTAACCATTGTACATAATTTTGTTCTTGAGTTATTTGTTATTTGTCGATGCTGCAGCCTCTGCTGTGCAAAAATAAAAAAAGCAATTAAAATTAAAGGCATTCAACTTAAACATTTATTAAAGTTTTAAACTCAAAACATAAAATATGATGATGAGACAGTAATATTTAAATACTTACATATGCACATACATACGAGTATAGAATAACTCTAAATGTGATGATATTAAATATTTTAAAGAATATTTTAACACGTCTAACTACATATTTTTGCATTGTATGCAAATATAAGTATCACACACATTTAAGTATAGTATGTTTTACAATAATTGCTTTACCTTTAAAAACAGAATTATTGCCAGAAGTACTTCTAGAATGCATGGACATAGTCAGTACTTGTTCTAGTTTGACGTTGGCCCTGGAAACTAGTTCTAAAAGTTGCCAAAATAACTTAAACCTCTTCTTAAGAACAGTTTTAAAACCAGGAATATGTTGAGGATTTCCTTGTCTTCTATTACTATATTGGTTTTGGAACAAATTCTAAAAATGTTTCTAGGAAAGTTTTATTTAAATGAATAATTAAATTCAATATTTAAAATATTATTTAAATTATAGCTCTAAATAAGTTAATTTTAACTACTTTGTGACATTTCATTTTATTTGTATTTTCTGGTCGTTAACATGTAATATAGGGTGTTTTTTTTACAGGTTTGTTTTTCGAAAAGAGATAAAACTGGCATTTTGTGGTCAAATCTGGCAACTCTAATGTCATTTATGTTCAGTTTGGTTTGCCATTTCATCATGAACAGGTTGACAAAAGAACAACGCTTGCAAATCGTGCAAATTTATTTCGAAAATAACGGTTCAGTTCGCGAAGTTTACCGCAAGCTCCGTCCATTTTATGGTCGACATAATCGTCCATCAGAGCAATTAATTCGGTTAACTATGAATCGTTTTCACACTACGTTTACTCTATGTGATAATACGCATCCGTAGAGACGTCGAACAGTGCGCACCGAAGAAACAATTGCCGCTGTAGAGCAAAGTGTTGAAGAGGACCCGAATTAATGGAGACCGGTATAGAGCCATGATAACCGACTATTTTGTTCCCGAATTGGATGGCATGAATGTGGATGAGTTGTGGTTCCAACAAGACGGCGCTACATGCCACACAGCGCACGCCACAATCGATTTATTGAAGGAAACATTCGATGAGCGCATAATTTCGAGGAATGGACCTGTCAATTGGCCACCAAGATCGTGTGATTTGACACCATTGGATTATTTTCTTTGGGGATATGTGAAGTCGCTCGTCTACGCCAACAAACCAGAAACGTTAGGGGAATTGGAAGCCAACATTCGTGGCGTTATTGCCGACATACGGCCCCATATGCTCGAAAAAGTGGTTGAAAATTGGACCTGTAGAATTGGCTTTATTCGAGCCAGCCGCGGCGGCCACATGCCTGAAATCATATTTAAACATTAATGGCATAAAATTATCCTTCCAATAAAGCCAAATTGATGGTCATTAAAACGATTTTCTTGTGTTTTATTTCAATTCGAAGTTCTATACCTCTCAAAAAAACACCCTTTATTTTTATCGATAATAAAATAAAGCAAAATACAGAGAAAATCTCAAATTGTACTTTGTTTAATATTTAGCTTTCTTTTCAAACTAATATTAATCCCAGCTACATTTTCGAAAAATAAGAAAGTCCCATTTTACATGATGCAATTTTTATTGAAAAGTTTCATACAATTTTTTCCTTTAAAATTTCTTTGTGTCGTGTTTCGGTGTTCACACAGCACAATTCTCATTGCTTAAATCGCTCCAATTTTTATTTGAGAGTATATACATATTTGTATACACGTATGTAATACGAATAATAATATAACGAATAAGAGAGTAACACGAATTGCTACTCGTCTTATCTTCTCCTCCTGATGTCTAAAAGGTAATTAGGTCAAAGAATTGCTTCGTGTAAATTGGGCAAAGCAAACTGTGAAAAAACAGAACAATTAATATGAATAAAAAAGAGGCAAAAAATATAGTCAGTCACATACAGTTAACCCAATAATAGATTCGAAAATTATATCTGCTTATAACATTAAAACCAAATAAAAAAATACTTTCCAGGACATATTTGAAAATAGATACAATAAATTCCATTTCTCTCAAAAATTCACAATGAAAATGGTGGATCTGTCAGTGCAGCATTTCGTTTTTCTGAGACCGATATTGTTCAATAAAATTGCCGTATTTAAGCTTCTAAAAATCCAATTGTAATAGTTGAAAAGCCTTTGCAAGCTGATCGTGTTACTGTAGGGTGATCTATGTGGTCTGAAGACGTGATTGTGCCATTTTGTTTCAAAAATTCGATTTAAATGCCGTTTCATCGAAGGGATCACGTTACCGAAATATTGAATTAATTGCAAACCAAATTTCTTGAAATTCAGCTCTTAATTACCAGCTTCGATCATGTGATTTAACACCGCTGGCTAATTTTGTCTGCGGTGAGAAATCATTTTCGTGTTCAGAATCTGTCAACAGAACGTGCGATATTTAAACTTTCGAATGAAAAACTTAAAGCGGCATAGTCGTGGTCAACATTTAAATGAAATTATCATCTGCTTAAATTACCGAGATTTTTCTTAAAACCCCGACTGGCAGTATTAACAATCAAAGTTCTTTGTATCCCAAATATGACCCCACTTGTCTCTTATTTATACATACGAGAATATTCAAAATTTAACTTAGCAACAAACTAACTTTATTTTTTTTATTGTCAAGTAATGGGAAAGTAGTAGAAAAACTAGGTAAACAAAAACTATAAACGGAAGTTTGGAAAAGTTATTGTATTAATGATATCAAGAAAAAATGGTAATTGTGGGTATAATAAAATACTCTCACTCTCTCGCTCTCTCTTGTACTATAATCATTTTATTTTGGCCGCAAGAAATGAACACAATAAATAAAGCAAATAATTGATTTATTATTTACTCAAATAACTATTTGCAAAAACTACACAAATACAATCACATCTAAACAATTACACAGAAGAACAGAATATATTTTTAACAAAAAACTTACATTTAGCAAATATCTACTCAAAAAAGCTTAACCACTTGTTTTAGCACAAATTTGTTTGACGTTGTTTAAGAAAAGTTTTTTTTCTTTTTAAATAAATTCAAATATATGTTATTTAGTAGTTACGTCTTTTTCGGCAAATATTTGCCAAGTGTGACCGTACCTTTACATATACGTTGTAAGTTTGTTAATATACTGCAGTGGTTACTACTACTCTTTCTCCGTTTTAATCTGAAGTTATTATTTATTGTGTTTTTAGATTTTTATGAACTATGTTGAGATTCTTGTTGTTTGCAGATTAATAACGAGTCCGCCATCTAACGTTTTTTTTTCAACTAGTGCTTATTTCGTGAATGGTAACACTTAGCTCATGTCTGATTTGACAGATAATTAGTAGAGTTGTGCCCGGTCGTTCATTTCAGTGACCGGTCATTTTCGTTTATTTATCCAAGACTGATTCGTTCATTCAATTCGATCAATCGTTTACTTTGAACGAATGAATACAACCCTTATTGAATGTGATTTTCGTTTTGTCTTTTGATCATCAGCTGAACGCAATTGATCCGTACACTATTGAACGAAAACCGTTCAGTTAAATGACCGGCTCATTTCGTTCAATGAAGTGATCCGTTCATTTTATCCCGTTCGTTCATGAACGACACAGCTCTAATAATTAGTTTTATCCTTCCGCTGAACGAATATGGTTGTATATACGCTTGAACAACGCTGGGAAATATTGCGACATTACTTTGAAAATCATGGTAATGTTGCAGAATGTGTGCCACCTTTGAGCTGCGATTTGACACCGTTGGACTATTATTTGTGGGGTGCCGTCAAAGATAATTGTTACGCCGACAAGCCAGTGACAATTGACGCTTTAAAGGACAATATTCGTAAAGCCATTGGTGAAATACAGCTGCACACAATCGATAATGTGCTTAAAAATTGGACTGATCGTGTAGGCTATTTATTTGAATGAAATTATTATCCATTATTAACCGGAAGGATTGTACTTTCAAATAAAAAAAGAAATTTGAGAAAATATTCAGTAGTTTTTTATAGCATTTTCAAAAAAAAAAAAAAAAAAAAAGTTATTTGGCAGACCCTTTACTAGAGCATGTGAGTGGACAATCTTAGGCTGAGAAAATATCGGTTCATTCCAGAATGAATATCCAGTCGTTCTTTTTATAGTTGCGAATAGATCTTTGGATGATATCCTGTCAAACAACTAAAGTTTTTTAAGAAACATTCTTCATTGGGATCCAACAAAGTGCTGCTGTTGCCCAGTTTTAAAAAAATATTTTTCAAATACTTCAGCTTAAATAATAAATAATATATTTAAAAAATACGAAACATACATTCGAATGAATGCTACATTGCTAGGCGTTCTTAAGGAAAGTGAATAAAGAAAACCCCATTCCATAAGCCTATATTAACAATGTCGGCTAAATTAAGAACCTTAACATCTCAATAGAATATCTTAGCGTTTTAAAAGTTGCATTCCAACGATATTACAAGTTTTGCCTGGTGTTCATATAAAAGTATTCGTCTCTATTTCGACTAACATCCTCTTCCTCAGAGTTTCTGTATTAAGTCTGTATGTTTTTTAAACACATTAACTGGTAGTCTTCTGAGTGTTGGGCTAATTAGTTTTAGAATCTCCTTTGTTATCTCTGGAGTTCCGACAGTCTTCCTCTGGTCCACGATGTCGAACGATAACGTTCGCTTATATAAGACTTAAGACACAAACTTTTTATCGTACCTATTTTTAACTCAATCAAGTTTGTTTATTCCACAAACAAGTTTGTGTCTTAAGTCTTATCGAAGCGAACGTTATCGTTCGACATCGTGGGCCAAGGGGTTTATTTCCATTCTTTAAGTTAATTTTTAAACATTGAGAATGTATTGATTAGTTGGGCTTAAGGATCTTGGAGACGAAAGTATTGATCAATATTTTGGCTTATTTCGTTGAACTCTATTCTTGTTTTTTCAATGTTTACATGTTTGGTAGAAATTCTGTCACTTCTTTCAGTAGTAATATTAATATTTATAAATCTTTGCATTTCTTGCTTATTACATTTTTACTTTGCAATATTAAATAGAACTTGCTGAATGCCGGAACACGCTTGCATTTACAATATAAAATCTGTAGTCTGTCATAAAAACCTATTCAGCAATATCACTGACGTCATCGGGCCACCGCCATAGAGCACAACTCTATGGATGGTGCTAAAAAACTATTGATTTTGCAACAGTCTGCATAGCTGCAACTTCACGGTACTGTCAACCATTCAATGCAAGCACATTACCAGTTGATTTTCAGCCGTATATTTTTTGTATTTCTCTAATTATATTTTTAATGAAATCAACTTAAGCTTTGTAGTCCCAAAACATTAATTCGGTCTTTATAGTTTCTTGTTATAACCGCGTCTTCATTATCGTCGAACAAAAACTCACGTCTTAATATTTTAAAAGCTTCACTAGTTATAACAATATGGATTTGTAAATCGATCGTTGATCTTGCAAATTTTTGCCAAACTTAATAAAATTTTTTTTATCAAAAATAGAATTTACAATTTTCGTGGAACGAAACAGCATAATTATTTGCAAATTACACTTTGCAAGAGAACGTACGTGGAACAGAAACTGCAAAGAGTGTATAAAAATTGCAAAAACTTTTGTAGATTAATCTTATCAATTTCAACTTATAACTTATTAAATTTTATTGCTCTAAGCAACATAAAGTTTTGCAAATTGACGAAAAATTGCTTAAATGCAAAGTGCAAAGTGAAAAATTGATAAGTTGTTTTGTGTAATAGAGCTCTGAACCCACTTGGAACACATTTCGACCGTAAATTAAGAGTTTAATTTTTTAATACTTTAAATCCAATACATTATTTTTGAGGATTTATATTTTTTTAAAAATGTTTTGATTTGTTGCAAGTTGATCAGCCATTAGCGTAAATTTTTGTTGCACAGTGCCATTAAAACAAGCCTGGTTTGTGTAGGAGGGCGAAATTGCAAAAATGTGCCAAAAAAAAACAACAATTTCTATTTGTTTTAAACATTTCGTTGTTATTGTATTTGAAGTGCGAATAAAATAAGTTGAAGTACAGAATCGCGTGAGACAATTCAATTATTATAATAAAAAATATTAGAATCTTCTATGACGTATAAATGTTGACACGTAAGATTGCATTTAGGGACAATTGCTAACACGAGGTTAAAAATTATAGTCAAATTTATGTTAAATATACAAACAAACATAAATTCATCATAATTGTTTAAATATGTATGAGAAAATAAAACAATTGTGGGTTTCTTGAACTCTCTAAGATGTTTAATTTTATTTGCATTGTTATAATTAGAGGAAAAATAAATAAATTTAAGGATAAAATATTTGTGCTAATTTCATGGTTTTCAGTTTTCATTTGTTTAAACAAAATTCTGCTTAGTCATTAAAACGAACATGTTTAAACATGTCAAACAGAGTAAAAGTTTAAACACAATTAAGCTTAACAAATTAGAGTGCAATATTCGACTGTGCCGAATCTTGAATACTCTCCATCTAAATTTAATGAGAAATAAAAAAACTACACTAGTTATAGGACTAGAATATCCTTATTCAGTCTTAACGGAAATTTTATCAGTATTTTATATAGACAATTTTACGAACAACATAATTTATTTCAAATGTATTCACCACAAGTTAAGAAACAGAATTTCTCAAAAAGAGTTTTATAGATCGCATAGTAGAAATGGACCAATTATGCACTGATAGCTTCAAAATCCAGTATACAGTAACCTGATTTCTATGTGTTTTAGACTTATTTTGGTAGAATTTCTTCTCAATGGCGTTATTTACAAGAGTTATATGGTTGTTTATTATGCTCGGTAGTGGACTTAATTCGGCAGCTATTGCCAATTAATGACTGACAGCTACAAAATCCAGTAGCATAATTTCCCTATGAACCGATATTAGTATGATTTCTGGAATAAAATTACTGATCTATATAAAAGTTGGTTCAATACCGATATTTATTAGACATTTTTGTGGGTTAAATTATTTTTCGGAAATGGTTCTTATATGGCAGCTATGACAAATTATGAGCCGATCTTCTTAAATTTTGGAACAGTAATTATTATGGCTATGAGGATATTTCACGTCGAATTTCAACATAATAACGGTATATTTTAGATATATATTAGTATTACCGTGGATTTCGGTAGTGGACCTTATGTGGGGGATATAGTCAAATATCGACCGATATTCTCAAAATCCAGCAGTTTGATTTAGGCATGCAAGTAAATGATCCCTGTAAAATTTTGGATCGGTACCGTTATTTATAAGAGATTAATGACTATTAAAGTGATTTTCGGAACAGTGCTTTATATGAGGGATACGGTTAAAAATGGAAATTCACAAAATTATGCAGAATGTTTTTTGTGTACATGTTAATGATCTTGAGTCGGTACCGATATTTATAAGATATATATAAAGATAAATGTGTTTTTAGGATGTGGTCCTTATATGGGAGCTATGACCAATTTTAATTTAAAAAATTTTTTTTTAATAAAAAACATTAAATCTTAAATTAAATTTTAAGTTCTTCAAACATATATACATATTTCTTGTTATAATAAAAATATTTTGTTTCATTGATGAAAAAGCGTGCTGTATACTAAATTTTGACTCTGACTGTATTCATAAATTCACTAGTTAAGCCATGTACAGACGGTTGTCAGATCATACAATGTTGTTAGATCTAGCAATGTGCTAGCAATTTACTGACATTTAAAAATTGTTAGCAAAATTTACAGTTCAGACGACTGTAAGAAAACCTTACAATTTCATTGGCATACAATTGTCACACAATGAATTTATCTATCAACCCATATTGTCAGTTCACACGGTTGTCGGATTGTTGTGTGGAAAAGATTGTCAAATTCGTTGTGAGGCACTGTCTGTGTGTTTAAAAATTTTTAATATGTATTGTCATGGAACAAAAAACAGCAATCGAAACAATTTTATCTGCATATGTCCTAGAAAGTAGCGCGGATGAAGACAAATTAACAAAAAAACGCCGCAATTAATTTTTCATTTTCTTTAATTTAATTCTTCAATTTTCTTCCACTTTTTTCCGAAATGTTACATATGACAATTAAAAGTATTTGACAATTGTCTTAAAACAATCTTGCAATGACAAAAATATGTGTTCACACGATTGTTAGATATCTGACAAAATATTTTTGTCTTACAATATACTGAAAATGCTTTTTCTTACAACGCTGGAAGACAAATATTTCAAGTTCACACGGTTGTTACACATTTACTGAACATTTTCCGGACAACCATCTATACACAGCTTTATGGTGTTAAAAAAAAACTAAAACGAACATGTTTAAACAGTTAAGGTGGCCATAGTTGTTAGGCCTTGAAAAATTATAGTTAAATAGGTTTTAATTTGTAACATTATATAAAGGTTTTAAAACCCTTCAAATATTTAGTTAAAGAGTGAACAATATGTAATGCATAACCTATAAAATCAATGATAATTTTAAATTAAGCGATTAAAAAACCTTGTAGTCAATAAAACAATGAAATGTATTTAAATCGCGTGTAGAAAAGAACAGGCAAACAAACAAATATTAAAAATTGAAGTTTTATTTTTTTACTTGCTAAATTTCATTTAAAATTTTTTATGTATTTCCAGAACAACTTTAAAACATTCAATCAAATTACCAAGTGTTACGTTTTCACTACTCATTTAAGGACCCTCAGACAATCGACAATGTCAGTCAATGAACAAAAACACAAAACAAAACAAAAAGCAGAGGAAGGGTTCAAAAGAGGTTTCAACTAACAAAACAATAAACAACATATACATATAAACTACTACAACAAACAACGACTATAGATTGGTTTTAAGGTAAGAATTTTGTTTTTCCTCAAACGATTCCGAAAATGCACATGCGAAACAAAAAACTTTGCTTGAATTAAAGACAAGGTTAAGGTTAAAATTAATCTTTTTATTGGTTTTGTTGTGCAAAAACTTGTAAAAGTACATTTTGTTTTTTATGTATTTGGGAGGTAAACAGCAAATTATTGAGAAATTTATATTTTTTTGTTAAATATAAGAAAGCTTTGAATGTTTTGATAATATTTGAAAATTAGCATTTGTATAACTAAAGAAACATTAACTAAGCATTCATACATTTAGCTAGGAATGTTAAATTTATAAACAAAAATATCAGTGGAAATCTGTTATCGAAAGTTAAACGAAACAAAGTTTTGATTTAAGTTTCACACCCCTTAATTTCGATGAGTTTTAAAAGCAAACAATTGTCGATAAAATATAGGTTTTTTCAATAAGAACTTTGTTCTCCTACAGGGGTATATTGGAATAAGAAAAAAGTTTTGACATTTTACTAGTAAAAGCTTTGACAATTGTTACAATGAATTCAGTTTCGCTTGAAAATTCACTACAAAAATGGTGGTTCCGTAAATGCTATACGTAAAATTCGTCTTTCAGATACCGCTATTGAAGGTGGATTCACCCATTCGTTCTTAACAAAAAATTTGTTCGAACAATATATTTTTTATATGAAGTTTGACGTCTCTCTTTTTGAGAGAGAGAAAATATTGTTTACGAACTTGAATTGGTTTAATTTTATATTTTTTCTGGACAAAAATGAATTGAGTTGCCAATTGGTTGCCTTTTTTCATACAAATAACAGTGTCTTATGTATTTCCATGGCCATCAGCAAAAGCAACTTTCTTTTTCATTCATTTTGAATTTATATCTGTGATTTTGAATACACAATACTTAAAAATAATTTAATATTTGTGTTTTGACACTTAAAACCCAAAGCAAATTAAATTAATGGCCGCACTTGTAAAACTAATAGATTTTGTTTACATATGTCAGCTTTGTTTTTTCAGAAAAATCGTTCGTAATGGGTGAATCGTGGTGCAAAAAAATCTCAGTAAAAAAATTTTTCTCTGGAAAAAATTTTTGTTAAGAACAAATGGGTGAATCCACCTTAAGAATTTGTTCGATAAAATTGCCTTATTTGGGCCTCTAAAAATCCAAGAGCAATTCTTGGGAGGCGTTTGCATGCTGAATGTGTCACAGCCTTTCAATTCAAATCAAGACAAAATAGATCTGCTATTTTGACAAAATATAATTCGATATTTTGATAAAAGAATCAACATCTGTATACGTGGACGTATATTGTGGGTTATTTTGTATTTCTTTTCGAAGCCGAAAATTTACGAATTCGTAAAAATTGTATTGTGCAGCAGTGTTGGCAAACATGGTACAATTGTACTTTTTTTGCTACATTTTGGGACACAGTTGGTACCACGAGTCTTTTGGTACTATTTCAAAATACTGTTGAATCAAAATTTGGTATTTTAAATGAAATATATAAATATATCATTTAAGTTAGTATTTGTGCCAAAAAGATTTTATTAAATTTCAAGAACATTTTGGAACTCATATCAATTTGATCTTTAAATATGCCTCCATAAGAAGATTATTACGACAAGAAATTGTTGGTTGAATTATCTAGCCTCTGACATATTAATTCACATGAATCCAAAAACTAAAGCTTAAAATAAAGTCAAGATTTCAAAATCGATAGAAGTTAACCCTTTTATTTCTTCTATTCTTGAAATAATAAATCTAGTAATTTTGGAAATACAATCGAAGGATGCACGAATATATATACATATATATTAAACAAGGTTAACTTTTCGAAAATAATCCATAAATAACAATATAATTCATGAATAAGAATATTTTAGATAATCGCGATAATAAACGCAAATAATATTCTTAAAGAATCAGAAGTGGCTAACTAACTCTATATTTAAGCAAATACAGAAATATCCCAAATGTAAATAATTTACAGGAAGCATTTTATTACGAAACGAACTCAGCTTCCTTGCTTTACTTTCTTCTTGCAACAGTAGTTGCATATCGTGAACAAACGTTTTATCTGGTAGCATTTATAATATCATCAGAAGTTAGATAATGATTCTTTGAATAAGTCTTACACCGTATTCTTTATTATCACTTGCAATAAATCAATACCAGTCGAGTATAAATTTGTTTAAACATTTGTTTAAACATACGGCCCCATATGCTCGAAAAAGTGGTTGAAAATTGGACTTGTAGAATTGGCTTTATTCGAGCCAGCCGCGGCGGCCACATGCCTGAAATCATATTTAAACATTAATGGCATAAAATTATCCTTCCAGTAAAGCCAAATTGATGGTCATTAAAACGATTTTCTTGTGTTTTATTTCAATTCGAAGTTCTATACCTCTCAAAAAAACACCCTATACATATAAGGTAATATTAAAAATGTTGCCATTATTTTGATCGAATTTTTGATAAAGTAAGTTCAGGGGCCAAATTACCGCATTCGATATCGAGTAAAATTTATCGTAATTTTCTTATTTGAGATTATGGCATTCGATATCGAGCAAGAAATTTAGTATATTTTATCATAATTTCGATATCGAAATCAATTTTCGATACGATAGCTCATTCGATCACGAATGCGGTAATTTGTTCCCAGGACGTTCGGAAATTTATTTACGAATACTTTATTTTGTGGGATTTTTATTTCCCTTACGAACAACCAAAAAAATTGCTTTCGTAAATGCAATAATGTAATACGAAAGCAAGTTTCAAAATCATTACTTACGTTTGAAAATCGTTCGAATGCTATTTTGTTTGCTAAAGTGAAGAAAATTTTTTAAAAGGTATAAAAAATAATAAGTTAATTAAAAAGTTGATATGCCGAGACAATACGAAATACCGGTGGAGTTTATTGTTCAGCATTAATTTGGCAAAAACGTTACAAGTGTGAAAATTGGATGAATGGAATTGCTATAAAGTAGAAACATTTAAAAATTTTTAATAAATTTAGAAAACTGAGTTTACAAATGTATTAACCTATATGAGTTACTAGGTATGATAAACTATAAACAATACATTAACATGATGTCCTATCGACACAAATATAATCTTTCAGTGACCAAAAAGAGGGCCAAATAGTTTCTGTTGGAATGATTAGCTTGCAATTAGTGCGGGTGTCGCATCTGTGAAAGTAATGGATATGGAGCGAATACAAACACCGTTCATTAATTGTTACGGAAGTTTCTAAGCAAGTGGATTATAATAGCTCCTAAAATTATTAACTAAATAAAAATAAATGTCTCGATGTAGTAACAAAAACAAATTTTTAATAAGAAACATTTATTACAAACAAAAAATTCTAGCTTTTGAACAATATTGATTATAACCATACGCCAATTAAATTAAACTAAACTTGCGAATTGATAAAAATTCGAATTTATTAAAAACACGTTACATTAATAAGTTTGTTGGCTTTTGCTCTACTTAGGCCCATTATTACAACTTGGCAATAGTTAAAGGTATGATATTATCGGACAGATAAGAAGTATTTGGTTATTATAAGTTTACTTTAATCTAAACCGACCGATAAGCTAAAGGGAAGATCATCTTGCCTTCAAATTTTATAGTGAGGTTTATGTATTTGAAGTTGTCATATGTTCTGGAAAAAATGTCAACTTCATGAAAAATAAATTAATTTTAAATTTGTTTTGCCAATAAATAATTTGATAAACAAAAATGGATTAATAACCTGGAGAATATTTTTGAATACAGTCAGCCTCAAAGTAGACTGCTGAATTTGAATTTTTTTTTCACAAACAAATATTTATTGTATTGCCATATTTTAGAAAAAAATTGTTTTATTTTACCAGGAAGTTGTAATAAGGAAAAATTTTAAAGGTCACTTTATTCCTCACTTTAATTAAAGTTACCTTTTACTATTAAGAACATTAGAGGCAAGTTGTAATAATGGCCCTTAATATTTTTTAACGTAAATATTTTTCAAAGTATTTACATTTGTACATTTACCAAAAAGTGCAGCAATTTTTAAGTGCTGTCAAATTTTTAACATGATTAGATTTGGCGCCATTTCGTTTTACCCGTTAAAATGTAAATATATTTATATTTTATACAACTACATATCGATGGTCTCATGTATATTTGAAACTTTACAGGAGTAGGTAAAAACATAATAGAAACTGTAATATTCAACATGTAACTTTTTTTGTTACATGTTATTTTTTACACTATTGCAATAAATTTTTGTGAGGAGGTGTATCTGCGTTAAATGCATTGGAATCGCAAAAAAAAAAACAAATTTCGAAAAAATAGCGACTTAGGGCCTTTCTACATGAGACCAGCGATATATGGTATATGGTGAATTTCACGTCAAGTGACACAATTTTAAAAATCGATGTCTTCCGATTTGGATGAAATTTGCACCAAGCTTAGTACTATTGGATAGTAGGCCAACAGACAAATTTTCAGCTCTATCAGTCAAAAACTGCCGGAGTTAGAGGGGGTAAAATTTGAACATTTTGGTCCATTTTGGTCATACAAGGTTTTCTAAAATGAGTGTAACTTTTCACCTATTGGTCTTAGAAAAAATTTTCCAAAGGACTTTAGATAGCTATTTCTTTAGTCATTCCAAAAATATTTTTTTTAATTTAAAAAAATTTTTTTTTTATTTTTTTTCAATTTGGGCTCTTTTTTTTCAAAAGAAAGCTTATACAATTTACTTTAAAGCCTTAATAATCGCTTAATGGGATCTATTAAAAAAAAATATTTTTTAACTCAAGAATAGGATTTTCAATATTTGGCACATGTTTCATTTGCATTTATATATTAATTTTATTAAATTATTTATTATTATTATTCTTATTTAGTGTTATAAGTAATAAATAGGAAAAAAATGAAAATAGTGTATATGGTACAAATTGAAACACTTTTTTCTTTGAGTTGGAAATTTTTTTTATTGATACCCCACTTGCATCCCATTAAGTGAGCACAAAGCTCTTAAAGGAAATGGTCTAAAGTTTCTTTTGAGGAAAAATAAAAAAACTCCATTTTGAAAAACAAAAACAAATAAAAAAATGGGGAAAAATGAAAATGATACATGTGCCAAATATTGAAAAATCCTAAAATCTTTCAGTGTTGTCAAATTTTTGTTGTGAGTTTGTCTTATTTTTTCAACTAAGTGTTTTCTTCTATCTTCTTGTTTTTTCATGCATGAAAGTAATGTAATCATCCGATAATAGCATATTTTTTATACCGTTGTATATCTGGTAAGTTTTTCCTTTTTTTAGACGATCCCTTGAAAAAGTAGACAAAACATCTACGGAACGTCGGGAAAAAATGTAAATAAAAGTTTTTAATTACATTGGAAAAGTTTATATATAGAAAAACTCTATATTTATATATGAATGACATCAATTTATGCAATTTATTTCCTTTATGTATTAGATAATTTACACGTACATATAAATTAATTCTTCAATTTTGTTTAATGAATATTAATATCACAAACGAATATTCATATCACAAACTTACTAAATTATCAAATTAAAAAAATATTGGGTGTATAATTTGAAATCCGGGTTTTTTTCAAGTTTGTAGTTTGTATTTGGAAATATTTTTACAATATTAATACAATTTATTAAAAGTATTAACCATTGTTAGTAATCACCTCTTCCCATCTTGCTGGCAACATATGGAGTCCGCGCCAATCATCTTTCGCTCGTCATCTTTCGCTCGAGTTCAAGAACAAATCAATACAATTTCGAATACCATGTTCTCTGTTCTACATCGACCGAAACAAATAGTAGTTGGACGAGGCAAGGTCTGGTCTATAAGGCGGGTTAGGCAAAACTTTCCATAAATAGTTTTTAATAGGTATTGCAACATGTAGTCGAGCGTTGTCAAGATGGAATATTAAGGTTTCATGTCTGGCCGATTTAGTATTCAAATAATATTTAGCACAAATATGTTTCATATATACAGAAATCATGGCACCTAATTTTATAATGTTCAGTCCAATTAGGCAAAGCTTTCATAAATATAAGATCCCCTTCGAAAATCAATTTAACATGTATTAATCTTTTCAAAAATGTTTATATCGAGATAAAATTTAACACTAAATTTTTGGCTGATCGATCCACAATAGGACATAGCTGCCATATAGCGCCCATTTCTAAAACAACTGGGTGTATTCTATTATATAGAGGGCTTGACTGACTATACTTTCTTACTTTTTTTTTTTATCAAAAATTAGTGCTATATAGAATTATAATATAGAATTCTTACAAATTTAAATGATTTCTTTTTCCAAATGATTTAATTCCTTTAAATTCTTAATCAATGGTCATGTGTGAATAAAAAAGTATCGAAACAATTTAAATGACATATCATTAACCAAAAGCTTGAATTCATTTTCATTTTTTTTTTTGTTAGATTTTTATACAATCAACTTTTAATGATGCGACATTAAATCTCAGTTTAGGATATATTTTTTTGTACATATTACAGGGATGGAGGAATCAGTGCAAATTATTTATTTCACTACTTTTCAAGTAAAATAATGTTAATTAACTACCAGTTTCTATAGTTTAAACGAGAACTTTCGGTAAACTATTACATTGTGCTATAAAACGTGTGCCTGACCAATTACTGGTATTGTATTTATAAACATCTAATACATTCAGGAAGATTCTTATTTTTAGTGCCACCATCTCAAAATTAAGCATTTGAAAAATTATCTTAATTTGTAAACAATTACCATGAAAACAAATCAATTCAAAACTGTTTTAAAATTTCACTGTTCCATGTCTGGCATATTATAAAAAAAAAAAAAAAAATGAGAAAAAAGCTCGGGAACCATATGAGCCACATACAGTGGCCTACAGCTTATTTTATGCAGTGCATTTTTTTTGTTTTCAAAGCTCCATAAAAATATAAAAGGAAATTGAAAAAGAAATTGGTGTCATTTAAAAGAATATTATAGTCTACAAAAATAAAACACATTTGTGTACATGAAAATACACACAATAATGGCGTCGGCTGAATTCGTCATATGCGGCGAACTCTGAAATAGAGTCTATATTGTTATGCCCAGTGTTGCCAATTTAGAAATAAAGAAAAGCGCCAAGTGTATAGTAAAAACGGGTAAAAAGGGTAAAAAATTACAAACAAAAAGGGTAAAAAGCGCCAAAAAAAATTTAACAAAAATTTTGGTATTGTGTTGTTTGGCTTTGCAAATAACATTAAAAAGAGATTAAAATTGGCAATAAAACAAAGGGTAAAAAAAACAAGAAACTTAGAATATCAAAAAGCATGTTAAAATTTTTAAATAAATAATTAATTTTATTATCAATTCAGTTACCAGGAGTAAACAAAAAATTAAAATAAAATAAAATAACAATTCATAAAAAACAAAATATAAAGTTTTATAGAAAAACAATTTAATTTTCAAATACATCTGTTTCATAATCATCATCATCTTGCCACAAAACATATTTAATGAAATATTCAGACCTTTTCTAAGTTTGATTTGAATTAAATTTTAAGTAAACACTTGAAGGTAATTTATAATTGCAACAACAAACTTTTGGCTGAGTTTAAAGAAAGTCGGTTTCTGATCTTTGGTTTAAAAAAATTCATTAAACTAAACGTTCTTTCGACTTCGGCATTTGAGTAAGGAAAAGAAAGTATACGAATAACAAAAGTCAGCTAGTTCATGAAAAGGATTTTCTCCCAAATAATTTTTAAAATTGTAGACTTCAATCCAAAATTCATCAGTTCTTTCAATATTTTTCCATTTTTACAACGTTAGATTTTTTAGGGAAATATCTATTTTATTTATTAGAGATGAATCATCAATGAAGTTTTGTATGAAATCAATAATATCCGCTTCGCTATTTTTAAAAATATTTTCAACACTAAATAACGATATATTTGAAGCAATATAAAATTTGAAGGAAGTCTACGTCTTAAGCTAGATTTACACGATTGAAATTTTCTTCAAAATTGCACTTCAAAATGCTTCAAACTCGTGTAAACAGCAAAATTTCTTCAAAATTTATTTAAATTTAGTTATTAATAGTTATTAAATAAATAAATTTTGAAGAAATTTTGCTGTTTACAAAAAAATAGAAAAAGCGTCAAAAATACCCTTTTTTTAAAAAAGGGTATTAGAAAAAAATAAAAGGGTAACGAGACCAAAAAAGTGTCATAAAATATCCGAAAAGCGTCAAACTGGCAACACTGGTTATGTCAGAACAACGAACAAGTAATACGGGGTGACCATGTTTTGTTTTAGTTTTTAATGTTTTAGTATATAATGATTATATATACTTTAATTATTGTTTTATTTTTTACTTTATATAATTTTAAATAAATATACAAAATATATAGTTAAATAAAAATATTGTTATTACCTGTGTTAATATTTATTTTTTTATATGTATTATTTTTAAACGTGGTCACACTATCTATCAGCTGTTATACGAAAACAAAACTTATATTTATTCGTTGTTATTGTGCTCTATACGACGAAGTTACACAGCGACTAATTCGTCGTTGTTGGGCGAAATTCGTCGTTCGTTCCAATTGTATTCCTAGCATAAAGGTCTGGCGACTGCGTTGGTGGTGTCATCAAATGTGGGCAGTTATATATTAGACACATTTGTACCCGTTTTGTGCTTTGGATTGTTATGTTAATAAAATCGAAAATCTGATATTTTAACCAGGTTCTCTGCGCTTTCTAGCAAGTTGTTGTCCATGGTTGTTTTAATAAGTGTTTTCAATAAAAAAATTCCAACAGCTGATATCCAGGTCCAAACCATGACACTGCCACCGCAATGCTTCACTGTTGCTTTTAGGTTTTCTTTGTTGAGTTTTGTATTTGGTTTCCGCCAAACTTACCACGTGCCATCTGAGAGTCATTGGTACAGAAGACCGATTTCCAAAATGCAGATTTCTCGTAAACATGTTTTTTGGCGAAATTTAGCCTGCAAAGTCTGTTTTTCGGGTTTATAAACTGTTTCTTGCATTTAACTCGCCCATTAAAATCATGTTGGAGCAAGACAAGAGGAACAGTTTCAACGCAACATTGTTTGCCCAGGTCAGCTTCAATTTCGGAGGCCAGTTATAAAGTTGATAGCCTTGGATTTGTCCTTACTTTTCTTAAAATGTGTCGCTCATCATACTCATTGAACATTTTATTTGGTGCCTTTTTGCATTTGTTATGCACCGACCTGATTTTCATGGATGAAGCACTCAATGATTTTTTGGACTGTGCAAGCTTTAATGTTAAACATTTCTTTATTTTTCGCTGGAAATGGTTTAAAACCAATTCTCGTTGTTGTATTGTTGTACGCGAATTCCTTTGAACTATTTGAAATGGACACTTGACGTCAATTCAACAGCAAATATTGATAGAATTAGACAAAAAGAAAAACGTAAGATTTTCAAACAAATTAAAGCAATTTATATTTGAAGTTCCTGATAGTTGTATTTTAATGGAGCTTTGAAAACGAAAAAAAATGCGATGCATGAAATAAGCTGTGAGCCACTGTATGTATAAAGCCAGTAATCGATTTAATGCTAAAAAAACGTGTAAATTGCCGATGAATATCTGTGAATTTGAAATATTATAAAACCAGGCATTTTTTTATACAAAATGTTTTCGGTTCTTTTTCATGACACGCACGATTTTCAAGGCCTGAGGGATTGAAATGATATAAATAATGAAAAAAAACTGCAAGACAAATTGCATTCCATTCATAAAAGATTATTTTAGTTTCTATATTTTTTTGCCTACTGTTGCAGTTCTTGTTGTTGTTGTTGGCAACGTGTTCTCACTTTTCCTTTATATTGTTGGTGGCATTCGTCAGCCAAGCGTCGTCGTAGTCGTCATCATCATCATTATAGCAAGTTCATCATGTTGCAAGCACACAGCACAGATATGTTTAACTATAATGTTTCCTGTGTTGAATATTCTGACGTGCTTTTACAGGGTTTTTGTTGTGTTCAGTTTTTTCTTTGATTTTTTATTTTGCTTTTTGTAGGTGCAACCATCAACCATGGGATTTGTTTTGTAAGTTTTTTCTTTTAAATTTTTTTTTTTTAAGGAAGAAGTGAGTGAAAATAAAAAAAACATTGAGAAAAGAATGTAAAGAAACTTTATATTTAAGAAAGGAAAATATTTACATCCTGTGCAACTTGGATACATTCAACCAGCCATGTGTTTGTTAACATAGTATTTTCAGCCTTTTATTTGGGGTGTTTGGGGAAGGATGGGGTGTGTGGTACTGTTTGCTGTTATTTTTTTCCACTTCTTTAGATATTCAATTTAAAGGCTGAAGGATTTAAAAAAAATAAAATTAATTTTAGGAAATTAAATTTAGCGAAAAGAACTCAAAAAAAAAAAAAAAGTTAAATATATTTGTTTTGTTAAGATTTTAAAAGCAACAAAGAAGGCTTGGCTGGCTTAAGCTACATAATGGTTAGTGGAGAGGACTATTTAAAAAGGAAAGTTTTGTAGTTGTTAGAAATTAATGGGGAGAATTGGGTTAAGCTATAAAGTGAAGAATATTGATTTACTCTTGACAATGTATTTTGTTATATTGTACTATTTAATTAGGCCATAGCAAAGCTTTAGACACCATTGTTGAAGAGAGTCTGCTTTAAACCCTTTCCTATAGAAAACTCCTGCTTTAGTATACATGTGCCCACTTTACTCACTGTTATAGATTTAAGTTTTGCTTATTGTCTTGTACTTTGACATTCCCTAAGTACGAAAATGACAGGCCAATAACTGAAATTTGACGATAAAGTTTAATTTAAATGTTTCAATATAATCTTTTCATATAAAAATACTAAATTTGTGTACATAACCCAGCTGATAAATTCTTTGTTATTAATAAACAAAATAAAATTGCGTGACAATGGATGACTTTGTTTCGAAAAGTACCGGTACATGGCAGGACAGGAGTTATACACAGTTTACAGCCGTAATTGTGTTTTCAATTGAAATTTTCAAAAAGTACCTTAGTTTGGCTAGTGGGAGAAAATTAAAACGTTTGTATGACTGATTGCACACTGCACAGCCCGAATCGTTTAGGCTAGAAACTTGAAATTCGGGTATTGGATTCCTTCTACAAATTTGAACGTTAATCGATATGAAACGGGTAAAAATGGTAACTGTATATCTCGAAAACTAATAAAGATAGAATACACATTTTAATTTTGTTTGCATTTGATCAAAAAAGGAAAGGACAGGAGTCTTGTACTTTTTGGAAATTTGAAATTTTTGATTGATTAAAACGGGTAAAAACGGTACCCGAGATACTTCGTATCTTCTAAATATGTTAACTTACCCTACTTTCAACACCTATTCTTCTTCTACCTATCCCTTTTTAAAGAAAGTAACACAATTAATTAATTAATATATAGGCATATTAATTGTCTGAGTAAAATGTATCAGCCTGAAATCAATGAAGAACAGAAATCTTTTCGGTACTTTTTTTAAAATTCAAATTTTCAAGGCCCAACAAATTGTATCCCTTTTTGGTACTTTTTTGTCAAAATCAATTTTCTCAATAAAAAGTTCTAGAAATATTGTCCAGATTTAACAAATAATTACAATAAAAATTTTGCAAAATTATTTCTACCTTACGAAAGGGGTTCAAAACGTCTAAAAATTATATCCATTATAATTCGTTATTTGTATTTGCTAAATAAATAAACATAGAAATAAAAATTAAACAGCAGGAATCTGTTTGGTACTTTTTTGAAATTCGAATTTTAAACGCCCAAAAATTGTATCCCTTTTTGGTACTTTTTTGTCAAAATCGATTTTCTCAATAAAATAGAGCACCAAAAAATTACAATAACAATTATGCAAAATTATTTCTACTTTACGGGGGGAAAAAACTGAGGCCGAAAGGGGTTCAAAACGTCTAAAAATTATATCCATTGTAATTCGTTATTTGCATTTGCTAAATAAATAAACATAGAAATAAAAATTAAACAGCAGGAATCTGTTTGGTACTTTTTTGAAATTCGAATAATTATTTCCAAAAAAAAAAAAAAAAAACACGTATCCTTGGTAATTTTTTATAAAATTAATTTTCTCAATAAAAATCACATGAAATATTATTTTCCAATATTATGTATTACTACTATGAATTAAAAGGAAGTAAAAAAAGAGAATTTTCTGTTATTTATAATATTTATAACTCTCAATATGCTTTTCGAAATACAAGTAATAAATGATAAAAAATAGCTAATTTCAGTACAAATATTTTTTTAAAACTCTTTATGTTTTCTATTGTAAGTACTAGTATTTTAATTGTTTCAATAATATTTGTTCTGCCTAAACTGAGACTCGCACCTACATTGTTCGTCTACAATTCAATAGACCTTGGGCTACACCAAAATGTTTATTTCCATTTTTAAAATATTTATCTTATTTTCAAACAAGCGTAAGTACATATTTGTTCAATTCGATAAAATGGACACGAATATGACCTTATACAGTAAAACTATGTGTCCACGATCGTCAGATATTACAACGTTGTCCGAAAAATGTTCAGAAAATGTCTAACAACCGTGTAAACTTAAAATTTTTGCCTACCAACGTTGTAAGAAAAAGCATTTTCAGTACATTGGAAGACAAAAATATTGTCAGAAATCTAACAATCGTGTAAACACACAATTTTGTCATTGCCATTGTTTTAAGACAATTGTCAAACACTTTTCATTGTCATATGTGCAAAGTATATGCATCTGCCAATGACAGAATTGTCATAAAAATTATTTCTAAATGCAACTCTGTATATAGATAAATAAACAAACAAGTGTGATTTGATAAAATTTTTAAAAAAAGTAGAAGAAAATTAAGAATTAAACTAAAGTGTGCATTAGGAAATAAGCAGATAAAATGGTTCCAATTGCTCTTTTTTGTTCCGTGACAATATTTGAAATTTTTAAACACACTCACAGAGCTGCAAAACGAATTTGACAATGCCACACAACAATCTGACAACCGTGTGAACTGACAATTTCGGTTGACAGATAAATTCATTGTGTGACAATTGTGTGCAAATGAAATTGTTAGTTTAATTACAGTCATCTAAACTGACAATTTCCCTTTTGCTAAATTTTTTTTAATGTCAGTACATTGCTAGCACATTGCTAGATATGACAACGTTGTAATATCTGACGATCGTAGACACATAGCTTAACTACAAAATTCGTAAATATATCACAAAAAAAGACAATAGGTAAAATATTCGAATTTCGTGCAAGTCTATTAAGCCATGTCCGTCTGTCTGTCTGTCTGACTGTTGAAATCAATTTTCTGACACAGCTCGTATCACAATTGATTTATTGAAGAAAACGTTTGGTAACCGCATTTTTTTTTAAGTTTCGGACTCGTGAATTGACCTTTAAGATCGTGCGATTTAATGCCGCTTGACTATTTTCTGTGGGGATATGTAAAGTCGTTAGTCTACGCCGATAAGCCCGAAACGATTGACCACTGTAAGGCCACAAATGTTGGAAAAAGTCATTGAAAATTTTACCTCCAGATTAGACTACGTCCGAGACATCCGTGGCAGTCATATGCCAGTAGTCATATTTAAATTATAATGTCAGAAGATTATCTTGCGAATAAAGTACATTTTATGTAAATTTAAAAAAAATTATCTTTGTTGTATTCAATTTGAAAGTTCTATACATCTAAAAAAAACACCTTATATTATATAGACTAGACAAATTTCTAATTTTAATATATTTAATAATTAGTCATATTTAAATTAAAATTACAAAACTGATTTACTTACTAATACTAAGTCACGGAAATACGCAAAGGAAAGAAATTTAAAGGCATTTCCGTTTGTCGGTTAAATATGGGAATATAAAAATCTCAAATATTTTCTATAATTGAAAACAATTTGTTATTAAATTATTTTAAAACACGCAGCCAACACGTACATACGTTTTGTTTTTCATACAACTGACTGGCGGTCTTAATCCATACATACACTTACTAACGTGTATTAAGAAAAAGCGGTGAATGATTGTAAGGCGGGGGGGGGGGGGGGGGTAGGTGCGGGGTGTAGAAAGGGCGCTATATAAGGCTAATAAGGAGCTGTTTCATACATTTCAATTATTTGGTAGTTAGTTTAATTTAAGCGTAAATTCGTAAACATATAAGAATATGTGTGGTAATTTATGTGTGTGTGTGTGTGTGTGTGCGTTTAAATACATCAAGTTTTTCGAAAGTGTATGTAAATTTTATGTAAATTAATGTGTAATAGAAAACAAAAGCAACAAAAAAAAAAAAAAAAAAACAAAGAGTTGCGAACACAGGAAAAACAAAGCAAATTAAGTGTTTACACTAAAGTACACTTTTCTATGAATATGGACAAGGCTGACAAGCTTTCAAAGCATTAAAGGTTTTATGTCGCTTTTTTATACATGTATATACATACCTATACCTACAAGAGAGTTTGTATATGTATTCAAATATATGTAGAGTTAGTTGTTTACACGCCTAGATTAATATAGCGCAATTCACAATCTTGTGCATATGGTATTGCATCATTGTATTTGCAAAAAGGTTTAGCATATTTTTGCTCTACTTTAACAAAATACACAGCAAGAGCAAACATATGCTAAACCCTTTTGCAAATGCAATGATGCAATACCATTTGCACAAGCTTGTGAATTGGGCTAATATAAAAGTGAATTTAGTTTGTGATTAACTCAATTAAATTAAAATCATAAAAAATTTATACATTAAATATACTCGTATGATGAAAAGAGACGTTTTTGTGGGTCAGGTCAAACTATGGCCAGGTATATACATATTTTTCCTTTTATTTATATAACTGATTTAATATTGTACATATCGCTTAATTATATAAAAGTTAATTCTTAACATAGGGCGTCCGTAAATTCTCTCCATTTAGAACGATAATTGGCTAGAGCTTTGACTTGGATCCACGATTTGTTGTAGCTTTCGACTTCTCTTCTTAACATCCTGACCCAAGTGTTTTGTGGGCGACCGGGCAGACGGTAACCTTGCGGGTTCCAATCGAGTGCACCTCTGCAGATTTCATTACTTGGCCTACGTAGAACATGGCCAATCCAAGACCACTTTCGACGTTTTATTTCTATCTCAATCGGTACATATTTGGCCAAGTAAACAATTTTTTCATTAGTTACCCAATGTGGTCAGAATATGCGCAGAATTTGTCTAAGGCAACGATTAACAAATGTTTGCAAGTTTTTGAGTGTGGTTTGCGTTGTGCTCCATGTAGTACAGCTGTATAGTATGACACTGCAATTAAATATTCTAATTTTTGTGGGTATAGAAATGTTGTTCGCTCGCCAGACTTTATTTAGCGAGTGAAATGCGAATCTGACTTTGTTAATGCGGTCCTTTATGTCCATACTAGAACCGCCATCCTTCGAGATGCGGCTACCTAAGTAGCAGAAAGAGTCAACGTCCTCAATTACGGCTCCATTAAGTGAGAAAGGAGTTGGGTTGATGGTGCCAATCCGCATGAGTTTTGTTTTATTTATGTTTATCTGAAGACCAACTTTCCTTGCGTTCTTATCAAGGCATATGAGTTTTTGTTGCATATCATCAAATCGGTGGGCAAGCAAGCATATATCATCCGCATAGTCTATGTCGTTTAGACGTTCGCCAGGTATGTGCTGCTACAAAACTGGAGTGATGCTGCAATTGATCCAAAAAAAAAAAAAAAATAAAAAAAAAAAAAAAAAAAAAAATGTTAAATTTAGGCTATATATAAAGCCAATTATTTTTTTAGATGAGAGATCAATTACATCCCCTGGGGTCATAAAGGCCCTTCCGAGCCATCTTGCTCTGCGTATTGCCAGCATTGGACAGTCGCAAAGAATATGTTCAGAGGTTTCGGCTTCAAGTTCACAAAACCTACACTGATCATTCGCAACATTACCTAGAGTAAATTGGTGATATCTAAAGCTACCGTGTCCTGTGAATAATCCAGTAAGTAATCTCAATTCGCCCTTTCCGAGCGATAGCAATAATTGAGATCTTCGTTTAGACAGAGTAATAAACCTTTTGGACTGTCTAAGTCCTGGCAGGTTGTTCCAACATCGGGAAAATTCCGATTCTACCCAAGAACTAATTCGTTCCATAGTGTAACCACGTGGAATGCCAAAGAATTTTATTAAAAACGTAAATTAAACGTAAATCTTTTAAAAACAACTAATTTTTGTTCGTATAAACAAATAAATACATTTTTATATTATCAAAAGTAAAACTTTGTCTGTTCGGACGCAAAACAGTTTTGTACATAGAAAATGATCTCTCAACGTCAACCGAAGTTATAGGACCATACTTGAAGGAATCCAATATTCATTTTGTAATTCAGATCCCACATTTGGATCCAATATATCCGTAGTTGGAAAATACAAATGCTAATTGACTTTTGATGTTTTTTAATTTAATATTTCTTTTACTTTTTTAATTGCATACGAATCGGTATCAACAAGCTCTTCAATAACATTCTTAAATTGCTCAAAGTTTTTTGAATAGTATTCTGCAGCATCTAGCCAGGTTCCCCATTTTGTTAATACTGGCTGCGGTGGAATTGCAACTCGTGAAGGAGCCTTTAAAAATATTTTTTTTCGCATGAAATCAATAAATCAATACTATCGAATTTGCTTCTAATTTCCTCTGCAACGCGGTATAACCCATGTGCCAAGCAGGTAACATGTAACAGTTTTGGATAAAATATTTTAAGGCTATAAACAGCCTTAACCATGTAAGGTGCTGCATCGGTTAAAAACAGAAGGATCTGCTTCTTGTCATTTCAACATTTTCAACGTAACGCCCTTCTATATCAGTTGTTTCGTCCATCGACACCCATAATATTTGCTTTTCAAAAAGGAACAGATTTTTTCTAGTTCGGAGTCATAAACATATTTTGTCTACAGAGTTTTTTCTAAGAGTAGACTGGCAAGGGATACTCTCATTTATGTATGTTTTAAAGAAATTTCTTAAATGTTTGTTACTTAATTTCTTTAAGGGTATGTCAGCGGAAATAAATGCTTCACATAAGTCCATGCAAATTTTATTTGTTGCCTCTGCATGTTTAAGCAACGATTGGGAAGACTTTTGTGTAACACGCTCGAGCAGCTCCTTGTGTTTTTGACTATTCAAGTGTTGCTCAACCAAAAACTTCCTTTCGTGATTCAGGGATTTATTGCAAACATTGCAATAAAGTATTCTACCATCAGATTTAAAGACATTGTTAAATTCGTTAACGTATTTCATTATGATGGAAGATTTTGGCATATTTCGTGGAAAAAATCTCGTAAAACAAAAAATACGTTAAAAACTGTAAAATGTACTCACAATTAAATATCGAACAATTAATGGACAAATTTCATTTCAATTGTTGTTTTCAATGTTAAAATTTTATTAATTCACGTTAAAATTTCTTAAAGAAGCCAGTTTTTCTCAAAAATACGTTGCAAAACAATGAAAAATTACATTTATGTTTTTATTTGAAAATTGAATGTGAATTAATGTGTTAGTATGCGACATCAAGTTATGTAGTGTATGCGTTTCCTTCTAATATAAAGATGTATTTTAAGCAGAGCACTAAAGAATTTATTGATTTTTTTTTTTGTTTATTTGGAAATTTTTTGAAAAATCACTCAAAAATTCCAAAATATGCAAAAATATGTATTAAAAATTTAAAATATGCAAAAAATAATATAAATTTTAAACCAAAATATGCAAAAATATGCAAAAACAAATCGATGCCATTTTCACGCAAATTTCTTGATTCTGAAAGATAATTGGTCGACATCGCTCATAGACTATCGACAAAAAACATGCATTTGCATGGAAATCGCAGCCCTAGTTATTAGTAATGATATGTTGTTTCAACAGGAACAATGCCACATCTCACACAGCCGCCGGAAAATTTATTAATTTATTATATTCCCTATTTCCCAAATCTCATAAATTATACAGAGCCAATTGAATCGACTACAGCCCTAAAACTGAAAATCTATGAAATGGTTTTAGTTAATTTATCGTTGGTTTCTGATTATTAAATTCTTTCCTCTTCTTATCAATAGATAAAAAATATGATAATTTTTTCGGATCGTTAAAAAAAGTTCACGCGGGGAATTTGAAAACAACCATTTTTATCTCACGAAAATTTTAAAAAATATACAACTGATATTTCTATGTATTTCTATACGTATCATTGAAATGCTATTTTTTACTTTCATACCGTTTACAATTCATACGGTTCAAAATTCGTTATAATATATAATATCGAGGACTCAACACTACCATTTTATTAAATTTCCTATTGACGGGGCATACTAAGTTTGTTTGCCCCAGATCGGTTTTTCGGTATTTTCAAGGCCAGGTATGCTATCACTAATATTGATACATATGAAGAGTTGCTGCAGTGCGTCGTACAATCGTCAACAGGTGGCCATAATACAGCTGTTTCGTCGAAAAAAGTCGTTTGGTATGAATGGGATAGTTATTTTAAACCATTCTACAAGCCACTTAAAGGTATTACACAATTCCACTATTTTATAATGGGCAACAACTCTTTGAAAACCAAAAAATTAGCTGACAGTAAAGATGTTGAATCATTTCTGGATTTTCAAAAAAATTCTGTTTTTCTTTCATTTGTGCTCTTCTTTCTCTACATTTTTAGTACACTTCTAAGCAAGTTAGGACTTTCTAGTGAAAGAGTGTCTCAAAAACTATCGAAACCAAAAAAAGAGTGGAAACAATTTTTTTGAGTCATAAGCCACCTTTTCAGAGGCCGGGTCACATATGTACAGTGGGTGGCCAAATTATTAGTTACACATGCAAAATTGTTTAGTTTGAAGCCGTATAACATTTTAAAATAGTGGAAATTTATCCTTTTATTTGTTCTTTTAGTTAAATTAAGTGTTTCTAATTCAATTAAAAATAAATTCGTTTGTTTTAAAAATATATATTTGAGGAAAAGAAATATTACAAAATTTTTTGAAAAAAAAAATCTTAATATTTCGTAGAACCTTCTTTGGCATCAATTACAGCTTGCACCTTTTTTGGCATGCTCTGAATGCATTTTTGAACATTTTCTTTTAGTTCCTCATCGTGATGCTAGACTTTAATCAATTTAATCAAAATTGCATATTTCACACTTCAGAGCAGAATGACAGATAATGATCTACAACTGCACTCTAATGTCACCAATCATTGTTGACATTGCAAAAAATATTTAACAGTATTACCAGAATTAAAATACGAAAACATCTGGTACAAGAAATAAATTTATATTTATATAAATAATGAATATTATTTAATATAGTGTAACTAATAATTGGGCCACACACTGTATGTAAAAACCTGAGTAAAATACCTTATGTTTAAAACGATATCAAAATATAAAGAATGATCCGAATTTCATAGATGGTACTACACCATCACTAAATGTCTAGATCTTTTAAAGGAGTTTTCAAATATACACCATTTCCAAACAATGAATATTACAAATAAATCACAAAATAAACGAAAAAGTTCTAAAACTTTTTATTTTAAAAACTTTAAAAAAAAGAAATATTCCCGATGTCGACAAACCATTATATAAATTTAGCAAAATATCAAGCGAAAAAATTATAATTGGAAGATTCCAGGCTCTGGCTATTCCAAAGAAATCATAAAATAAAGTTATGCTACAATTTGTAATAAACATAAAACTTAAAGTTTATTAACCCATTTTTGCCGGAATTAATTTTTCTTAAATTTGAAAACCAATTTATTTTTCCTTCTTTATGTATGTACATTTGAAAGAATTAAAAAACAAATTGTAAGAATAGTGATTTTGAGTACGTTCCAATTTTGTAACACCAGGGGCCAAATTACCGCATTCATGATCGAATGAGCTATTGTATCGAAAAATGATTTCGATAGCGAAATTATGATAAAATGTACTAAATTTCTTGCTCGATATCGAATGCCATAATCTCAAATAAGAAACTTACGATCAATTTTACTCGATATCGAATGCGGTAATTTGGCCCCAGGCTCACAGCAACATTGAAGTGAACTAAATAAAACACTGAACATTCCAAGTTGTTTAGATATTGCAGCACCAGAAAAAATGGGTTAATACATGAATAGTATTGTATAAAACAAAAAAAATAAATAATAAACAATTTTTAAATGAGAATTATTTCTCTTGCGAGTATTAATCAACAAATTTTAAAAAATTTTAATCGAAGTTGCCTTCAAGTTAAATATACAATTTATTTGAAAATAAATTGTTACACTACATTTATTTTCAAATAAATTGTATATTTAACTTGAAGGCAACTTCGATTAAAATTTTTTAAAATTTATAAAAAATTTTTCTAAAAAAAATTCTTGTAAGGTTTTAGAAATTTGCTTCCCTGCGTGAGTTTTTTTTCCCGCAAAATAACGGAAGACAGATGTTTTCATTACTAAAACATTCTTGGCCATAATATTTGGTTATAGCCCTAATGTAGGCATACATATCTATGACTATTTGCTTCCGATACTTAAGCTGTTCCTAAATAAGTTTTGTATTTTATGGATAAAAACACTTAAATTTAATTATTGAAATTAATTTTAAACTTATGCATAATATTTTTCCACTTTTTCTTACTTAGCCGTGTTGGTAACTGAAAAACAAAACCATTAAATTGAATAGAATTATAAAATGCCATTGTTGCAGCAGTAGAAAAGTAAAGTAGCAATGGCAGTAATAGTTTTACTAGTAATACTCGTAAGTGTAGTTGTTATAGCCAAAGTAGCAATGGTAATAATAATCGTAGCAGAGTGATGGTACGAATAAAATATATGTATGAAAGAATAATGAAAAATATAACATTGTGTTGAGGTAATAATAAAATATCCGCAGCATGAATTTAATGTAAGAATTTTTTTTTTTTTTTTTATTATTGTTTTTTAGATATAAAACTCATGGCCTGGTAAATTCATTTCATTTGGCTTCGTGCGGTTTAGTTGGTACTTACTAAGGCAGCTTGTAGTAGTTGCTGCCGCATTTATTTCAGCTTAAATATGAACTTCTGAAGTTCATACTTTTATTATACGACGAGTGCTGTTTCTTTGCTTTTTTGCTTTTATTTTTAGTTTCTATTTTTTTTTTCGGGGTAAAAGTAGTTGTAGAAACAGAGCATTTTTAAATTAACATAAATTGTAACAACAAAGAGGAAAGTCGGAAAAAAATGTAATAATATTAAAAAACAAAAACAAGTTGAAAATTTATACGTTCACTCAGTTCCACTGCAGCAACTACGACAAACTACATTTGCGTGTGACATCAAAAGTTTTAAAGAATTTTCAACTTTTATTTTACTACATTACATTTGAGTGCATGTATGGATGTATGTATGCAAGTAGTTTTGTGTTGTATGCATTTAGGCTTCCCTTGTCTTAGTTTTTCATTTTACTTTATATGTACGTGTTTTTTGTTTGTGTGCTGGCTGTATTTAGGCGCTCTCTTCTCTTGCCTAGATTAGTAGTAGAGAATGTTGAAGCAAGAACAAGAACAAAAGTTTGTTGTTTGTTTTTTTCTGTCTTTTTCCTTTAAGATTTTCATTTAATGTTAAAGAGATTATTATACAAGTCTGGGGAAGTATTCTAGAGAACAAGAGGTTCGATATTGTGGGAAATAAGTGAAAAGTGCGTCTGCAACAAAGTGCAGGTGATCACAAGAGATTATAAATAATAATAAAAATGCTGTGTTCTGCACTATCTCAGTTTAGATTAGGTAGAGACAGTCATAAGCAACTTGTTTTCTCTCACTTTTATAACTTCTTTCAGAATACTGAGGAACTAATTGGAATAAAATCTATAAAGATGGTGAAATATTAATATTATTAATAGGGCTATATGACATAAAGACAACTCGGAAAGCCCAGCCAAAGTTGTAAAATTGGTGCAGACTAGTTGTGGAAGAATCAGAACTACAATGGAAGCTTGAAACTTCCGACTTACCATCCAGATCAGTTTGGATGGTATCGTGAATACACACAAAATTCTGAGTAGTCCTTTTCCCCAGCTAAAAGTGTTTTCATTATTTAGTTCGTTTATTTGACATTTTTCAATATTTAATAGTTTTTTTTAATAAGCAATAAGGTCACTTGAATTTTATATAAAAATATTTAATTTATTTATAAATAAATATATATAAATAAATATATATAGATAAATTAAATATTTTTATATAAAATTCAAGTGACCTTATTGCTTATTAAAAAAAAACTATTAAAAGTGTTTTCTCTCATTTAAATAATCCCTAAGCTAAACTATGTTTTGGCAAGGTTTTTATAGAAAAGTATATGTCACAAAAATATTTGTTTACATTTGACTGAATGGTGGAAATAGTTTAATATTTTATCATCTTCCTTAAACGCTCAACAGACCATATTGCTAGATAGACCAATACGAGCCAGTTGATACTCCAACTCATTAATCAAATAATAAAGATTATGCATTGCACAGATCCGTTATATTTTACAAAGACCATGAGAGTAAAATTGAGAGCAAAATTTCTTCTTGTGACGTCACAGGTCAAAAATATTTTTATTTTTGCTTATTTTTACATAAATTTGAATACTAATAAAAGTTTTAAAATGAAGTGTTCCGTTTTTAATTGTGAAAATATTAAAAAAAATATCAATTTAAGTTTTTTCTCTTTTCCAAAAGAAAATAAATTAAAAACAAAAATATATATTATATTTAAGTTAATTTTTTTTGATACATTTTAATATGTATAAAATAGTAAATAATTACATATTTTATTTTGAATCAAAAAATTTACGAAAAATAATTTTTTATTTAAATATTGTTAACAAAAAATTTTTTTTACATGTTGATTATAAGGAAAAAATAACCTATGACGTCATACGCAGAGGGAGGAAATTCTGTTTACATTCTTTGCGCAATCTTTATTATTTGATCCATGACACCAACTCTATACGACCAATTAATACATTAACTAGGCAACTAGTGTTGGCTCAGGTTCAGAATCTCCATTGTTCTCAGGTAATGTCGACCGTTAAGTTGTTGTTCATTCTTTTTAATTTTATACTTTGAGAATGCTGTGTCATTTGCTAAGGAGATCTGGAAGGCGAAAGTATTCAGCTATATTTCGCCTTAGTTTGTAAAAACATATTGCCGTTGAGTCTCCTGTCTTTCGGTTCTTTGATTACTCTTCACTCTTTTAACTTCACGCCGTCATTTGTTCTAAAAGCTATTCTGCACATTACCGGTCATTGACGTCTTAGAAGCTGTTAATATACTATAGATACTGTTATATCTATTCTTGTCAGGCAATGCAAAGAAGAACTGTCTAGTCTGGGTGGCTGGTGGGAGTTCAAGTTGGAACAACTGCAGTAGATCCTATTTCGAAATACAATGTAAAAAATATACAAATTCGAATGATTTTCTTTTCGAATCGAAATACGTAGTAACCCCCCTGATACACTTGTATCAGGTCCTTGTCTGTCGAAGTATTCAAGAAAATATTCCAAGGGAGGCTTCAACATTATACCAGTTCACCAATTTAGTTTTGCAACTATTAAACAAATAACTAGGGACATCTAATTAGGGATATGAGTAAATATTTTAAATTAATAATAAATTGTTGTTGTAAAGACAATAAAATCAAATGATTACTGCCAGCATGAAATAATAAAGTCTAAGGTGGCGGACTAGTCACTTAGATAACTACTTTAGACGTGTGGAGATATGGGAAACTGGCGAATACTTAAAATTTCAATACAAAATGGCTGCGTCCAGTGTTGCATTCGTAATGAGTGTATTTAGTTGTGTACCAGTATTTATGATGTGACTAGGTAAAATAAATCTGCTCGCCATTGTGGAGTTCTCTGTTGACAAAAGGAATTTATCATGTTATAAGATTATGAGTGAACAGGCCTCGAGCTCGAAATAACTTTTTATTTTATCAAAAAAGGTCGAAGAAATCAAAATTTAATTTAATTATGAGTGAACTTTTAAGTTGTTATTTTTCAATTTAACAGCCTACAAGGAATTGTTTTGTTTTTAGGTATTCAAGAGAAATTGAAACATTGCTTAACACATTTGTTATCCTTAGCAATTTGTTCAGCAATTGTCAAACTTGTAAATGATAAGTTAAATTGCCTCACATTGAACTTCAACGCAAGATGTCTTACCTCTGTGATAATATCGTCTCGTCTTAATTTTACATCTCTAGTATTAAGCTTTTTATCAACCCCCCCCCAGAATTATAAAAAAGTTTAAATGCTTAAACTCTTTATGAAAAACGGCCAAATGTTATATAAATAATAAATTGAATTGAATTGAAAAAAAAAAAAATAAATTATTTCCCTAATTCTTTAATTACTGTACAACCTGCTCAGTTACAACCCAATATATATAAGTCGCTTAAGCAGACCTTCTGCTTTACCATATTCCATAAAATGTTACACTAAGAAAAGCCACAAAATCTCAAGACTTTTTCATCAACACCTTGGGAAAATTCATAACAATTCATATATACACCACAGGATTCTTCCACTAATAGGGACAAGTGCAAGTTTATAGAAAATACAAAAAGGAAGAGAAGAGAAGAATATAAAATAAAAGTTCTGAATATGTGTTTTTTTTTACTTAAAGATACTTAAAGGGAAATTGTTACCATATCGTTCATATACATACATACGTACATATGAATGTGTACCTAAGTACTCTGTTTGTGTTAGTATACCCTGTAACTCTTTTAACCAATTAGCCACAGTAAAGGATCGGTAATTAGTCGGTAGTAGTCTTTTTTAGCGAGCTCGGAGGGTGTTGTAATTTCGAATTGTATCTCATATGAATTCTTCTAAATTCTTGATACTTCAAAGTTTCTACAAATGTTTTCCTTTCTTAATAATTGGTAATTTAAAGCAATTGGATATTGGAATGAATTATTTTTGTTTGCGGCCTTTGATTAAAGAATTAGCTAGTTAACGAACTACAACAAACAATCTGTTTTGTTTATGAAAATATTTCCATGCCACCTTTAAAACTGCAGGGTATAAATACATTTATATATATATATGAGCGTATGTGATTAGTGTAAGTACAAATGAACATTTTTACATGTTGTTTTCACTCTAATTTAAGTGATTATCATAATTTAACATGATACTGTTTGTCTCTCTGTCTTTATGGTTTTTAGTCTTTCTCTATCACTCTCAGTCTCTGTGACTGATACCGTTTGTCTTTGTATTTAGAATCTACTTCATGGATTTAGGGTAAATCTTCTCAGTTACATGGTGATGAAATAATCAAACCATCTAACCAAACTAAATCTCCAAGGAGCTTGAGGTGAAGGTAGATGTTAGGATGAAGATGAAATAGTATGTATGGCGGTTTGGTTGGATGTTTGTTTGAATGCATGTTTTTAGGTTTAGATTATAATAGAAATGGTTATCTAACCTTTAAGGTAAGTAGTTAAGTACAAATGTTAACTTTTCATGTACTAGATGACATGAAATTCTTGCATGCAATTATACAAATACAAATGAATATACAGATACATATATGTATTTATATCCATACATACGTATGTACACCCAGTGAAAAAAACATGGTTGTGGTAAACATAATCTCTAACAGCAACATATTATATTGAGATTAATGATTGAAGTGATCAAGATTTTATCATAATATTTTTTTATTTTTCATAATTTTATATTATAACATCATATTATAATCCAATATGATTATAAAGTTGTCATACATGATCATATTATGCTCCAATCTAATAGCAATACGACCTAAAGTAACCATATTGTAGTTTAAAGTAATTACAATAAGACTAAGAGAAATCACAATCTGATCTAAAGTAATCATATTATGATCTAAAGTAATGTTATTTGTTTATAATTATCTATTTTGCAGAAGACATTGATCTTCTATTACACGAAGTTTCCCGGAACCAATTACCGCGTAAAAGCAGAATAAGGTGTATACAAAAAACACAGTGTAGTCTTCATAACCAAGCCCAACCATGTTTTTTCTCTGAGTGTAAATGCATATATACATTCATCGTTTTAACCAATTCATTTGTACATAATTTGTATATATGGAGTTTAATACGAGGTCCATTTCAATAGTCGTTTTAAAAAGTACTCACATTAAGTTGATACTGTTAATTGAATAGTATGTGGGGATTATAAAGAAGTTGTTTGAAGATCTGATTTGTGCTCACAATTAATAATTCAAATATTTTTGCGCTTATGTAGGGGAGAGGGGGGCACCTTTGAACACTTTTTTCTTTCAAGCCACAACATTTATATTTTTGAATTATTGTCTTTTTACATAATTTAACTAATATGTATGGAAATAAACTTTAGCTTAATAGCATAGTTCTGTATAACGAGTATATTCTCAGGCGAACGATTGGTACACGGGCGATTACGTAAACAAATGAGTTTCTATAATATACTCGTCTGACTAGCGTTAGTTACCTTGGTAATATTGAGTTGTTATATTGCATTATTGCCAAAATATTTAATTAGATATTTTGTTTACCTTTTTCCATGTTATTATTCAATATTTTAATATTTTAGGGACAACCCTAGAAACCAAAATAAAAACAGCTGTGTTTTATTTACAATACAAAAATAATTTATGTGAATTGAAATTGCTACGAATTTTTTAATTTTGTAATAAATTGAATGAAAAATGTTTCAATTTATCGCAATTAACATTGAAATTGAAAGTTAAGGTGTGGACAACAGTTTATGCTGTAGAAATATACGAAATAATATATAAAATATTGTTTTGTGATGCACACAAGCACTTATTTCTACTCGTCTGTTTTTGACATTAGGACGATTGAAATTTCAATGTTGAAACCATAAAAAAGATAGTCTTACGTTTTTACTCAAGAGAATTGACACTAGTGTTATAGAACCCCAAAACTAATTTTTGTACTCATTTGGGCGAAAATTTTGAGTCACTCGTTATACAGAACTATGCTATAAGTCTACAAGTAACTTATTTTTAGTTCGATTTTTTTTTTATTTTTTTAATGGATGAAGTTATTGTGTTCAAATGTGCCCCCCATACGGGGCAGCTTTGAACTAGGCTGGGGCAGTTTTGAACAGCAATTTTTTCTTGTAGCGCTTATGTCCAAAAATAACATAAACAGTTATATTTTTTATATATATAATTAATTCGATTTATTTATTAAGAAAAACATAAACATTAACAATTAAAAAATAAAAAAAAATCAGATCAAAAATAAGTTTTATATTATTAAGACGGAAAAGGCCTTTCGATTTCAGGTGACATTACATTTTCCTTTAAAGCATCATGATCAGCATTGGATTCGTCATTTTCAGAAAATAAGAGAGAATCAACAATGTGTGGTACTTCGGTTGATAAATTAACATGTTCAAAGGTGCCCCCTTTTTCTTTTTTCAAATCTGAACTGGCTTGCCATTTCATGGAAATTTATAATAAATATTTTTTTTTACATAAACATCAAATAACTTTTCTTTCACGAAAGAAAACGATCACTGAATACTTCTTACACTCTTACAAAAAAAAAAAAAAAAAGATAAAAAAATTTACAATGGCACTGCGAAAACTTGTTCACCCAACTACGTTCGGTCGACGACTGAAAAAACTAGCAAAAGTTTTTGACGTTGCTAGAAAACAAGGTTGCCATGTAAAAAACTCGGTTAAGGGTTGGAAAAAATGTTAAACTGAGATTTTATCAACATTATTCAAAAGTGCCTCGTTTTCAAACCAGCCCCCCTCACCCCTATGTATTCTTTTTAATATGAAGAGAAGTTATTTGGTTACTTAACACATCCTAGGTAATCTAGCGCAGAGTAAATTAACACTTTAGTGTCCCTAAGTAACTGTCAGTGTTGGCAGTATAAAATTTTGTTAAGTCCAAAAGCTACAAAACACATTTTTTTGACACTAAATACAGATGGATCGATCAAAAACTTAATGTGGCAATAATTCCCGTGGCGAGTAAAGTATTGTTTGCATAAAATCCGATAGCATCTTTCCGTAAGAAAAATATATATTCTGGCATTTGTTTGTTGGTAACTGTTACTCTATGAGGTTCAGATCTGAGCTCTTTCACGTTGTCACGTAATCATGCATATACAATTTTGTGCTTATGTTTTGGGTCATTATTGTAACCGAAAGTGACCTTCTGTCTTTCGCTGAACTATATTCTAAATTTTCCTTTAAAATTTTCTCCTAAATTTTCCTTTGAAATATGTGAATATTTGCTTGTCTAGTTATTGTGGTTTTAAGAAAGAGATTTGCGACATCTGTTAACATGCTATCATACTTCAGCCATCTTGTTTTACAGTTGATTTTAGATTTATTTTAGATTAATTCAAGAGCTGTATGCTCCTGTAAAAAGTCTTGGTTTGCATTAAATATTTTTGTTCATTTGTTACTTCAAATTGAACTTTTAGTATGAAGTACAGATATCAAAAATATATTTTTGCAGATTTTTCCCACTCTTCTGTAACAATACGTCCGACTGCCCTCGTAATTTCTATATGAACATTAACATGCATTTGTTCATTCGTTCAGTCATTTCTCTCTGCAGTTATTACAATCCAAAAAAACAGTTGCAGTTGTTGCAAAGAGCCAAACGTAACGTAAAGAAAAAAAAAAAAAAACAAACCCAATAGAGAAGAAATAGAAAAATTTGCATAATTTCTGGGACAAGTGCCAAATTGTAATGTAGTTTTTGGTACAAGTGCATGGTAAAATAATTTATATGTTTTTGTTACAATATGTACGTATTTAGACACATACACGTAAATAAGCCAACATATGTAGACAAATGAATATATCTACATATATAAGTCTATATATGTACTTATGCCTACAAATACCCCAGTTGGAAATTCTATAATTTACATATATTTAAATGGTAGTTAACTAGACAGATCAAACAGACTCTTCTCAAACATGAAGACAATGCCAGCAAATAATCTAAAATCTTCAATATCCTCTTAATTTTAAGCAATCATTTACATGTGTCATTGTTTTCAATTTACTCCATTTTTCCACTTGGATACTTGAACTGCAAGTAAATACTTCCTCTCCATGCCTGTTTAAATGTTCCCCTATGAAAGGCTTCTCATATATGTATATCTTGTAGATTGCTAATGTTTACGTTGTTTTTGTTTCCATTGTGTCAGGTGCAATTATCATATTGCAAATGGAAAAATAATAAAAAAAAAAAGAAAAAAAAAAAATGAAAAGAAAATTGTTCATTTCATTTCACTTCATACTATTTCTTTTTCTGCCATTTTCCATTTGTTCAGTTTTCAAATGCCAATCAATGCTTTTAGGAAACCCAGAAAAACAGCAGCAGCAACAACAAAACTTATTACAAAGATGACCTAGGCCTGGAATAACCAGTCACATAATGGATGAATAATAAAGAAAAGTAAACTTAAAATCTAAAATAATGTTAAATGCTTGAAAATATGTAGTATAAATACAAAGATTTGGTATTAAACAAAATATTAGATTGTTTTAATATTTTTGAATAATAGAACATATATATATCTTCTTTTTTATAAATTCTTGAAGATGCCTTTACTTGCTGGAACCTAAAATAAGTATTAAAAATTAACAATCAAAATAAACAACTATTGACAATTCTCTATTGACAGCAGTGAAAGACAAATAATTAAATTGGATTTTATATGAAAACCATGACTTATTAGGGACCGATTGTTATAATATTAAGTGTCCTGGTTGTATCTATGCCAAATCGCCCTAAATCTGTTGTACACTGTCGGACAAAATAAAGTGCGGTTTTAAATATTTTCTGTTTTTTGATTAAAACATATACTTATTATATTCTAATAATTATAAATTGTAGTTTTATTTTTAATTCAGTTAATATTTTATCTAATATTTACAAAGTCTAACCGCTTTTTATACCCTACACCACCATAGTGGCGAGGATATATTGGATTTGTGCATATGTTTGTAACGTTAAGAAATATTGGCAACACCCACCTTAAAGTATACCGATCGACTCAGAACCACTTTCTGAGTCGATTTAACGATGTCCGTCCGTCCGTCTGGCTGGCTGGCTGTCCATGTAAAGCTTGTGCGCAGAGAACAAGTCGCAATTTTGAAGATATTTTGATAAAATTTGGTACGTGCTATTTTTCGGCCCAAGGATGGATGGGATTGAAGCTGGTGGCAATAGGTCCATTATTTCACTTGGCCCCCATACAAATGTCCTCCCGAAATTGGGATTTACCGATCATAAATGTTTGAATTATACAAGTATCCAAAAAAATTTCATCACAAATGAGTTGTAAATGAAGCCAAATCACATCTACGAATTTTGTGCAGATCGGTCCATAATTAGTCGTAGCTCCCATATAAGGCCCACTTCCGAAAATCATTTTAAAGATTATAACTCTCTCAAAAATGTTGGTATCTTTCGTTAAGTCTTCTTTGGACAGTTCGAAACGAAATATTTAATTCTAGTTCATCCTTTTTATTTCTGGCTATTGTGAAAGAATTTTATTTTGTTAAAATTACAATATGATCATCGTTTAGCTTTGTGGTCTTACGTTTTCTGACACATAACTTGTGTAGGCTTTTGTTTGACTTTCATATTTTATACAAAGCAATTATTTGTTGCTGACCGCAGATTCCAATATCTTATACTTAGAACTCAAAGTTTTCTGTTTCATCCCATTTTCATGATTTAGTACCAACAAAACTTTTTTCTTTTCGGTTAAAACCCTCATTTCGAAAATGTATGTGTCTAGCCTTACAAAACCGCATTTTACTTTGTCGGACAGTGTAGATAATGAAGGCTAGTACATCAAATATTAAATTATGTAATCGCCAGTTCGCATAAAATAAGCTGTGACGGGAAAAACAAACATGTTTTTTTTTTAGTTTTAGTTTTAATATATTAAAATTAAAATTTTTGCCACAAATGTTTTTGGTGATTGTTAGACTATAACATTTTTTCTTTTAAATAGCAAGAATTTCTTTTTTAAGTTCCTGTTAGCTTTCTTTCTATGGAGCTTCGAAAACTAACCTCCTGGTCCACGATGTCGAACGATAACGTTCGCTTAGATAAGATTTAAGACACAAACTTTTTATCGTATCTATTTTTTACTTAATCAAGTTTGTTTATTCCACAATCAAGTTTGTGCCTTAAGTCTTGTCTAAGCGAACGTTATCGTTCGACATCGTGGGCCAGGGTGTAAAAAATGCACTTAAAATTTAGACATAATCACTTCTATCGTGAATAAAAATTCCACATGGAATTTGTTTCCTTTTCAAATTTTCCTATTAAAATTCAATGTTAAAAAAACAAAAGGGAACAAATTTCATGTGGAATTTCTATTCACGATAGGGGTGAATGAATTTTGATTTTTTTGTTTAAATTTATGATTTGTAAAATTTGAATATTTTTTAGTTTTCAGTGTCTGATATATTGTTTGAAATATTTTTTAACTGATAGACATTTCAGTGTTTAATTGCGAAATAAAATTTAAAAAATTCTTTACAAAGTTTTGAAATATAATGAACAGAATTTTATTGCAAATCCAGCTGTGTCTCGCAATTTCTCTTTTGAGTCATAAGCCACCTTTTCATAGGCCGGGTCACATATATCAATATCAAAACGCAGTTAAAATATACATATCTATGTCATTATAATATGGATACAATTTCGTTTTTTGATGAGAGTAGTGACGATAATTCTTCAAACATCCGGCTAGAAAGAAGTTTTTTACGTTATAAATCCGAAAATGTGTTACAAATGAACGATAGATAGTAACAAAGAAATCTCACAATGAGAAATTTATGAATAATTTTGCAGCTTTCAAACAAATTTCCGTTTAAATAAGACAGTGTTTCAATATATTTTGGTTGAATTGGAATCTGCAGGAAACCAAACAGATTAGAATAAAACAATTTCTATTAAAAATTTTATATTTTCTTACATTTTTGTTCTTTCCGTTAGCTTTTCGTTATAAAATTTGAGCGTAAGCAAAATAAAGAAAAATATCTAGATTGCGGAATCAATAATATGACAGACAATACTGTCTGTGTAGAAATGATACGGCAAAAAGAAAAATTACCGCAGCAACGGAAACAATAATTTTATTAAAATTAAAATTAAGCTGCCGCACAAAAATATCTTTTCACAATCGCGGAAAGGAATGAATAATTCGACCCAATAAATATTATAGTGTATAATTAAATGTAAATATATATGATTTGATCTAACCAAGGGCTTTAACAAAATATAAAATTAGTGAATAAATGAATGGATGAAAACAAACAAATTGCCCACGTTTAAATAAATAACATGTTAAAGGTGCCCCACAGCTGTGTCCATTTTCAAAACTATACTCCTTCGCTACGACCATATTAATTTTATATCAATCGGAAAATTTAGTTTTAGCCCCACTGTGTAAAATGTTAAAGTAGTCATGTTATTTCAATATGTCCATGTTTTGAAACAAAAGTCTTATTGAAAAGCCCTTTATATGAATCATAAGTTAAAGTAAGCAGATTTCAAATCTACAGAGAAATATATTTGATTATTATATTCGTTTTGTGCTGTATTGTTAGTGTGACCACCTCAATTTTGAGCGAAACTGGGACATTTTTCGAAAAAAGTACTAAAATCCAGAACATTCAAACTTAAAACCGGGCCATTTTTTATGGGAAAAAAACTTTATTATTCAAGTTAAATTTAGACAATTAAATATAAGTAATTTGAATCAAATTTTCTGTCGCTTTTTGTTTAAAATCGTATTTATCCCGTGATGAAATTTGCTTCAGCAATGTTGGGGATTCTTTAAAAAAATTGTAAAATTCAACGCATTCGTACTTTAAATTATATTTGAGAAATAGCATATGTTTCAAAGTATCTAGCTTGAGTTGCGATTCTTCTTTTGTCCATAATTTTGCGATCAACGAAAATATACGCTCTACACTTGCAGATGTTGCTGGCAAACAAAATATAAATTCAATGATTCGCGCGAAGCGACTGTACGGTACATTGTTACTTTGAAAATGTTTGAAACGTTCCACCCAACGGTGATGTGGTTTGGTAGAACGTGGCTTAGTAGGAGGATTATTTTTATTTCATTCGCTAATTTTCTCTGGAGTAATAAATTTCAATAGGTGACCAAACTCGTCAAACAATTCTACATTTTTGTCTTCAGGTTTTAACCATTTCTTTTCAACCATAAATTTGATCGTTGTTTCTACATCTTTCCAATTGTGGTGCAGCAGCGAGTCCCGTCGGATTTAATTGAAAATGAAATAAATAATCTTTTATTTACATTAAATTAATGACCTTGAAAGCCTGCATATAGGAAACTATATAAACTATTAATAGAGTCCCTTTTTATTTTAGTAAAACCAATTAAAAAAAAAAAAAATAATAAATGCGACCTTTAAATTTGTTGTATTTAAAATTGCAATGACTCTTTTTTGGCATGATGTAAGAGCTCTTTCTGAGCCCAAAAAACCCTTATAAAGGACTCTTTTCTGATATTATCTAAGAGCTCTTTCAGAGCTAAAAAAACCCTCATAAAAGACTTTTTTCTGACATTATATAAGAGCTCCTTCTGACTTACCATTTTCGAATGTAATGACCCTCTTTTCTGAAAGTTTTCGGAGCAATAATGATTGTTTTTTGGACTCATAAAGAGCATGAACGCTCTGGAAAAGGTGTCAGAAAATACTCTTTTTGGACTCATATGGCTTGCTGGGGATATACATCATTCATTTGAATGAATCATGCAAAAGAATTAATTTCCATTAAAATATGATGCGATATTGTCAAATTTCAATGAAATAGACTGTTTTACTGTTTAAGTCCACATATTTTTTATTTAATTAAATTCAAAATAAAAATTCGGGCCATGTCCTGGATTTTCCGGGCCAGTTGGTTGCACTATGTAATGTGTATAAACAGCTCTAGAGAGTATAAATGATAAATTAAAATTAATTTAATTAATTTAATCTTTTTTAGTTACTCTATGCTAAAATTTTGGCCTGCTTTATAACTTAATAACACTATTTTTGCATAGGAAATTTAACTGTATTTCAGGTGCAATGGTACGTATGATTATTACTTAATTCAATATTCCTGATAATCATACGCCCTGTGATACAGAATTTAATGATAACTCTGTGATACAGCAAAAAATTACACTCTCAATGGTTGATAACTTTATTACTAAATTTCTGTAGAAATTAAATTTGATCAGTATTTAAGGTGTAATAATTCGTATGATTATTCCAATAATTGTTCAAGCTAAAGTTTTTTTTGTAGAAAAATAAATAAAAATTTTTCCTGAAGATGCTACACAGCGAAAAATCGACAATAAAGATTTTATTTAAAAAGACCTTGAACTTAAATAATTATTGGAATATTAATGGAAAAGGTCAAATAAACTATGATAAGAAAAATCTGTATGATTATTATTAAATTCAAAATTCTTGATAATCACACGCTCTGTGCTACAAACAATTTTAAAGAAGAGCTGAGTGAAATATCGGTGAATATAATAGATAAATAAATAAAATTTTGACCTTAAGATTAATAAATAGTTCTTGTTTAGTTTAAGAACAATCTTAATGGACTAATGCCTTTAAAATTTGGTGTTTAAACTTTTTAGAAGCACACAAACCATTTCACGCACGTTGAAACCATTGAAACATAATTACCAAAAGCTTCGGTGAGCAATCGGAGTGCTTCAGCGGCATTTTTTTGCTCAAATTAAATAAGTAAAGCAAAACTTCTGAATCATAGATCTTAAAGAGTCTATATTAGAAACATAAATGTGGAATATGTTTATTAGAAAACCTAGTATCTATTTGTCTACAAAACACTTATTAGACAATGAAAATTACATTCGAGAAATTTTGGTGTTATTGCGGAGCCAACACAATTTGCTATAACACAATTTTATCGACAATAACAACCAAATTTCTCAAATTATCTTAGATAATATATATATCATTCGAAAGATCAGAGTTTCTTCTTTTTAAATCTAGAAAGAAATTGAAAATCGGAGCATTATCAACAAAATTACAGACTTATAGTGCGCAAAGGTACAAAAACCGGTTTTTTAACCGTAAAACCTGATTTTGGAGGTGTCCGGCATATTTCACTATTGGAAGCTTGTTTTACTCAACAAGACCTACAAGAAAAATAGTATCCGGTCCCAGGTTTTTCAATTTTGTAAAACTGTGTTAATTGATTAATACAATTTGTGTAAAATGTTTAAAAGTTTATTTTTATGAAAAGTTAAATAACTCAGTCAATTACTTATCTATTTTTAAACCAAAATATGCGTTGTAATCGTAAATAAACGTACTTTTTGAATAAATTTAATAGCATTATAGTTTCTTAATAAAATAATATATTAAAACTTCACCAAAGTTGAATTTTTTTTTTGAAAAATCTACAAAATTTGTGTTTGCTCGACAATAACATTAAAATCTCTCAAGTTTTCTTACATAAATTATATATCATTCGAAAGATCTCAGTTTTCTTAGATAAATTATATATCATTCGAAATATTTCAGTTTCTTCTTTCCAAATCTAGTAAAAAATTTAAAATCGGATCATTATCAACAAAATTACAGGCTTATAGTGCGCAAAGGTACAAAAAACCGGGGTTTTAACCGTAAAACCTGATTTTAAAGGTGTCCGGCATATTTCACTATTGGAATCTTGTTTTACTCGCCAAGACCTACAAGAAAAATATTATCCAGGTTTTTCTATTTCATTCAATTTTGTATCACTGTGTAATATAATATTTAGAATTGAAATTTTAGTTTGTTTTATAAGTGATTGTAAACAAATTTCTTTCAAATAATATTGATAAACAAAATGTTTTAATTTTGGAGAATAAATATCATTAAAATCATAATAATTATTGTTAATGAAAATTTTCCCTTATAAAAACTTTTTATGTGATCAACTCGGCAACTCTGTATTTCAATCAAAACAAAAATGAAAGTAAAATTAAATTTAAGAAATATAATAAAATTAATTAATTTCTCATCTTCTGTGGAATATGAGTGATAAATCATATATGAGGAACGATTTGAAAAGCAAGGCCTTCGAAGCAATTGCAAATCAAATGCAGCTGCCGTTTGAAGTTTACGTTTTGACAACATTTTGAAAATAAACTCTCACTCTCCTGTGTAAACAGTAATGCTACTTGCAAATGATTCGAGTTTTTCGAACAAGTTTTCGTATATAATACGTACACAGGACTCGCATGCAAGTACTTGCATGTGTAAATGCTGGGTTAAGATGATTAAGATGAGCAATATTGCAAAATTGTTATGGAATTATAGCTTATCAACTGCTAAAAGCACTAAATATAACTACAATAAAATATTATATAATATATGAACTTTAATTCATAAAGAATTGTCTACCCCCTACCGTTTAAAGTAAAAGCCAAGCGGCAACTAAATACAAAATAAAAAAAAAACTACTTTAAAACTGTAACAATTCTCCATTTAGACTTCCGGAAATATTTGTTTATTTATGTACATATATTTACCAATGAATGTATGTAAATATGTAGTAAGTGTTGCTTATTCCACAATTACCATTTTAATTTGAAACCATTTACATTTTATCCAAGCAATTCAAAATCCCAACAAGATGCAAAATCCTATTAGCATTTGGTTGTGTGTGTATGTGTCTGTGTTTGTCCATTTTACGACAAGTAAGTAAATGTGAAAGTAAATTCCAATACTGATGACTGTTATAGCAATTAAAAAGGCATAGGAAGTATTTAATCTTACTTAAGCTTTAAACTAAGGTACACAACAACAGCATTGAAAACACAAAAAAAAAAAACAAGAATAGACAAATAAAGCTATGTAAATTTAAACATGACTTTAGGTGACCCAGTATGGACAAATATGTGCTCTGCACAGTGACTTCATAGCATGAAAGCAAAAAACATACCATTATAAGGATGTTAAAGAGGAAAAGTTTCCAAAGAGAATGTTACCAGATAAATTATATTACAGGAAATTGTACATAAAACATTTATTTTATGCTGAAAGCTGTAGGAAAATTTATTTTAAAAATTGTGTAATAAACTTCGAGGACAATAGTGGCATCTCTCAAGGTGAAAATATGGATATGAGTAAAATCCTTGCTAGGTGTAGAATGATGTTTCTAGCGTTTATAGTTGTACCTTTGAATCCTTATGAACATACGTACAAATGTAGTAAGTTTAGGGCTTTCCCATAATTGATTTTCGCTAATAACACTGTGGAACATTTTTGGGATTATTGTCTGGGGGGTGAGAAATTCCAAGTCAGGGTGATGGTACTAGGTCCGTATAGTAAAACCCTCAAAGGGTTTGGCGTTCGTATGTGTCAGTTTTTTTTATGACCTTTTAAATTTTTTCCTTATCTTGATGTTTTTTCGCTTAGTTGTAACATTTTGGCAAAAACGTAGTTTAACATAACTCGAGAACCACTTGTCCGATTTTGATGAAACAAATACGAACGCCAAACCCTTTGAGGGTTTTACTATACTGACCTAGTACCATCACCCTGACTTGGAATTTCTCACCCCCAGACAATAATCCCAAAAATGTTCCACAGTGTAATTGTAACGCCCCAAAATATTAGTCTACATAACATAAATTCATGGGAAACTATACATTGAACAACCTTGGTGAGGCAGCCGGGTCAAAACTCAATGACCTACTGAGATATCTCACAGCTACAGGTTGGGTCTAGCAAGCACGACATATTTGTACACATTTTAGTTACATTATGATGGAAACGGCATTAAATCTGATGAGTGGTGTGGTCTTATTAAAACGGGGTCCCTTCGACTCTACTTAAGTGTTCGCACGTAGTGAACTACCACATAAACCAATCAACCAACCAACCAACGTCGTGATATTAAATTGTTTGTATGATCGGTCCAAAATAGGTCATTACTCCCACATATAACCAACCCTCATTTCTGAAAAACTATTTTTGCGTTTGAACGATTATACTTTCTTACTTTTTTTTATGTTGTGCACCCAATATTTCAGAATTTTTCGTTTGTATTTAGGAGGGTGTTCAAGATAGACAAAGTGAAGTCCTAGGCCTCAAAATATGACTTCAAAACGCTTTGGGGAAATCTGTAGAACATAAATATTTTTTTTTTCAAGGAACACCCTTCAAACCAGATTGCACACATATTATATTTAGTTACTTTTTCCTCTACGTATAACAATTCATTTCGAAACTTTTTTTGTTTTAAGCAGCAACTGTGACAAAATAACTTTAACCAAAAATTACAAAAAAAAAAAAAAATAAATAAATGAAAATAATAAAATTACAACAAAGAAAAAAAAACTAGCAACTACTAGGTACTTCAAATAAAAGTTTTTTTTGTTGTTGCAGAGTAACAAATCCTGTTGAAAAAAACAATGCAAAAACAAGGATCTTTTGAGTGTTTTGGTTATTGTTCTAGTATTTCTATGTTTTCATTTTACCTCAACTTCTCTATATATTCCTTGTTAGTAGAATTAAAGAAAATAAATTTATTTGTTTTTCGTTTACTAAAAACTATTGTTCTTCTCTTTTCTATGCCACATATTTTGCACTCTTTCCTGTTTAAGTTAACGAAAAAAAGCTAGAAAAATGTTGTCTACGAAAAAAAACAAGTAGTAAACACATGTGCCATGAATCCCTTGTTTTTGTTTACAACTTCTTTTTTGTTTTCTTTAGCAGAGGATGACACTTTGCAGTTGTTGCTCTTTCAAGTTGTTAGTAACAAAAAAGGACTAGAAAGTATGTCAGATTACTTAAAAGAAAAGGTTGCATTGAAACATGAAATACAGAAAATGCTTGCAAATGTTAAGGTTTTGCATGAGAAAAGCATACATGAGGGCATGTGAATGCCCTCCAGGATGTATGTTACAACACTGAGAATTTTCTAATTCCAATTAAATAACACCTTATTTTAAAATAATCTGTAAACACGGTTAAGATGTCTTACGTATATTGTATGTCTGTATAAGTTACAAATTGAAATTTTCTTACAAAATATCACACAGTCTCTATGAAACCTTAGTACACATTTTTAAATGAGTTTTTTAAGATTCAAATACTATGAGCACAAATTAAATTTCTGCTACGTTCAAGTAGCTTAACCTTGTGTGATATTTTAAAGCACACACACAGAAAAAAAATGCCAAACTTAAATTAAAATTACACAAAATGTACATTGACTCAAATTAGCTTGCTATTTAGGGGGGAAATTATTCAAAACGATAAGCTAATCGCATGCAGAATAAGTACATCTGCAGGCAATTTAATTTTAGTTTTATTGAAGAACTAAAAGCAATTATATTTAATTTTTAAAGTCAGTAGTAAATTGTTTTAATATTGAAGATGAATGTTGTTTTTAGTATAAAACATCGTTTTTAGTATAAAACATCTTTTTTAGTATAAAACAAGTATAAATAGGCTTAAATTCAGAAAATATTTCTGTACACATTGCTAAGAACACCAGAAAATATCGAATTCTATTATCAATTGGGATACTAACCTTAATCTGGCTGCTTAACTTGCTATCCAAATCACCGACTAATCAGATATAATAGAATTTATTCTGCAAATGTCGAACGGCTCTTAAAGAAGAGTTCGAAGAGACTGACAATTGCACAGATCTCCTCAACTCAAATCGAAGCTAAAAGATTGCACAGAAAAACTTAGAGAGCTCCTTGGAATGTCGGAAAATTGAATTACAAAATAAATATTGGGAAAATCAATCGGATTAATCTTTATGACGAGCGACTAAATATGCAATTATACTAAAAAAGGGAATGTGTTTGTTGAGCATTTCAAAAAATCATTTACTCTAAACACATCAAATGAAACAAATGACTTGCCACCGGTTTAACACCATTTTTGAGCTTTCGTACAAAACGTCGTATATTAGTATAAAACGTTGTATTTTAGTATAAAACGTAGTTTTTAGTATAAAACGTAGTTTTTTTTGTATAAAATGTAATTTTTAGTATTAAATGTCACTTTTTAGTAGAAAACGTAGTTTTTAGTATAAAACGTTGTTTTTAGTATAAAATGTAATTTTTAGTATAAAATGTCGTATTTTAGTATAAAACGTAGTTTTTAGTATAAAACATTGTTTTTAGTATAAAACGTTGGTTATACAAAGTGGCACAAAAGTAATCCTCTTATCAGAAAATGCTATAAATTTTGCGAGGCCCCTAATGTCAGTTCTGTTTTGACATTTGTGTAGTAAACACATGCGATATACACGTTAATAAACAATGCTACGCTACACTGCTCCAGAACGCGGAATATTGCTGACAGAACTGACATTAGGGGCCTCGCAAAATTTATAGCATTTTCTGATAAGAGGATTACTTTTGCACCACCTTGTAGTATAAAACGTATTTTTTTAGTATAAAATATATCATTTAGTATAAAACGTCGTTTTTAGTATAAAATATAGCTTTTAGTATAAAATGTCTTTTTTTTAGTATAAAACGTTGTTTTTAGTATAAAACGTCGTATAAATGTCGACGACCAAGCATATAGATGTCGATTCTTTTATCAAAAATTTCAATCATTCTGCTGCAAAAGGCGGGTATATTTTGTTAATGAATTTTTAAAAACAAAGCCCAATCACACCTCCAGACCACATAGCGGTTTACAAAGTGACACGGTTTGAATGTAAAGGCTTCTTCTCAACAGTTATCCTTGGATTTTTATAAGCCTAAATACTACAATCTTATCAACAAAACCTTGCATGGTATTCCAATACACTTGCCCCTCGATTTACACGATAGATGCGTTCCTGAAAAAATCGTATAAATCGAAATAGAATATTTTTGTATGAGAAATCGTGTAAATCGAGAAAAGACCCAAATACGAATAAATTTAAAATTTTGTTTAGAAAATTCATTTATTTTAAAGTAAATTAAATTATGTATATAAAAAATAATTAAAAGCAATACATAGATTGTACATACATATATACATTGCATTAATAAAACAAAATAAATGGAACTCATAAAAAATATTCCATGTCAGTATGTACACTAAAAAAACAATTAGAAATATATTAGATATATGTACATATTTATATAAAGCACGTATATGAATCAGTCATCACTTTCAAATAATTCTTCATCACTGTCTTCCACTACTAATCGTATCTTTTTGGTAGGCGACATATCACTTTCGTCTCTAGATAATATTTCATGCGAGTCTGATTCGATACTTGATAAATTAGAGATAACACCAGTTCGTAGAGATTTGCAAGTATAATTTGTAATTAAAATTTGTGTTGAATTATTGTTTAAGTCTTTATATACCTCCTGATATTGGGCTACGCCCTGTGAAATGTATCGCGGGAATGCAAGGGCTCTTTCAATATTTGGTTCATTTTTAAAAAAAATTATATCCCAATTTTCGGCCTAATTCAAGCCCTTCTCAAATATTTTTTGTTGTCAGTGCTACTGATTCCGTAAAACCTTCATCGGAATCGTTGTCGTTTGCTTCGACCACCATATTTACTAAATCTTCAACATATAGTTCTTTACTTATCATCAATTCTTCAACATCATCTGCACAAAAGTCATCAAAACCTTCACCTCCTACTGTATGGTCCAACTGAACTATCTCAGACATTTAATGCTCCAAGGATTGACAAGGTAGTATAATATTTTCTCCTACATCTGGCCACAAATATTTCCAACAGCCTTTGAGCGTTGATTGCTTGAGTGCTGTATAAATCAATTCAACGTGCTTTACATAATCTAATATTGTAAATTTTTTTAATCATTTTCCATTTGATTGCTTGATATACAATGCTTTAAAAGTCGAAATTATTCCCTGGTCTAAGGGCATTCGCATGTTGCAAGTCTTGTGGATGTCCAGGAGCATTTTCAATTGCTAGAAGCACTTTAATGACAATCCCTTTTTGTTTAAATACCGCTTTGCATCTGGGACAAATATACATTACAATACGAAAATACACATTTGAAAATATTCGTTAATTTGAAAAAATAATTTTTCCTAAAATTATTAAAAATAAAAAATCGTGTAAATTGAGGTAATTTCCACATCCCTCGTTGTAAATGAAAACCAAAAAAATCGTGTAAAAGTGAAATCGTGCAAAAAAAGTATCGTATAAATCGAGGGATAGGTGTATGCCCCTTTTGTTTATATGTATTTGTATATGTAGTTTAGTGTGTGGCATAAAAAGGTACTGGAGATGGGCGTTGGATTATTTAATCTAGGTGTTACAATTGCACTATAAGTAACTCCTCTAACCGAAAAGTTGTATTAAAAATATACCAAATAGTATCTAAAATTACTAAGTTATTATTTTTTCATGAGTTTCATTCATTTCTTTTGACATATTCTCCCTACCGCATGCTTCCATTCTCCCGTTATTATTATGTGATAAAGTTAATTATCATTGTTTGACAATGACGGTTTTACAAGTTGCCTCTAATTACTGTTGCTGTTAATGTTTGTTGTGTCTTAAAATAAAACAATTTGATTAATTATTTAATTCATTAAATTGACCACCAAATGGCGTTCAACATTTAGGTCTAAAAATAAAATCAAAATTAATATTTCATATTGAACATTAAAACAATTTGTATATACATTAAATTAATAACGCAATAAATACTTTTAGAAGAGGCAGGATAAGAGAAGTAGAGCGCTCTGAGGGCCACAAACTACAATATCAATAATAATACTCATCAATTTATAATTTCCTAAAATAAATAAAATGTAACATAACAAAAGGAAAGGAGATTTACTTAAGTTATTTACAAAATTCATATGCCCTTATTCATAAAAAATTAAAGTAGACTTCAAATGTACTTTAAGAAAATTTTGTATGAACATTTTGTCTAAAAGCACACTTCAAACCTACTTTATTTTTTATGAATACGGCAGATAGTCTTATTGTCCTATCATCAGGACACAAATGTTTGATAATTATAATAATTTTGTCACTTAACAAAACTCTAAAGTCATTGGGAATTCATTGACCGTTAAAAGCTGTTAATGATGTCAATTTCAGTTTATTATACCCACCTTAAAAAAGATGGGGGTATCTTAAGTTTGTCATTCCGTTTGTAACACAATATTGGTCGTAGAACCAAAAAAATCTATATATTCTGGGTCCTTATAAGATTTTAAGACGATCTAGCCATGCCCGTCCTTCTGTCCGTCTGTTGAAGACATAATAGAGCTTCGAAAAAAATACATAGAACAATGAAATTTTTACCAAAAATTTTTTATCCACCGAAATGTTTGGTATTGAAAATGGTCAAAATCGGTCCAGTAGGATCCGAGATATAGATCCAAATTAAAGACTACCTCGATATTTTTCAGATATTTTTTGCTGTTTTCTTCAAATATAATGCAGATAATATCATGAAATTTTGCACACTTTATTTTTATTATAAAAGGTCCTATTGAATATGGTAGGAATCGGTGCACGATTTCTTATAGTCTCCATATAAATGTCTTTCCGTAATATGGCTTTATGTATATACAAATGTCTATAGAAAAGTCGTATCCATACAAACGTTTCACGGAAAGCTAAATCTCAAAACGGTTCATATTTTACATATCACCATATAAAGTCCACTTCCGAAAATCACTTAAATGCGCTTGAAATGTATCAAAAATAATCCAAATTCACATATAAATCGTCGCACCAAATTTCATGATGATAGGTCCATATTTGATTATAACCCCCATATAAAGTCCAGTTCCGAAAATCACTTAAATGCGCATAAATCCTTTAGAAAAATCAAGTTGGAATTTAACAGAAATATAGAAATATCGTCGCTCTCAATTTTATGATGATCGGTATTTTTTTTTTTACCGTAGTACCCATAAAAGGTCCATTTCCGAAAATCACTTAATTGTGTATAAATCTCTTGTAAACATCACTATCAAGTTGGAATTTAGCACAAATTATATTAACCTATTATAAGCTCTCATCAGCAATAAGTTTAAATTCGACAGATAGTCCATACATATACAGAAATATTCATACTCCATTTTATGATGTTCGGTCCATATTTGAAAGTTCACTTTGAAAAATCACTTATAAAAATCACTGTTACGTTGAAATTTAATACAAATAATTCGCATATATAGTACATATGTACATACAAATCATTGTATAGAATTGTATGATTTGATAGGCCCGTAATAGTTCATAGTTTCCTTATGAGGGCTACTTCCGAAAACTTATTAACCTATATAAACGTTCATATCGAATCGAAATTTTACACAGATCTGTTATAAGTATAATTTTGCAGAGCTCCCATACAAACTCCAATTTTGACGTCTCAAAAAGCCAAAATCAGTATTCTATGGTACTTAATTTATTGTGTGTTAATGCAAATCACTTTATGTTACACCCTGTAAAATTATAAACAAAGTGCAGTTCTGAGAGAAAGAGACAAATAGAAATTATGGATTATAAGTGGAATATGCATATGAAATTCATCTAAAATAAACCTGAAACAAATAAACCCCACTTTGGGGTCTTGTGGCCACGCCCTTTATGTTCTATAAGGTCGACATTTAAAACATAAGCACGACTAAACCTCTTTTATGGCCATTTTGTTTTGTCAAAATGCGATCATTTATCTTTCATTATGGATTTGATAAAATATAAAATAAATATTATCTAAACATTTATTATGATCCTATTGGCCTATTCACGTCATCTCTACGATAGGCAAAGTGTTACTCAACATGTTCTATGTGCGGATCTATTGTCACAAATTTTTATATTAATGGATAAACGGTTTTTGTAGCATAAAACATAATTTTTAGTGTAAATGGTTGTTTGTAGTATAAACGTGTCTTGTAGTATATAACGTAGTATTTAGTATAAAACGTTTATTTTTAGTATAAAGCGTCGTTTATAGTTTAAAACGTCATATTTAGTATAAAACTTCGATTTTAGTATAACACGTCGTTTTTATTATTGAATTTCGTTTGTAATATAAAACGTTACTTTTAAAAAAAAGTATAAACGTGTCTTGTAGTATATAACGTCATTTTTAGTATAAAACGCCGTTTTTAGTAAATTTGGTGTGTAATATAAAACGTCGTTTTTGATATAAAAAATATATAAAACGTCGATTGTGTTATAAAACGTAGTTTTCACTATAAAATATCTTTAGTATAAAACGTAATTTTTAGTATAAAGCGGCGGTTTTACTAAAATCTTTTGTTTGCATTATAAAACGTCGTTTTTAGTATAAAACCTAGTTTTAAGTAAAAAACGTCGGGTTTAATATAAAACGGCGTTTTTATTATTGAATTTCGTTTGTTATATAAAACGTCACTTTTTGTTAAAAAAGTGTCTTGTAGTATATAACGTAGTTTTAGTATAAAATGTCATCTTTTAGTATAAAACGTCGTATTTAGTATAAAACGTTGATTTTAGTATAACACGTCGTTTGTAGTATAAAACGTCGTTTTTAGTATAACAAACGTCGTTTTTAATATAAAACGACGTTGTTAGTATAAAACGTTGTTTCAACTTCGCTCAGTGTGGTAGGATCTAATTTTTGTAGAAACAAATCTACAAATTCTAAATTTAAGTATTGAAAATTAACTAAACAAACTTTCCAAGGGCGGAGCTCAAAATACCTTAAACATGTAATTTGTTTAAACGTGTGAGATTTGTTTGCTATTCATCTAAATTCCAGATTTTTGTATTTTCTAAAACTGCTTCCATATGCTATTTAATCCTATATGGTTTTCAAGTTATAAACATTTGTAAATGGAAATTTCAAAGTTACATCAAACACTGCTCAGTTTTTTTTAATATCAGACGGAATTTTTAATTTTTCAAATTTCCCAACAAATACAAAATATTTCAAAGCAATATCTCTTCTAGGTTTAAAAATAAACGATTTTCGATTTAAGAAAATAATAATAGACATTGTTGCTTAAAAAACTGCCTTAACTCTTTATTTGTTAAAGAAATTAAAGCAGAAACTTTCTTTCAGAATATAAAACAACATTTATATTTGACTAAAAAGTCAATTTACAAAGATAATTTTATTATAAAAAACATGTACAATTTTACAAATATGTTACCCCTACACCGTTTCGAATGTGAACTATTTTTCAATTTCAACTTAAGGCCATATATTCCAAAAATGGGACTAGAAAAGGGAGCAGTTGCAGAAATATGTATTAATTAATCCATAATTAGAATTAGCGAAAGGTAATAAATAATAATTTTATAGTAAAATATTTAGTACACAGGTACTTATTCTAAAGCCTAACTTCAAGAGGTGAAGAGAGGAATTCCTGCAATAAAATAAATAATTAAATATAGTGTAAAGTATTTTTAGTATTTAAACCATTCACAAGACTTTAATTATTTCTACTTTTTCAAAAAACTAAACATAACAAAAATAATAATAATAATTAAAACAAAACCATTTCACCTTAATTACTTTGAGAAATAAATGTCTAGTTTATTAAATAAGATACTAAAATGTATTTGTTTGTAATGTAAAAGTTTGATAGACTTGTAACCTGTAAATAAATTTCAAAACACAACAAGCTAACTAAACTTTTATCTATTCATACCTACCTACATAAATATGTATGTATGTTTGTTAGTACATTTATGGCTAAATTCACAGTCTTTAGTTAGCTAATGGCAAAGGCAATGCTAGTTTGCCATAAGAATAACAAGTAATAGTTAAACAATAGTTAGTATTTTAGTTTACCAATGGTTAACTAATGACCGAGAATTCGGCCATTAGACATACAACTGACTGTATGTTTGTCTGTCTATCTGTCAGCCTGGTCAGTTGACAAACTGACTAGTAATTTTGAACATGTGTGTTCCAAAAATCCATTATCAAAATCACACAAGGCAACTGAAGAATCTTTCTATTTCGTTTTCTATATTTTGATACATAATTACTCTTGTACATTTTTAACTTTTTGTTTTCTTTTATTTTGTTGTAAAATTGTAACTATTGGCTACCTATGAGTATTCTGGCCAATTAGTTTAATTAGAGAAAAGGTAGTCTGGGTGGTGGAGGGTTTTATTGAAATATGTCAAAAATTACTAAAAAAAAGTCTTGTAGTTGTTGTTACAATTATCTGTAATTGATTTTATGTTTGCATTTATATTTACCTGTAATGGAATTGCTTGTTAAATTATAAATCATGCGTTTATTAAGAAATTTAAGGTTTTAGAAACGTTTTGAGTTTACAAAGATCACAATCATCAGTGGCAAGACGTTTTGATTTGAAGGACTATCTACAAAACAATGAACTTTTTTTTTTTGTCAAAGTCTATAAAATTTTTGATTTCCTCAATAATTTGGGTTACTGTACTATTTCTAATACGAAGGCGTTTCCGAAACTGCTTAGTCTGGTACAGAAAAGGAGTAGTTAGTTTCTCAAAAACATTTTTATTTTTCAATATAATCTCCTTAAACTTCAATAGTCTAACTTAGTCCAACGCTTATCTAGCAATTCTATTCCTTGATTAAAACAGTTTTCCTCAAGGTATTCATAATAGTGGTTTACAACTGTAATTGCATCTTCATTTGAGGTAAAACCCTTGCCAGCTAGGAAATATTTTAGAATTGAAAACAAGTAAAAGTCACTGGGATCTAAATTAGGAGAATAAGGTGAGTGGTCAAGCAACTCAAACTTTAATTCGTTGATTTTAGGCACTGTTAAAACACTCTTGTGCGCTGGTGCGTTGTCTTGATGAACAATTATTTTTTTGTGTTGTAAGCCAGGGCGGTTTTCTTGAATTTAAATATTTAATTGATCCGAAATGTTGTAATAGTACTGTGAAATTATTGTTTTAGCCTTTTGCAGATAGTCAATCAATAAAATACCTTCAAAGCACCAAAACACCGTTGTCATACTCTTAACAGCCGATTGATTTGTTTTTGCCTCCTCCTCTTCAGTCCATTGCTTGGATTGTTCTTTTGTCTCTGGAGTATAGTGGTGGATCCAGGTCTCATCCACAGTTATGAAACGATGCTTAAAATCCATTTTATTTTTCTTAAAACGATCCAAACAAGCTTGAGAAATTTTCATTCGTTCATTTCACGCGTTTTTGGTCGACCATCTTGCAAAAAGCTTTTTCATCTGTAGTTCTTCATGCAAAATTAAATGGACTCGATAATTTGAGATGCCCATGATTTCAGCTATTTCACGCACTTTTATTCGTCATGCACTTTGGCTACAATTTTTGTTGTTGTTGTTGTTGTTATTTTTGGACGTCCACTACGTGGTTCATTCTGCTTAAATTCTGCAACCCTAAAACATTCACCATATCATTATGAATTTCTTGTCCCGATAAACTGTTTTTATTTAAATATTTAATAACGCCACGAATTTCTAATTTTTCCATTGTATGAAAATCGCGGATGCGCCTTTTTTGACCACCTGTTCCTATATGAAAGAATTGTCAGATCGAAAAGAAATTTAACATGTGTTCATATCATAGATAGAAGTTTCCAAAACACTTAACTTTTTTCTGGGTATATCACGCTTTCTGTTCTAGGTTGCGAAGTTTCGGAATCGGAATATTTTGTGTTCTCTTAAAAAAAAGCATTATAATATTCTGACATAAAAATTTATAATAAATAAAGGAAAAATACCAAATATAATTGAAGGATTTACTTGGTTATATTTGTTGTAAAAACAAACCATAAATATATAATCTATTATAAGTTATTTTCCAGGCATAGTTTAAATTACGTTTCGTATTTTAAAACTATAAAACACCACCTTCTATGTTTGAAGTGTCAGTTCTTAAACTACTTATTGAAATACTCGAGTATTTTGCAAGTTTTATTTTATTTGTATGAAATTGGAAAAATATTACAGGAGAAGAAAAAGACTAAAAACAAAAATGCGATATGCGTTAGTTGAAATGCAAAATATGTAATGTTGCATATTAAAGTAGAATTATAGAATTAAATCCCAATATTTTTATTAAGTAAAATGTCTTTGTATTTTTATCAGAAATATTAAAAACTGCAACTTTTTCATAGACATTTTTGTACTAAGCATTTTTGGCTTGAGTTACAGAGAAAAAATATAGTTTTGTATGTTTACCACAAAAATTTCAAAATTCTTACAAGTTGTTTAACAATGTTATGGTCACTGTAATTATTTATATGATTGCGGTAACTATAATATGGTTAAGTTACAATTCAGATTATTACTACAATCATATATACGATTGTAGTAATTATGTGTATATATGTAGCGATCAAGTTTATGGTGAATCTATTTATCATAATTTGTTGCTCTTTTATTATTATAATAGAGGACAACATTATATGGTAGAATCTTTCATCATACAACTGATTACCATAAACATTACATAATTGCTATAATCATAAATATGATTGATATAGTCAAATGAATCGTAACTTAACCATATAAATAATCATATAAATAATTACAGTGACCATAATATTTAAAAAATTTTTTTTTAAAAATATTGAGATACAGTCAAAGCCCGGTATAACAAATACTCACTTTAACGAATTCGGGATATAACGAATGAGTAAATTTCTTACATTGACTACCTTATATAAGGAATGTTTTATAATTTTCAAGCTATAAGTATAACGAATGATTTAAAAACTTGTATGTACATTAAAGCAAATGAAAAGTAAAATCGTTTCAAATCTTGAAACTACAAACAATGGATCAAAAAACCGTCGATTCCTCAGAAAGGGAGAATATCCCGTAATGGAGGAAAAGCTCTATCAGTGGTTTCTTAGGCAAAGGAAGATTTTTATTCCGGTCAATGGAACAACATTAAAATTGAAGGCTATGGAAATTCAAAACCAGAGCTGCACTGGTGGTTTTCATGCTAGTGATGGCTGATTACCCAGATTTAAGAAAAGCTATGGTGTACAACTTTTGAAGGAATCTGGAGAAAAATTGTCATCAAGAGAAGATTTGTTAGATCCGTTTAAGAGCAAGTTGCAGAGAGTTATTCGAGAAGAAGGTTTATCACATGATTCTATATTTAATGCTGATGAAACAGGTTTGTTTTGGAAAATGCTGTGAATGAAGATGACGAAAATGAAAAAATATTGAAATTGATGACCAATTTACTAATAAATAAACGAAAATAAAGCCTTCTAAAGTAATAAAATGTTTTGATAAATGTACACAATGGGGTTCCCAAAATAATATTAAATGAGTCTTCAAGTCACTTGTAAACTAACGTCTATAAATGATTTTTTTCCACCAACTCAAATAATTTTTAACACATTTTGATAAAAAAAAAAAAAACTTTGCGATATAACGAATTTTTCACTATAACGAAAGGGCCTGACAATATATCGTTCGTTATACCAAGCTTTGACTGTAGTTGTGGTAAACATTTTGTTTTCCATTTTATTCCGAAAATAACTTTAAAAATCACAACTCTCTTAAAAATTTTGGAATACAAATATTAGTCAACACAAATCTGTTTCATATATACAAAAATCATTAGGCTCATTTTTATGATGATCGGTTCATAGTTAGTTATAGGTCCCAAATGAGACCCATTTCCGAAAGTAACTTTAATGAACATAAATCTCTTAAAAATTTTGTTAGCCAAATAAAATTCAGCACAAATAAGTTACATATATACAGATTTCATGACAACTAATTTTCTAACGTTCATTCCATAACTACTCGAAGGTCCTATATAAAACCTCCATAAATCTTTTAAGAGTATTTATATCAATATAAAATTTAGCACACAACATACACACACATGCACAGAAGTCATGAAACGAAATTCTTGTCATTGCTTCCAAATAGCTCCTATTTCTGAAAAACTGTTTTAACACATATACTGGCTGTAGGGTATTATATGGTCTTGCTTGACCGACTATACTTACTTACGTGTTTAATTGCAATTTAATGTATTTCTGATCTACTTATAATAGTTTATTTGTAAATATATTTTCATAAGTTTAAATCAATAGGATTTTACTTTCATTTCACTTCACTCATAGAAATTACGCTCCTTTGACTTACTGTAATTGCAGTAATTTCTTTTCCATTTCAATTTGCTTTTCTTCTACCATTTCGAGTCCTCAGAAATGTTGAATTATCCTAGTTTCTACTGCTGGCATTCATTTAACATTGAAAAGTCATTATTTTAGACTTTTTTACACGTAAAAATACGTTAATAAGCGTAAAATTTGTACCTGTTTTTTTCTCTCTCTCTACATGTATATTTTTTACGTTTCTTATATTTTCTTGTTTGCTCCTCTTTCATTTCTGTAGCAGCTAGTGTTTCTTTACTGTGTAAGTTTGTATTTATGTGACGTGCTGTTTGTTTTGCTGAAGTTCCTTTGATTTCCGTTTAGTATATTAACAACGGAAGTCGATTGCTTTATAGCTTTTCATTTCGAGGAAAATAAAAACGATTTTCTTTTCATTTATACTTTGTTGCTTTTACGGTTGCAGTGTTTTTTTTTCTTTGGTTTGTTTGTTTGTAAATTCCTCTGAAAGTCTGGTGTTTTTATTTTGTTTTATCGACGTCGCTGTAAAAACAATGCCATCAATTACTGGAAATATTGGTTGAAATTTTTGTGTTTTGTAGCCATTATTAATGGTGAAAGGAGAACAGTTAATTATTGTTTCATGTAATGATTTACATTTGAATGATTTGTTTGCTTAAATGAATAATATTAAAATAGTTGGCTATAGAAAATGTTAAGTTTATCTCTTGTTATACAAAACATAATACAATTATGCGCCTAGGTTATATTTTCCACTATGAAGTAAAACTGAAATCATTTTCAATTCCACATAAACAATTTCATGGCGTTCTAGAAAACGAGTACAACTTTTATTGTACCATGAACCAAACTGGAAATTGTCAGCCATGTAACAACAATTTAATATCCTGTACACCAATACCTCGCTTTGCGTCGTTTAGTACTAATTAATTAGTACTAATCTTTTCTATGCGTCGTTATATTTTCGAGGTTGCGTTGTTTTGGGTTCGAGTCTTTATTGTTTTTTTTTAATTTTTTCATTAGACCGTAAAACGATGACCCATACAGGAAGTACTTTGATGATCGAAATGGAGTCATTGCTTTCTATTTGGATTGAAAATTAAGTTGCGCAGAGAATACCATTAAGTAAACTGGTAATTCAGACAAAAGCAAAAAGCTTATTTGATGACATAAAAAGTCAAACATTATCCAACGATAATGCTAGTGGTAGTAATGCAGACAATTACTACAAGGAAATTTATTTTACGTTGAAAAAAAGTTGTTTAGCAAATATACGATCAATTTTTTGTGAAACAAAACCGACGACTTAGTATTTTCGTAACCCTAGAACCTATCTTCGTTCTTTATATCGTTTGCTATAGAAAATCTCAATTCACTTTGCGTCGTTTCAATTTGCGTGGTGTTTTTTTTTTTTGAACGTAACCCCGACGCAAAGTGAGGTATTGGTGTAGTTGATTTTGTAAACAAATATATGAGTATAAGGTTTTCCAATAATTGTCGTAAAAACTTTATGCCAATTAATTTGACAGTTTATTAGTTATGTGTGTAATTTGTCCATAAGTATGTAATTAAAATTACTTATACGCCATGGAACACATGTAAATAATGGACGATAAATGAAGGATTTCTAAACTAACAAAAATAAAAATTTCTAAATCGAACAGTCATTTGTTTAATTCACTAGTAATGTCGTATGTTTATATTTTGAGCAAAGTCGTATGTTTATGTTGTCAAACCTTCAAAATGACAAAAGAAAAATATTTTAAAAACTAATATACAAAACATAAAGTATTAATATTTTTCAAATACATATTTTCCGCTTTCACACTCATCAATACTGACTCGTCCACAGCGTGACCGTCAGCGCTACTAAAGTATCAATTTGCAACTTTTTCGACCGTCTTGCCACTTTTGGTGCTACTTTTTTAAAATGTTCTAAATCTGCTATTATTTGCAAAACTTTGCCACTTTTTGCCCCCTTTTTAAAATAGCATCAATAATTTCAAGTTTTCATCAGCTTATGTACGTATTCTTTTCTTTGACAGGTTATTATTTTATATCAATCTGTATAGAAGCTAAAATGTTTGTAACGAAATATGAAAGTTTTAAGTGATCATTGCATTTGTCTTTGTTTTCTGATCTGCAAATGAGGCATATACTATATACTTAAAACCATGAACAAACTAAACAAAACTTTCCAAAGTGAATCTTCACAAATCATATTCCTAGTTTCCTCTACAAAACATATATTATTAAAATTATTTATAATTTTTTTTAAAAAAAAGAACACTTAAATACAACAAACTTTGAAAATATTGACTATAAAAATTCTGTCCCCCTTATTAATATCAAGAATATAAATAACATTTATATTGGCCATGAAGCGGAAATTGATATATGTACAAATAGTGGGTGGCCAAATTATTAGTTACACTATATTAATTAAGATTCAACCGCTTTTAATACGTATATAAATTTATTTCTTGTACCAGATATTTTCGTATTTTAATTGTGGTAATACTGTTTTGTGCACTGTCAACAATGATTGGTGACATTTTAGTGCAGTTGTAGATCATTATCTGTCATTCTGCTCTGAAGTGTGAAATATGCAATTTTGATTAAATTGATTAAAGGCTGGCATCACGATGAAGAACTAAAAGAAAATGTTCAAAAATGCATTCAGAGCATGCCAAAAAAGGTGCAAGCTGTAATTGATGCCAAAGAAGGTTCTACGAAATATTAAGATTTTTTTTTTCAAAAAATTTTGTAATATTTCTTTTCCTCAAATATATATTTTTAAAACAAACGATTTTTTTTTTAATTGAATTAGAAACACTTAATTTACCTAAAAGAACAAATAAAAGGATAAATTTCCACTATTTTAAAATGTTATACGGCTTCAAACTAAACAATTTTGCCTGTGTAACTAATAATTTGGCCACCCACTGTATGTGTAGAAAAACTTTCTGAAACATGTATACTTGAGATAAAATGCAATTTATAAAAATTTTACTAAAAACTGTGTAGTAAAGAATTCTCTAGAATTGACATTTATGTTAAAAAACTTAATGCATTTTACGATTTTTAGATACAGCATTTTTAAGGGCCAATGAAGATATTAATTATTTTGAAATTGTTTCAGAGTTTGCTGATATAATAACTGACCCAGAAGAGTTTATTAACGCATTCAAGTTATTAGAAAGTAAAATAAATGATAAAAGCTGTGAGCATATCTTTACAAATTTAAGTTGGGAAACTTTTTAGTATGAAGTGGGAAAGCTAAAATATACATCTGCTGAACCTTTATTTGTGAATTTATACCAATTTTCATTTCTTAAAACATATTTTTGAAGTCTACTTTAATTTTTTATATATAAATACGACAGTTAATGTTTAAAGTTTTTCAACAAGTTGTTGATTTTTGTAATAAATTTTTAAACTATCATGTTTAAACAGCTGCAGTAAATAAATAAACTACATTGTATAAAAATTTTTTAGATTAAAGCAAAATAATGTTATATCCTTATTTTATTTATGTTTTCGTTATGTTTTGTGGTTATAATCTCTAAATAAAATTAAATTTTTTATTTTCATGAATAAAATTAAATATTAAACCGTGTTTAATCATCAATTAATGTTTTTTTAATTGTTGCCCCTTTAAAAAAAAAAAAATCCCATTTTTGGTGGCACTTTTTCTTCAGAATCCCCCTTTTGTGCCACTTTTCAGGCAAGTGTTTTTGGATGAGAAGGTAAAAGAGTATAAAAGGGATAAAAACTTGACGATAGTAGTCAGTTTTCTTATTTCCTTTTGCTTTTTTTTCCCTTTCAAGCATGTTGATTTGCATTAAAAAGTATGTAAATTATTAACGTGTGTGAGTGAAATGGCAAGTTCAAAAGTGAATTGAACAAAAATTGCTCAGTTAAAACTGAAGAGTGTGAAACAGGACTAAAACAACAATATTCATTACTAACATTTTTTGTTTATTAATTCTATTTGCTTGTTTGGAATTTTTTAGTCAGTTTGTAATTTGAGTGTTACCGTTTCGTTATTTTTTTTTTAAATTAAAAAGAGTAATTTTTATGTTGAGAAATATATTTTAACCTTTGCCAACATTTACAGCCTGTTTATAGAATACGACTCGCCCAACTCGCGACTCGATGACCGGTGGACGAGTGAGAAATAAAAAGCGTTTATAGAACGCGAGTCGATTTTGTCCTGCCACTTACGTTAATTCGCTTATATGACAAAATTGTTTGAAGCCCTACTATTGCCAACGTGTTAAAAAATATTATTTAATTATATTTCTTCATACAAAATTTAATATTAAACCTTACAAGATGGCAACCCTACTATTATGAAAAATATCAAATAAAGATAAACAAACAAAAAAGTAAAACAAAATTTTTTTTTTTTTTTTTTTTTTTTTTTTTTTTTGCAGTTAATTATTTATTGAATCTTCAAAATGAAATGACAATAAGTATTCAAATCTTAATACTAAAAAGAAAATAATAAGCCCAGCCAGTGCTAGACAAAAATTTTTATGATACTAAAAAAATTTCACATCAACTGATCCAGTCATCTATTTTGCGCTTGAGTTAAAGCAAGGGTATCCCTCCTTCTCAACCGATTGTGGCCACTAAAGTTAAGGATGTCTCGTGCAAGGGGGTTTGGATGGTGTTCAAGTTTGCTGACATACTTTGACGCATATTTTGTAAATTCGACTTTTACTAATGGCACGCCTAGATCTTTGTGGATTCGAGAATTTTTAACATACCATGGTGCTGCAGTAATTATACGTAGAATTTTATTTTGACCCCTTTGAATTTTTTCAATGTTGGATGCTGAGGCAGTACCCCATAATTGAATTCCATAACACCAGATTGGCTTTAGAATTGCATTGTACAACAAAAGTTTGCAATCCAATTTCAATGTAGAGTTTCTGCCGATTAACCAATTAAGTTGCACTGCTTTTAATCTCATTTGTGTAAGTTTCGCTTCAATATGAGACTTCCAAGTTAAACGGCGGTCGAGGTGAATGCCGAGGTATTTGACTTCATTATGTTGAGGAATAATTTGATTATTTATTCTGATGGACGAGCAGGTATCTTTTCGCAATGTGAAAGTGATATGAATACATTTTTGTTCATTTACCCTGATTTTCCAAAGCTCTAGCCAATTCTCTAGTTTATAAACATAATTCTGCAAATTCCGTGATGCAACTTGGTGGTCCTTATGGACGCTGACAAAGGCTGTATCGTCTGCAAAAGTTGACGTGTGGATTTTGGGGTCTGACGGCATGTCGGAGGCATATATCAAATATAAAGTAGGACCCAGTATGCTACCCTGTGGCACACCTGATTCAATTGGCTGAGCGGTACTTAAAAAATCACCTTCTTTGATTTTAAATTTGCGACCGTATAAATAACTTTCCATGAGTTTATGGGTGTTAGCAGGCAGAGTTAATTTTATTTTGTGCATTAAACCGTCATGCCAAACTTTGTCGAACGCTTGCGACACATCAATGAAAAGGGCGGAGCAGTATTTTTTGTCTTCAAACGACCCTCTTATCACATTTACCAATCTGTGTGTTTGCTCGATGGTGCTGTGTTTAGCCCTGAAGCCGAATTGATGATTAGGAATACATTCAGTGTCATTCAGAATTGGAGTCAATTTAGTCATTAACAATTTTTCAAACAGTTTTGAAATTGTCGGCAGTAGACTAATTGGCCTATATGACTTTACTTTGGTATGGTCCTTCCCTGACTTAGGAATCATAGTGATCATAGACACCTTCCAATCTGCAGGATAGTATTCTAGGCGTAAAATAGCGTTGAAGATAAAGAGGATAATCTTTCTTGCTACACGAGGTAACTCCACAAGCATTTTATTGCTGATTTCATCCATACCTGGAGCCTTTCTAAGGTTCAGAGTACCAATAGCGTTTTGGACATCACGAAAGTTTAGTCTTAGAGGTACAGGAGGTCTAATAACGAGTGGAGGCAAATCAGATGCATTATTTGAGTTGTTTATAGTAAACACTTTTCTCAAATGATTAACAAATAAAGTCCCCTTCTCGGAATCATTTCTAGCCCAGTCACCAGTCGGATTTCGCAGAGGAGGCTTTCCTCTAACTGGTCTTTTTAAACCTCTTGCCGCCTTCCATAACGAATAGTCAGATTGTGGGGTACTATCAAGACCCTCCAAGTAAGATTTAAGTGAAGCCATTCTTTGGGTTCTAAGAAATTTCTTAGTATATCTCTGCATACCCGTAGCCTAGCTTTCAGTTCAGGAGACCTGTGGATTTGCCACTCTCTTCTAACTCTTCTTTTTTCTGACAGGAGATGATCGAGTTCAGCGAAATAAGTTCTATTTGTCCCACTTCTGCACTCAACGTCGTATGTGGAGGCGTGATGTACAGCTCTTCGTATGTCCTCAGTAAACTTGCCAATCGACCCATCAATATCCTCGGTAGTTCTCAACACTACATTTTCCGTGCAGTGGGAACTTAAATACTTTTTATACTTTATCCAATTTACTCTGGTTTTAGATATGTCCCGAAATGGAGAGCCATTCCCTTGAAGGAAACGCATTGAAATAATAGAAGGAGAGTGATCTGAAGACAAGTCTAATGAAGGCTCCACTTGTATCGATTCTACAGGGATATTTTTCACTACTCCGAAGTCAATAACATCGGGAATCTTCCGTCGGTCCGTCGGCCAGTAGGTGGGATGCCCGCTTGAGAGTACATCTAATCCCATTTTGGCAATGGTGTTGAAGAGTTCACGACCCTTCGGGGTCACCAGACGTGAACCCCAAAAAGTGTGTTTGGCGTTAAAGTCACCAGCAACTAAAAATCTAGCTCCAAGGGAATTGAAGAAGCTGTAGTATTGGTGTTCTTTTATTGAAAATCGAGGCGGCGAATAAATTGATGATAAAACAAAATTGTATTGACAGAATTCAATACAAATGTTTGTTGCTTGTAGGTAATCCTCACATATGTTGTTCATTAAATAATGTTTTATTCTGTTCTTTATAAGAATTGCCGATCCTCCACATGCTCTTCCGCGGGGATCTTTAGTATCATACAACACGTAGCCATTAATTTTGAAGTACGCTGTCGCCGTCAAGTGAGTTTTAGCAATCATCATGACATCAATCTGCTTATCCATCAGGAAGTGTTCCAGTTCGTTTTTATGTTGGCGGAGGCCGTTCGCATTCCAAAAACAAATTTTTAAACAAATCATTTTTTTAAAATGGCTTGTAAGATAGTGGATTGCATTTTCAGCATTTCCTGCATCATGGATGTCATAGTGGTCTTAAAAGTGTTCATGGTTTGGACAAGTGTCTGCAATGTAGTCTCTAGAGTGTTAATATTAGGCTCGTAATATTGTGATTTAGGTGCCTGCTCCAAACCTGGCATATTAGATTTAACCACGTTAGCGTAAGAAACTTGTCTAGAACTAGGCGCGTTTACATGACTAGTGGACCGTAACAATTGCGGGAAATTGTCACTCGATGCCAAAATGAGATTGTAGATTGGATGGGACTCGTTTTTCTTTAAGACAACATCTCCAGGTTCCAATTCTACCCTGAACATGGGCTGAGGGATCTTTTCACGGTTTCTGATATTCACTACGCTCTTGATTTTGAACCCTTTGTCCATTAAACCGGTTTTTATCTCCGCGGGATCAACACATGGGTCTATACCCTTTAGAACGACTTGGAGTCCTTTTGCGCTTTTGAGCTGGTAGGTATAGAAGTCCCTAGTCTCCCTCTTCAACTGGTTGGACAATTTTCGAAAATCATCTTCCCTATTCACTTGGATCTTTGTCTCGCAGATATTTCCATGTTTAATTGAGGTTACGCTAAACATGTTTTCACCTATTACCGAAATAATTCCTTGTACCAATTTACTGGAAGTCGGCTCTCTCAGATAAATTGGTGGGGGCTTAAACGTCTTCTTAGTAAGTTCTGACTCATCCGTCTGGAGGAGAGCAAACCTATTTTGATTATTACTCACGGTCTTAGGAGCTTTTGAATTTGATGACACTTGAGCAGACGTCGGGCTCCTCTGTCGCTTGAGAACGGTGATGTACTTATCCATACCTACTTGTTTTTTTGGTTTGACTGCACTATTTGTTGAAGATGATGTTTTTTCATCTGTTGAAATCACTATATTGGGCGAACAGGAACGACGCCGTTCTGCGGCTCTTGTAGTGAGAAAATTCTCCGTAGATTTTTTTATGGATTCTTCCTCAGATACCCATTTAGTTTTTCTAGACGAGCTAAGCTCTTTCTCAGAATTACATCTGAGAGGAACGCTCATACAATTTTTATGCGATTTTTAGTGTTTATTTTTAATTACTGATATTACCGTAGATTTTTTTTAACCTATTACGAGTTATTTTTTCAATTTTTGTGTTATTTCAACCTATTACACTTTTTCACCTATTACGATTTTTTCACCGAAAATTCAGCCGCACTAAAAGTAACACGTCCGAACAGTTCGATGAGACGAGACTGACAAAATTTAAAGAATTTTTAAAATTTTTTGATAAAAAAAGTATTTGCTACGAAACTGAGGAGCTCCGGTGGCCAAATGTGGAACCTTCTCCATGCTTTTCATCAATTGCCTAAACTGCATTGCTGTAGTTATTTTAATGTTGAAAATTTAACAAATCGAAATAAACTAACAAAAACATTTATGATATCAATGTGTATTTACCGTTTTTTTTTTTTTTGTGATTGTCTTTTTAAATAAAGTTGTAATTAAATTTTACGCGCCAACACAATTGTATATTCGTCCAATTTTGACACTTCGGAGACTCTCACCGTCTTGTATATACCAAATAAATTGACAGCAGTTACGTTTTTGAACAAACTTGTCAACAGTCGTGTTCTATGAACCAAAATAACAAAAACGCTAACATTTCAGCGGTTTTTATCAGCGAGTTGCGTTCTATAAACTGGCTGTTAGACAACAAAATTTGAAAAAATATGGTAGCAGTTGTATAAAATATTTATATAGAAATTACCAACAACATTTGTACAACTATGGTAAATTTAGATGACGTACAACTCCCATGACACTACAACATCACTTGCGAATTGTACAATTATTATTTTCAGTTATCCTGTTTGTAACACTTTGCCTAAACGTCTCCTATACGAGTAATCAATTTTTTTTTAATTCTATTGAATTTTCTTGTAAAAACTCTAACATGCTCCTTTGCGCTTCTCTTTTTATTGTTGAACAAGACGTTCAATGTATTAATACAGATTTGTTGTTTTTATTTCTTGAGATTGTCTTTTTTGTTCTACTGAATGCTGACAAGTACTTTCTATTAAAAAAAATCAATTAACAATTAAATTTATTTTTTATGCAATTCTATAATTAAATCACGTATTCGATTTATTTTTTGTTGTTCTTTTATATTTAGGAGACAATATGTTTAATTTGTTGTTATTAAATTTAATGTGTGCACAAAGTTCTTGAACAAGTAATTAACAGCATTGTTGGTAAATATTTAATAATAAAACTGTGCTGTAAAAGGAATTTATATATCGTTGGTCGCATGTAGAAAGGCCCTAACTCGCTATTTTTTCGAAATTTGTTTTTTTGCGATTCCAATGCCTTTAACGCAAATACACCTCCTCACAAAAATTTATTGCAATAGTGTAAAAAATAACGCTTTTATAAGCAGTTGTACAAAAAAAGTTACATGATGAATACTACAGTTTCTATTATGTTTTTACCTTCTCCTGTAAAGTTTCAAATATGCGAGTTAGGGCCTTTCTACATGAGACCATCGATATATAATATTGATTAAGCAGCATAATATAACATTTTATAATTTTGAAAATACAGCTGTGATCTCAGAATTAAGAGAAAATAAATAGATATTTGTAACTTTTTGTACTTAACTAGGAAAATGACTGCGCTAAATTCATTTCCAAATAATTTTTAAATTTTATAATAAATATAAAAAGAAAATTCATAGGGCTGTTAAATAAATTATTTATAAGCTCTTAATATATAGAAAAAGTTTTCAACGTGTTTTTTCAAAGGCTCGTTTATATATTTTTTTTTTTACGATATTCACAGTTTGTCATTTTGTTGCAAAGACTTTCTAAACATACGCACGCTTACAGGCTTTCTAGAAGTTTTCCTAACATTTCCAGCACCAGATGTAAGATGCTTTAGTTGTTTTCTACCAGTCAAACTTTCTAATGTATTTGTACTACAATTGGTAGTATTTGGTTTACATGTCTATAATTTGTTTTATTGGAAAGTGATGCCCTCCAAAGTTTTTAATTATTTCACACAGGGATTTACCTCTTCTATGACTATTGTAAGTCTGTTATGATTTGTCGAATCTCGTGCCATTGTAAATTTTTCACTACTTAACGTCATAACTTAATCTTTTTTAATGATAAATTATGAAACTTGCAATTATTTTGAACAGAACTTTATCGTTATACTTTTATTAGTTTAATTTTGAAATCATTTTACTTTTGGAATTTTTTGTTTAAGGCCAATGTTATTTTATTGTTTTAGCTATAAATCAATTAAATTAGTATATGCTTTCGTTTTTGTTTATTTGTGAATTCAATTCTATTTAACTTTATAAAAATGCTTCATAATTTTCTAATACAGTCAAATCCCGATAATTTGTATCGCAATAAATCGTAATTCCTGATAATTCGTAATAAAATGTCGGTCCCTACAGCAAAGAAATTGTTGTAAATATGTTGAATTGCATTTCACAATGTTTACTGTTCATAAAGCATGGGAAAATATCAGCAAATTTTGCTTAAAAAATTGTTTTCTCGCTTGTGGCGTAAAAGTAATCCTCCTATCAGAAAAATGCTATAAATTTTGCGAGGCCCCTAATGTCAGTTCTGTTTTGACATTTGTGCAGTAAACACATGCGAAATACACGTTAATAAACAATGTTACGCTACACTGCTCCAGAACGCGGAATATTGCAGAACTAACATTAGGGGCCAATCGCAAAATTTATAGCATTTTTCTGATAGGAAGCTTATTTTTGCGCCACCCTGTATAAAATACAATGTTTGTATGTTTGTCCTCTAGAGACTCTAAAACTATCCAACCGATTTGACCCAAATCGGTTTCATTTGAAAGGTTATAGTCCAAATTAGGTTTTCGGCTATATATATTTCATGTGGGCGTAGCCCCTCCCACATAAATTGAATAACATCATATATCTTGACTATTGTGATATCAAGAGTTTTGAAAGATTGCAGTATCCCATATGTTACTGATTTGAATAATCAGGAAAAAAATGGGCGCGATCGGAGCCATACAAGGTAAATATTTTTAATATATATGGTATACACTGGAGCCCCGATTTGCGGCGCCTTTCTAAATGTGGTTTAATCCGCTTTGTGTCATCTTGATTCCGATTTGCGTCGGCTTTGAAATTTTATATCAATCTGCTTTGCGTCGCTTTGCGTGTAAAAAGGGGAATTCCCATTTTATTCATACATACCATATGAAGTTAGCACGTAACTTAAATTAATTTTGGTTGTGCTTTTATGTATGTACATTAGGGTAGCCCCAAAATAAAATTGCGGATGTTGCCGACTAATATGAAAATTTGATTCATTTTAAGACTACGTTTCTCAATTTTGTTGTCCTGGCGTCAATATTTGGTGAGCTAGCTCAAAGGATAAAAAGGACCCTTTTAGAGGTTTTTGGATTTTTTTTCACATTTCTTCCAAAGGAACTATATGTAAATTTGGTATCATATGAAACGTCTTTAAGAGGCGCATTCAATGGATTATAAAAAATTTAAAAAAAAAAAATTAATTAAAAATTAATTAGTGTTTGTTCAAGTGATCGTCTATTAATGTTATAAGTTTTGTTCTTGATGCTTCTTGTTAATTGGTAGCGTAGCAACGCTCGCAGGTTACAGCTAGTAAGGTTTTAAAATGCGATTTATCTGCAGACACACAATTAAATATTGTGTCCGAATGGAATCGCATACCTTTCAACTCTGAAAATGCTGTTTCAGTTGAAGAATACATAAATGTTGATAACGACTTAGCTGTTGGTAACTAGAAGAAGTTACAGCTAACAATATAATATAGAAAGTGATAACGACGATGTTCTCTTAAAGACGAATAAAGAAGCAAAATTGGCAATTAATAAATTAAGATTTTATGTCTCCAATCATACTGTGGACGCAGAAAATTTTAATTCCTTAATAAAAATAGAAAATACCTGGGACAACCTCCGTGAGAAAAGTCGGAAACAAATGCAAATCAGTCATTTTCTTTTTAAAAATTAATTTTAGGTAATGTAAAGATGTATTTTAAGTTAATGCTTGGTTTTCACTATGTCAGTTTTGTTGTCAAATTGACCAAATTGTTGGTAGTTTCATAACAATTTGGGCAATTTGACAACAAAACTGACATAGTGAAAACCAAGTATAAGAATGAATTTGTCAGTTTTATTTTTATTTTATTGTTTTTTGTTTTTTGTTTGCTATTAAAATTACGCTAAGTAAATAAATTTGATATTTTATGTTTTTATTTTGCTTATATATTTTTTATCGTTTTATAAATAAATTTAAAGCCCCCGTTAATTCGTATTTATTTTATTTTAACCCCGTTAAATCGAAAACTCCTATAATTTGTAAGAAATTTCCAGTCCCTTGCGAATACGAATTATTGGGAGTTCACTGTATAATATTATTTATATTAATATAATAAGCCTTTCCTTTAAATAATATGTGGTGATGACTTTATTTTGACGCTCACGGTATTTTTTAAGATGATGAAATCGAATAATAAATGTCTGTGTTGGAATTTGTTAAGTCAGCAAAGTCACAAAAAATCACTTTTTTAAACTAAAAAAACAAAGTACTCTTAAAATTATTTCACACGGCGTATGATTATCATGCATATTGAATTAAATATTAATCATACGCATTTAGATATTGTTAAAATGCAAACGAATCAAAAATAAGTTGTTAAATTTATCAAACACAACTAAAACTTCCAGTTAGCAAGTCCTTTGACGCTATATTACTGTGTTAAATTAAAGCTTATTAAAGCTGTATGATGGGGCGTATGATTATTACAAATGTTGAATTGAATAACAATCATACGTACTATTACACCTAAAATATTGATTAAATGCCATATTTAATAAAAAAAAATATGTACACTAGAGTACCGATTTAATTTAATAGTTAATAGGGACCGGGGAAATGCGGCGCAAATCGAATCACTTTTTTTCTATACAAATATATGTAGACTTCTTTTCCAATACAGTAGTTTCGCGATTTAACGAATCTATAAATTGTCAGCCCGGTTCGTTAAATTGAAAAGTTCGTTCAACGCAGTACTTACTTAAAACATCCCTGCGATAAAGTTTTATTACAAAATGCAAAAGTTATAATGTTTTTTTTTTATTATTTATTTCATTAAAAAATATAAAAAAAAATAAAAAGAAACAATTCGTATCACTTTGGCATGTAAAATAAAAAAAAATGTATTAAATTCTGCAGTATACAGCTGCTTATGAAGTTCTTTTGCTTTGAACTACAACGTTTCACTAGAGATTGGCGTAAACGAGTTGCGTTGCCTTTGGAACCAAGACAAAAGTTAATTTTCCATACTCGGAAATTCGCTTGACTTAATGGATTTTCTATTTCGGGCTTAAAAGTTTGTATCTTTTACACATTTTAAAAGATTTTTCTTTGATTTTAAAATTGTTGTCAATACATACTTTTTACACAAATCTTTTACTCACAAACCTCTCCGATATTCATCGATGATTTTTATTTTTTTTAATTTCTCTTTTAAAAACAATATTTTACTTTTTCCCATTTTAATGTTTACGCAACAAAATAACATACGAGTACAACACTAAAATTACGGTCACATTTGGCATATATTCACTCAAAAAAGCAAACCTATTTTGATCATTACTCACGGTCTTAGGAGCTTTTGAATTTGATGACACTTGAGCAGATGTCGGGCTCCTCTGTCGCTTAAGAACTGTCACGTATTTATCCATACCTACATGTTTTCTAGGTTTGACTGCACTATTTGATGTAGAAGGTGTTGATGTTATTTCATCTGTTGAAATCACTATATTGGGCGAACAAGAACGACGCCGTTCCACGGCTCTTGCAGTGAGAAGATTCTCCACAGATTTTTTTAAGGATTCTTCCTCAGAGACCCATATAGTTTTTCTAGTCGAGCTAAGCTCTTTCTCAGAATTACATCTGAGAGGAACACTCATACAGTTTTTATGCGATTTTTAATGTTTTTTTTTTTTTTTGTTATATTTTAACCTATTACGAGTTATTTTTTTCACTTTTTTGTTTAATTTTAACTTTTTACACTTTTTCACCTATTACGATTTTTTCACCGAAAATTCAGCCGCACTAAAAATAACACGTCCGAACAGTTCGATGAGACGAGACTAAAAAAAAGAGAAAAAAAAAAAAAAAAGCGTAAGCACTTGTTTTGGCACATATTTGTTTGACGTTGTTTACTCTTACAAGAGTTTTGCAAGATCAAACAGCATAAAATAAATTAACTAAATATTTCTTGTGCTTTGACCTAAATAAGAAAAGTTTTTTTAAATAAATAAATACATATATGTTATTTAGTGGTTACGTGTTTTTCTGCAAATATTTGCTAAATGGGAGTTTTTTTTACTGCAGTTCTAAAATAAGTAAAATTAGTTTTTTTTTATATAAAAGGTTTATTTTATTTGTTCGTTAAACTGAGACCAAAAAATATTTTTTGTTCGTTATATAAGGTACTCAGTGTAATCAAAAAAAGGGTTCGCTAAAGGCGTTGTTTCTTAAAACGATGGTTCGTTAAATCACGAAACTACTGTACAAATTTTAAAATTTAGCAAGAAAAATCATATTTTATATTATATTTATTTCAGCAGGTCTTTGCTGTTATTTGAAAGAAATACATAATTGAAATAATACGGACATACATACATACGTCACTTCATATGGTTAGTATGAATAAAACAGGAATTCCCTTTTTTACAAGCAAGTAGGCAAAATATTCACATGTAATTATGGAATTATGGTATATAGTGACGCAAATCGGAAGCAAAACGACGCAAAGCAGATTGATACAAAATTTCAAAGCCGACACAAATCGTAATTAAAAACGACGCAAAGCAGTTTGAATCACATTTAGAAAGGCGACGCAAATCGAAACGACGCAAATAGGATATGCGCAATTCGTGACTCTAGTGTAGTTTGATTGAGACAACTTAGTCAAGTGACTAGTAATGCTTCCCTGTAGGTCAGTGTAATTAAAATAAAAATAAAATTACTTTCATACAATTTGGCACAAATATCTATGAATTTACAAATAAACTATTGACAATTTTACAAACTTATTACGACAGCACTCAATGTGTTCTATAGGGATGTTTACACACACAATTTAAGATGACATTGCTTCATCTTACAACATAAAAAGAAAATAATAATCAAATTTATTTCTCTATAGATTTGAAATCAATTTCTTTGGATTATCTGTGCTTCAAAGCTATTGTATTGCTCTGTATTAATCAGTTCTATAATAAACTCAATTTGGTATGTTTATGACAGGTATCAAACTGAAAAAATTATATTTTGTGCCAACTAGAAATGTTCTTGTGCGTATACATATGTATGTAGGTATGTATGTATATTAGGGTGACCCATATTTTGTAGGTTTTATTTTTTTTAACTATTTTTATTAGAGAAATTGTATTTCTCATTTCAAATAATAATTCAAAGAATATCATTGTAAAGTAATATTTTTAGAGAATTGGCACAAGGGAATGTATTTTCTGCACTGCCAAGGGTGTCATCAGCAATGTTCATTGCCCAAGATCTACTAGTAAACATAATTTATTTAACTCACCATTATTAAGAAATAGAATTCGGGAATTAATCATATTTCTTTTTACCTATTTTGAATTAGAATGAAATTTACATACGTTTACAATTGTTCAATTAACAAGTGATGTTGTAGTGTCGTAGGAGTACGTCGTTTTATGTTACAAATAAGGTGGGCGTAAGAATGGGCGGATTAAGTTCATATTTTCAGGAGCTCATTCTATAATTATAATATTAATGTTTTATAAAAATTGAGTTGATATATTTAAAAATCATGGAAGTTTTGCCACATTTTCTATTTAAATTGTATGGGAGGTGGGCGTAAAAGTGGGCGTATTTTTGTAGAAAAAAAAAATTAAAATTCTTAAAAAATTTAAAATTAATGTGTGCAAAATTTCATGAAGCTTCGCAACCTCCTTGATTTATGGCCATTAAATACACTATACGGTCACAGTGTACGTCGTCTGAATTCACAATAGTTGTACAAATGTTGTTGGTAATTTCTATATTAATATTTTGTACAACTTGTACGATATTTATTCACATGCTGTATGAAAGTTTTAATGTTGCCAAAAGTAAAAACATAAAAATTATTCTTTTTTAATATGTATATTAAAATAATCAAACGGTAACACTCAAATAATAAAATGATTGACAAATTTGAAACAAGAAAATAAAATTAATAAACCAAAAATTTTAATAATGTATATTGCTGAAAAACTGCGGTATGTTTTGTATATTTGCTGTTAAAATATTTTTCTTTTTTCATTTTGAAGGTTTGACAACATAAACATACAACTTTGCTCAAAATTGGGTTCACATTCAAATAGTTGTATCATACAATCTACAACATACGACATCACTAGCGCATTAAACAAATGTGTGTGTATTCTTCTTATTATTAATACAAATTTGTATTATTGCAATTATTTTAACTTAAGGCTTTAAGTAAAACGTTGTACAATTTTGCTAAAATTTTCAGTGTTTGGATTTTTGATCATGGAGAATAATTTTTGGGATTATGAAAAAAGTGCACGATAAGCATTACCCTATTATGTGCTCGTATAGGTTTCTAAACTTCTTTACAAACTCATTTTCCTGCTACCATCTATACGAGTAAACACATCATTTTGTTGTCCTTTAGTAACAGAACATGTAGTCATAGTCGTAACAATGTGTGACAACACAAAACACCAGTACACTAAAAGTCCATCAACTAAAAATGACAGCAGATAGATTGGCAGTCAGAAAAGTATAGAATACATACTTGAGCAGTAGCAGTTCATAATTACTGATGAATTACCATTTGATTATCGATAATTAACAAAGTTGAAACTAAATGCATTGGAGACACAAATTTATCTGGACATAAACCCAGCTAGCAGACACATATACTTTGTAAACGTACCCAAACATTTGTTTAATTTTTATGGATATAGACAACTATGAATATTAAGAATAGAATGATAGAAAATATGTGGTGGTGGTGGTACTAATGATATTTAAAGGTCAATATTTTTGTACGAGGATGGTTGAAAAAAAGTTATTTACCTCCTTATTCATAAAACTTGTCAAATATTTATAACAGGCTTATAAAGCAAATTTTGTATGGTTATTTGCTTTATAAGCCTGTTATAAACCCTTGATAAGTTTTTATGAATTAGACTGTTAGTTGTTAGTTGTTCTAGTTTTATAGCTACTTGACTAATATTGGTTTCATTGGTCAGTAATTTGAACTCGTTATATACAAGGAGCGAAAAATTTGTTATATTTACAGCATGCTCTTTGAAGGCAGTTCTACGCACCGGAATGGCCCGACATCACTCGTCCAAGGGCTGTCATCTCAGCAACCACTGCTGTTACCACAACAAAAACAACCAAATCGAATTAAAGCGCATGAAGCGAATTTGCTTCACTTAGGTCTTGCTAAGCACAGCACTTGGAGTATTCAAAAACTGAAATCGGATACAGGGGCCAAATTACCGCATTCGTGGTCGAATGAGCTATTGTATCGAAAAATTATTTCGATATCGAAATTATGATAAAATGTATTAATTTCTTGCTCGATATCGAATGCCATAATCTCAACTAAGAAAATTACGATAAATTTTACTCGATATCGAATGCGGTAATTTGGCCCCAGGTTAACTGAATCCGATTTTTTTATATTTGAAAAACCGATCGGTTTCGAATATTTAATGTTTTCGAATTATTCGACAAGCCCATTTTTTTTTTGGATCGTTTAACCAGTTTTTATAATTAAGAACTTTTTTAATTTTCGTCAAAAAATTATCAAATTTGTACCTACGAGGGTGGTTCGCAAACTTCTTAGCCGATACCAGAAAGCGCTGTATAAACAGAGAAAAGTTAAGCTGGAGGTCCAGAACTCGCGTTTAAGCGTCAATGCGTTTTTGGCTTTTTAAATGTTTTAAGCATCAAGTATTTCATATGCCGTAAGCCCAGCCGTCAGCCCAGCTAATTTTGTTTTTATATGAAGTTTTTTTTATCGGTTTGTTTGTCAATTTCATATAAAAAATGTTTTTCAATTGTCATTTTTTTTTAGTGACATCACCTTTAAAATAAATTTGCTTTGCATTTGTCAATGTCAGCTGTTCGACACCTGCGACGCTTCCAAAAGTAGAAAGTAAATGAACCTTTCGCGTTTCAAGCGTCAACGCGTCCTACGATTTTAGGTGTGTAACTTAAAACATACGAATACATTGATTCTACTTTTTTGACAGTTGCTTAAAACGCGTGCAACGCGTAGACGCTTGGTGTGGACCTCCAGCTTTAAGTGTTTTGGAAACTTCCACCTCTGCTATGAACACATGTTAAATTTCTTTTAGATCTGACAACTCCTTCATACGCATCCGCGATTTTTTTACAATGGAAAAATTAGAAATTCGTGTTGTGAGTAAATATTTAAATAAAAACGGTTTATCGGGACAAGAAATTCATAATGATATGGTGAATGGTTTTAGGTGAAAGTGCTCCTTCCTATGCAACAGTAAAAAATTGGGTTGCTGAATTTAAACGTTATTTCTACAAGTATTGAGGATGAACCACATAATGGACGTCCATACAGTTGAAAAACAGGTTCCCAACATCATCAGGGATATTTTATTAGATCAGTTTTAAATTGCAGACTAGTTTTATTTTATCATTTTTTGTACTATGAACTAGTTTATAAACTAGTCTGCAATTTAAAACTGAATCTCCAAATGTTAATAAATGAGTAACAATTTGTGATTGAAAAATATGCAATCGCTTCTTTTTGTTACAATAAATATTAAAACATTTATGTGACCGGATTTTTTATGAACAATGCTTAAATTATAATTTTTGTTTACTTCCCACTATTTTATAAATTCTAAAGGACCTTAAGCAACTACCTAGACTCAATTAAATTATGATCGTAATTTGTTTGCCTGTAACAATTGTTTAAGTTACTTTTTTTTATAAATTGTTCTTTTCGTTCTGTTGTTTTTACAAAGGGTAATTTAATAAAACGAACCTTTATTTCTGTCACAATGACGATTTAGGCTAAATAATATAAAAGTAAATTTTGAGACATTTTTCCCACATACACATACATACATACATACTTTCTGTCCGACAAATAATTCAAAGTATTTGCTGCTAAAAGAGCATAAAGGGAATAAACCGTCAAAACGATAAAGAAATAAAATCTAAAAAAGTCAAAACAGAAAAACATAAAAACACTTTTAAGGCCACTTTTTTTTGTACACCCTTCGTTAAGTATGTATGTATGTTTAAGTGAGTTTGTGTGACATTCAAGTGAAAAGAAATACAAAAGAAAACAGTGAAAAAAGTAATGACAAGCTATAAGTTAAACATAAAAAACGAGACACTGTAAAGAAAAGAAAATAAAAAAGAGGAGACAAATTCAGCAGGCTCAACACACCCCGACGTTAACATGTCAGGTAGTGGGGGATTATAAAAACAAATAATCTCCCCTTCTTTCTGTAACGACTCCAGATGGTCAAAGTAAGATAAAGCTAAACTCACATATAGACATACTCGTATGTATTTACATACATATGTGTCAATATTTATATGCATATGTTACATAGGTGTACAAGAGAGGACCAACTAATTTTTGGAAAATTATTGACGAAATTATGGTGTTTTTATTTATATTTATTCTATTTTGGTAAACTTATATTTACAATCAATTTTTACAATATTAAGTAAATGGGTTAAAATGATGATATTTTGCAAAAGACTTTACTTGTGTTAATAAGCTATAAACAGATTAAAAACTATAGGTTATATGCAGTTATATTATATACGAGTATATACATATATTTATACCCTACACCACCATAGTGATATTTGTAACGCCCAGAAATATTGGTCCAACACCCACCTTAAAGTATACTTATCGACTCACAATGACTTTCTGAGTCGATTTAACGATGTCCGTCGGTCCGTCCGTCTGGCTGGCTGGCTGTACATGTAAAGCTTGTGCGCTGAGTACAGGTCGCAATTTTGAAGATATTGCGATAAAATTTGGTATGTGATACTTTTTTGGGCCAAGGATGGATAGAATTGAAACTGGTGGAAATCGGTTCATTATTTCACCTGGCCCCCATACAAATGTCCTCCCAAAATAGGAGTTTAACGATCATAAATCTTTAAATTATGCAAGTATGCTAACAAATTTCACCTTAAATGAGTAATAAATGAAGCTTAATCACATCTACACATTTCGTGAAGATCGGTTCATAATTAGTCGTAACTCCCATATAAGGCCCACTTCCTTCTTTTAAAAATATTGATATCCAAATAATATTGAACACAAATATGTTTCGTACCTATACATATAATACGGTAGAATTTTATGACGATCGGTCCATAATTAGTCGTAGCTCCCATATAAGGCCCACTTCCGAAAATCACTTAAAAGAGCATAACTCTTTTAAAAATGTTGGTATCCAAATTATTAATTATTAAACAAAAATGAGTTTCTTATGCACAAATATGATGACACCTAATAGTTCATAAATAGTCAAAACTCCCATATAAGACCGTCTTCGTAATTCACTTTAATATCGAGATAAAGTTTAACACACTTAATATTTATATTCACGGAAATCATGACACTAAATTTTTGGATGATCGGTCCATATCTCCCAAATTCCACCCATATCTGAAAAATTGTTTTATTGATATACTGGGTGTAGGGTATTATATGGTCGTACTTGACCGACTATACTTTTTTTATATACAGCCCAATCATGAATAAAAATTCCTTGGGAGTTTTTTCCCTTTTCTCATTTTTCCTATTTAAATTCAATGTTAAAAAAATAACAAGGAAAAAACTCTCGCGGAATTTTTATTCGTGATTGGGCTGATAATGCCTTTTATTTAAGCCTCAGTTAGCCGACTGTAAGGGAATGTAGTGTAATGACGTAAAAATGTAAGGAAATTCTATTTGTTACAGATTCATATATTACGGTGTTGCGTTACTTTACATCTCCATAACCATTTGCATTACTTTACACGTCACAATATCCAACAGCTGTTTGTTACTGTTGCAGTTACATTCCATTACCGTCGGCTAACTAAGGCTTTAGTGTTTACATAATATTTATTTACTTACTCGTATTTACAGATTTAAAATCGTTTAATCTCTTCTGTTTCGTCTAATATGACTAAAGTATTGGATACTCAGTCTCGCAAGATAGCGAGTGCTGAATTTCATTATTTCATCCATTATAATAGGTGCCCACAGATCTTCAGAGATTCCCTTATTGCTTATAAAACTAGGAGCCTTGACGATAAGTCTTAAAGGCTATTGACTGGTATCGTTGTAGTATTTCGTTTGAAATACTTGACGTTCCCCATAATTGAATACCGTGTATCCAAACAGGTTTTAAAATAGCTTTATAAATAAGTATTTTGTTCCGAAGGTTTAATGCAGATTTAGAGTCTAACAGTAGAGTGGTTCGAAAAAAAGTGGTGTCAGTCACCCCCTATACTTTTTAACTTGCTTGTACGTGTGTTTTTACTCTATATATTTTATAACTGAGTTATGCAAAATAAAAGTTTCAGAGAAATATTCAATGAAGTTGAAAAACAAAACAGAAAAAATAAAATCAGATAAAGCAGAAGGGTTCCGGCCACCTCCGCCATAAACTACTGCATAAACCATCAATAAACTTACTACGTTAAAACTCTTTAAACATTCCCAGGTATATGTGCAGCTGTAGGTTGGTAGACGAAGGTGGATGTGTTACCTTTCAGAGGAAGAAAAAAAAACCTTAACATTTAAACGGATGTTAACTTAAATGAATAGGAGTCATCAGTCACCAGCGGATATACTCATGCACTGTGGTGGATGGATGTATGAGTGGCTGGGTGAATGGATAACTTGTGTTCTAACCACCAATGACTTTTAGTTAACGCACGACTTATTCGCTGCTGACTTATAGGAAGGGCGGACAACAAACAGAGACAAACTATAGAAAACAAACAGTAAAACCACTGGCTGTTGAATAAGTTTAAAGTTGAATAAGTAGTCTATACTTTATTAGTGGACTTGGAATATATGTACATATGTAAAAATAAGTAGGATAGGTAATACTAGGTGCTTTTACAGACCTTTTGAATTTATAAGTATCGAAATATAAAATGTTATCTGCTTGTGAAACATTGTTTAAATAATATTATTGAAAGGAAATATATACATATATTTTAAAGCTAAATAATTTATTTATATTGTTTACGCGCATAGTGTAAATGTCCCCCAATCATTGTTCATAGGATTGCTAATTGTTTCGTTAAGTTAAATTGTTGTTATTTTGTGTTGATGCTGTATGTATACTGATTTATTATAGTTATTGTTTGTAAAACCCCCAACAAGTACGGTACGTGTACAAAGAAAAGAAAAACTGAAAATAAACCCCTTGAATTTATATTTGAATTAAATTAACCCCGTCTTTTTATTTTCGAGGAAATATTTCAAGAAAAACATATATACAGCTATAAAATTCGCTATCTCCTTTAATATTTCTTTCTTTTTTTTTAGCAGCTAAAACTCGTCTCCTAATAAAATAAAACTTTTATTTATTTTTCTGCTTTTAATAAGTTTTATTCAATAAGTGCATGTTTTTTTGAAATATTTAATGGTTTATATGACAATTTTATGGTTGGTTTAAAAATGCTTTTGTAAGGAAACAATATAAAATTACTCAAGAGTATCGTTAAATAATGATAAAAATCTTAAAGTTATGCAGCTAAATTTTACTACTTACATACTTATGTACTTCTTTTTTTCATTTATCTGTTCTTCATGTATTGCACAGCAATACAGACAATACAATGTAATAATTTTATATTAACAGCTTTTTGTAATGAAATTGTCAATCAGGCTTTAATATTTTGTTTAGTAGTAGCAAAGAAACTTTATATATAATAAAAGCTAATAAAATATAATGAAAGCAAACTTTGTTTGGTCCAAACACGTGTTCATTATACCGTATACCACAATACAGAGGAGGATATATTGGATTTGTGCTAATGTTTGTAACGCCCGTATACTAATCGACTCAGTCGAGTGACACATTCTGAGTCGATTTAAAGATGTCCGTCTGTCCGTCTGTCAGTCTGGCTGTCCGCAGAGTACAGGTCGCATTTTTGAAGATATTTCGATAAAAGTTGTTACGTGATATTTTTTCGGCCCAAGGACGAATGGAATTGAAACTGTATCCAAACAAACTTCATCACAAATGAGTAGTAAATGAAGCCCAATCACATCTACAAATTTTGTGAAGATCAATACATAATTGATCATAGCTCCCATATAAGCACCACTTCCGAAAATAACTTTAAAGACTATAACTCTATATAAAAATGTTAGTATACAAATAATATTGAACACACACTACCGCATTGTACGTTATGCAAGATATACATTAGTATCTTACAAAAAGCATACTTGCATGAAATTGACAAGAACAAACAATTTGCAATTTCTCGTTCATAAATGCAACGATCATTGTAGCAAGCACCTTGCTTAAGAGCTTGCGTCATCTAATCCCTGCTTAAAGTCAATTAGCATGACCCAAGACTGTTACCTGAAAAACAGCATTTGAAAAATATCACTAATCGACAGCTACTGCCAAGGACGAGAGATTACTGCGGTTGCCATAAGCCAGGGCGGATCGTCAGCAACCTGCCACGAATGCCACAATTCCCGTACATTTCCCAAGTGTCAACAATACTTTCAATGGCTTCGTTGTTTCAGCAACAGCACCTAGAGGCATATTGGTGGCCCAAAGTTTGCTTACACAAACAAACATCAGTCTTTGGATTTCAACCACAATCACTACGTGACCCCCGAAGAGATCTCATTCAATTTCAGTTTTAGTTTAGACTCAGTCAGCTGTAAGTTTATTTGGGTAAACAATTAAACTCCAAACAGTTTGAAGCTTGTGCAAGCTCATGTCACCGGTGTCGCTATATTTCTCCCAAGCATTGTAATAGCCCCAAGATAAATTATCCATTTGGGATGCTACAATACACAATGGGACGGACTCGAAATTGTTTTGAAAAAATTATGCGATCGAGATAAATTTGTACACGGGTGTAGCCAAGGAGTATTCGAGTTTAAGTTTTGCAGATAGATCCCACAAGTTATCCAGGGACGGATCTATGTGGGCACAAAATAGGGCATCTTTGACAAGTAATTTATATAAACTCGTAAAATAAATTTTAAAAAGTCCTAGGCTAGATCTTTAAAGAAAATGCGTTATACACATTTGAATTTTTAAACTTTAAAATTTTGCTAATTCGTCGTCGGATTTTTTTTTTTTGTAAATATCGAGAAGATTTTTTTTCCAATTTTCTTCAAATTTGTATTGTAAGTAAACAATAAAATTTCCTATCAAACACAAAATATTTCAAAGCAATATCTTTACAAAAATAAACTATATTCAGTTCTAAATTCTTAAAAACTAATAGATTTTTTAATTTTTTCAGACAAAGAACTGTCTAACTTTTGAATTCTTTCATTTAATTATTGGATGTTTAACCTAAATATTGGGGATTTTTTGCAAAATTTTAAGCATTTATTTGTACTATATTGTGTTCAAAGTATTGGCCATTGTTAGCTATGACCTTTTCACATCTTGCTGGCAACGCTAAAAGAGCTACTCATCTTTTCAGGCCAAGAACGAATCAAACCAATTACGGATACCCCGTTCTAAGGTGTAACGTATACCCGAGAAAACGTTCTGTGTCTATTAAAACAAATAGTAGCTAGATGGGACAAAGTCTGAACGATAAGGCGGTTGAGGCAAAACTTCCCAACTGCTGCTTTCTAAATAGTCTTTAACAGGTATTGCAACATGTGCCTGGCCACGTTGTTATGAGGGAATATTATGCTTTCATTTTTACCCTCATATTCTGGGAGTTTTTTTTAGTCAATGTTAGCTTTAAAAGAATCAGTTGCATTCTTTACAGGTTGTCTCTAATAGTATGGCAAGATGCCAGCAGCTCATAATAAATAGCACTCTTTTGGTCTACAGAGCATTACCTTAGCATCATGGATATTTTGGCTTTGGTTTCGGTTCGGCTGGTTAGCCGGGCTTGACATACGATCTCATACACTTTGGGTTACCACAATTCGGTGCAAAAATGATTTATTTTTGTAGCGTCTTTCTATTTCTCCTGGCTTCAATGAATATGTTACTCAAACATCTCTGCTATTGGATGAATTTTGCTGCTCGTAAACGTTTTAAAATTACTGCTTATGCAGCTTCCATTGATTTTGCACACTCTTGTTGCGTTTGATAACGTATACAACATTCTTGGTCATCAAACTTTTTAAGCTGGACTTGGTGATCTTTGTTTTCCGTGCCAAAATCACCACTTTTGTCCCTTACAAACCAGCTCTTCCATCGTTGAGACCGATGGAACATATTTACATATTCTTTTTTTTTAATTACTTTTACTTTTTTAATTCAAGAACTAAATGAAATCATCCTGCATACGAGGTCTGATCAAAAAATAACCGTTATTTTAATTTTTTTTCAAAAAGTATTTATTTATTCATCAATAACTATCTTGTCCCCTTCAAAGCGTTTTTTCTAATCCTCCAAACACTTCTGAAATGCACTTTGTGGTATCGCCAACAGCTTTCGATTTTTCTTTTCTCTCCTCAATCGTAGCAAAATGATTTCCTTTCATCGGTGTCTTCAGTTTTATTTTACAAAAATGTAAAAGTAAAATTGGGAGCAAAATTTCTTCTTGTGACATCACAAGTCAAAAATATTCTATTCTATTCTATCTAAACTTCAATGCAAATAAAATTTTTTAATGAAGTGTGCAATTGTTATATTATTAAAAAAACATAAATTTAAGTTCTTCTATTTTCCAAGAGAAAATAAATAAAAAAAAAACAAACCAAAATATATTATATTTAAGTTAACTTTTAATATGTATAAAATAGTAAATATGTAAATAAATGTTTTATTTTGAATCAAAAAATTTATGAAAAATTAATTATTTTTAAAATATTGTTAACCACATGTTGATTATATGGAAAAAATAACCTGTGACGTCATTAGCAAAGACGTTTTTGTTTACATTCTTTGCGCAATCTTAATTATTTGATTCATGTGCCAAACCAAACTAAACAAAAATCACTTGACAGCTGACAAACTGGCTGTCAGTTAAAAAAGTGTTGTCAACTTAAAGCAATTAAGAGTCCTATATTCCTCATTTATTTGCATTAATAAAAATCCCCCTAATTTAGGAAACCAAAGAAAGATATTCACTTGAATTGTTACTTGTGTTCTCTTTACTTAACTTAACTTACCTTTTGCTTTTATATTATCATAGCTTTGTTAATAAATTAAACTTCAGTGCTTTCTTTTAATATTTTTTTGTATCAATCATACTTTTTTCAGATTTTTTTTTTATTTTAACTCTTACTATTTGTTTTTTTGTTGTTTACTTTCAATCATCTTATTTTTCATTATTGATTCAGTTTTTCAGTTTTTCTTTTTTTGGTTTTTTATTTTTTATAAATATTTCATTGTTTTTACCATTTAATTACACAAGTTGTTTTTTTTTCTTTTTTCTTTTTGTTAAATTTATTACTAGTGAATTATTTGTTTGTTTGTTTTTTTCTTAATTTTTATTTATTATTTTATATCAGTTTTTTTGTTTGTTTAAGATTTAATTTTGTTAATTTTTTTGTTACTTAAATAAATTTTTGTTTAAAGTATTGAATGAATTTTGCATGTTATTAAACAATGTATGCAGATTTTGTTGTTCTTTTTTTTTTTGGGTTGTATAGAATAATTAAGCCAATTATTGTTAAAAATTATACAGGAAAAATTCTGGTTTATGTTTAATTTCCTTTTTTTTTATAGAAAAAAAAAAATGTGTGAAAAAATTCGTTTTAAATCTAATTATTGAGAACAATGAAAAATATTTATAAATTATGCAGGTGTTTGTGAATATTATATATCTCAATGATTTCAGTTTATTTTTTTTATCAAAAATTTATGTGTAAAAAACTTTCATTTGTTTTAATTATAAATATAAATGTGTTTTTTTTTTGAGTGTTTCTTTTTTTCTTTAGTGATTTTTCATTATTTTAACTAAATTTTTAACAATTTCTTTTTGTTTATTTTAATGATTTTTATAAAATTCTTATTGTTATGTTATGTTTATTTATTTATTTATGTAACAATAATATTTTTCATTTTAATAAAGTTTCATTACAATTGTTTTTTTATTTCATTAAATGAATTTTATTTACAAAATGTGTTTATAGGTATTTGTTAATTTCTCTTTATAAATGTTGAGTTTGTTTTATTATTATAATTATTTTAACAATTTTGTTTTTAGCTTAAAAAACAAGAATAACAAAATTAAGTTTGTTTTTTTTTTTGAAAATATATAAAATAAATTTATTATAAATTTAAGAAAATTATACAAAACTTTCAAAACTATGTGGAAATATTTGAGGGAATTTAATTTAATTAAAATATGTTTGCCAATACATTATCTTGTATTAGCAAACATAAGCTAAGCTAAACAACTTGTAGTTTGCTTTTATTTAGATTTGCTCAAATATTTCTTTACACACGCAGAGAAGAAATATAGTTGTGTATGTTTACCACAATTACAATATTGTTTTTTAAATATGGTTACTGTAATTATTTATATGATTGTGACAACTATAGTATGATTAAGTGATGATTTACATGATAATAGTAAACATGATAATAGTAAACATGAGTGATTAGTTTTATGATGAATTATGCTACCATATTATGCTCTTCTTAATCATAATCAAATAACAGCATATTATGATAAATGAATTCATCAAAAACATGATTGCCACAAATACATGCATAGTTACTGCAATCGTATATATTATTATATTAAATCGTAACTTAACCATATTATGATTACCTCAGTCATATGAATAATTACAGTGACCTTAATATTCTTAAACAATTTGTAAACATGTTAACATTGTTGTGGTAAACATTTACAACTATATTTTTTCTCTGTGTGCAGTAACTCTAATTTTAGTTTTATTTTCCTAAGTTTTTTTTAATTTTTTTTAGTTTTATTTATTGTGCATTTGTTTTTGTTAATTGTTTTTCTTTTTATTGTGTTGTTTTATTTATTTTTTTCTAATGGCTTAATGGCGGTTTTGTTTTTAGTTTAAATATTTTCTACATTTATTATTTAATTTATTTTTGTTCTATTAAATTATATTGTCAAGCACGATTTAATGTAATTGTTTTTTCTAGCTTTTTTATTCGCGTTGCTATGATTTTGTTTAATTTAATGCTGTTGTATTTTATTTTTGTTTCAACTTTATTTATTTTCCTGTTTAACTTTTGTGAAATTTAAGAAAATTATAAACATTATTTAGATTTCAAGCACTTAATTTGTTTGCTTAACTAATTGACCAACCTATCTAGTTAGAAATCAAAATAGTATTAGGAAAACTATTCAAATCGATTTTTAGCATTAAAACTTTAAGTCTATAAAAAAGTATGTGCGTATTATATTGAGACAATTTCATAGTCAAAAGTACCTTATTACCGCAGTGTCTCATTTGATAATTTTAAACAATTAGAACTAATTTTACTTGAGCCTTCTTTGCATAATGGTGGTAATTTCCATCATAACATTGAATGCCCTTTAGAATTAAACTAATGATCGTTATATTGCATGATGATTTATTTCACCACTAAAAAAAAAATCATGCACAGAAGGGTTAAGTGACAAGTTTAAACATTTCTATTGGCTCATAATTACAGTTGAGAACACAAATGCGTACATACTTCAAAGTCGGGCAAGATGATTTTAAAAATTTACTTTCAATGAACACTTGTAGACTATTAGTTTGATATTAAATTAATTGTATGTGGTAAACACTTTTTGCAAATTATCCAACACATATCAAATTATAATAAATAATGGAGAAACTGTCTTGAGCCATTGAGGACAATATTTTTAACAATGTCAAAAAGTAGCTATGCTACGCGAGTTATTGCTAAACAGCAGTTTCCAAATTACAAATCAGTGGTCGTAACATGACATTTATGGGAAGTGGTATGGTATGGCTACTATTGTTAAACTTGGACGAACCAAACAAAATTTCTTTTTGTATAAAACTTATTTTTGCTAAATTTTGTTTGAATATTGCCATTTTATAGGCATTTATTTAACATTAAGCCATATTTCGGGAAGAAATTTGTGTGCGATCTATTAGAAATCATGGACCGCTTCTTACTATTTTCATTAGGTTTAGTCTTTTTATGATAGAAATAACTTGTGTAAAATTTCATGACTTTATCTGCAATAAATTTAAACATTTTTAACAGAAATCTTTAAAATAACTTTGGTTCTATTGGACCTATTTTTCGTATTTTCAATAATAAACTGAAGAATTATGAACCGTTTTTTTTATAAACTTTTTTGATTTTCACGTTTTGGACGTATGTGTTTTACACATGCATACAGACGGATATAGCTCAACCGTCTTAGAATTGCATAATGATCAATAATACTATATAGGTGACCCGTCCTATGAAAAGGTGGCTTATGACACAGCTGTTAAAAATGAACAATGCATTTCGTCAGTTTCTTAGTAGTTTTTCTTTTGCATTATGAACAGTCATGCCCAAAAGGCAACCAAAAAAAGGCAAAAGAGCATAAATGAGATAAGTTCGTAAAGAGCAATGTTTTTTTAATACAAAGCACAAACTAGTTCAGTGTTGCCATTTTAGCACTTTCAGTGCTAGATTTAGCATTTTGTGTCTCGAAAATGCAAAGTAAAAATTTGTTTGAGAAAAAAATTTTTACTATTTTACTCCAAAAAATACTTTTGGAGAAATAAAAAATAACTTTTATTAATGTTTCAACTAAATTTCTTTCGGTGTGGTAAGTTAATGAACACGGAAATTTATGAATTAATATATGAAATGTAATCTATTAAAACAAGTCAACAATTGTTATGAACAAAATTAGAAAAAACTATAATTTATATTTGTAACATTTGAAATAAAAATTGTATTGTTACATTGAAAAAATTTAGCACTTATTTTTTCTTCTGTAGAACATTTTAGCACTTAGTTTTTCAAGTTTTAGCATAATTTTCTGGCAACACTGAACCAGTTACTGACCAAAAAAAAAAATCGTCTGAGTGCTCATCTCCAGAAGGAGATTCGAAAAAGCGAGCAACTTCAAAGGTTTCAACAAGGATAGCGACGAAAAAAACTCTTTAATACTGCTAAATAAATATTTTTTGTGCATAACAGCTTTTTTTTTGGTAAAATCGATTTTGCAGCGTTCAATCCTGTATTTAAATTTTTCAATTCCATTTATTATCTTGATTCTGGATTTATAATAAAATTCTGTTTTTCTTTCTCTACTCTCTCTTTAGTATACTTCGAAGCAAGTTAGGACTTTCTAGTTTTCACCACGTGAAAGAGCGTCTCAAAAACTATCGAAACAAAAAAAAAAAAGTGGAAAATTGTTTTTTTGAGTCATAAGCCGCCATTTCATAGGCTGGGTCACATATATACTGTCACACATATGACTGTTTCTCAATGTTGCACACGAAATGATTAACTTCCAATTTTTGTTTTTAAAGAGAATTAACACTCAGGCAATTAATATGTCTATATGTATATAATTGCATTACTTTCTTTGGAATTGCGAATTATTTATGTTTTTAGTGCAGCACTGCAGCGCCTCTGGTGGCGAGTAGCCACATTATTTTTAAAGCTTGATTTTATAGCATTTTTTTTAATTATTTTACTTCGGTGGCGTTTCAATGCTATACCACCGAAGGAGGGCGCTGTGATACAGCACCCTCATATATCCTAGTACACCACTAATTGTCATGGAGGGTTGAATAATAATACCTCTGAACATAATATACAGTTAATTCAGAAAGTGAGTGCTCACTTATAAATTAAATTTAAAAGTACATGCATACTTTAGGCTAACTTTATTTTATACAAAAGAAGTTGACACATCATTTTGAGCGGTTCTTCTGTAATTTTTAAAGACTAAAAACATAAATAAAAACATAAATTAATTCAAAATCACAGCGCATAACTAAAAATAGTTCAAGTTTTTTAACTTCAAAAAGTAAGCCCTCAATCATTTCGATTTTTTTTTTTTGCAATCGCGTAGAACAAATATTTTAGTATTTTGTATGGGAGACCTTGTTCTTAAGTATGGCTTCTAGTCGTCTCGGTTACCAAGCGGTTAATTTTATTCCAGATCAGTCTTATTTCTTATATGTCTCTCTCTCTCTATAAAATTTCTGTCTAAATGATCGCACAAATTTTCATCAATTTTGGAGTGTTATACTATAGCCATAATTTAGTATTATGAGCCGTGTGTTTGGGTTCGTTGTCTGGTGTAAATATAAAGTCTGCTGAAAATCCCATTTTTTGCACGCTTGGATGAAGATGAGTATTGAAAATGTCAATATCCTTCCTGTATCCATTATGCCATCGATTATATGTAAATTTTCAACTCCAGCAAAGCTCACACATCCCCACACTAGAACTGAGCCACCTGCATGTCTAAATTTATTTTTTCTGAGCGTGTCCGCATCTTTGATTATTTTCAATATTTTTTAAAAGTAAAATAAGGTCTTTTGGCTATTTCACAGATTTTACGCAACGAGTTGTTAGATTTTCACCAATTTATTTTTATTTTTGATACGTTCTGATCCCGTGAGTTCTTTTCGCTTTGGTGAAATTTTTAAACTTTTTTAATTTATTAACTATTTTGTCTAGACATTTCTAAGGCGTTCGACAGAGTCTGGCATGGTGCTCTCTTATCGAAACTCATTGCTTTTGGAGGCGGTGATAACTTCTCTCTCAGAAATCGTACTATACAAGTTGTTATAGATGGGATCTCATCAGACGAGTTCAAGATTAATTCAGGGGTACCGCAAGGCTCCGTTCTTTCTCCCACTTTATTTCTCATCTTTATAAATGACCTTCTTTGTCAAACTCTAAACCCTATCTACTCTTTTGCAGATGATATCAATATTTGCCATTCATACTAATTTAACCATAGACCAAACCCTTTAAAGATTGGGGAAATGAGACAAAACATGAATGATACACTGAGACAAGATCTTAAGACAAACTCGGAATGGGGTTATGCGAACAGAGTCGATTTTAACGCACTCATTGTTGTATATTAACGCACACGTTGTAAATATTAAGGAATCACACGCTCTTGACGTTCTAAGCATGGGCATCCAGTGTGATGTCCGCTGGACCAAACACATTTTTCAAGTGTCAAAAGAAACGTTCAAGTGCCTTGGGTTTTAAAACGGTGTAGAAAATACTTCTCTCCATCTGATCTCCTTACTATTATACAAGTCTCATGAATGAGCGGGTGCTTCGAAGTCTATTTTGGAGTTACCACGAGCGCGTACAGGAGAGGGCGGAGATGCTTGTCGGTGACAGTAGGGTATCCAACTCTATTGATTCATTGGAACATCGCATAGTGGAAAATCGTAGAGTAAGACTAGCCCATAATTCATTTTTAAAAAGGTTCGAATTACACCATAATTTTTTTTTATCGAAAAGTTAAGATGTCGAGCATAATAATTTGAGGAAAAAATTTGATGTTTAGTCAATAGTAATACTCGGAAATAAGGATCGTGTTCACAACTTTTTACGACGCATCGTCGCAAGGTGGGTTGTGTTTCACTGATAACTTGTTTCCGAAACACGTAGTTTTTTTTGCGTACTTTCTTCAGTCAAAACTCATTTATTCATGGTCGACTGGACAGTGAATCACACAGCATATTACATGTCAAATTCGTTCTTTAGCCGTACTGTCCGTATGTAGAATAAACTACCTGCACAAGTATTTCCTGTCACTTTCAATATAGGAAAATTCAAATCAAATGTTCACAAACACTACTCCCTCTATCCTCCCTACCATAACCTAGTTTCCTAGTTCCAAAACAATGCATTACATGAGAAGGGGTCATCCCCTGAGTGCTGGTTCAAGAAAAAAAAAAAAAGAAATTTATGCGGCTGAAATGCTAAACAAATTTTTAATTTCGTGTTTACAATAAGAGTAACACAGACATTGAGAATACACCAATACCTCGCTTGGCGTCGTTTCGTCTTGAATTTTTTCAAAGTTGCGTCGCTGCTTAATTAGTTCGATTTTTGAGGTTGCGTTGTTTAGGGTTCGAGTCTTTAAGAAAGCCGACGACTTAGTATTTTCGTAACCCTAGAACCTATCTTCGTTCTTTACATGGTTTGCTATAAAAAATCTTAATTTACTTTGCATCGTGCTTTTTGGAACGTAACCCCGACGCACGGTAAGATATGTATTTGGAAATAAAATCATAAAGGATTTTAATTACCAGATAAGACTCTCTTTCTAATTGTAAGGTGAGCACACACTTTTCGTATCAACTGTAATAGCTAAAGCATGCTTGCTTGTCTTTTGTTTTATATGAGTGACCTTTCATTTTGTATAAAGGTCAAGCAACAAAGTAAATACTTTCGAAACAGTAAACTATTAATTACACATATAAAATACATATATAAAATAATTATTTCCTATTTTTTGTGTTGTGCTAAAAATCGATTTAAATATATAACAAATGTAAGTACGAGTATATAAATTAAAACTATCATTAACACAAAATAATTAACAGTGGTTGGTTAGCAACAATGAAAAGTAAATTATAACAATTTATAAACTTAATTATGAATAATGCATAAAACTATTAAAACTGTAAAACATTAATAAAAGTTTTAAATAATTTATGTTTAATAGTACATTTTTTTTGTTTAAATTGAATGCTTTTTATTGTTAATGATTCAATTATAATTGTTTATATGTATGTGGGTATATTGTGTTCCGTTTGTTAATAATAAATGCCAATTAATAACAAATAACAATTTTATATTTTAAAAAATATTTAATTATTTAACAATTATGTATGTATGTATAGTTGGTATTTTTGTGTTTGTAGGGGTGTGTGTGTATATTTAAACAACAATTTCATTTTGGGTATTTTTGTAGTTATTTATATGAGTGAATAATATTTAATTCTGTTAACCAATCTTTATGTTTGTCTTTTAGTTAAATTTCAGTTTTCTTTACAATTTGTTTAAACCTAAAATCATTTTGCTTTCCTGTTTAATGTTTGTTTATACTTTCTTTGACAACAATATACATACAATAATGTTTTTGTTTGTTAATTTTGTGTGTGTGTTTTTTTTAATATTTTTTTTTTAAATATTTATCTAATACCGAGTTAACTAGTTGTATTTTATATCAATTTTATTATATTTTTCTTTACATTGATTTCCTTCTCGTTTTTGTTTTTGTTTTTGTCTAACAATTTTCAATTTTCAAGTTTTCTTTTTCCTTAAATTGTGTAAATTTGCATGTAAAATGAAAAGAAATTAATTTGCTTTAATAGAAATTAAGTAAAATTGCTTTTTTGTTGCGTTTCTTTCTAAATGAGAAAAAAAATGTTTTTATATTTTATATGATTTGTTTTTATTTAAAAATATTTTAACAATTTTGTTTTGTTTTTTTGTTTTTGTAATAAATTTTTAATGATTTTTTTTATCGTTAAATGATCACAGTCAAAAAATGTTTTATTATAATTAATGTTATATTTTTGTTGTTGTTTTGTTTATATTATATTATTGATTGATTACTTAATCTAAAATAATAATTATGTATTATGTTTTTGTTAGAAATTAATGTTAAGCTTAATATTATTTAACGAATTATATAATTAAAATGTCTGAACATAATTATACACAAATTTTTTTGTAAATTATATTTAATTGTTAATCAGGCTTATTTAGTTTATATTTTCATTTTGTTTTAATTTTCTTTTTTATATTTAAACTGATACAGTGTATTTTGTTTTGTATTTGTTTGTTAATTTATTCTAGTGCATTTAGTTGGAATTTTATTTTTTGTTGTTAAATTTTTTATTCATGTTTTCTTCTCAGGGTTAATTTTTTTCTATCATTTAAGGATGGATTAATTTCGAAAAATGTTTTTTTGTTTTTTTTCTCTCTCTGAATTTATTGATTTAGTTGATTTTTTAGTATTTAGTTTAAGTTTTTTAAGCATGTTTATAAAGCATGCTTAATTATACCATGATTTGCCAAAATTATTTCAAGGGAAATAATAAATTTGTTGATATTATTGATAAAACAAATGTATACTGGTGCAGACCTTTGTTAACTAAACATAACTTGTGTGCAATGCCAGTTACTTATTTATACTTCAGACCAGTGATGTTCAAATTAAAAATGAAGTTATATTGTTAAAAGATGTTGCCCCGCAAACATAATGTCCATCAATACTTTAGACACAATCGAAACACGAAACCAACACACACGAAATAATCTCCCCAAAATTTATGAAAAATTACCCTCAGGTTAAAATTAAAGGTGAAAGGCTATTTTTCATAGCGACAAATTGCGCCAAATATGTAAATGAATTTTCACTCTAAAATTTTGTAATTTTTATAAAATATTTCTAAATAGTTTTAATGAAAAACCCAAAATTTTTTATGAGATTTTTGCTTTAATTGAAAAATATTCAGTTCCATATATTGTTTTTTAAATAGTGCATCTTCTTTATAATGATTCTAAAACTGTTTCTTAAAGTTTATGAAAGTGCTTCAGATCAAAAACTTTGAATGTTTTTATACCCTACACCACCATAGTGGGGAGGATGTATTGGATTTGTGCTGATGTTTGTAACGCCCATAAATATTGGTCAAACACTTGGCTTAAAGTATAACGATCGACTCAAAATCACTTCCTTAGTTGATTTAACGATGTCTGTCCGTCCGTCCGTCTGGCTGGCTGGCTGTCCATGTAAAGCTTGTGCGCAGATTACAGGTCGCAATTTTGATGATATTTCAATAAATACTTTTTCGGCCCAAGAACGGTTAGGATTGAAACTGGTGGATATCGGTCCATTATTTCACCTGGCCCCCATACAAATGTCAAAATAGGAGTTTAGCGATCATAAATGTTTGATTTATGCAAGTATCCTAACACATTTCACCACAAATAAGTAATATAACGAGATAAAGTTTTTTTTTAGGTTTTTATTCGAAAGTTTAAAACAATATTGCAAGCAATTGGTAACTTTGTTGAATTTTAAACTGATAAAGTTTAAATATACAGCTTCAACTTTTAATTTAAAGAATTCTTTTATTTAATTCCATCATGTTATGGAAGTGCTTCAGATCAAAAACTTTGAATGTTTTTTTTTAAAAGATTTTATTCGAAAGATTAGGATTAGAAAAAAAATCAATGTTGCAAACATTGTTGTAGAAATTCGAACGCTACAGCCACACGTTTTGAAAGATGTTATGGAAAATGCTGTAAAAAGAGCCCATCAGTACGAAGCTGAAAACACTACATCTCTGATTCCTTTGCTTAGTTTGTTTAAGTTATTGCGGCGTTTGTTTGTTAAAAGGCTGTCATTAATTGAATATTCTGCAGTGATTTGAATTTAGCTAGTTCTAGAATTAATGATTTTACAATAACATAAAAAACGTTTAAATGTTAATTATATAATATACGATTAACTTCAAACACCCGCTTTTTCATAATAATTAATTCCAACTCCCGCTTAATATAACGGCTTTTTTATAAAAACCCTCTGGTTACGTTAAGTATACCATACAATGGCAAAATAAAGTAGTGTTAGTGAGCCAATGAGTGCTTTAGGGCACTGGTACACGTTCAATAAATATCGTGATACTAGAAATATCACAATATTTATTGAACGTGTAGCATGCATGAACGTGTCCATTAAACTTAAGTGCGTATATTTTTTCCAATCCTGCAACCACTTTTTGCTCCAAATTTTTCTTTCCACTTTCTTCTTCAACGAAAAATCAAGCAAAATAGCTAAACAGGCTTTCTTTTCGTTTTCTCGCGACATTGATAAACTACCCCCGCACAGCACAAAAATAACATAGATACTGACGCGATAAATATTGAACATGTAGCAGACGCTCTGACGAGTGGTGTGGTCTTATTAAAATGGGGTCCCTTCGACTCTACTTAAGTGTTCGCACATAGTGAACTACCACGTAAACCAACCAACCAATCACGATATTTATTGCACGTGTAGCAGTGCCCTTAGAGTTTTCTTTTTCTTTCGTTTTAAAATTAAAATATGTTTGCAAAAGTTTAGTCACACATGGCAAATATTTACTCAAACAAGCGTAACAACTTGTTTTACCACAAATTTGTTTGATGTTGTTTACTTTTACAAAAGATTTGCAAGAGCAAAAATAAACAAAGTTGTTTTCAAATAAATAATAAAATTAGGGCAAATATATTTTATTTGCTCGTTAAAGGCAGAATTAGTCTCTACTTTCTGTTCCGTTCCGAATCAGCTGACTTGATTCTGTTAAATAGAAAATGTATAGAAGTCGTTAGTTGTTTTGTTACTTTCCGTGCCGTTGCGGACGAACCTGTTGAAAAGCAAAAAATTTGCTAAGTAATTGTAAGTGACAGCACAAAACAGCTGACATCTGCACAACAAAACAATTTTCGGTTTATTACAAAAATTTTCAATTTCTTTAAAATTTAATTAAGTTTTTGTATACAAGTTATAAAAATATAAAAAATAAACGATGGATGACAAAAAACTCATTACTTTAGTCGAAAGTAATGACATATTATACGAAAAAACTAACTACAAAAATTTAACAACAGAACGACAAGGAACAGAACAGCAACAGAAAGTAAAGACTAATGAAGCCTTAAATCTTTTTCGGCAAATATTTGTCAAGTGTGACTGAACATTAATGTTTAGGAAATATCCAACCAGTATACATTTTTAATTTCACACTTGTTTTTATCTCTTAATTAGAAATTTCATTATAATTTGTTAAGTTTGTTTTTTCTCATTATAAATAATTTTGTTTGTTTACTAATTCTGTTTAATTACACTCAATTATTTTTTGTTGTTTGTTAATGTATGTATTTACTAAAATATCTATGTATGTGTTTATATGTATCTTATGTATTTATCTAAGTTTCAGCAGTACAAAAATTATTCATTGCATTTATTTATTTATTTTTATTATTATTTTTTTGGTATTTTGTTTGTTTGTTTGTTTTTTTTTTGTTAATTTTATATATTTTTATAATAAATTCTCATACAAATTGTTACTAAGCTAATTGTTTTGTTTTTAATTGTTTATTTCATGTTGTCATGTTGTTTTAAAAACTAATTATGTTAATGTTTGTGTGTTTGATGTGGTTTATTTCTTAATATTTTTTTTTTATTAAATTTCATAAAAATATGTTTGTTTGTTTGTTTTATTTTATTTTATTTTCATTTTCATTTTTCTAATATTTGTTATAAATATTTGTTTTCATTATTTATTATGAAATTTAAATTTAAAATTTAATGTTTAATGTTGTATTATAATTAAACTTATAGCAAACTACGCTGTGTGTTTTTTGTGTTTTTTTGTTTGTTTGTTTTAATTGTTTATTCTAAATTTACTCAATCTTAGGAATTGTTCAGTTGGATCAATAATTTAATTTCATTTAATTGTTTTTAAATTACATTTTTTTCTCTTTATTTAAGATTTTATTTTAAAAGTTCTTGTTGTGTTTTTAGTTTTACCTCTTGTTATTATATGTAAGTTCAGCTTGTCTGTTTTTAATTAATCTATATAATATTTTAGTTTTTAGTTTTATTGTGGCAGTTGCCTTATCATTTTTCATTTTCATTTTCTTATCGGTTTTAATTTTTGTGTTTTACGATTTTTTTTGCTTCATTTCCTATTTTTTTTTGTCTTTCTTGTTTTCTATATTTTTTTTTATTATTATTTTACTAAATTCATATCTAAATATATTTATGTATGTATAATGAAATATATTTTATTTTAAATGTCTTTTATAGTTTGGTTTTTTAAGTTTATGTTTCTTGATTCGTTTTAAAATGTTTGGTTTTATGAACATCACATTGCTTTACATAAAAAATCCGGTCACACTAAAGCTGTTTTTTAAAGCATTCTCCATTTGTAAACTTTTGATTTATGATTTCAGAGATAAGGTGGATTCGTTCTGAACAAAATATTTTTTCGGACAAAGTTTTTATTTCATCTGAAGTTTGAAGCCTCTCTTTTTAAGAGAAAGAAAATATTTTTTTCCAACAACACTCAGCTTGAATTGGTTTAATTTTATATTTTGTCTGGACAAACATGAACCGAGTTACCAACAGGCTTTATATCTATTTTGTGGTGTTTGAGAAATTAAATTATTAATTTCATATTTTCTTTATTTAAATTTATATTGACCTTATTGCTTAAATAAAGAAATTATAAAATATTAAAAACGGTCGAATAAACAAACTAAATAATTATTAATTTCATTTATTCCTTAAAAATTTTGGAAATTGTTTTTGTTTTATGTAGTCTTCTTAATAGGAGGATTTATTTGGCCTGATATTTATCATAATGCCATCACCAATATACAGCTTACGCCTAAAGGAGACTTGTCCAGGGATATCCACCGACCTATATCTTCGTATAGGAAACTGGACTTTTCGAATTCAACTCCTGAGTTTAATGGTCTCCACCAAAATCCAAAATGAGTTTTGTTTGGTATTCTAACACGACAAACTTATATTAAATCATGTATAACCCTGTATTTACACATGCAAATACTTGCATGCGAGTGCTGTACACGTATTATATACGAAAACATATTAGAAAAACTCCAATCATTTGCAAGTAGCATTACTGTTTACACGGGACAGTGAGAGTTTATTTTCAAAATTGTCAAAGCGTAAATTTTTACCGGCAGCTCCATTTGATTTGCAATTGCTTCGAAGGCCTTGGTTTTCAAATCGTTCCTCCTTTATGCTTTATCACTCATATGATATTGTTTCGATTGAAATATAGAGTTGCCGAGTTAATCACATAAAAATTTTTTATGATGGAAAATTTTCATTAACAATAATTATTATGATTTTAATGATATTTATTCTCCAAAATTAAAACATTTTGTTTATCAATATTATTTGAAAGAAATTTGTTTACAATCACTCATACAACAAACTAAAATTTCAACTATAAATATTATATTATCCAGTTTCTATTCATTGGAAAATATACGTGGCAACATTATTTTTTTATTTGACGTTTACTGGCATGAGAGTGTCAAACATTCACTCGTATTTAGTTGCGAGTGGCTCTGCAAATGCGAAAACTGTGAGTGTATTAGTAAAAAAATATGAGTGTGTTGAGTGTATTTTCCGCCCACCATGGTGACCAGTGGTAAGGAAATTGAAACACTCATTGGTGGATCTTACATACTTACACCCATGGTGAAATTAAATACCAGGTAACCGCATTGCTACAACAATTACAACAAGGCAAGAACAACAGGCATTTTTCTATATGAAAAACTTTCGTCACTGTCAAAAAGTTTTTTTTTTATATAACTTTTTGGCATTTTCAAATTCACCATGAATAATCAGCTGGCGCTACGCTATCACCTAGTATTTAAATTCACCTTGCTTACACCTTTAGACGAAGGTGTGAATCATGAGTGAAACAACTTGCTTCACCATACAAAATTGTAAGAGCGAATCAAGTAGATTCATATTGAATCAACTTGCGAAGCACGAAAAATTGCACTCTTCTCTAATTTTTATCGCAAGTTTATCTGCACTAGCTGTAAAAATTTAATATTATTGTAAACAAAGCAAATTGTTTTCTTGTTGCTGGAAGTAAAGAAAGTAAATACGTACGAATGTATGTTTTTTTTAATAAGCTAACTAATTTCCACTCACTTTTGTTTGTCCATTAAAAAAAAATATTTCCCACAAATTGTAAATTCTGTTTTTTTTATTCTGTTTGTTTATTAAAGACAACTGTCAAATCGAATCAAGTTTATTAGTCATGTAAACAGCATGATTCATAAACATGATTCAGAAGGCGAAGCAGGTGATTCAAGTCGTCGTGGAAACATAGTATAAGAAGATGAAGTTAGGAAAAAATTATAGTCAACTCAATTTCTACAATTTTATATAAATATAAAATTAATTTTTAGAGTTTTCAGTTGTTTTTTAATAAACAATTGTTGAACTTTTGATATTTATTATAAGAGAAAATTGTATATGGCTTGAGTTCATTTTAATTAATAAATCAAAGCATACCATTGTAAAGTAATATTTTTAGACAATTGGCACATTGGAATATATTTTCTTTCCTGCCAAGGGCGTCATCAGCAATGTTTGTTGTCCAAGTTCTACATTGTAAATATCATGTATTTAACTCACCATTATTGAGAAATAGTTTTCGGGAATTAATCATAGTTCTTTTTACATTTTATGAGTAAGAACGAAATTTACCAATTGTCTAAAAATATTACTTGACAATGGTATTCTTTGAATTATTAAATTAATGAACTCAAGCCAAGTTAAATTTTCTTTAATAAATACACCTAATTCTGTTTTTACGCGAATTTGATTTAACGCGTTTCCAAATAAATATTTCATTCTGTTTTTATGCGACTAGATTTGATATAATGCGATCTAAAAATGTATGTATTTTTACCAGAAAAACATTGTTTGCACTGGTTTTCGAGAATTTTAAATTAAACACATAGTTGGCAGCACTAACAATCGTCTGGTACGAAAAACAACCGCGAAATTTCAACGTGCACTGAAATTATTAATGGGTAGTTATCGTGAATTACATAACAGTCTTATAAAAACTGGAAGTCAACGATTAATAACGGAATTTGTGACCCAAATCACTGAACAATCACCAGCAACTGATCATGATTTCGAAAATATTTCTAGCGATGAAAATGATGTCTTTCGTAAACGAATGCGATTATCAGAAAGTGATACTGAATAAAAAATATTGTATATCATATTTATATAACATAAATATTTATTTTTAAGTTTTATGGTTTTTTGTGATTACTTTTCTAAATGAACTCTATTGTTTTTTTTTTTTTTTTTAAATATGTTTGAGTATAAAGCAACATGAATTTGAATTATTTATCTTATTTTACCTGATATTTCATACGTGGAACCAATCCCCTCATTTAATATGGATACTCTATGTTTTTTTACGCGAGTTTTCGAGGAATGTCTATCGCGTAAAAACAGAATTAGGTGTACATAAAATTTTAAGTTTTTAAACCCAAACTTGACAGGATAAACGCTGTAGAACATCAAAGGATAAATAATTTAAAAGGCATTTTCGAATTGAATTAATGCAAATAATTAGATAATCCAATTTCAATTTGCATAAAAAATTCAATAATACTTAGTGGCAGGTCAATATATTATAAAGGATGATAATATAAAGGTAAATACTCTAGGTGAACTTATGTGTCGATTGTGTATAGCAGGAGTGTCCAAGCCCTATACTCTTGGTGCTCTTTTGTATTTGTAAAAACTCTTAGCTATAGGCTGTGTGTTTTGTATACTCATTACAGCACTCAGGACTAGCAATAAGAAATACACAAACAACTTTGCCTTATTTGTTTTTTTTTGTCGTACTTCACTCTATACACGCAAGCGCAAAGCAACAACACTTTCGTATGCTCTACTGGTAAACATTGGTGAATGCGATCGTCAATGTAGATTTTGTTTTTGTTTAACGTATGATACCGTTTAAAAAAGTGTGTTGTTTCTTTGTATGTATTGGCTTTTACAATAAAAAATACTGAATAAAAATTAATTTTTATTTAAATGTATTGGTGTTTGCTCTTACATAAGCAACTTTTGAGCACTCCTGGTGTATAGCAACAAAACTGAAGTTGGCTGGTCAATAGGCAATGCAACTGTAATGTTATGATGCAAGGCAACTTACGTTTCTAATATTTTATTAGAAAGCAAACATTTATATGTTAAAACTATATATAAATAGTTTAACAACAAAATTACTAATGGGTCAATTATAGATGACAATCGAACCTCAGTGGAGCTGACAGCTAACCAAAATATATGGCAGGTGGCAGCTGTCGGCTGTTAACTTCAGTTGCCGAACATACTATAGGCATAGGCCGCATGAGCGCATCCAAAAACACCATTCGTAATGCAAAACATCCGAACAGTTTTGCTTGCCACTATAGTTATATTTTAAATTGTAACTTGTCAAGCTTTAAAACAACCTAATTATCCAGCTTATTTAAGGCCATATGGCAAAAAAAAATTGTAAACCTAAACCAGAGGTAGGCAAAGCGTAAAATGAGGTTGTGTGTGTGAGCGAATTACCCAGCAAACATAAACATAATTATATAAATTATACAAAAAAACTTAGATAGGAAACACACAATATATTTTCCGTAACATATACGAAATTAACAACGAGATTGATATATAAACGGAACTTCTAATACTTCAAAAGCTGATTACAATGCATTATCAATCATTAAATATTTTTCGTAGTTCATTATTAATTTGAAATGTTTGTTGGGAAATATTTCTAAAAAAATATAAAAGCATCCGCCGCATGTGCACACATTGCTGTCTCAATAACGACTGAATGAAAGAGATTAAGTGTAGGTGTAAAGTGCTCTCTGCACTATTGTGCTATAGGATGCCGACCTATGACCTAAACCTAAAAGTGGTGGGCTCTTGGCAAAAGCACCCTTTGAAGAAAAGAAAATCTTCTAAAATTTCAAATAATCATGAAACATAAACTTAATTTCACAAGTTTATTTATGATTTTAATGATATTTGTGTATGTTTGTATGTATGTATCTTTACTGATTTTAGACATTTTATGAATTTAAGGATATCTTAAATCGTAAATATATTTTCATTCCATTAATAACTATGTAGCTATAATTTCTTCTAAATAGTTGTTTGTTTTCTTTTCCTTTCTTTTCTGCTCTTACTCAATTTCTAACATCTGAACAATATGTATATACGAGTATGTATGTATGTATGTATGTAACTTATATACAATACCAGTATGTACTGGGATTATGTATGAAATATTACATAGCTGCTGTTTTTATTTTTGTTTTTATTTTGTTGTTGTTGTTGTTGTTGTTGTTATAATTTAGTTAATGCTAATGTATTTATACAAATGCTGGCATACATATGAATGATTTCATACATTTATAAAAATGATTTTTATTCACATTTCATTTTATTCTTACATATTTATTTCTTGGGTTTCTTTGGTAAGAATTTCCATAATTTTTTTCCCGCTGGCTGGATTGCCTGTTTGTTTACTCCGTTTCTGGCTGCTTTAATTTAATGTTTATTTATTAGTTTGTTAGTTAGTTAGTTTTTTTTTTGTTATTTAATAATAATATTTATTTAGTTTAGATACGAGTATATTTATTTATATATGTAATAATATATACGAGTATGTGTGTGTGTGTATGTATGTCTATATGCATATGTATGCATGTATATTATATATGTAATTGTAGATATATATATATATATACATACATATATATATATTTACTTTTTGTTGTTTTTATCTTTATTATTATTATATTTATGTTATTTTGTTGTTTTTGTTTTGATTGACACTATGATGGAAGAACAAATAGATTATCCGTAGTAGTAGTAGTAGTTGTTGTTGTATTAGTAGTAGTATTAGTACTATTAGTTGTTGTTGTTGTTGCTGCTGCTGCTGCTGCTGTAATGCTTAAAACATTAACTTCAGCTATTGTTGACATATTAGTTGATGTTGTTGTCATTTTTGGTTTTGTCAACGCATTAGCTGTATTCGCTGTGATAGCTGCTGCTTTTGTTGCATTTCTTGTTATATTAAGCTCAACTTGTGTTGTTATTAGCTGTTGCTAAAAATCGCTACTTGTCGATGGATTACCTAAATTGCTCTCCACCGTGTCATCCTTGTGTCAGAGTGGTGGTTTATAAACTTCAATGGCCGGCGTCAGCATGTCAACTCTCGTTGATATTGAAGTATCACTGCAAAAATACCAAAAGAGATGAATTTCAATTAAAATCCCATTATTTAAGTGGCTAAAATAATTATGGAGGAGAAGGAGTTATAAATATATAGTTAAATTTTTACTATGAAAAAATTAGTTTAAAGAAGATTTTGTTTATTATTAGATAACATTTTGGAACAAGTCGTTTTTAGTGACTTTGCTAAAAAAAGAAAAAAAAAATTCTCATCAAATAGGGCTTTTAGAGGAAAAAAATGGAATAAAAAAATTTGTTGGCGGCTATACCACTAGGAGGCGGGCTCTCAAAGTTGAATATATATATTCACCTATATCTCGGGCACTACTGCTTGTATGAAATTTGTAGTACATCAAAAAAGGCATTAAAAATACCTTTTCAACGATATATATCATGATTATAAAATATGGACCGACTATGGGTTAAATCCGAAAATAATTAAAAAAAATAAAAGAGGTCTATAGTGTTATTTTAGTTTATTAATATTTATAAATAATTGTATCTGTATGTACTACAGAATTATAAGATCTGAAATATTAAAAAAACACATTCAGCCCAATCATGAATAAAAATTCCGCGGGAGTTTTTTCCCTTTTCCTATTTTTTCTATTCAAATTCCATGTTAAATAAATAAAAAGGGAAAAAACTCACGCGGAATTTTTATTCATGATTGGGCTGATTTTTTAAAAATTTTGTATACTGGAAAGGATTTTTTCCTCTATGGTATACCAAATACCGTCTTCGCATACTGCAGATTGCCGGGTGGAGGGATTTTCTCCTTTATGTTATACAAAACACTGGCTTCGCATAGTAGAGATTGTATATTTTATAGCGAAATGTCATAATCTTTCTTTAATATCTGCGGAATATATAGACCTTTTTCCTAGATTTTGTAGATTTTTTAAAAAAATATCGAATCAAAAAATAATTTTCCGATATTAACCTATAGGTGGTCCATATAAATAGGCCATGTTACATATCGTTGGAAAGGTGTTTAAAATTCCAATATCAATATATAGCTAAATATATTACAAACGTTGGAGCACAAAATTTTTTTCTTTTATTTGAATCAGAATTTAAAACTCTATTAGTGATAAAATTTTGGAAGTGATTTGAAAAAGTCACTAAAACCGACTTATGCCAAAATTTTATTTGATTTATTTATTTGAGTTCACTTTAATTAATAATTCAAAAGGCACCATCGTAAAGGAATATTTTTAGACAATTGTTACATTGGAGTGCATTTTCTGTCTTCCAAGGGCGTCATTACCAGTATTTGTTGTCCAGGTTCTACTTCATTCATCTATTTAACTCACCATTATTGAGAAATAGATTCCGGGAATTTGTCATATTTCTTTTTAAATTTTTTGAGTTGAAACGAAATTTCCATACGTTTAGAATGTGTGTGTATTAGGGATGCCAAACAGAACTGGTTTTCCAAATCCCGGGATTTCGTAAATGCAAATTCCAGGCTTTCGGGATTTCGGTATTTTTGTTTCATATTAAAACAAATTGGTTTATAAATAATAACAATTTACTTCAAAAACAAATACCTATATTAAATATAAGTACATATCGCACCCTAAATACAAAAGGGTCACAACTCAAAATACTAAAATTTTCAGGAGACAAAAAAAGTTCATCGTGCACAAGCAACATACTTAATATAAAAATAGACATAACTGTATTTTTCCAGTTAAAGAAGATAGTGATGTGAAAGAAATTTTTCAAATAGTTTAAGATGTCTACTCTGAATTAATTTATTAAAAAAAAGTCAGTGTTGCAAAAATTTTGAGTTGTGACCCTTTTGTATTTAGGGTGTGATATGTTTGAAAACAAAAATTTTATATTGATTAAAAGTTTATAAACTGAAATGTTGGATTGAAAAAAATAATATATCATTCCGAATTTAATGTCTATCATGATGTAACTATACAAGGTGAGTGCAGTAGCACAGCTGACTGACTTTGTTTACAATTTACTTATGTCAAAAGTAATACTTTTTCAAGTATTTTTGATAGCAGTACATTATTTTTCTGTATTGTGTTGTATTTGTATAAATACACCATGATTTCTATATTAATTAAAAAGCAACAGAATCGATAAAGCTTTTTAAAAATATTAAGGTATCTTTAGTGAAGAGAAAAGCTTGATTGAATTTTGTTACCAATATATGAAGCTGACGAAAAACATCCTCTATATCGTTTGTAGACAAAATTGTTAGCAAATCCATGTAAGTATTCTGATTGCATAAACAATCGTTTCTCACCCTCCGAAATAATTAATTCGTCAATTCAATATTTTATTCCATATTATTACAGACATGATTAGGTGTTGTGGGAGGCTTTTACATATTTCAATTACATTCATTATTTCATTCGTTTCGCAATCAACGTCTTCAATTAATTTCCAATATCAAACATTTCTATATCATTATCAAATTTATTCTTAAATTTTTGGTTTTTGCAAAAATTTAAAAGTGTTGAGTAAGTCATCCTTCTATTTATACCTTCCACCATCATAAGTGATAAATAAGGGTTTATATAAGTTTGTCATTCCGTTTGTAACACAGAGCAATATTTATTTGAGACCCAACAAAGTATATATATTCCTGATCCTTATGAAATGAGCTACGTCCGTCGGTCTGTCTGTCCCTCTGTCTGTGTAAAACACTTTCACGTCCAAAAGACACAACCAAAATCAACAGAGTTTACAAAAAACTATTTATAATTCTCCTAAGCAGTTTGGTATTGCAAAGCAGCAAAATCGCTATAGTAGAACCAGAGTTATGGACCAAATTGTGAGACAACCTACAAAAAATTTGGATGTTTTTAATAATTTTTATTGCAATTTTTTTTAAATATATTGCAGATATTGTCATGAACTTTTGTATACGTTACTCTTAAAAGCAGAAAGTGTGAGGAAAATAGTAAGAATTAGTCAATGATTTCTCATAGCCTCTATTCAAATATCTCCCCGAAATAAAACTAAATAATCATAATAAAATTGGAATATTAATACAAAATTCGGCAAAAATAAGTCTCATGTAAAAATAAATTGCGATACAAACTTTTTTTTATATTCGGTCCAGGTTTTACCATCCTATATAAAGTAAGTCCACAAATAAAGTAAGTACAAATATAGTTACCTTGTTAAAAATCGACACAAATAATCCTTATAGGTAAATAAATTGTTGTACTAAATTTTATATTGGTCGGCCCATAATTGGTGATAGCTTCCATATAAGGACCTCATCCGACAAAGTCATTAATCTTTATATATATCTTATAAATATCGGTATCGACTCAAAACTTTAAATATATTATTTTTAAGTATAAACAAACATCATTATACAAAATTTTGTGAGTTTCGGTCCATATGTGACCATATTCACAATATGAAGCGCTCTTCCGAAATTCACTTCAATACTCATAAAACTTTTATAAAAATCGATATCGATACAAAATTTATACGGAGCATATGCCAAAATTAAACGGCTGGATTTTGCAAATATCGGTCCATATTTGACCATATCCACCATATAAATTCACGTTAATACTAATATGTATCTTAAATATACTATTAATATATTGAAATTTAACGTGGGATATCCTCATATGCAGAAAGTTCTCGAATAAGAAATTTAAGAGGATCAGCTTATGTTTTGTAATTGCTCAAATATATATACCACTTTTGAAAATCAAGTTAATGCCTAATAAATATTAGCATTAAAAAGCACTAAATAAGGATATTCTGTAACCAGTGTAGTTTTTGTATTTCTCATTATATTAAGGTGGCACAGCCGTACAATGCACTCTAACTTGTTTTGTTTTAACTTTGTACTGGAAGTATAAAAAATAAAACATTTTTTTTTTAAATATTAAGTGTTTACATTATATTGACGCTCACAGTATTTATGAGTATAATGCGGATAGCAATTTATCATTTATATATTTGCTGCTCAAAAATTGAACTTTACTTTTTTCAGTTTTCCTGATTTGTTGTATAAACTTTGTTGTTATTGTTTTTGTTTTAGTTTTCGATGTGTCCGTATATTTAGGAAAAAGAAATACATCTTGGTATTGCACACAACAACATGTTTACATTAACACAATGACGGGGTTCGGTCACGTGAGGCTAATCAATCAAAATCTACATTACATAAAAAAAGTAACTGGCGTAAATATATAATAGTGTTTTTGTAAAAAAAAAAAAAAAAAAGTAAAAAAAAAACAACAACAACAACAATAAAAAGAAAATTAGTTTTAGTAATATAAATGAAGCTTACACACAGATACTTACAGCCATATAGTTATAAAAAATGCCCCTGTAGGATACGTGTTTGATTTGTAAGTCAACAAGGGATTTTTTATGGTTGTTGTTGCTATTGTTGCCTTTTTGTTTATAAAAATAAAACGATTTTTCTTTTTGTTTTTCTCTCTTTAAGCCTCTGGTATCTTTGTTATTGTTTTTATGTCGTTGTGAATTTTAACGGTCATTTAAAGGTTTCGATTTATTTTTCGTTTATGTTATTTGTAAGTTCTTTTTAGCTTAACCTAAAATACAAGGGAGTGGTGTTGGTAACAAAAGAAAATAAACTTTTATAAATTTAGTGGAAAAATAAATGTAATTTTACTTAAGACTAATAATAACAATTACGTTTAGAAAAGAATTGTTTATTGTTCGTGCTGCTAATAGATAAGTTTGATAAACTATATGATTAGTTTAAGCAAGTTTGACTATATATCAACATTTTGAAGTTAAATTATTTATTTGAACAAATGATTTGAAATTAATATATCAAATGATTGTTACATATTAAGTGTAATTGTATTTTATTAAATAAAAAAAACATATAAACGCATGTTAAAGAACAGCACTAGAAGGTTCGTATGAATGTCGCGTTCTACAGCATTGAAATGTTCATGATTCAAGCAGGAAATACTGTTAGAAATGTTTATAAAAACTCGCTTTAGATTAAAATTCCATACAATATATTAAGGAAATCAAAATTTTGAGCAACAATTTCATAAAAATTCCAAAGATACGCTTAAAATTCTAAACATGCAAGTACAACATGTAAAGGGTGTCCCAACTAGAACGCAATTTTTAAATTTTAAATAAAAGCATTTTTATTTATTACACATAAAAAGGTCGAATAAAAACTACTTGAAATAAAACACAGATATTTAAAAAGAAAATCGTAAAACTTTATTATATCGTAAAGTAGACAGAATGAGGTTATGTATGCAACAAGATATCGTGCAGATCTTTTTTTCAATGACCTTTTTGCATAAATGCTGCGGCTTATTCGCGTAAACCATTGTCTTCAAAAAATCCCAAAGAAAAAAATCTAAAGGTGTTAAATCGCACGTTCTAGGCGGCCAATTCTGGTCTCCAAAACGCGAAATAACACGACCGGTGGAAATGACTGATGCAGCAATTAAATTGTTTCTCTGGCTGTATGACATGTGGCGCCGTCTCGTTGAAACCACATGCCCTTCACATTCATTTCTGCAATTCTAGGCAAGAAAAAACTGGTTATCATTTCACGATACCGAACACTATTGATACCATTGTGTTCTAGTTGGGACACCCTTTACTATTATGCCTGATTCAAACGTTTGCGTTTATTTTAGTGAAATTAAAAATTTGTTGCTGATTAACGTCTACACCTGGTGGCTTGCCACTTCGAGTGGCTGTTGGTGTTAGTCATGTTGAAGATTATGACGCTGAGGCAGACTACACATAATGCTGCTGATTTTAGAGGTTATACATGTAACAAGTTTAGAAGTTTTTGTGCTGGGTTTTTGCGTTTATTTTCTTTCCGAATTCTTTCTTTTATTTCTTCAACTAAAAACATTCAAGTTGTGCCAGCATGATGATGTGGATTTTGAAACATTGCGATGGCATTACTACAAATCATGATATAAGGATTTCAAGTTGAAATTATGACATTAATTTGTCATAAACTTATCATCAGCATCTTGCTTATCTGCTGCATACTAAATCACTGCTGTCAGCATATTTTCAGTTATGCCAGAATGTTTAAATAAAGTTTTAAACCATTTTACATTTGTTATAGATTTAATTATGTTTGAAAATTTTAAATTAAAGGTTTGAAGTTATAATACATAGTTGGGAAATTGAATAATATGAATAGAGTAGGACTAGTTTAAATGTATTTTATTGATTGACTATCTGCAAAAGGGCAAAACAATAATTTCACAGTACTATTGCAACATTTCGGATCAATTAAATGTAAAAATTCGAGAAAAACATACTGGCTTAGAACACAAAAAAATAATTTTTCATCAAGACAACGCACCAGCGCATAGGAGTGTTTTAACAATGGCTTAAATCAATGAATTACAGATCGAGTTGCTTGACCACCCATCTTATTCTCCCGATTTAGCTCCCAGTGACTTTTACTTGTTCCCAAATCTAAAAAAAATTACTAGATGGTAAACGTTTTACCTTAAACTAAGACGCAATTACAGTTGTAAACCACTATTTTGAAGGCCTTGAGGAAAACTATTTTAATCAAGGCATAGAATTGCTTGATAAGCGTTGGACTAAGTGTATTGAAGTTTAAGGAACTTATATTGAAAAATAAAAATGTTTTTGAAAAACTAGTTTTCTCTTTCTGTGCTAGGCTAAGAAGTTTTTGAACCGCCCTCGTAACTCATTGATATTTAAATAAAATATGAAAATTTTCAAAGTTTGTGTGAACAACAAGAAAACTTTTGTCAAAAAATTACAAAAATTAAAAGTATTCAGGTGTGTCATAGAAACCAATATTGTCAGAATTGGTTTTAAAACCGACAAGAAAAAATGCTTTGGTGTTATAGGGCAATGCTACACGTTCAATAGATATCCAGATATTTCTAGTACCAGGATATGACACTAAAGCATTTTGTCTTGTCGGTTTTAAAACCAATTCTGACAATATTGGTTTCTATGACACCCCTGATTTACACAACTCTGAAATATGACAGAGGATCTCATGCATCCTTTAAACTTGTTTTTCGTAGCTTTTCGACTGCGTTTTGATGCTTTTGTTCATTTAAAACAGCAACAATTGAAATTGCGGGCATTTTTAAACAAATTTCTTCACTTTTTTTTTTTAATTTCTTTGTTAGCGCTTTTTTTGTTCGTTTTTGTTATACTTTTGATTATAACAATCATATGTTTTTTGTTTTGGTTACACAACGTTACCATATTTAAGTTATAAATTTTTGGCAATAATCAAAATCGTTTGGAAGCTACACACAGAGAAAAAAATATATTTGTACATGTTTACTACAACAATGTCAACATTTTTACCAGTTTTTTTAAACAATATTATGGTCACTGTAAATATTTTTATGATTGCGGTAACCATAATACAGTTACAATTCAATTGATTACTATAATCGTATATACAATTGTAGTAACTATATATATATTTTTGTTGCAATCATTTTTATGATGAATCCATTTATCATAATTTGTTGTTCTTTGATTATGATTGAGAACAACATAAGATGGTATAATTTTTCATCATGAAACTGATCACCATAAACATTACATAATTGCCATAATCATATATGTTTGCTATAATTGCTATATGTTACAACTTAACCATATTATGGTTGCAGACATCATATAAATAATTACAGTAACTATAATATTTTAAAAAATGTTTAAAAATATTGAAATGTTTGTGTTAAACATGCACAACTATATTTTTTCTCTGCGTGTAGAGAACGCAAAGAAAAAGCGATCGAAATAGGGAATTAAAACTATAACCATTAAAACCATGATAAAAAAAAACACACTTGGATTTCATGGGAAAGTATTGATATTGTTATAATGACAAACTTTCGAACAGCATTTTTTAGGTAAAAAAATTAGATTTTTATTAAATGTTTTCCATGAAATGAAAATTTAACACACAACTAACACTCTTTTCAAATTTTATTTCATTAAATTTTTTTTATTACCATGCCCACTGTTCTTTATTACCGAGCGAACAAATGTGAAATTTAGTATTTTTTTTTTTGCCAGCATAAAAATAAAATACTTCAAGCAAGATTCACTTGTGACATGTTCGATAAAATGAACGGATATTAATAAGCGGAAATTTCAATATACACAGAAAACGTAATGTTGGATTTTTGCTTTTGTTTGTACATTTTTCATTGCTTCTCTGGCACTCTTACTCTCTGCCTCTTTTATTATATTATTGTGCGATTTTTTCTTTATTTTGTGCTGCTGTAAATTTTTGATGCAAAATTGTTGAATATGTTAAAATTACATGTAAAACTTATACGCTCTTTTAAATGTTTAACAATACCTACATTTCAATATCAAATAAAATTAATCATACGCTCTGCTGGTCTGTAAATAACACTATTTTTAATCTTATGGGTCGATTATGTATAGCAACCCAACTGGAGTTGGGTTGCCAATAGGCAACGCAACTGACATGCAAGTTGTTATTATGTAAGGCAACTTTCGTGTTTAATCTGTTTTTCGAATTAACGAGTAGAAAACAAACATTTATATGTTAACAGTCTAATTCACAAAAACTTAGTAACGGTTTATGACAGGCTTATAAAGCAAATATCCAAACAAAATTGGCTTTATAAGCCTGTTATAAACCTTTGACAAGTTTTATGAATAAGGGGGTAAAAATATAAATAGTTTAATAACAAAATAACTAACAATTAAAATTTGCCACTTAAAATAAAAATCAAAGCAACCAAAAATTCTCGGTTGCCATGTTCGGCAACTAAAGTTAACAGCTTACAGTTATCAGTTGCCATCTGTAAAATGTTTTTGGCAACTGTCAACTCCACTTAGGCTCGGTTGCCATCCGTAATCGAACCATTAGTTGTCTTATCCATATTTTAATGCGAATAAAAATCATTCTGCATTTTGCATATTTTTACGTCATAAAAACAACAAAAACATGAATATGTATACTAAAATTCATACCAAAAAAATAGTTGTACAGAACAAAAAACTTAACGTAACCTGAAAAAAGATTAAACTATTTAGGTTCTTAGTATTTTGTATGGTGGCCTTTAGCTTTTTAAGAGATAGGAGTATTCTTGGCATAGAATTTTTTGTAACCTTTTGGGGAGTAGATCTCCAAATTTCATTGAGAGCGTTTTTTAAGGGAACTGCTACACGTTCAATAAATATCATTATACTAGAAGTATCAATATTGATGGATTGCGATCCATATCGCAGAATGGCCTAAAATACGAAATCCAGATCACGGATCGTGGATCTCGTGATAAATATTGAACGTGTAGAATTTTCATGATATTAAATCATGATACATCAGTAAAAAGTAACAAATAAAAGAAATAAAGTAATATAAAATACGCTGTGGAAAAAATTAAACAAAGAAAAGTAAAACAATTGACAAAAGCAAGCAAAATAGCTAAACTGGTTTTTATTTGGTTTTCTCGCGACATTGATAAACGACCCACACAGCACAAAAATAACATAAATACTGACGCGATAAATACTGAACATGTAGCATACGCTCGTGATCCATCAATACTTTAAAATTCAAATATCACGATATTTATTGAACGTGTAGCAGTGCCCTAAGGATTCTTTGCCGGATATGTGGTAATCTTGTAATTTTGTTTTCATATGAGCCCACAAATGCTCAATCGTATTTAAATCCGGGCTAATGGTAGGATGAAGCAAAACTTTTTTGTGTTATAAAGCAACCGTTTCAGTATTATGTAAAAAAATGCATCCCCTAAATCCATTTTTTGGGCGGATTATGGCAAATTATTTTTCAGGATATTTAAATAATCCGTTTTATTCATGGTACCCTCGATAAATACAAGATTATTCTCTCCATTAACAATCATGCACCACCAAACCCTAACATTGCCGCCACCGCGTTTAACCGTACAAACATTTCGTGGATTTAGTGCTTCCCCTTCCTTATATATTGAATTTTGATTCATCTCTAAAGATTAAATTATCCCAATATGCATTTTCTTTGTGTAGATACACGTATGCATACACTAATCGTTTTTTAATATTTAATATAATATTTTTACCACACGGGATGATTGGAATATTATATAGATAAGATTGAAAGTAAACACGAGTTCAAGAAATCTTATCTTATTAGTAGGTTAGTTTTAAGTTTTGTATTTTAGTTATTAAGGTATTAATTTGTAAATAAAATTAAGTGTGAATTTAGTTTGTGTTCATGGCCCTGTGTTAAAAGAAATCCCTATAGACTTAAAACTCTACGCTAAAATTTACTAATAGATACTTATAAAATCTTTTAGGATAACTTAAGGAGCTGGGCCAGTCTGGGATAGAACATACTAAGAAGTATAATATTAAAGAAAATTCTAAAATAATTGCAAAAATACGACGGTCGTACCGGACGTCATGGAGAATTTAGAATTTAGTGTTTTACAAACATTCACCAAGTGATTAAATTTATTGTATGTCCACCAATTGTCGCCAGCTTCCACCAATTGGTGGAGTCCTGAAATGGTTTTATGTCAAACAAGAACAAAACTAACATTACTGATATTACTTTTATTTCGGCTCGAGTTCATTAAATTTAATTTTTCATTAAATTAATTTTACTGAAGGTAGGAATTGTTACATAAAAATTATTATTAAAAATTTATTGATAATTTTTCTTGGCTTAGGATTCGAACCCGGGTTGTTGGTTGAATTTACATATGCTTCGAGAAACACCATCAGAATTCGTTACGTTCTCACCCTCTGCACCACTGCGGCGCCCTAGGTTCGAATCCTAAGCCAAGAAAAATTATCAATAAATAAAATAAATAAAAGTAATATCAATGATTTAAAAGTAACAGTTCAAATAAAAATAATAATTATTCTTAAAACTAACATTACTTTAGCAAACATACTTCATGTTTAAAAACTAAAGTCCGTAGTCAACTAAATCGTATGGCCCCTATCTAAAGAAAACACATTTACAGCCAGTCAATATGTATGCTACAATCTAAATTTTAGATTTACACATGCACATATTTTTTATTTACCATTAAAATGCAATTTTAGAGATAAATGCGTTTTAAAATTGGCTGTGGCATATGTAAATAATGGTCAATACGAGCCACAAGCTAAATAATGTTTCAATAAATAAACCAGCAAGACAATAACAATAACAAAACATTACAAACCACTAACATTAGAGAAGCAAGAAAATAAAAATATTCCAATAATTAAATATCAATTATACGCCCCATAATACGCATTCATATCGTATTACTCTCGCTCTCTCTCTCTCTCTCTCTCTCTTATTCACTCAACTTAACTTTCTCTTATCCCTACACAATATACATACATACAATGATTATACATACAGTCATTGAAAAGCATTAATAGAAAAAAAAGAAATTATATATTTATATCCTTTTAATGTAAATTGTAAAGGAATGTAAGTAGAATTGTTGTGTTTTTTAAGCACGAGTAAACAACATAAATTGTTAAATAAAAAAAAAAAACAAAAAAAAAATTATAAATAAAGAAATATAAACAAATAAACGAAATAAACACAAATATGTACAATAAATGTTGCCTTAAGGTGTTAATAAGTAATTCAATTTTAATTACATATTACTCTTTAGTCTATTAGACAAGGAAAAGAGTCGTTGGAAAAATAAAACATAAAATTCTTAAAACTTAATTGTTTTCTCAATCAATCAATAAAATACACATTTACCACACTAAAGTACCTAAATACACAAACACACACAGCTAAAGTCGATAGTAATAAAATAAAAAGTCTCAACTTCGAAAATACCAGAAATGTATAAAAGAAAAGCAATTAAATAATACAAACAATAACACGAATTCCAAATGCTTAAAAAAAACAAAACAAAAAGACCTCACCAGCAACAACAAATAAAATACTAGCAAACATACACCATCAGCGAATACACTTCAATTTAGAAATTAATCAATCAAAAATTGTTGAAAGCACGTCAAACAAATAAAAATCACTTAAAATTGTTTTTTTTTTACCATCCATGTGATAGCTAAAATAAACTTATGTTTTTTTTTCTTTTGGTTGTTTGCTGTCATTTGGCAGCGTATTTAAACAAAATGTCTATTGTGGTGGAAACATACATTTTTGTGGTTTTTTCGTTTATCTGGGTTTTAGTTTTTTTTTTCGTATGTATGTATTTCTAAATGTAAAGACAAAAAAATTATTTATACCAACGTTTGAGTATAAAATCAATAGAAATTATGTATGTGTATGTGTATGTATGTATGTATGCACATAAAATCAGGTTGTTTAATATGACACAAACATATGTATTTGTTATGAGTCGTTCTATATTTCTCAGTTATCAGACGGGGTTTTTAATCGAAATTTTGTATGAAAATAACAGTAGGAACTACAATTTATTCACCTTTAGAGCTTAGTTTATAATATATTTTACGCAAAATTTAGTGAGAGTGTAGAAATCTCGTTTTATCGAGATTTATTTTTTGTATAAGTTTCCAGATCCCCATTTGTTTATTATTTGCTGATGTGCTGCCAATTTTTTTTGAGAGGTTTCGTTTCTAAATGAATTCTACAATTAAAATACATCGGCTCTTTTTTTGCATGAAAATAATTTACAGACAACACTCTGTTGCGAAACTAAAGGTACGTTCACATTTGGCAAATATTTGCCGAAAAAGAGCCAGTAAATAACCGATATGTATTCGAACTCGTTTATTTATTTAAATAAACTTTTCTTATTTGGGCCAATGCACAACAAATATTTAGTTTTTATTTATTTGATGCTGTTTGATCTTGCAAAACTCTTGTAAAAGTAAACAACGTCAAACAAGTTTTTCCAAAAATGTTTCAGATTTAATTTTGTAATAATTTTACTCTATTCTTCGTTAAGTTTCTTCCTGGACCATTAGTTTCTCTATCATAAACAGACATTTTATCGTTTATATTTAGCCATTAAAAATAACATCAGCTTAACTATAAGATAGACACTTTTTGAAGGACTCCTATATATCACCATCTCTGCTCTGATTGCTTTAGAAGTTTTATACAGTTAATTTTAATTCAAGTAGTTTTTATTCGACCTTTTCATGTGTATTGAAAATAAATTTTATTTTATTTTATTTGCCGGTATTTCGATGCTCTTTGAGTATCATCATCGGGGCTTGTCTATAAATATAAGTATAAGTATACTTACAAATAAATAATAATTTATTAGGACCACGGAAAATTAATGTTTATTTCTCTTCATCGTCTGTTGTTTAACTAAACTTAAAAACTAAATATTGCCTATACTCTTCCCCTTGTTGATTAAATGTTTGTAGCTTTGGGAACAGTTTTCCACATCAATCTTAAAATTCATTTTTGTTGTTGGTATATTAATGATATGTAGCATCTCTAGCAAATATCGTCGTTTATAATTTTGTTCGCTCTCTAATACTCGTACTTTCTAAAAGTCTGGAAAATGTTTATTCTAAACACAGTGGGTTGTTAATGCTGTTTTTTGCGTAAATTTGTTTAAACGTTGTTTTTAATCTGATTTATGTCCTGCAATTCTAGTTTTTAATTTGTTTTTAGTTGTTCCAACATACACTTTCTTACACGTTTTAGTTTAGTTACCTATACAGAGGATCTGATATACCACATTTGCTTTTTCCATATATTTGGAATTTTGTCTTTGGTTTTACTGAAAACTATTCCAAGATTTTGTTCAGTTTTGTGCGCTATTTTAATGTTTTCTCCATTAAACAATTTAGATTTTTCAAATCTTTCGGACATTTCAGGAACATATGTTAATAATTTATATATTTGAGGTTCATCACTTGATTTTGTCCTCTCCTTCTTGTCCTTATCATAGTCTTTAATCAGTTTGTTTGTCAGTTAAATATTTTATTGAAATAAAATTTATTTATAAATATTTTATTGGAATAAAATATACGAGTATAAATAAGTTTTTATAACGAACGGTTCATAATTAAAACCCTCTTCTTAAAAATCACTTTAAATCTTTTACAGGTGTTGATATCGAGATAGAATTTAACACATGTGATTTGTATATGCCCAGAAGCCATGCTACTATGATGATTGGTCCATAATAGGTAAATAGCTCTCATATATATACATATGTAGCTTCCATTAAAAAAAAGAAAAACGTTTCTGCTCACATACTCAGTGTAGGCCCATTATATGGTTATATACAGACTATATTTTCTTTATAAATTTTTTATTGGAATAAAATTTCAATATACATTTTTTTCGAATGAAATTTCTATTATAATTTTATTCGAATACAATTTCTATTACATTTTTTTTCGAATAAAATTTCTATTACATTTTTTATTCAAATAAAATTTATATTACATTTATTATTCGACTAAAATTTTTATTACGTTTTTTATTCGAATAAAATTTCTATTACATTTTCTATTCGAATAAAACTTTTATTACATTTTCTTTTCGAATTAAATTTCTATTACATATTTTATTCAAATAAAATTTTTATTACATTTTCTATTCGAATAAAATTTCTATTACGTTTTTTATTCGAATAAAATTATTATTACACTTTTTATTCGAATAAAATTTCTATTACATTTTCTATTCGAATAAAATTTTTATTATATTTTTTTTTTTCAAATAAAATTTTTATTACATTTTTTATTCGAATAAAATTTATATTTCATTTTCTATTCGAATAAAATTTCTATTACATTTTCTATTCGAATAAAATTTTCATTATATTTATTATTCGAATAAAATTTTTATTACATTTGTTATTCTAATAAAATTTCTGTTACACTTTTTTAAGATTTCTATTACATTTTTTATTCGAATAAAATTATTATTACATTTTTTATTCGAATAAAATTTTAGTCTAATTGAAAATTCAAATAAAATTTTTATATAAATTTTAAATTCGGATGTTTAATTAAATTTTTTAGTTGAATAAAAGATTTCTATATCTATAAGAATTTATTCAAATAAATTATCTGTTAATAAAATTTCTATGTAAAATTGTTATTCGGTTAAAATTTCTATAGATATATTTCTTATTATTGTTTATTTGACCTTTTTTATTAAGATTTTAAGATCTAAAGCTAAAATAATTACTAAAATCTTAATTTCTATTAAAAAAAATTTATATACAATTTTATTATTCGATTAAATATTTTGATACGATTAAAATTTCTATGTAATATATTTTAATTGAAGATTTTTTATTTTTTCTGTTGGCCTTTGGTCATAATTAATTATTATTATTAATTATTTTCCATAAATTTATGGATTTAGTCTTGTAGGACATGTGATTTAAAAACTCCTCTAGGTGAACAAGCAATTTACTATGGATACGCTCAAAAGGAAATTGTCTCTGAAACGATTAAAATCGGAATACAATTTACTTAAATGATGATCATTTGAGTAAGTTTTTTTTTTTTAAAGATACACAAACAATTTATAGTGCTTTATTGAGAATTTTTAAAATTGACCAAATTTTTTCCAAATATTAAGTTTTTACACAAATTCTATGAATGAAAATTGAAGTTATATTAAATTGATTTTTTTGATTAAAAACACAAATTAAAAGTTTGTCAAGATCAAAATTAATAATTTCGATCAGGCTTGGAATGACGGATACAAACAAATTCACATACATACATATGCAACAACACTTAACAACATTAATGGCAGCAAAAGAAAGCAATAAAATACGCAATGAGAAATACATTATTTGGTGCAATACAGATAGAAAAGGAATATAAAGTATAACAATATAAAGTAGTTTGTTTGTATTGACTATTTATTGCAACAATTCATTGCAGCATTGAAATTAAATTACAAATATGGCGTCACACACTATAAAATAATAAACAAATGAAAGAGTGAGTGAATGAAATAATCAAGGAATGAATGAATGAACATACAACTATTGTATGATATACAAAATTGGGAGAACCTGTATAAATTGCTATTGTTACTATAATGTTATTTTATTGTTGTAAATACAATTTGATTATTCTTGAAACACAACAATAGTTTTGATAGATAGAATTGTACACGTACAATTTCAAGCTTATACTCTCATACTTTAATAAAATCAACAGAAAACAATGAGATTTTATATTCGTTTTATTTAGAATTTGATTATTTTATTTTGCTGGTTTATAAAATGTATGGAGTAGTGTAAATGTGTGTGTGTGTGTATGTTTACGTTGACCACACATCCTTACACATACGCTTATGATTGTTTGTGTGTTTGTGTGAGTGTAAGTGTGTAGAAAATAAAATAAACCAGCAACAAGAGTAATAAAAAACATCCCTTTGGCGCACTTATGATAATACAGCAACAACAACAATAACAATAACAAAATAGTGCCAACAGCAAAGAAGTATCAGAATTTTTGTAAATGAAACTTTATTTCTTTTTATTTTTACCGCCAACGACTGAGTTCAGTTAAACTTGTGAATGAAACAAAAATTCATTAAAGGATTTTTAAGGTAATTAAGTAGTTTTTAGAAATTAAAATCAATTTTTTGTGTTTAAAAATTATTTTAAATTAAGGGCAGGGGCCAAATTACCGCATTCGATATCGAGTAAAATTGATCGTAATTTTCTTATTTGAGATTATGGCATTCGATATCGAGCAAGATATTTAGTACATTTTATCATAATTTCGATATCGAATTATTTTTCGATACGATAGCTCATTCGATCACAAATGCGGTAATTTGGCCCCAGATTTATTCTTAATCCTAATGCTAAACGGTGTGACATTTTGCATATCTGCTGGTCAAACTAAGTGATGTTAATTTTTAGAGATTTTTTTTTTAATTTCTGTAGAACTGAGATGAGCACATTTGGGAATTAACTAAATTCCATTCCAACTACGAAGCCATGCAAATACACCCTCATAACATTTAAAATTGTAAATCACTGTGGATTGTGTGAGACTGCACTAGAATGAAGACTATACTAGAAACTTGACTAGAAACTCGACAAAAGACTAGACTAGAGAACTTGATCTAAAATTAGACTAGATATTAAACTAGATATTAGACTAGAAACTAGACTAGAAACTAAACTAAATACTAGACTAGAAACAAGACTTGAGACTAGACTAGAAACTAGACTAGAGAACTTGATCTAAAACTAGACTAGATACTATACCAGAGAGAATATACTATATGCTAGACTAGAGACTAGATTATAGATTAAAAATGTTCACCAAATATTTTCACCAAAATAATTTTACTAAAAATATTCGTCAAAAAAAAAAAAAAAAAAATCACTAATGTGGCAACACATCTGCGAATGAGCGAAATAGGATAAATGAACAGTTAAATGTCGCAAGAATAATGCAACAAATGTTTCACCAAAAGATAACGTTAGCGGCGACAAATCGCAGCATGCGAACCCACTCTAACTAAAAATTTATTGTTTAAGATTGAACACTCCCATACAAGACCCTTTTCTGAAAATCTCTTTAAATCTTTAAGTATTATATGGTCGGGCTTGACTGACTATACTTCCTTACTTGTTTTGTAAAAGAAATTATCTTTTGTAGGCTTACAGGAACATCGAGAAGAATATTGTTAAATCGGTAAAGAATGATATTAACGGCTAACACTACTTAGCACAAATTTAGTAATAAGTTTTTATTATTGAGTGCATAACTTAAAAGCGCGTGATGCATAATAAATGACGTATGGTTTGAAAGCGATATTTCCGCTTTCACACTCTTCAATTCTGATTCATCTAGGCGAGTATTTTTTGATGTAAAGGGAAAAGATAATAAAAGGGAGTGGCTTTGTGTTTTTTTTTCTTTCATGCATGTTGATTTGCATTAAAAAGTACGAAAATTGAATTGACGTGTGTGCAAAAGAGAATTGAACAAAAACTGCTCAGCTAAAACAGGATTAAATAACAATGTTTTTTTTGCTTCGAAAATAGTAAATTTTGTAACAATAAAGTGTCATTTGCGGGAAGGTTTGTTTTATTTCTTTAATTTGAAAAAAAGCGAATGTGTTCCATTGGTTTTAATGTGGCTTATGACTCAAAAAAAAAAAATTCTCCATTTTTTTGGTTTCGATAGTTTTTGAGACGCTCTTTCACGTGGTGAAAACTAGAAAGTCCTAACTTGCTTAGAAGAAGAAGAAGAAGAGCACAAATAAAAGAAAAACAGAATTTTATTGAAAATCCAGAATCAAGAAAATAAATGGAAAATTTAAAAACAGGATTGAACGCTGCAAAAACGCATCTCTTTTTATATATACAGTTATCTCATTTATGTACTTTTGCCTTTTTTGGTTGCCTTTTGGGCACGACTGTTCAAATAATGCAAAAGAAAAACTACTAAGAAACTGACGAAATGCATTGTTTATCTTTAACAGCTGTGTCTCGCAATTTCTTTTTTGAGTCATAGGCCGGGTCACATATACTATTGTTATTTCACTTATCTCAGTCTTAGTAATGGCAAAACAATTTTTTGTTGTTGTTTTTTTTAACCCACCAACAAAATTCAATTGCTGGCCATTGAATGCCATTGTTGAAAGAGCCCTTAGAGAAAAATTTACCATAAAGAGTTTTGCCACTCAGTGTAAACAATGCGAATGAGTTTTATGTACCATGACCAATAAATATTTATCTATACAAACAAACACATACACACACACTCACTTGTATACATACATACATATGACAATAAGTCTATGTATGTATGTGTTCATAGAGACACATTTAAAAAACAATTAAACACAATCATAAAGGAATAAAAAAAAATCCCTTTATCGCACAACAAGTTCAACAATGAAAGTCAGCTTAAAGTTATTATAAACCAAACAATACAGGGAATTTATTTAAATGTTGTGTTTAAGCATATTGAGACAAAGATACTTAAATACTACATACTTTTAACTTAACATATGTATGTAAAAATGTGTGTATAAAGAACCTTTTAATATAATATAAAATATGACTTGACATGACGTCTGTAGAAATTACACAAAACTATAAAAAACACTTTTACTTAGTAATTTTTAATTTGAATAACAAGTTTCTAAATGAATTTTCATACTAATGAGGCTTTTGATTAAAAAAGAATTGCAACTAAATAGATACGAGTATTCTAAATGTAGCAGAGAATGAGACAAAAAGGAAGGAATAACAACTATTATTTTTCTTATTTTAATGAGTTTAAAGTGCTGCTAAATAAGAAAGGAAAACTAAAATAACAGACATACAGATAGCTGGGCATACAAAACAACAACTAAAATAATATACTTGTATATTTATAAAAAGAAAATGAAAATTTGCACAAGTCATTACTTTATTTAGCTGCCTGCGGGCTAAACAAACTCATTAGTCTGGGGCAGGCTTTCACCGAGTCACTAAGTTAGTCAAGTCAAACCGACAGTTACTAACAACTAGCAACTCACAATTTTATTTCCTCTTTCTTTATTTTTGGCTCAAAACCTAAAAAAAATGTAAAAAATTCATTTAAATTTTTAAGTGTGGCGCTTATGAGACACTAATGAATTTTCCACCACCTTTGAAATGGGTTCTATTTTTTCCCTTTTTTAATGGGAAAATGTAAATGTTTGGTTTTTTTTTTAAAGCATTTTAGCATATATTTGGTTTTTCTGATCCGGCACATACTGTTTGTCTACCGCAAAGCTTATATGACCAATTGTAAATGAAGAATAAAAAACTTTTTTTATATGCAAAACCAAAAAGAAAGATAAGGTCCTTAAAGTACACAACAGAAAGTGTCTAATGTGGTATTTAAGTCAGGAAAGCAGTAAAGTTTTGTGCACATGAAATTCGGCCACACTAAGGAAGTCATTATTAAAAGCCTAATGGTATTTTTTTAGTGATTTGCTTTTAAACTACCATTATAACATCTAAACATGTAAGTAAAATGTAAAAAACTCACAAACTTTCAAAGATCTATTGGACAAATGCCGGCAAATAATACAACACCATCTTATTATAGATGCTGAAACACCAACATTTAATAAGTATGCGAACAATTTGATAAATAGACAAATACTTGGCCAGCAGTTGTAGTAGGAATAGCAACACTTTTTTCAATTCTCCAACTATGCTTTCGGATATATACTCGTATGCCCATAAGAATATCTGCAGAAACGTTTACTGTTTCTTATTAATACTATGCTTCCACGGTACATGCTTCGCTCGCTATTCATGCTTCACACCGCAATCATGAACGAAACAACTTGCTTCACCATACCAAATTTTAAGAGCGAATCAAGTAGATTCATATTGAATATTCTTGCGAAGCACGAAAAATTGCACTCTTTTCTAATTTTTATCGCAAGTTTATCTGCACTAGCTGTAAAAATTTAATATTATTGTAAACAAAGCAAAATTATTTTCTTGTTGCTGGAAGTAAAGAAAGTAAATACGTACGAATGTAAGTTTTTTTTTTCAAATAAGCTAACTAATTTCCACTCACTTTTGTTTGTCCATTAAAAAAAATTATTTTCCACAAATTGTAAATTCTGTTTTCAACTCGAATCAAGTTTATTAGTCATGTAAACACCATGATTTATAAACATGATTCAGAAAGCGAAGCAGGTGATTCAAGTCGTCGTGGAAACATAGTATAAATGTCGCAATTCTTCAGTAAAAAGTATTAAGATTACATGTGATCAGGTCAATTTCATAATGAATGTTAACGAGAATTTCTTTTCCAGTTCTACACACAGAAAAATAAATAGAGGTGTTCATATTTACCACAACAATGTCAACATTTTTACAAGTTTTTCAACAATGTTATGGTCACTGTAATTATTTATATGATTGCGGTAAGTTATGATTCACATGATTACTGCAATCATATATACGATTGTAGTAACTATGTATATATTTGTTGCAATCACGTTTATGATGAATGCATTTGTCATAATTTGTTGCTCTTTGATTATTATTGAGAACAACATAATATGGTATAATCTTTCATCATAAAACTGATCACCATAAACATTACATAATTGCTATAATCATATATATGATTGCTATAATCATGTGAATCATAACTTAACCATATTATGGTTGTTGCAATCTTATAAATAATTACTGTAACCATAATATTTAAAAAAATTTGTATAAATGCTGAAATTGTTGTGGTAAACATACACAAATATATTTTGTATCTGCGTGTAGTTCTGCTCTTGTTCTAGCTTTGTTCCAGTTCGGTTCCAGTACTAGCTCTGTTCTAGTTTTGTTCTAGTTCTGTTCTAGTTCTGTTCTAGTTTTGTTCTAGTTTTGTTCTAGTTCTGTTAGGGGAATTGGAAGCCAACATTCGTGGCGTTATTGCCGACATACGGCCCCATATGCTCGAAAAAGTGGTTGAAAATTGGACCTGTAGAATTGGCTTTATTTGAGCCAGCCGCGGCGGCCACATGCCTGAAATCATATTTAAACATTAATGGCATAAAATTATCCTTCCAGTAAAGCCAAATTGATGGTCATTAAAACGATTTTCTTGTGTTTTATTTCAATTCGAAGTTCTATACCTCTCAAAAAAACACCCTAAAACACTTGAAAATATAAATGGAATTTTCTGAAATACAATCAGAAGTATTCGAAATATAATTAGAATATGCTGAAATACAATTAGAAAATTCTGGTAGAGAATTGAAAATTGTGCAGTTCTGTTTTAGTTTTGTTCCAGAACATAGTTCTGAAGATCATGACAATAAAAAGCTCTGAGTTTTGTGAGAGGAAATTATTTGTTATTTCTACTTTTAGCTTTTCTTAAGTATTAATAAATGGATATCAATTAGAATAAAGGTGTGACCGTATTTCCTTTGAACAAAGCTTTTGGTTTGTTTTGAATTTTAATAAGTAAATAGTTATTTTTTAATTAAAATTGTACGATTACAAATTAAATAATGCAGTCTTAAATGTATTAGTTAAACATTTTAGCTGCAATTCTGGTGTGTTAAGTTATATTCTTCTAATGTGTAACATATTATAACAATTTAACCAGTTTCTTTATCCTTTTAACGGAAACTGTAACAAATGTTTCGTAAAAATTTTAATTGTAAAGTTTTTCTTAACAAGCCTGTGAAATTCTTTTCAAATCATAAACTCTCATACATTTTCAAAAAATTTAGGTTTTATTTTAATTTTCAATACAATAGGTTTTTGTTGTTGTTGTTGTTGTTGTTGTTGTTGTGTTTGTTCCTGTATTTTAGCTTTCACTTTGTTATTTATTTTATTGTTTAGGTTTTGCATTTTATTGCTGCAACAAAACCAACGAGTTGCTGAGATTGTAGTACTTTTACTATATAGTTTGTGGTTGTTTAAATATTTGCAACACGCTTCTGGTTCCATCCAATAGTGCAATTAAAGTTTTGAAGTACTTTTTTTTTTTTGTGTTAAACAAATAGTAGTTATATAACCATATGTGTATGGATGTGAGTGGTAAACATAAACATATGTACATATATGTACATATGCGCATATAGTTTTTAATTTTATACAGGAAAATTGTTTTAATTGTTTAGAATTTGCAGGGGTTTTTCAATTTGTATGTTGCAAAAGAGTCTGTTTTTTTGAGGGGTGGGGGGGGGGGGAGGTAACGAGGGTTGTTGGGAAAGTTTTTTTTTAGACAATATGTACACATTTTATGTAGGAAAGCTCTTTGTTATAAATCTCCTATAATGCAGATTGATTTGAAAGCATAAGCAAACATAGAAAAATTGTTTTAATTCCAATTAAAATTTTGAAATTGTCAAGATAAGTTTTTAACGTAAGCATAGGCCTATCATGTCTTTAGTGCTTTATAAAATTATCTTAATATTAAAAATTCGACAAATTGGCTTTCAAAAACTATTACAAGTCTGACATGCCTTAATTTGGAACTACAAGCGCCTCCTCTTAGGAATTCTACATTATATTGTTGTTAAATCTTAAACTTTAAGGTCTCTATTATAAGCTGCATTTGACGATTGTTATTCGCTGGCTATCGAAAATCGACTTTCGAATGTAAAATTTGTATTATGAGTTGGCATCACTGTCGAAATTTTCGCTGTTCAATGAATTTTTTAGCGAACACAAATTTTGATGTCGTGCAAAATTTATTAAAAATGTCAGTATTTGTTTTTTTTTTATTTCGGTCAACCAAATACTACTTGAAAATTACTTTTGTTAATATCCTGCAGGTCTAAGGTCGTAAGTACAAAACAGCAGTTTGAGGGTGCTGTAGCTTAATTGGTTAGCGCATTTGATCATTAAGCATGAGTTGGTATTTGTTACCCGGGTTCGATTCCCAGCCGCTACCACTCAAACAACATCAGTTTCTGATAATTATTAGTTTTCTGCTATCTATCATAATTAATATTTATCACAGCGCCCTCCTTCGATGGTTTATCATTAAAACGCCACCGAAGTAAAATAATTAAATAAAGGCTATAAATTCAAGCTTTAACATTAATGCGCAATTGCAGAGTTGTGATATTTCACAATTTTAACTTCTTCAACTATCCCCTTTCCAAAGAAAGTAACGCAAGTATATACTATATAGGCATATTATTTGCCTGAGTGCTACTTCTCTTTAAAAAAAAAGGAGAAGCTCGTTTCTCTCATGGAAGAACATCAGAAAAACTGTTGACAATTTTAATATGCTTTGAGCATTATAGCAGCAGTTCATCGGTAATGATCAGCCTCTTTACAGAATCGAAATTTTTTTCTAAATCTGTAAATAAAGTTCATAATATCCTTGTCAAAACCTTATCAAAAAATATACTCAAGTGATGGAATCCATTTCCAAAATGTTGGTAGCATCCTTCAGCCTTTTTTTGCTTCTGGCCAGTTCTAGTAAGGAGTCATCTTCAACAGACGAATCTTCAAACTATAATTACGTGGTGGTCATTTCAAATTTAATTTATTTTTCTTTAAGAATTTGTAAACAAATATAGCGCCTGCTGATAAAAATGTACTATTGTGAATAACACAAAAAGCGTGATTTTCACAATAGCGTATTTTTTTTTAGTGAACGTGCACCAGAATACCAAATGAAAATTCGTTCGATAAGCGTTTTCGTCAATAGTCGAAAATCGAATTTTGTTCATAATATCCACCTAATACTTCTTCTTTATGCTTATGTGCTTATAATTTCAAAAATATTCCAATTCGATCCACCCTAATGTACATTGTAACTTTGATTCAATAAATGGCGTATGAGTAATTATAATTACATATTTATAGAACAAATTGTTACGTATACAGTGCGGAACACAAATGAGTACATGTTTGTGCACTTTTTATGGCAGAAAAATAAAAATAATAAAGAAAATTTAAAGAGCTGGTGTCAAATTTGCATTTACTTTTCCACAAATGGAAATTCTTGATAGAATTGTTTTAATTTTAATGTTTTATACATGTAGATCGAACCACCCTAATATTCAGGCATACGTTAATTATATCTACTCGTATCATATCTTCTATGTTAAAAAGTTTATAATTACAAATTAACCCTTTCAGAACGTGATGCATCGGTAGCGCGGGTGGGTTACGGTTTCAATTTTAATTAGACTGGCATGCATCGATTGTGCTGATTATTTTTTTATATTTGCTTGTCACATTTCTCTCCTGCTTGATTGTGGAAGTAAGTAAGTGTCTCTAATAGCAAAAGTATTAATCGTTTACAAATAATGAAGTGCACATATACGAGTATTAACTAAAAAATGATAAATATTAACATTTGTTGCGAATTTTGTTTCACATAAATTTATTTTATATAATTGCCTTATAAATTTGCATCAACAAAAGTAATTTTATCTTTTCTTGTTATGTAGATTTTTTTTTGTGTATCATTCCTCTTTTTTATACCATGCTAGAAAATAGGCAGTATCACAAATGAGAGTAACACAGTGTGCTTACATATCTACATACATATGTACATGTCTATAAGTATGTATGCATAATTGTTCACTCAAAATGAAATTAATAAGATATCTTTTGTCTTTCTTTGACATTAGGTTGTTTATTGGTATTTCCATTGTCATCTAATTCTCCTTGAAGAATTTAATAATTCCACTGTGTAATTACTTTTCGTTATACTACTTCAATACACAAATTATGTCGGACTTCAATCATTATTAAAGTTGATTTAGCAGAATAAACCAGTGATCTTGAGAAATTTAATAAAATACAGTAAATTAACAAAAAAATTATAAATATTTTTGCCAAATAAAAGTATTGGCTAAAAAGAGTTACTTAAAGTTATAAGTTTTACATAGTGCAAAAATTGAGGTAAGATAAAATACGTCTATACCTTCGTTACTATTGTCCCTAATCAATTTTGTTACTCCAAGGTTCTTGATGTACACATGGTAGTACCCTACAATAATCTGCCACGTTGTAAGAACGTTTTTTTTTTTTGGGGAATATTAATTTAAGCTTGTGGCGGCGCTAATTATGCCAAATCGTTTATTAGGCCCGTAGAAGACTCATTTTCCAGCAAAAATCTACACGTGGATCTGAAAGAACACGCTGTCAACAAAATTTGATAATACCTAAGTACCATTTTTTTTTCCGAAATACTGATGTATTCCATTAAACCTAACCTATTTCTAATGTATTAATTTATTGCTAAAAGTCATGCTGCATCTAACATAATACTTAAATCTATCATAAATTACATAACATTTCCATATTCAAAACGGCATAATAAGGTAAATTTCATATTTTTGCTATTTTTCATAACCTAACATTTTGGCGTGTACACCACAAAACATTTAAACAACTTTTTAATTTAGACTAATACATAAAATCTAAAAGAAATTATCATTAATTAAAATATTTTAATATATATTCAGTCATTATGATAAAATAATAAATTTTTGCAGTTCATAAAATTTTTTTCAAAAATGATCATCATAATTAGTAATAAATAAAATAAATAAATAAACAAGCTTTAGTTTATATAATTTATAAATAGACTCTAATGTTCTGAATTGAATTTATAAAACTAATAATTATTTTCTTTCCAAAAGATTATGTAGCTTAATTCTATTATTTTCTCTAAAATTCTAAATATTAAATAATGTTTTTTTTTTTACTTAAATTCTCTAAATTAAACAACTACATAAATATTATAACACTTATATTATTATTATTAAAACTTATTCATACTAAATTTCATTTATATATATATTTAAGTCATGTAAACATATTTCATTAATTACTAAGATTTTTCCCCTGGTGTTAACCAATCCATATTATTATCTTTTACTTGAATTTCTATTAATAGCTCTCATACTCTAAATTTAGCATTTCATCATTCATAATTATCATTTACAAAAAAATGCATAAAACATGAAAAAAAACCAACGAAAACTACAACAACACGCATTGACTGCTGGGCCCAACAAATCAATCGACGTGGAGGAAATTTCATTCATCAATTGTTTTTTGTAAGTGATGATTATTCTTCATTTTTTTTATTCTTTATATTATTCTACTCTCATTTATCATTAAGTCAGTCCGTTTCACCTTTGTTCCTTTAATTAAATTATTAATGATCATTAGTTCTTTAATATGATCTCTATACTTATTGAGTAAAGCTCATGTACAAGTACATAATTTATAAGTCTCTTTTTAAGTTTAATAAATTTTGCGTATTTTTGTAAACTCTTTTAAAATGAAACATTAGTATTTTTAATAAGGGAAAGATAACCATGTCAATAATAAATATGTAGGTAATTTAAATATGCTGATTTAGGGACAGATTGCTAAATGTAGGGTAACAGGTCTGTCATAGGCGTCTGATGATTCAGTCGGGAGGGAACATTGTACCCTAAGTGGTTCAACATCTTGCCACCATTTCATAGGACAATTTTAGCAATATTTTTTTTTATTCTCTTATCTAATTTTGCATACTCTACGGGTATGTTGAGTATGCTATATGCTTACGCGTCAAATACACGGGTTGAGAACCAACGTACCTTAAATTGAGCTAGCAGGGAACCTTCTTTACATACCCCTTAACCAATGTTATTTGAGCGGTTATTTGCAGATTTTAAGAATTCTGAATTTTTATTATTCGACTATCTAGCCGGCGCGTAACACATTTCAAACTAATTTTAAATCGTTGCATGCAATAAAAATATGTTCTAGTTAAAAATATTAAAGAAAATCAACCGAGATGCATCCAGTGTGTGTATCCTGAAAATCCTTGAAGGATATAAAAATGCTAAAACCTAATCACTGATTATATTTTCATTTACTGTAAAGACCACATATTCCAATATACATATATATAAAAATTCCTGGTAGTTTTGTGTCAGGTCTGAAAGGGTTAAAATCAAGTGTAATAAGAAAAGCTCAAGCAGCAACTACAACACATTTTTATTATCTTGTTTAAGTGCTACAAAAATAATTTCTTTAAAGAAGCAGTTCTAAAGTAATAAAAGAATGCAAAAAACTTTTTGAAGGCATATTGCTACTTTTTTTTAACACTTTTCTTTTGACAAATTTTTCCTTGCAGTTTTTGCGTCAGAGTGTGACTTTTGAATAGTTTATTTCTTTACCGGCTTCTAAGCCTGAAACATACACAGCAATACACACACACACACACACACACACCTTTGCCAGCTAATCATATAAAACTCATTTACTCTGGTGTAATCATTTGTATATCTAGGCAAGTGTAAGTGTGACTGTTTATCTGGGGACATTAGTATGTCGAAAATGAATATTTAATGTTGCTTTACTTTAGAAGTATGTAAAGGGGTTTTCAATAAAAACTTTGTTTTCAACAGAAGTATATGCATGCAGAATTTGTCATTATATTTGTTGTGGTTTCGAAAATTTCTACAATAAATTCAATTACTCTCCAATATTCGCCTTTTACCACACCACAAAATAAAAACTGCTGTATGCAAAAATATATTATTACACATATTTTGCATAAATTTCCAAAACTAAAAACTAGGTTCTATATGGCAACACATCAAAAACATGTGGATCCATGTTGACCTGCAAGTGTGAAAAATATGATTGTGTTAGTAAAAAACTGTAAATGTATTTATTGACATTAATGGGGCCTGTGACAACAAGTAGCAGGAAAGGAAAGAAAGGAGCATAAGGAGCAGAAACTGTTAGGTTTAAAGTCTTTAGCCTCTTCGTTCGAGGAAAGGACCATCTAAGGGATTGTAAGTAGTGATGGGACGATTAATCATTTGATTCATTATAATCGATTTTTTTCTTGCAATTAACGATTTAATTGTATCGAAAAATGGGTTTCGATGAATCGAAACGTTAATCGATTAGTTGCTAAAATATTCGAAAGTAAACGTAATAGCAAAATAATATTGACATCTCTAATATTATTACATTTTTCGCGCAAAAAAGGAGCTTCGTACGGTAATAAAACTATGGCTCCAACTCAAAGCAAAGTGTGGAAATTTTATTCCAAAATTAACGACAAGAAAGTGCAGTGCCGGTTGTGTGAGAAAATAATAAAATGGTGCAAGAATACTACGAACATGCTGCAGCACACTAGGCTAAAACACCTAAAAGATCCCTCAAAGTAAGTTTCAGCTTCAACTGCAATTAAATTCATTTAAAATTTTAATTGTGAAAAATTAGGCATCAGCTCCTACTCAGCAACATAAACTTTAAGGTTCATCATCGATCAACTCGTTTCTACATTCCAATTTATATTCAAATTAATCAAACAAATTATGCTAATTCTGATTCTCTAAGAAAATTGTGTAAACATTATAATGATTTTTATTTTCTAATTGATTTTTCTGTTAATGTTAATGTCATTTAAAGTAATATCACTTTATACCTTAATCAGTGTAATTAAATAGTTGTCTTCATTTTTTGTGATTTTGATTATTATATAAATTTTTTATAATTGGTCTGTAAGGATTTATTCCGCAAACCTAAAATAAATAAATAAAAAAAAATAGTAGGCAACGAAGACTCTGAGGATGATGAGGAAAGCATAAAAGTCACAAGCACAAGCCGAAAAGCAAATTCAGTACAAAACAGTCAGCCAAATATTCAAGCTGCTTTTTTAAACGCAAACGGTTACGCATCAGGTGGCTCCAAGCACCACAAATTAACCAAATCAATTGTTGAAATGATTGTGATGGATAATTTGCCATTTTCACACGTATAAGGTAATAAATAGTATGTTTGCAAAATATTTATGTTGTTATAGTGTCACGAATATAAAATATTAATTTAGGGCAGGGGTTTTTGAAACTGATGAAGGTTCCAACAAGAAAAACTATTAAAGATCAAATGAAAAAAATTTATGAGGATGAAGAACTTTTGAAGAATGGTGTGCGACGTGTCAAAAATATGTTTGACTACGGATGGAGGGACATCAATATGAATAGCATGCTTGGTATAAACCTTCAAGCAAATCAATGCCACAATTGGCGTATTTAAATTAGCGCAAGCTCACACAGCTGACCACATCGCTAAAGTGCTTATGGATTCACTGGTCCAGTTTCCTTTAACCAACGATCAGGTTATGGCAGTATTAAAAAAATCATTTGATTATTCGATTATTTTAATTTTTCTTCGATTAATTGCCATTAATAATCGCTCGGTTTTAATTAATCATATGATTCATTAATCGATTAAAGATAAGCTCAAGTATATTATACAGCCGCGAACATTATAGAGAGCAATGCTATCTAGAGATGGTGATAATTCAAAACAAATTAATCAAATCAAAGCAGAAAACAACCAGAGTCTTTGGGTGAAAAAGTAACAAAACTTCGCGATTGCACAATTATCCTCTATTATGGCTCAATCATGCGATTTAATACCATTGGGTTATTTGTTGTGAACTATGTTAAAGTTAAACTGCCGTATTTATAAACAATAAAGTAGACTTGAAGTATGCTTTTAGAAAAAATTTTCATACAAAATTTTCTTAAAGTACATTTGAAGTCTACTTTAATCTTTTATAAATACGTCAGTAAGTCCTTACACAGCCAATCGAATTGATTACAGCCTTAAAACACAAAATCCTTGATTTTGCGAGAATGTGTTAAAAAATTATGAGCGTTGTCGTGGTGGACATTTATTTATGCAATTTAAATTCTCGTTTTCAAGTGTTTTGAATAACAAAGTTCTCGTTGAAAACCCCTTAGGTTGTACGTAATGCACTTGTCTTACCTCAAATCCATGAGGATGCAAATTGTTATTGAGGTTTTTATACTGCAATTGTGTAGGGTGATACATTTAGAACTTTATTCCATTTCAAATAAAACACTTGAAATATAAATGGATGTAGGAATATTTATTTTTGCCTGAAAGAATAATCGTAGATATTTGCTTTTAAAAATTATTTTATACAACAACACTACGCTGTAGAAGGTCCAATCGATAGGTACAGTTTTCGATTACTCCTTGTAGCATTGGTAACTCACTAATTACGACTCTCTACAACATTTCTAGCGGTATCTCAAGAATAACGACGTTCGAGTTCACATTACCTAAAAGAAAGAAAAAAATCAGAGGTGTAATTTCACAAGTTCAAGGAAGCCAGTTGACAGATACGGTCCATGAAATTTAATTCTTAACAAGAATTATTTTTTTCATTTATTTCACACAATTCTCACAGAACCCTGATTTTCGTAATGTAGCAAAATAGTTTGTTGACTCTGTTGCGGTATGAGACGATGCCTGATGAATGGTCAAATAATACTGAATAAAAATAAGATGACAGTATGACAGCAGAAAAGAGGTGTAAATGAATCACCCTATATGTGTTTTACGCTTTTTGCCAACTTCAAATACACAATAACTGAATCTGACTGGCCTGGTGTGATGACATTTAAAATGTCATTTAAGTTTCCTGGCCTCAACTCAAACTGCTCAACTAGTTTTTTTCCCATTTATTTTCCATTGTTTTTAGTGCAACTTTCGTTCTGTTGCGTTGTGTAGCCAAAAGTTTTATTTAAATTTAATTTCAAAATTGTACAGTCGTCATATTGCAGATTGTGTCATTTAACTTTGAAGGTAAATACAATATTAAATATTTTCAGCACTTTCAGCTGCTGGGGAATCTGTTTTATGGTTGGTGTTTCTTTTGTGTACTTTTTGCTTCTAGAATTTAAGGAATTATTTTATTTTGAGCTGGATAGTTGACGCGTTAAGCGTAAAATAAATGTTGTTTATGCTGGTCATAGGAAAAAATTAAAAACCGCAACGTTTTTAATTAAATTTAAATTGAAATAAAATGATGATGGCATTACTGGTTGCGTGACTTTTGAAATATTAAATATAAAATGTATTTTTGTAATAAATAATTGTTATTTACATTTTTAAATATTGTAACTAAAAACTAGGCCATAAATGAAAAATGTTTAATTAAGGTTTTAAAAATGTGTACGAGTATTTACTCTAAACTTCATCATCGTTGTCCACATACTAAAGACCTCATATTAAAACATCAAATTGTAGTATTTTAATGTAAAAAAAAACTTTGTTATCAAAAGCAGTGCAGTCACTTGGTATCAGGTTTTACACAACTCTGGCACTCACTCACACTAACAGTCATAATAGTCATATAAAGTTATCACAACAAAATAAAACTACAGCATTTTTTGTTGAATCAAAAATAGTTTAATTAATTTGTTTTTGTGACCAATATTTATAGTTATTATAATTATTAAGGAGTTTCCTTCAGGCTAATTTGGTCAAATGTTTGTTTCCAAACGTAAATAAAAAACTTGTTCGATTGTTATTTTTATGTTATTTTCCCAACGTTTCGTTAGTTTTATTCTAATTTCTTCAGGGGTCTCGTTCTAAATAATCTAGTGACAAAATTGATTGGTTTATTACATAGCTTTAATTTATAGACTAAGTTTTACTTACAGCTTTGATGTTTATTATTATTGGATATTAATTTTTATTATTAATTAGTTACTTATAACTAAAAAACGATGTGTTGTTTTGGTATAAATAATCAAATAATTAATAAAAATATAATCTACAATACACAAACACAAAACTTAAGTCAAGTTTAACTTAAAGCTAATATCACAGAACTGATTTAATTATTAATTGCAGAAGAGTATTGGAGTTTCGTGTTGTCTTTGTCTTCTTTCGTATTCATTGTTGTTCTTATTTTTTGTTGTATGCGTAAACTCTCCAGTGTATACTTTTTGTTTTCCTTCCTTTCTATATCTAATATTTTAACATTCTCAAAATCTGCCACATGATTACACTCTTTTACGTGCTGTGAAAGTGCCGTCGATATTTTTCCATTTCTTATATCTGTTTTATGTTCGTTGATTCTTGTACCCAGCATTCTTTTTATTGTACCAATATACACCAAATTGCACACCTCCCCCTTGTATATATATAATTTTTATATAGTTTACTTTTCAGCAATCGGTTTAAATAAAACATTCAGGCATGTGATGAAAATCGAAAACGAATCAGTTTTCGAAATACATTTAAAAGCATTTATAATCCAATTTTTAAAATTTTTGTTTTAAGATTCTCTTTAGTAGTCCAATATCATTATATTTTATGTGATAAAATTTTTTCAATACAGAAATATTACGCAAAAATGGACTTCTAAAACTCATTCGTTTTAGTTTTTGATTATCACATGCCTGATTGATTGTTAACGATTTGTCTTAAGGGTTGTCTGTATTATTTTACAACATAATTTACAGTACTTTATGGAAGCTTTAGCTTCTTATATTATATTTTCCATTACTCACATACGAGGTCTGATCAAAAAATAAACGCTATTTTAAATTTTTTCAAAAATTATTTATTTATTCATCAATAACTATTTTGTCCCCTTCAAAGTATTCCCCCTTAGATATAATACACTTATGACAGCGTTTTTTCCAATCCTCGAAACATTTCTGAAACGCGCTTTTTGTTATCGCCAACAGCTCCTGTTTCGATTTTTCTTCTAACTCCTCAATCGTACCAAAACGCTTTCCTTTCATCGGTGTCTTTAGTTTTGGGAAGAGGAAAAAGTCAGCGGCGGCCAAGTTCGTTGAATACGGTGGTTGAGTCATGATAACGGTTTTGTTTTTGGCCAAAAACTCACGCACAAGCATCGTTGTGTGAGCTGGTGCGTTATCATGCTGCAAAATCTATGATTGAGTTTTCCACAATTCTGTGCGTTTCTGACGAATTGCTTCGCGCAAATGGCGCATAACTTCAAAGTAGTATTCCTTATTGACCGTACTAAGACCTTGTGGCAAGAATTCATGATGCACCACGCCATTGCAGTCGAAGAAAACAGTGAGAAAAAGCTTCACATTTGACTGAACTAGAAGCGCTTTTTTCGGTCTTGGCTCTTCTGGACGTTTTCATTGGGACGATTGGGCTTTGGTTTCAATGTCATAGCCATACAGCCATGATTTGTCGCCAGTTATGACCTGAATCATCGTTGACGATGTTCAACAGCTTCTGAGCGATGTCCATGCGACGTTGTTTTTGCTCAAAATTTAGCAATTTTGGAACAATCTTTATTGTCGCACGTTTCATGCCTAAAACATCCGTAAAACTGCTTGGCATGAGCCGAACGATATGCCAACATCATCAGCAACCTCTCTGATAGTTAATCGACGACTATTCAAAATCATTTTCTTTACTTCTTCAATGTTTTAATCGGTTGTTGACGTGCTCGGGCGACTAGGACGAGCATCGTCATTGACATCTTCTCGGCCTCCCTTAACCGATTATACCACAATTGAACTTGTGTTCTGCTCATAGTAGACTCGCCAAACACCACAGTCAACATTTCAAATGTCCTTGCGCATTTAATTTATTTTTTTACACAAAACTTAATACAATTTCTTTGATCCATTTTTTTGAATAGTAAAAAATCGAAGAGCACACCAAAACACGACCAACATTTTTATCTGTCAAAAATTAACTGACAATCTAAAATGGCTGATATTACCAACATATATAACAGACATGTGTACCAACATAATAGAAAAACATTTCTTAAAAGTTTATACCAAATACTGCAAGAACGTTTTCTCGTGAACGATTCTCATCAATGCAGTAGAAATAGTGCAGTGACTTTACTAAATCGAAAAATAACTCCAACAGGAATTTTCTTATGCAACAACTCAATTCTTTTTACGAGTCTATGGTGGTGGCCTCTATCTGAAATCAATAATCACTGTTGTCAAATTAGTTTCTTTAAGACTAAAAATAGTCTTCATCAAAATTCTTTTGCTTGTTTTCGTTAAGTTTTATCAAAAAGCCTATTTACAAACGTTCCAAGAGTTCAGGGCTAGTTGGTACCTTATAAATGTTAAAAGTTGACTTTTCAATTATTGACATTTCATTATCTGACGGCCTTCATAAACAAACTCAAAAAATATTATTTATTAAAAATTAACATTTGTATAATATTAATTTATTCAAAGTATTGGCCATTGCTAATAACTTTCTGGTAACATATAAATTTCGCGCCATAAGAACTACTCTTGTTTGGAGGACAAGAACGAATCAAGCCAATTTCGTTTACCCTTTTCTGAAAATAAGCATATCCCAGAGAGTATGTTCTGCATTTAACGGAACAAATAGTAGACGCACGGTTCAAGGTCTTGCCTATAAGACGGCTGAACAAAACTTCCCAACTACTTATTTCGAAATAATTTTTAATAGACCTTGTCATAAGCTAATATTACACTTTTAAGTCTGCTTGCATATTCTGGCAGTTTTTCGGCTTGCTTCAAACGAACCTATGATGATCCATATTTTAGTAGCTTATAATAGCTAGGATCCTTTTGAACCCACCAAATACAGATCATTACCTTAGCGCCAAGGATATTTGGCTTTAGTGTCGATTCGGCCGGGTTGGCCGGGCTTCATATACAATGCTTCGGGCAATGGATCTAGTTTTCATCGCAAATAATGACTCGGTAGAAAAGTTTAATTTTCTTTAGTTTTAAAAATCTGCATTTTTGCAATAAATTTGTTTTGTTTGTTAGAGTATTTAAATGAAACTAATTTCTTTTTTAAGTTCTTGTTAGTTTTCTTTTTATGGAGCTTTGAAAACAAAATTCACTCTAAAAAATATGCTGTGAGCCACTGTATATGGTATCTTCAATTCAATTTACTTGCTTTTAAATGAATCCAGCTGCTTACAAACATTTTGAAATTGCTGCTTGAGTAGATTTCAATGATTTTGCAAACTCTTGCTAAGTTTGACGACAATCTTCATATAGTAATGCCTGCAATTATTGGCCTTCAAACGTGTTTGTCTGCCATGTCATCTTTCACACATTGAAACCGAAGGAACATATTCAGTGTTCTTCAAATTAAAGAAGTAAAGCAAAATTTCCCGCATATGAAAACGAAAGAACAAAAATCTTTGTTGGTTACACTATAGTGTTGAATAAATAAGTGAGAGTAAATGACAGATATGTAGCCTTCAAAATTACAAATAAGCTACTAATGAAGAAAACAACGCCTCAAAAGTTACGCCATCTATTATAAATATAGGGTTTTTAATTTATAGAGTAATTAAATTTATCAGAAATGCATTAAAAAGGAGTTTTACATTGACCACCTCTTTGAAATTTCACATTTTGATGATGAAGTAAATTTCATATATGTATTTTCTATACATTATTTGAAGAACATATATATGTACAATGATTACAGATCATACTGTACGTATGATTGTTAACATAAAATGTTATTTGAAATAAATATTAATCATACGCTCCCTTGCTGTGGCCAACATACTACAGTGTGCAGTGGGGGAATTTGGAAAAGCAGGGAAATAAATCTGTAATTTCTAAACGGTAAATCTAATTGCAACAATATTACACGCACCGAGAAAGAAAGTGTTGTCGAGTTGAAGTTTTGAATTTGGAGCTCACAAATCAATCAGGAGCGGCGCCAGCAGTCCCCAAATTGTTGCACCTCTGGTATGTAAGAATTTGAAAACGATCCCAAATATTTCTTTGTTATCCAATTTTAAAGATTTTGCTATATATACAAAATTTAATACTAAAAGAAACTTAGTCGTAGCTGTATATTATCTCTTATAGTTTACGAGATATGTGCATACAAAAAATTAATATGCATTTAAATGTGAAAAATTTTAAAAATTGAATTTTTGGGATTTTTTTTTGACATAAAAAGGTACTTTTGTTCGTCTTAAGGTACGGTCACATTTGGCAAATATTTACTCAAAAAAGCGTAACCACTTGTTTTAGCACATATTTTTTTGACGTTGTTTACTCTTACAAGAGTTGTGCAAGCATCAAACAGCATCAAATAAATTAAAACATATTTGTTGTTGATATATTTCTTTAGTGAGGCTCGAGTTCATTAAATTTAATTTTCATTAAATTATTATTTAACGCTAGGCTAGCAGGCACCGCAGTGCTGCAGAGGTTAGAACGCAAATAATTCTGATGAGCGAATGTGGTGATTCTCGAAACATGCAAATTCAACCCAGGTTCAAGCCCCAGCTCAGCCAGGAAAAATTATCAAACAAATTTTTAATAAGATTTCATGTTGCAAAAACAATTCCTACCTTCATTCAGTAAAAATAACAATTTAATGAAAATTAAATTTAATGAACTCGAGCCTGACTAAAGAAATATATCAAAAATTTAAAATTAACAGTTGAACTAAAAATAATAATTGTACATATTTGTTGAATTTATATTTGTTGCTTTGGCCTATATAAGAAAAGTATATTTAAATACATAAACGAGATCAAATATACAATGTTATTTAGTGGTTACGTCTTTTTCGACAAATATTTGCCAAATGTGACCGTATCTTTACATTATTAAAAAAAGGGTATATGAAAAAAAAAATAAAAAAATTTTTAACGAGCTATTTATATATTTTTTTTAAGTAAAATTCATAGTCGCATAGTCGAATAATAGCCGATTTTATATGGCCCAATATGTTGATAATAATTCAGTAAAAAATGTCGACAACTCCGCTTCTGGTATAGACAATATAACCAAAAATCTAAAAATTCCATTTTTAAAATTTTTCAAAACTTTGTTTTGGGAATTTCACCCCAAAATAAAAATTTATAAATTTTATTTTCATTTTATTAATTTAATCAAAAATGTTAGTATGATTGGCAAATTTTATTAACAAAATATTTATAAGGGTAGGTTTACACGATGAAATTTATGACGTATAAGTTTAGACGTTACTTTTGGTTTTGTGACGAGCGGTGTAGAGAAGCAAGCGGGATAGAAAAATAGACACGATTTCTGTTTTCATGATTTTTTTCACATTTCTCTTTACACTCATTTCTGTTTCTGTTGTTCCGTTTTATTCTTGTTCTTATTTTGAATTGAAATGTTCATTTAGAAATTCAATAAGTGAAAATAAAATAAAATAAATAAATAAGGTGAATATTTTTGTAAAAAAAAAAAAACAAAAAAAAAATAATTTTGTTTGGATTTCTGTAATTATTTATTAAATGAGAATTATTCCTCTTGCGAGTATTAATAAACAAATTTTAAAAATAATAAGTATATGGGAGTTGCCCACTTTAAAGAGCTGCCCGCAAGACGAGAGTCCACTGTAGTGTAATATGTATTTATTCTCTTTTCCATGTGTTAAATTAACCTGGAAATAATTAACAACTTATAATGGATTTGCGTTTCATTAGTTGCTATAGTTACTATCCCCAAATTGAAAGTCAAAGAAGACATACTATATATCAGTGGATAAGAAATTGTATCGTATTTTTAAAAATATGTAAAACGTTTGACAAATAAGATATTGATGAAAATTAGGAAAGGTTTATACGCTGAAATTTATGACGTCTATTTTTATAAATTCTTTTTTAAAGTTGCTACGAAAATTTATAAAATTAATTTTCATTCGCGTAAATTATTAAAGATAATATATATCTACACATTTTATATATCGGATCAAATGGAGAGCAAAAAAAAAAAAAAAAAGAATTGTAATCGTTAAAAATGTCTTACACCCGAGAAGCCCTACTTTGGGCAGCTCTGGCATCGCACAGTGGGATTTTTTGTGCAATAAGTCATTTTTTCGACACATAAAATTTAAAAATGTAATGATGCAGTTTTGTAGAAAATTGATTCAGTATGAAGAATCCATAAACAGTATTTCAAAAAAAACGTTTATTTGTCTTTGAAATAATGAAGTAAAGTCACATATAAATTTTGGTCCAAAATATTGAAAACTGTTTACGCACTTCTAAAGTGTTTGTACGTAAGATAATTTTATTGCTCTGATTTAAATAGTGATTTTCTTCAAATATAGCCTTTTCTGCGTGTTTAAAAAAAAATTCGCTCATATGGTTTAAAAGATATGATAGAATAAAATTTGTTCTATAATGTGCCGTGATTACAAACTTCATTGGAAAAAAAGTTTGCTCGGTCGTGCTCGGTGCTCTCGCTATAATAAAATGAAAGGTAAGAGTCCATACTATCATTTAAAAAAAAAAATTTAAATAATTAATAATCTTTTATAAAATCATAAAATTGGTTTCCGATTTCATGAAATTTTTAATTTTAAAAAATTACAAAAATATATTGCATAATTTTAGGCACGTGCGTTATAATGGCATTAAGTTACAACAATTAAAAACAAAACCATATGATATAACAACAATAAAAATAAAACAATTTGTGAAAATATCGAAGTGGAAAAGATATTATTAAAATGAGTTTATTTTCTATTGATGGTGAAGCAATCAAAATGGGCGTTTCCTCCTTACATGCTCGCATAAAATTTATGGAGTGCATACTTCATATCGCCTACAACAAACCATTTGAAAAATGGTCCGCGCTCAAGGACGAACACAAAAGTCTTAAACTGGAAAACAAACTTCGAATTCAGAAGGCCTTAAAGGAACAGATGGGTATACGAGTGGATGCAGTTCAACAAGGAACTGGGTCTACTAACGATGGAAATACGTCCAGGCGTTTCTTTTCTAACCCCGCACTTGTTGCCGATGTGACTGGTGACGATCGATTTCGCATTATACTACAAATAATAACTTGTGGCAAAAAAGTTAATTCCTTGAAGTTCAAGAATTTTGCTCAAGATACAGCAAAACTTTTTGTTGAAAAATATAGTTGGTATTATATGCCAGTAACAGTACACAAAATACTAATACACGGAAAGGATATCATGGATGCGGCAATACTTCCTATTGGCATGCTTTCTGAAGAAGCCGAAGAAGCCAGAAATAAAGATTATAGAGATTATAGATTAAGGTTCTCCAGAAAATGTGATAGAGTTGCAACAAATACAGATATTTTTCATCGACTTCTAGTATCGTCAGATCCTTTTATAAGTAGCATTAGATGTCAACTCCGTAAACAGGTTATAAAACTTGATGATATAGTTACAGAAATGATAGATGATGAATAAAAGTCTATATTTAAATGCATGTATTGAAATTTATTTATAAAATAATTAGTTTTGGGAATGAAACAAAAAGTTGTGGGAAAAAATATAATATGGATTATATGGGCGGTGGGTAGAGGGCGTGGCCAATTTTGATGAAACTTTATATTTTTCTTAATTGAGCTCACCAAAGGCTCTGTGCCAAATTTCAAAAACTTTGGGCCAAAAATTAATTTTGGGTTCTATGGGCGGTGGGTAGTGGGCGTGGCCAATTTTGATGAAACTTTATTTTTTTCTTAATTAAGCTAACCAAAGGCTCTGTGCCAAATTTCAACATTCTACTAGCACTCCTTATATTTTATGCCAAACATTGTATGAACAAATCCCTCTGTGCATCGGTCGGTCCTGGTAGGTATATAAAAACCAAGTAACAAGCCACATAATAAAGGCCGCGTAATGTCAAACGAACTCTTGTAATAACATAATTTACATGTTTGTTAAACGAACGATAATTTTCCAAAATAACACCCAATGTTTTATATTGTGACACAATATGTGGAACATTATTGATTAAAATTCTCAAGTTAACATCCAAATTATTTGAAAAAATCATGACTTTACATTTAGAAGGGTTTAATTCCAAAGAATTTACCCTAGACCATTCCACTACATAATTAAGATATTTTAGTAACTTTTACAACTAATATTTTTTCATGCTGGCCACATCAATTTAAAAGCATAATGACTTTCAATTCCAATCAAATTCGATATGACAACTCTGTCAAGGCAACAAAAAAATATTAATAAAAAAAAATAAACGAAATCCTAACGAAAATATCATAAAATGTCCAAATAACTGCAATGGAATTTAAAAGTATTTATGTTTTCAACTGCATTTAATTTAAAAGTATTTATGTTTTCAACTGCATTTTATACCCAACACCACCATAGTGGGGAAGATATATTGGATTTGTGCTGATGTTTGTAACACCCTGAAATATTGGTCCAACACCCAGCTTAAAGTATAACGATCGACGCAGAATCATCTTCTGAGTTGATTTAACTATGTCCGTCCGTCCGTCCATAAGTCTGGCTGGCTGTCCATGTAAAGCTTGTGCGCAGAGTACAGGTCACAATTTTATTGATATTTCGATAAAATTTGATACGCGCTATTTTTTAGGCCCGAGGATGGATGGGATTGAAGCTGGTGGAAATCGGTCCATTATTTCACCTGGCCCCCATACAAATGTCCTCTCGAAATTGGGGTTTACCGGTCATAAATCTTTGAATTATGCAAGTATGCACACACAATTCACCAAAAATGAGTAATAAATGAAGCTAAATCACGTCTACAAATTTTGTAAAGATCGGTCCATAATTAGTCGTAGCTCCCATATAAGGCCCACTTCCGAAAATCACTTTAAAGAGCATAACTCACTCAAAAATAAAGGTATCCCAATATTATTTAACACAAATATATATTATATGTATACGAACAATACCGTTCAATTTTATTGTGATCGGTCCATAATTAGTCGTAGCTCCCATATAAGGCCCACTTCCGAAAATCACTTTAACGATCATAAATTTCTTAAGAATGTTGGTAATCAAATAAAATTCGATCAAATAATATACAGAAATGCTGACACCTAATTTTATAATGGTCGGTCCGTAATTAGTCGAAACTCCCATATAAGACTCTTCCCGTAATCAACTTTAACCTCCATAAATCTTTTAAAATTATTTTTATCGAGATAAAGTAAAGTATGTTAACAGAATATTTATATTCACAGAAATCATGACACTAAATTTTTGGATGATCGGTCCATAGTAGGCCCACATTTCTGAAAAACTGTTTTATACATATAATAATTATAGGGTATTATATGGTCGGGTTTGACCGACTATATTTTCTGACTTGTTTATTTCTACAAAAATCCAAAAAAAATAAAAAGACACAAACTTGTACTTGTACTAAGTATCCCCCGCAAAAAATAACCAGAACCCAAAAAAGTTTGAAAGAGAAAATTTACAAAAAGAAAAAAAACATGCATTGACGCTGACACAACAGATGTAAAATAAGCAACTTGCAGCACAATTTGCAATAGACTAGATAGCTACTATTTTTTTGTTAAACGAAAATGTCTATAATAGACTTTCCTAGTTATTGTTATAGAAATAGAGCAAAAGAGAGAGCGAGAGATGTCGCTAGCTATTGTTGCATGCAACAATAATAACAGAAATAAAATAATAAAAAAGCAGCAATGCTGAGGACTATGACCATGATGTTGTTCATGATGATGATTATTTTACTTTAAATGCAAAACTGTTGCTTTTTATGTTTTTGACAATTTGAAAAATGTAGAAATAAAATGTGCAGAAAAAAAAACAAAAAATAAAGAGTAAAACCATTTTAATGGCATAAAAATAAAATTGTCATAAATATAACTTTTTAAGCTTAAATGTTGTTATGTAAATGTTTTAGTGTTTTTTATACTTTTGTACTAAATTAATATTTGTACAAGAATTTGAGTTTTCGTAAGGGAATTATTCACTTTACAAGGAAATTAAGAAACTACTTTTTTGCCCCCCTTAAATCAAAAACGATTATTAAATTTAACAAACGTTTATTATGACAGTTTTGCATATAAAAATTTACTTAATAAACGTTTGTTAAATTTAATAAACGTTTTTAAATAATGACGTTGGCCTTTATGTCAACAACCACCTACCCGGGTATGTTTTTTATATTCAATTTAATATATGAAATTCTGAATATGCTTCTAAAATATTGTTTTGGAATTATTGAAAAGCCTATTTAAAAAAAATTTTTGTTTGGAAAAATCCACAAGCAGTTTATGGAAATGATGCTCTGAACATACAACCGGCATACCCGGGTAGGCGCAGAACAAGTCCAATTAAGATTATAATTATTGTTATTATTGACTAAATTTTGCTTTGTATTTATACAATGTTACAGGATTTTAATAAAAACTCAATCCCTGAAGAAGTTGGAAAGAATACCAACGAAACGTCGGCTTTTATTGAAAATGAAATAAATAATCTTTTATTTACATTAAATTAATGACCTTGAAAGTCAAGCAATTTTTGTATTTAAAATACAAAGTTGTATGTATGTTCAGTTTTATTAAATTTCAATATTATTTTTCATTAAAAAATTGCATCTGTTTATAAAAAATATTAAAAATACAAAGATTCATAAATTCATTTTTTTTTACATAATTTGTGCGGCTCTATGAAATAACTCCCACGAAATAAGTCCCACTTTTAAAAACGAAATAAGTCCCACCAAAAAAAGCTGTTTCGAAAGTGGGAGTTATTTCGTTTTTAAAAGTGGGACTTAATTCATCAATTGATGGGACTTATTTCGTTACGCGTTTTTATTTTAAGTGCGACTTATTTCGTTTTGAGTGGGAATAAATTCGTTTTGTGAAGTGGGAGTTATTTCATACCAAACTAGTATGTCTATTCTGTCGTGCAGAAGTTCATGAAACCCTTCAAATATTTGTCTGATAAATAAATGATTTTTTAATGGAGGGGTGCGATAGAGCCATGAAATACATATAAGGCCATTATGGGTTTATTTCTCATTTTTTTCTTATGGAAAAAGTTATATATTGGAAATTTCGTAAAAGGAACAACCATAATTTTTTGTCCTTATCTCTCATGGCTCTCCTTTTTTTTGTTATTAATTACTTTATACTTACTATAATAAAAAAACTTTAAAGAAATGTGTACAAATAGGTACCGAACTTAACTACTGGAAAAACAATAATAAAAAAATTGTTGACGTAATTACGTATGTATGTGTTTCATTATATTTTTAGTAGAAAATTGGAATTCGTGTTCCATGTTTTCTAATATCACCATTACAAAATACAACTAATCCCAATGCCACGTTAAAACTATAATACCGTCTACCATGCACTGGATCTTCAAGCCATTTATAAAGGTCGATAATTTTAATGTGATGGTCCTTCCGAAACGGTTTCCATCTTAATAATAAGAACAATTGATCTGTACTTAATCCTTTTGCGAATCCAAACGTTGTTACTAGTAGGCGTTGTCTATACGTTCCTTGACCGAAAAAAGAATTATTAATAAATTCTGGAACTCTATCAAAATTCGTAATATCCATTCCATTAAGAAGCCTTCTGCAAGCTTGCAAACGATGTTTCTTTAATATTCCTCTGCTTTGATTATTCATATTATTCGACGTGTGTTTTTTTCGAAGAGCCAAATATTTCTTATTTAAATCGCATTAAACAGTGAAAAAGTGGGACTTATTTCATTTATGAAAGTGGGACTTAATTCATTTCAGAAATATATTATTCAAGGAAGGGCAAGTGTTCATGTATGGTATCGGTTTTTTGCATTCTTCCCAAGCTTTTCTTATAGATCTTCTTTAGCACATATGCAGCAATTTTGTTTGTTCTCCTTTTTGTTGTGTTTTATCCATGGACAAATGTCGTACATGTTGTCAACTCCACCTGTGCTTTTGTTGTAATCCAGTATCATTATACGCTGTTGTTTTACACCTCCAACAAAGTGTAACGAGATGTAGATAGAAGCACTACCGATCTGTCCTTAATCACTTTTTACTACCACGTCAAATTCCAATGCTAAATATTTTTTGTACGAAAAAAGGGCCGTGTTATTTTGGGGAAACTTCTTTTTGAATGATTAAGGAGAGAAATGTAGCCCTTACAGAGCCATGAACATGTTATGAATACATCAATATATATAAAGAAATCAAATCAGTTGATTGGAATATGAGTATGGCTTAAATTCGAAACAAGACAAAACCAAGACAATTTCATGACACCAATTCAAATCAGAATCGCTTTTCCATACTGCTAAATGACAATTCTAGGACTTGGATTCTAAAACAACCGTGAATATCCATACTATTACTTGAAATAAACACAAATTATACGCTCCTTAGCAACAACCCAAAACTAAATAATAAAATAGGTTTGTAATGTAATGTAGTGGATATACTAAATGTTATAACTGAAAATAGTGACACAGTAAACAAAATACTAAAAGGGCTGTATAAAAAATTATTCCTGGAATTGTTCTTACATTATCTTTAATCCTAGGTGGTGACTTTTTCTTTCGAACCACATTAATGTACACTAATGGTTCGCAGATTTATGGGCAGTATAGTCTAAATAAAGAGTATTTTAAAACTGTTGTTGACCATTATTAAAATGTACTTGCCATCATAAAATATTCTGTCTATAATTCAATTGGCTGTGATATTATATTTTTTACATAAGGGTCTAACTAAAGAGCAAATGGCAAATGGGTAGTAGAACTGTGTCAATTGTCTGTTTTGTTTATTTTTACTTACATTGCGCAACAATATTTAACCGCCTAAAACAAAAACCAAAATAAACAATGCAAATCTGCCAACTATCAGCTAATTGAGTTGTTTCTGACAAAATAAAAACGATAAAATTGTATGCTATGACACTAAAATCTGACAACAATTCTAATACGAAAATTAAACCGATAATATTGGTTTCAATGACAACAAAAAATTGTTTTGTCGATTTCAATTCAGAGTCTGCCAACAATCAGATTCCATAACAAACCCGATTATATGGTCAGTTCAAAATTTACCACAACAGAGCAAAAAGCTAAATTAACCCTTAAAGGCACTGGGACCAAAATGTTCCTAAACTGTAAACACTATAAAAAATCCGGCGAATGTAAGGATAATTTTGATCCCAAGTGCGTTTAAGTGTAAATTAAGATTTTTGCACTGTTATTTTACATGTTGGACTTTAGAATATATTTTGCTCTAGTTTTATAGTTTTGATTTACTTCTTTAACGTTTAAACTAGCTGTAAAGTGTTTTGCGATTTATTGGCCAATTATTGACGATTAGAAGAGTTCATTTTCATTGCGTAATAAGTGGAATATGGACAATGAATTTTTTCATTTTTATACTATTTTTCAATTAAACCACTTATCGAGATGTTTATAATAAATTTTATAATAAAGAGTTGTCTGTTTTGTGTACATTTTGGCGTTACCACATCCACTACTAATAAATAGTTATTGGTATTTTTTATTTTAAACTTTAGTTGTAAATATCACAGCTTTGTCATATGCAAAGCCAAGACTTCATTTACTCGTAAATAGTGGGAACTTATATTCCATTTTCTTTTTTGCTACACTACAATTCGATTAAATAACAATTATATATTTTTCCTTGGGAAAAACTCTGTTCTTTTTAACCATTTTCTTTTATATTGATTTACTGAACTTAAATTTTCTTTCATTTAGTATTATTGAAAAGCTCAAGTCCATTTGCTGTTCTCTGGCTCTTGCCGTATTAGTGTCTGTGCGTGAGTTGGTCAATATGTATGTGTGTTGTTGACAGTTTATTTTATTTTTAAATGAAAATATCCTTTTGTTGAAGGTTTTATCTGCGTGTAATTTCTGTTGAATAATGTATTTTATATACGAGTAGTTTTTCTGTATTTGCCATCTGTTTATTGCTTGAGTAATAAATTTAAATGGACAATATTTATTTCTATTAAACGCATATTGGAATAGAATTTAGTGATCATAAATGTTAGAAATACAAATATAAATTTACATGATTTTTTAACGTGTGAAGCGTTAAAGTGTATTTTACTACAAGTAAAATGAAAAGTGGGTTTCTAAATAGATTCAGAGCTGGAAAATAATGGATTACGAATTTCTTTTTCAGGGGGATTATAGCGTAGACAGATGACACAGTTATTTTGCATTAGCAGTCTTAATTCAAATTAACTCGTGAATTACCCATCTTAATGCGCACTAAGTTCGACGTAAATACACAAAATCAAACTGAATTTATACTGCACTTAGCTGTTTCAATATGGCAACATCGTCAAAAATCAATCATATGTTATCAAATTGTTTACTATTCTAAAAGAAGAAGAAGAAGACAATTGTAAAATTAAAATAATAATAAGAGTGTCCCATTGCGGTCCCCACATGTAGCAACACGTTCAGGTTGATGGTTGCTAGTGCATGAACAATTTTTGCATTATGGAGCAGTTTCAGCAGAAGTAATTTCAGCTTTTTTTTCAAATAAATACTGATTTGTCACCAAATGCCAAACAAATTTTTTCATAATTAAACAGTTGTTTACTAACAAACAGCTGTTTAAATGCAGAAACTGTCGTCTGTCTCGGTAAAATCTTAATTCACATTAGTGAGATTTTAATGCACATTAACGCTGTCGTCTGTCTACGCTATTACTCTCTATTGCGATGCGAAAGCAAATTCGATGCGATACGCGTACAAATTGCTACTCTTACGCATCGAATTTGCTTTCGCATCGCAGTAGAGAGTAACCCCCCAGTTTAATTTACTTTGTGTAAAGTTGGAATGTTAAGGCTATATTTATGTGTATATTTTGCGGTTATTTAAAGTTTTGTATTCGTGAATTTACAATAGTGTTAATTTAGTTAACGTATTATAATATTGCGCAGTGTTCAATTTGCTACCATTTTTAACAACATTAACGAGTTTCGCTCATATCCCTGCTGTTAACAACTGAAAAGTCTTTTGCGTTTAGACCCCGATTAATAAACCGCTTAAAAATATATGCAGATTTTTGACTACCAAGCTTTAGTCCTTTTGTGTTGCCTGAAAAGAAATGAACAGAAAGGGGATATATGTTGTAGAAGTAGATAGAGAGTAGATGTGGATAGATAGTAGGAGAAAAGTCAATAGAAAATAGAGATGTCGGGTCCGGAAGTTTTAATAAAAAGATGGAGTAAAGACTAGGAGCCACCAATGTAACTACTTTTCACGTGAAGTGATCGGGTATCAAATTATGATAGCCAATTGCTATTTCTAATGAAAGCATTTATACCATTTAATTTTAGGTCTGATACTTCAGATAGATTATTGAAGTACGGTTGTCCCAAAAAGGTGTTACGCATTGTGCCCATTGCTGACCAGTGACATAAAAGATGAGTGATTGTCTACTCTTCCTCTTCCTCATCTTTACAACTCCTACAGAAGTCATTATAAGGGAGGCCTAATCTTCTTGCATGATTGCCGAATTTGAAGTGACGTTGTAATTTCAGCATATTTAACGTCCGTTCTTTATTAAGCCTAGGCCAAATAAATCGTGTTATTACACAGGTATGTTCATTTGTCCACCTGGTCTGTGCAAGCTCATAGTAAAATTTTTCAATTCGTCGCTTGCTTTAAGTATAATACCACATAGATGATCAATATTGTCAGGTAGCATGGATCCACTCTTTGCTAAGTTGTCAGCAACAAGGTTTCCAATTATGTCTCCATGTCCACGCAGCCATACGTGTGACACTATTGAATGTCTCGCCATCCTATTTAAGGATGTGCGGCATTCCTGGACCAAAGTCGATGAATGTGTATACACCAGTTAGAGACTTAATTGCAGCCTGGCTGTCAGTATATATACGAATATCCCTGCCCGATATCTTGTTGTAACTGATCCAGTTGGCTGCCCCTTTTATAGCCGATATCTTTGGACTGTAGAATACTACATTCATTTGTAATTCTAAACATCATTCTTATTAAGAATTCTGGAATATAGACACCGCCGCCAAGTCTCTCCCCTCTTTTGGAGCCATCCGTGTAGACATTTATTTAGACACTTTAAAACTTAAAACAAAATCCAATAATTCAAAAAAAACTTTACTGTGCGATCTACACCGTTCAACTCTTTAATAACAACTCTTCGTCCATGAAATTAATGTTCCTCTGACAGTCTGTTACCAGTCTTATATACACCCATTCCAATAACGTCAGTTCCACGTCAGTCGTTCATTACCATTCTGTAGACAGTCACTGCCCTTTCCCCTCTTACCCCTGTCATATGTCGTATACTGTCCGGTTCCTTTATACATTTTTCCTTATTCCACACTTAACAGCATATTTCTAAAGGTACGTTTTCAGCATAAATTTGTTTAACCTTACAAATGTTTTATAAGAGCAAACATCCTCAAATGAAATGAAACTAAACTTGTATTGTGATTTGTCCAAATACAAAAAAAGGTTTTCCAAATAAACACTAGAATTATAACAAATTTTAGTTATTTAGTAGTTATTTTTTCATCAAATATTTGCCATGTGTGAACGTACCTTAAGAATTTTTGTATTTCTAAAGACCGTATTTTAAATATTTCATTGTACATATTTATGCATATATGAGTACTGCTTTAAAATATATAAAAAGTAATCGCTGTATCATAAATATTACAATGACCTTGTAATAATAAATCTTATTATTATTTTCAGGCTTAACATTTTCTCTCTCTAGAAATATTTTTAAGCCACAGAATAACTATTGTTGTGACAGAAGCAACAACTGTTGTAACAATTGAATGTAATAGAAAAGCAAACGGAAATCTTTTCATCATTTACATTGCTATATAAATATATGTACATATATAACTAAAATAATATTGCTGACACATTTATGTAAGAAAGCAAAAAAAAAAAACATTCATTAACATAAAACTGCAATGTGGTAGGTCAAGACATTCATTTACAAACATATTCACACACACGCAGAATTCTGCTGCTTATACAAACAAGCATTAACGACATCAATGCAACCAGATTTTATGACACAACAAAAGGAAGTTCTAATGGATTTGAAGCTAGTGAATGAACAATCACTTACAGTTTATGACAACATAGACCATTCTAAAGGATTTCATTTCATTATGAAAATTAACAATCAAACGCACACACACAGAAAAACAGCATCCTTTTGAATTATATCTACATAATAAATAAATAAATGAGTGAGTGACTGAATGAAAGAATTAAAGTCTATCCCCCTGTTTCACGATGTCGAAAGATAACGTTCGCTTAGATAAGACTTAAGACACAAACTTTTTATCGTATCTATTTTTTTACTCAATCAAGTTTGTTTATTTCACAATCAAGTTTGTGTCTTAAGTCTTATCTAAGCGAACGTTATCTTTCGACATCGTGAAACAGGGGGTAAATGAAACAGCAAATGAAAAAGACCGAAATATACATAAATGTAAGCGTGTAAGTTTGCTAGTATGTATAAATGTTACAATAAAAAATTTCTAAAAGTAAATAAGAAAGAATTTCACACGGAATGACAAACTTATAGGTATATACCCTTCTCATGATGGTGAAGGGTATAAAAATGACAAATATAATTAAATAAGTAAATATACATACATACACATACATACATGTATATATGTATTAGACTGCAACAAATTTGTTTAAAGAGAAAAATATTTTATGATCGGGCTTGACCGACTATACTTTCTTACTTGGTTTTCTTAGAACTCCTGCTCATCAATAAACATGAAAATTTTATTTTGGTGTATTCTTGCCTTTGTTACGGACCGACCCGATGTTCATGGATGAAGCACTCAATAATTTTTTTTTGACTGTGGAAGCTTTAATGTTAATCTTTTCTACTAATTTGCATTGTAAGTGGTCATTTTGAAAATTTTTTAAAAACAATTCTGGTTGTTCCGTCGTTGTACACGGGCTAATTTGAACTATTTTAAATTGACACTTGACGTTACAAAATCGGACTCACAATTCAACAGAAAATATTGATCTAAAGCTGCCTTGAGCTATCCGTACAGTAGAAATTGACTGCATAAAATAAGCAGTGACTTGAAAAATCGCAAATTTTTTTGTTTTTTTTTGTTTTTGTTTTAGTTTTAATATATTTAAATATAAATATTTATAATGAATTATTTTTGTTTGTTTGACACTATCATTTTTTTCTTTTAAATGACAACAATTTAATTTTTAAGTCCCTGTTAGTTTTCTTTTCTAAAAAACTTTGAAAACTAAAATAATCACTGCATAAAATATGCTGTAACCAACTGTAAATGTAGTAAAAGGGCACAACCAGATCAAATATTGTAAACTTCTTCTAAATTAAAATTGGCGTAATCAAAATCCTATAACAAACATTTATAGAAATGTTATAAATCGTGCAAATATTATGGAATTTTTACAATTTATAACGATTTCCTAAAAACCAATAATTTTTGGATAAGAATATGGACAAATTGGTTTCGGATGCCAGCCTACTATATACATACATATATATTATTTAGACAGTTTGTTATTTATGTCAAAAGCATGTAAAAGTAACACATACAAATCCTTAATGAAAACAAATTTAACATTTAGTCAAATAATATCACTCTGTCCCTTTCTCTTTTATTCACCCTCTCAACCATTCTCATATAAACTCTGCGAACAAAAGTATAATTTCATATAAAATTTACAAGATTTTGTTGTCAGTTCTATGAAGTGCCTTAGGAAGGCATTGAGGATTTGATTTCTATGTCTAAATGTTTGAAATGAGGAAGTTATTAAAATGTCTTCATTAGAATTCTTTAACACTTGGACTTGGAGTAATGAATGTGTTTTATGAATGAGATAGATAATTAAATGTATAAAAGTCCTATAAAGTGATTGTATTTATTACTAAGTATAACAATTCATTAAAAATAATCAAGAGTTAGAGAGTTTGAATTTAATTCGTTGAGGCTTAAAGGCTCTAAAGGGTATTTGGAAGTTAAATTGAAATAAAAGTATTTAAATTTATTTCAATTAGGTAATTTTAGTTAAAACCAATTAAGTTGGGTAGCAATTAAGCATAACTACATGTGTATGTATTATCGTTTTGATGTTGTAAACAAAGGGTTTATAGCAGTGGTTGGCATAAAGAGAAAATGTTATACTGTTTATTGCTCAGCTGTAATGTGACAGATATTTTTTTTGTTTGGACCAGCATTCAGGGTACGATCCCTACTCATTTAATTTATTGTGTTGAAACTAGGAAAATATGTTGTGTTAGGGAGGATAGAGGGAGTTGTGTTTGTGAACATTTGATTTGAATTTTCCTATATTGAAAGTGACAGGAAAGACTTCTGCAGGTAGTTTATTCCACATACGGACAGTACGGCTAAAGAACGAATTTGACCTGTAATGTGTTGTGCGATTCACTGCCGATTCAACCATGAATGGATGAGTCCTGACTGAAGAAAGTGTATTACACAAAAAAACTACGTATTTCGAAAACAAATTCCCTAATTTCAGGAGAACACATTCCATAATAAAATAATAATATAAACATTGCGGCAATGATCCAGTGAATCAATAGAATTGGATAGCCTACTGTCACCGACAAGCATCTCCGCCCTCTCCTTTACGCGGTCGTGGTAACTCCAAAATAGACTTCGAATCACGGGCTCATAAATGAGATTTATATTCTATTTTCGGTCGAATATACATAGGTAGTGTAAATAGTAAGGAGATTAGATGGAGTGAAGTATTATCAACATCGTTTTAAAAAACCAAAGCACATGAACGCTGCTTTTGACACTTGGTTCAGTGGACATCACAATGGCTTCTAATGCCTACAATATTAAGAGCGTGTGATTCCTTAATATTTACACCGCCCATAAAAACAGATGAAACAACATGATCGTGCGTTTGTGTGTTAACATACAACATTGAGTTTTACGAGGGCGGTTCAGAAATTTCTTAGCCTAGAAAGCGATGTATAAACAGAAAAAAGTTAAGTGTTTTGGAAACTTCCATCTTTGCTATGAACACATGTTAAACTTCTTTTCGATCCTGCAACTCCTGCAACAGGTGTTCAAAAAGACGCAACCACGATTTTTTTTACAATGGAAAAATTAGAAATTCATGGTGTCAAACGTGCGTTTGAATCGACTCTATTCGCACAACCCCATTCTGAGATTGTTTGTATTGCTGGTAATTTTTATTTATTATTTAATCATGTCTTTTAATTTTCCCTCAATAGTGGCCTCTGATAGATATAATTGCCGATCACTGGCTAAATAGTCAACTTAAGTTACTTTCTAAACTCTAAAAATGCAATTTATTAAACGATTTTTGTCAAGCCTGACTGTTATTTTTATGTTATATTTTAATGTAATTAAAAACACTGTCTCCCATTCCAAGACTCAATTAATTTTTCTGCTCAATATAATTTTAATTTTATTGTTTTATTTAGAATGAACAAGAATTTTTCATTCACTTATTATTTCTTTCTCTTTTGCTATGTTCCCGAAATTAATGTTAGTCAGCATTTATAATTGCGTGTTTTCCTGCAACTTGAATTTCTATTCTACGAAATTTTCCTCTCTATACGTTTTGGGGTTTAAAAAAAATTAATTTTTAATGCTTTTGTTCTATTTGTTTTTTTTACGTTTGCTATTATTGTTATAATCATTTTCTTCATAAAGCTGTTGTACATTTTTTGCTCTGAACAGTAGCAGTTGTTGTTGTATTTAGCATGTATCTGCAATTGTTATTTCAAGTGTTTTGCAAGTGGATTAAATTATTCTCGGTGTATGTAGTAGTAGTGTATTTTGTGGATTTACAGTGTGTTTCTTTTTTTTTTCTCATTTCTTGCATTCATTCGTTTTACCATTTAAAGTTTTTAATACAGATTTTAAGAAATCAAAAAGCTGGAATTAAGTGCTGCTAGTTTTGTATACAATTGTTTAAAAGCATTTTAGAGCTGCAAAACAAACAAACAAAAAAAATATATCAAAATAAAATAATATAAAACGAAGAAGCAACAAACTTTAAACGTGCTTCAAACGATAAACAAATGATTTTAGTTTCTTTTCTTTTATATAAAATCATAATAATTTTTTGTGGCTGGTCTTTACATAAAATGAGCAGGAGGGCGTAAAATGATATAAATATAGTAAAGTTTTATAGAGGCCTTTGAGTGAATTGTTTGCATTTAAATGAATTTATGAAATATGCTTACACAAAAATATAAAATGTAGCAAATAGCAATTTTCAAATCTATAGCAAAAAAAAAAAACTGAAAATTGTTAAAGAACTTCTCTTCAGATTGTTGGCAACCACTGACTCCACAAAGAAACCAGGAATTTATCAAGGAAATACTACGTTTAATAAAGCAATATACGGGTCTCTCCAACAATTGCCGTGCAAAGTATGTGGAGTTGGAGTTGCTTTCGTGTTTAATTACAGTTTTATTTGTATTTGTGCCCACCCACTGAGCTGAAATTTAAAAAATAAATAGTTCTTGGGAGATCAACAAAAAAATACTTTTACGAGGGCCGTTCGGAAACTTCTTAGCCCAGCACGGAAAGATAATAGTTAGTTGTTCAAAAACATTTTTATTTTTTAATATAATCTTCTGAAACTTTAATAACTTACCCCCTGGCCAACGATATCGAACGATAACGTTCGCTTAGATAAGACTTAAGACAAAAACTTTTTATCGTATCTATTTTTTACTCAATCAATCTGAATACAACACTACTAATAAACTTGCATACAATGACTATATTTATCGTATTAAAAACAATATAAGAGTAAACCCCAAATCTTTCTATAAATTCGTAAACTCCAAGCGTCGCTCTTCATGTTATCCAAAGCAATTGAAGAAGTACGGCTCCTTAACTGCTGATGACGATGTTTCAATAAGCAATATATTTGCTGACTTCTTTTCAACAACTTATTCTACCAAGTCCTATTCTAACACAACAAAATATCCTTATACTACGACTCATTCATGTGGGATTTACTTTCCATTTATAAATATTGATACTGTGCTTTCGAACTTAAAGTCGCTGAAGAACTCGTTTAGTCCAGGTCCTGATGGTATTCCAAGCAGTATCCTTAAAAACTGTGCAGCATCACTGTCCGTGCCTCTTACTGCATTATTTAACAAATCTGTTGTAGCGTGTTATTTGCCATCAGTGTGGCATATATAATTCCTTTATTCAAGAATGGCAGTAAAAATGATGTATCTAACTACAGAGGTATCGCTAAAATTAATGCAATTCCAAAACTCCTTGAAAAAATTCTTACAGATTGCTTATATCATCAAATTTCTTCCCTTCTATCACCATGTCAACATGGGTTTCGTAAGTCCCGTTCAACTACAACTAATGTTTTGGAACTCACTACTATCGTCAATGAAGGTTTTACAAATAAAATGCAAACTGATGTGATATACACGGATTTTAGTAAGGCGTTTGATAAAGTTAACCACAATCTTCTATTACACAAATTATCACTTATGGGCTTTAGTTTCTCAGCTATAAAATGGTTAAACTCTTATCTATCGCAAAGAACTCAACAAGTCAAATTTGGGAATGTTATATCAAAAATTATTCAAGTACATTCTGGTGTTCCTCAAGGTAGCCACCTGGGTCCAATTTTGTTCACGTTATTCATCAATGATCTTCCTACTGTTATTTTGCATTCTAAAGTACTGATGTATGCCGATGATGTTAAACTTTTTAACTCTTTTAATGATACAAATGGACATAGTTTACTAAGTGCCGACTTTTACAATTTTTCTCAATGGTGCAGATTTAATTTATTGGAGTTAAATATTAAGAAATGCAAACACATGTCATTTTTTAGACACAATCCGATTGAGACTTCTTATTATATTGATACTGTTATTTTAAATAAAGTTCAAACCATATGGGATCTTGGCTTACTGTTGGATCATAGACTTGATTTTCGCGATCACATCTCTATAATGGTAAATAAAGCCTATGGGGTACTTGGATTCATGAAGCGCTGGTCTAAGGAATTTTTAGATCCTTATATTACAAAACTTTTATATACTTCTCTTGTTCGACCAATTCTTGAGTATGGATCAATTGTTTGGGATCCTTGTTATTCAATTCATATCAATAGTATTGAATCGGTACAAAAGCAATTTTTAATTTTCTGTCTCCGTGATCTTGGTTGGAATTCTTATGTCTTGCCACCGTATGAAAGTAGACTTGCTTTGATAAAATTGCCAACTCTTAATAGTCGACGATTGATGCTGAGTGCTTTATTTGTTCTGGGCATAATTCGTGGTGATGTTGATTCGGAGTTCCTGCTTAGTCAACTAAACTTCAATGTTCCTGTTAGACCAACCCGCAATTTTGAACTCTTAGCATTAAAATACTACCGTTCTGTATATGCTAATAACGATTCTTTTCGTCGTGCATGTGTTAACTTCAATAAATGCTATCACCTTATGAACATATCTGAGAGTAACGACGTACTGAAGAAAAAAATTACTTTATATCTAAATTGTTGAACTAATTATTTATATATATATATATATTACTGTTTTGTCATTTATATGTAGTCAGTAAGGATGTATCTATTGACCTAAATAAATAAATAAATAAATAAATAAATAAAAGTTTGTTTATTCCACAATCGAGTTTGTGTATCGAAGCGAACGTTATCGTTCGACATCGTGGGCCAAGGGGTTAGTCTAACGCTTATCTAGCAATTCCATCCCTTGATTAAAACAGTTTTCCTCAAGGCCTTCAAAATAGTGGTTTACAACTGTAATTGCGCTCTGCGTTTGAGGTAAAACGCTTGCCAGCTAGGAATTATTTTAGATTTGGGAACAGAAAATATTATTTCGAATAGAACTTCTAGCATTCTATCATTAATATTAAAAATGTTTCCTAATGCGAATAAAAATATTGAATCTATAAACAACCAGTGACGAACACTGGTAGTTATAGAAATTATTAATTCTTTAGAAAACGACAATATATGTACTTTTTGGTCAAAGATATCAGAAATGAAAAATTAACTAAATGAACAAATGTTTACTGATATTTCAAGAATTGCTAAAGGAATATCATCCATTCCACATTCATCTGCAAATGTGGAAAGGATATGTACATACCAAAATATAATAAAAACCAAAGAGAGGAACAGACTTTTTGTTTCGACTGTCTCCAATCTAATTCAAACAAAGGTGGGTGCTGGACCAATATTTCTGGGCGTTACAAACATCAGCACAAATCCGATATACCCTCCCCACTATGGTGGTGTAGGGTATAAAAACAAGCAACTTTTCCTTTTAATGCCAAACCTTCAACGATGACGAAATTGTAAATAAAGCAAATAAACACTTGCACATACAAGCAGCGTTGTAGAACTTTTGCACTAAGCGACATGTTTTAGCAAAAAAATGTTAAATGCAAACAATTTGTATTCTGGCGAGTAATACTACTTCTGGGAGTGCACAAAAACACAGAGAAACCAAAACAAAGGAAACGGATGTAACGGTTCGAATGCTCTTAATGTACTATGAGAAACAACATGAGTGTGTATGTGTTTTGTATTCTTTTTGTGCAATGCAAGGTTTAACAAAATGACTGACTGTGTTTTTTAAACTTGAAACTACATTTGAGTTTTTTTTTTGTTTAAATATTAAAAAATAACAGTTTGTTTCTTACTTACTTTCCTGCTGGCTGGCATAATTTGTCTTGCTAAGCGAATGAGAGCAAAGTTTAGTCAATAATATATTTATGCATGCTAAGTTTTGTTATGAACAAAAACATTTACATTTACATATATTAATACCTGTATTCGCACAAACATATTATACTATACTAGCGGACCCCGATGCACTTCGTTGCAACCAACCAACAAAAAGAAATGAAATATTCTAGATTTTTTTTATGAAATGAATGCATTGTATTTAAAAATTATTAATGTTAATCCAAAACATTTGGATATACAATATTTTTCGTTCGCCCATTTGAATTGGAAAGCAGCGAATGTATGACCGGCTGTATCAGAATCCAAGAGTGAAAGAAAGTGATTTGCAAACATGTGCATTTCAACAGGTTCATCTGTTTGACATTTGTATGCTGTCAATCAAATGAATGTGTGTATGTATGAGTTTGTGTGTTAGGTTGGATAGATTTTTTTCGTTAGGTCGAACCGAAATTTAAACTTTTTTTTTCAAATGTTGAATTTTTTCAGGAAAAAAATCATAACTGGAGAATGGCTAGACCGATTTTGGATTTCAAAATCAACTAACCATCATCACTCCTCCCTGTACCTTCCCTAAAAATTTTATGGCAATCGGTCGAGCCGTTCTCGAGTTATGGAGTGACAATCAAAATGTACACTTCTTTTTATATATATAGATATGCACTCATACTTGGTTGCAATTACAAATTTAAGTGTCATCAAAACTAAACGTTACACCTGAACTAACTTTAACAGTGCAGTACCCTGGTTTGCAACATTATTTTTTGTGTTTTTGCAACTTTTATTTTTAGGGTGAAATTCATTAAGCAGAGTTTAAAAATCGTTAGTTAATTGCCAAGAGCATTGGGTTAAACCAACAACCAGATTTAACTCAGCGACATTTTTTTTGCAATTATTTGTTGTAGGGAGTGGAGGGAGTTGTAGATATGTAAATCTTTTTCATAAAATTTAGCGAGTTGTAAAGTGTTGTGAAAATGTTTCATCGTTAATAATAATTAATTGCAATAAAACAGCTTAAACAATATATAAATAAATATACTTACAAAATTGTGTTATTGGTTTTAATTAGAATTTATTACCTGTAACGAAAAGAAAAAATAAATGTCATAAATTTATTAATGAAATCATATATATTTAGTTTATTGTACAGTGTTGGAAAAAATAATAAAAACGTTAAATTTTTGTTTTTAGTTTGTAATGTGAAAAAATGAACATTTTTTTTGTATTTTTCGTTTTAATATATTAAAATGTTTATTTTTGCAATAAATTATTTTTGTTTGTTAGAGTAAAATATTTTTGCTTTCAAATCATAACAATTTTTTTGTTAAATTCCTTTTAGTTTTCATTTTATGGAGTTTTGAAAACAAAACAAAAAATGCACTGCATAAAATAAGCTGTGAGCCACTGTATGTTAAATTAAAGCACTACAATTTGGTAAAGGAAAAACATAACCAATAAGATTACATTACCACTTCTTTAGAACAAATCTTTTAAATCTTCCAATACAAACGCGGAGAAGAAATATAGTTGTGCATGTTTACCACAACAATTTCAACATTTTTAAATATTTTTTAAAAATATTATGGTCACTGTAATTATTTATATGATTTCTACAACCATGATATGGTTAAGTTACCATACACATGATTATAGCAATCATACATATGATTATAATAATTATGTAATGTTTATGGTGATCAGTTTTATGATAAAAGATTTTACCATATTATGTTGTTCTCTATCATAATCAAAGAGCAACAAATATGACAAATGCATTCATCATAAACGTGATTGCAACAAATATATACATAGTTACTAAAAACGTATATATGATAGTCGCAATAATTTGAATCGTAACTTAACCATATTATGGTTACCGCAATCATATAAATGATTACAGTGACCATAACATTGTTAAAAAAAACTTGTGCAAATGTTGACATTGTTGTGGTAAACATGTACAATTATATTTTTTCTCTGTGAGTAGTTAATTTTAATAAACTTACTTGACCTTGAGGATAAACAAATTTAAAGGGTGTCCCAACTAGAACGCAATTTTTAAATTTTAAATAAAATACAGATATTTGGAAAAAAAAATCGTGAAACTTTACTATATCGTCAAGTAGACAGAATAAGGTTATGTATGGAACAAGATATCGTGCAGATGGCCGCCGCGTCTTTACTGGCACACACGCGATCTTTTAATGACCTTTCTGCATAAATGCTGCGGTATTTCATTAATGCAGCGTCCAATTTCCTCTTTTAAGGCTTGAGTCGTCGTCGGCTTATTCGAAAAAAATCTAAAGGTGTTAAATCGCACGATCTAGGCGGCCAATTCAGGTCTCCAAAACGCGTGTGTTTGGCTGTATGACATGTGGCGCCGTATTGTTGAAACCACATGACCTCCACATTCATTTCTTCAATTCTAGGCAAGAAAAAACTGGTTATCATTTCACGATACCGAACACCATTGACACCATTGCGTTCTAGTTGGGACACCCTTTACTATATACTCGTATCCATGCAAACAGTGCCCGAATATTGAAACAGAAACACTTAGAAATGAAGCATAATATTGTCGAAATTTCCACAGAAGAAAAAAAACTCTGCAAATGTCCAAAAATAAATCCGTATACACAATCTACTTTGGACAAACACCAAAATGCTATGACTATGGAAGTCTGTGCGGTCCAGAGGAAACAACATAAGGATTGCAACTAAAGTCTGGCATCGAAATACTAATCCTTACTCAGCCATAGCCGCATAGAACTCAAACGTTGTCTTGCATTTATTACTGAACTTCTAAAATAATACAAAATTAAAAATTAAAAATGAAATATATTTGTTGTCGAACCCTGTAGATCGGTAATTTTTAAGCTTTATATTCTTTTGTAAGTGTCTGTCTGCTAAATTAGCTCCAACTAGAAGAATTAAAAAAAAAACACAAAACCTGGCGTAGTAGGAAGATGTTGTAATTACAATTCCAATGAAATAAATTTACACATTCGAGGGGCATTGCACTACTAAATACTATTTTAAAACGAACGATCTTGACATTATTAAAACCCATTGCGACTGCAATCGACCTTAATTTTCTTAATTAAACAACTGGGTTTGCCAAACTTTAAAGATATTTTGATACGAGTGTAAGAGACTGATACTCTAACATGCAATTGGTATTGCCGATAATATTGTTAAGATCATGAGCATGTACAAAATATAACTCTCATGATGCTCTTAGTAGGAGTAGGAGTAGGACTGTCGGACGGCTCAATTGATACCCAATGTTTATATAAAATTCGGCAACACTATAGAAAACTTTCGCAGTGGAAAATCGAATAAATAAATTTTATAAAACATTGAAGCTAGCTGAACCAATGCGCTTATTTTAGTTGCTGGGGATTAGGTGGTCCCGGATGTGAAGATGATTAATTTTCTTAGGGATGTGATAATAGCGTTGTTGTTAAATAAACGTCTTTGCCTCAATAGTTTTATAATATCCACACTGGTATGGCCAGGGTCCTCATGACACCAACCACATCTTAAATTGCCCAGCCAACCATACTTCATTTCGTCCAATAGATTTACGGACCAATCCAGTAGAAGTAGCCCAGTTTCTTGGCCTGTACCTCATTGCACAACCCTCGGGTTAAAACTTACTTAGTTGTAGTTGTTACAACAACAACAACAACAACTGTATTGAACCAGTCATTTACCACCAAACTAATAATAATTAGAGTACAAATAATACCGTTTGTAAATAAATCTAATTATAAGCAAACAATGAATAAGCACTTCAAAAAGTGTGACCAAACTAAACTAAATTCAAGTTAAACTTTTTCTCTGATTTATTTTTTTTTTAAACAAATTTGTTTTCTTCTTTGGATCTCCTGTGTATCAACGTCGCTTTGCAAAAGTAACTAATTTTTATTTTCTATGTACTTATACTTTTGTTAAGGTGTTCTTTCTACTTTTCTATTTGGTAATTCCATTAAGTTTCACAGCTGGACCGGGCAAAAAAACTTTAAAGAAAATTACTTAACAAAATATATAAACTTGAAAGGAACTGCAACTGCAACGTTAACTGTAACCGTAATTGTACATAAACTTTAAACATGAAATATTTTAATGTAATTATGCGCTTTACGGTCTCTTACTTGCCAATAAATGCAACATTTAGTTGCGAATGAATTAATGGTTGTTTGGCTAAATAAATTTACCTGTAGTTAAACAGTACAGTATATACCCGTAATTACTTAACAAGTTTTGTCTTGCAGCTGACATGTACTGTGAGCGTCAATATAAAATTAACACTTTATATTGTGTGAAACAATAATTTACAAGTACAAATTTAAAAGAAAATATATTGCATAATTCATAAGCAACTTAAGCAAATTAGAATTTATTTATTATTTAACAAAAACTAGAAAAATAAGCAACATACAAATATAATTCAATTTTAATTAAAAAGTCTCAGATTTTTCGAGTGAAGATAAAGTAAACAGGTGTATTAAAATTATGTAAAACATTGCATTTAATATGTTGTTTGTAGGCCTTTTGCCTTTATCGCAGCTGATCTTCTGCTTGGCATAGAATGAACGAATTTTTTTTTTGTCAAATCAGGCGAAATTTAGTTTTATTCATTCTGTATTTTTGCGCTTAGGTTATTCTTGCAAGAAATATTTCTTTGCCTATTTTTTTTTTTGTCCAGATTTTCCCACAAGCGCTTAATCGTATTGAAGTCTGGGGATTGTGGAGAATGATTAAAAGTTTATGGACAATGACTGAGTAACTACTCTTTCACCATTTTGCAGGTATACTTATGCTTGGTTTTCACTATGTCAGTTTTGTTGTCAAATTGTCCAAATTGTTGGTAATTTCATAACAATTTAGACAATTTGACAACAAAACTGACATAGTGAAAACCAAGCATTAGGATCATAGTCCTGTTGGGAAATCCAGTTCTGCGCTAGTTCTAATTTTCTATACAACAGACTATATTGTTTTTTAAAATGTCGAAATATTCTTCCTTTTTAGTTGTAGATTCCATAAATGTTTTTCTTTTCTATTTATTTATTGTATCAAATATTTAGTCCAGCCAGTGCTGGACGAAAATTGTTTAACCATTGTTGTTTATATGTTTTGAGTTGGCATTCTTCTTTTTATCTTTGGCTCAGATCCGTTGTATTCCTTTTTCTTAGTCGAATATCAAAACTAAAAAGTACGATGGTACCCCTGTGGATCATTTGGTACTATTTCCACATTTTTCAAACCCAAACATATTTTTAATTGATATAAAATGGCAACGCTTATTTACTGAATGAATATTGTGAATAGATTTTTGCACTTGTTCATTGGGAATAAATAGCAGGTGGTTTTTAGTTTTCAGCTAATGTTTTCTTGTTGTTGTTAAACTTTATATATAAAATAAAGAGAGCAATTGTAAAGTGTATGCAGTTTGATAAAAAAGGGAACGAAATACTTTGTTATAGTAGAGTAGCAATCATCTTGTTAAAATACATGACACGCGCTTAATTTTTTTAAACGACTAGAAAAAACTTCAATGCGGTTTTTTGCAGTATGAAAGTCTCGCCTTAGTTTTTTGCAAGTGGTAAAATAAAACTCTTGTTGTTACAACTTTAATATAGCAACTGGTTTGTTATCAAAAAATGTATAGATTTGATCTCATTTATTTGAATGTACCTTACTAATATTGTATATGACCATAATTATCTACATATGTATAATTAATAAACATTTATTTATTTATTTTTTGTTATCTCTACTTTATATGTATATACCTATGAATTTAAAGTACCTTTTGTTTTTGTTGTGTTAAATTTTTGTTTGTCTTGTATCACACTCATCAGTTCTGACTGTCAAGTCAAGTGTTTTTTAATGAGAAGGAAAAAGATAAAAGATAATTTTCTCTTTCCTTCTCATTGAAAAATACTTGACTTGACAGCAGCGCTGCCAGAAGTAAGATTTTACCTTATTTTTTAAGATTTTTTAACCGAAAAAAGATTTTAAGATTTTTTCCCAAAAAAAAAAAAGATTTTTTGTTTTGTCTAGACAAAAGTTAGGTTCAATTAAAAAAATCTTCTTTGTTCCCATTTAAGAAATTTTAAACTAATCGATCTCAAAAAATGTACAATTTAGTATAAGAAAATGAATTTTTGTTGTTATTTTTTTGGTTAGTGTTAAATAAAATATGAATTGTTTTTATTATTTATAATAAACAAACTACTTATATCCAAAACTAAGATTTTTTCCTCAAAAATAAGACTTTTTTTTTGGCGAAATTAAGATTTTTTGCTGAAAATTTCTGGCCAATATCGTACCAATAGTACTAAATAATATTTTTACAATTTTTTTTTAATTTTATTTTAATAAAGCCCTGTTTCACACTCATCAGTTCTGACTGTCAAGCAGGGCTTTATTAAAATAAAATTAAAAAAAAAATTGTAAAAATATTATTTAGTACTATTGGTACGATATTGGTTTTCTCATTTATCATCCATGTTAAGGAGTAAGAATTTAGGTCTGGTTTGGTTATACTTTTCAGTGATGCCAACTTTTGAGACTCAAAACGCGTAAACATTTTTGAAAAAAGGGCTAAATGGCAAAAAATCCGTTTAAAGCCACATCCAATTTTATTTTTTCGCGTTTTGAGTGACTAAAATTGGGCTAAATCTAGCCCGAAAAGGGCTAAGATGGCATCGCTGATGCTTTTCATTCTCGGGAGTAAAGCATAACTAGATTGGTACTTTGATTCTTGCTCTCTATTAATATTTTTTATATTAAAATTCACATAAATTGTTTGAGAATTATAACACAAGATGAAGTGTATATGATTTGTATTGATAAATACATACATATGCTATGTTGAGGAATTTATTTTTGTAACTACGACTTACACACTGTCTACTTTATTTTGACGCATAAAAGTTGGTTTATTTTAAGAATAAATTAATTAAATTTGTAAATGGTGTTTTTGTCTAATTTTTTGTGTAATATAATATAATATTATTTATATTAATGTAATTATGCTTTTATTTTAATAATATGTGGTGTTGACTTTATTTTGACGATCACAGCATTATATAATGGTTAAGGATAATAAACAAGAAAGTGAAGGATACTGAAAAGTATTTCCCAAGCATGAAACTATTACAGGTAGCAATTTGTTAAAATTATGCACAATGTGGTAATTGCATACACACAAACAAACATTTGATTTAAGGTTTTAAAACTGTATCAGAGAAATTATTATTTATTACTTAATAAGTAATTAAAGCCAATTATCGTATCAGCTCTTAGAAATTTCTATTTATTTTTCATTTCAAGTATTTGCGGATACGTTAACTATTTTCATAATGCAACAATGTTTTTAAACTCTTTAATGAGTATTTATATTCAATGTGATTTAATAATTAATAAAAATAAAATATTTTATTTGTTATGAAAGGTAAAAACAAGTTTCTATAAAATAAATACAATAACACTCCATTTACTTACAAACCAAAACAAATTGTTGATGTTTTTTTCTTTAATAATGTTGATGTGTGAGCCACTTTTTCACTTAATTCAAATGTTGTTTAAAAACAAATACTAATAATATAAATAAATAATTCATATATAAGCAGATTTATTTAAACATAAAATAAAAAACAAACAAAAAGTGATTTAAAAACTTCAAATTATTTATTCTTATCCATTAGTTACTAACATACTTAGTCACACACATTTGGCAAATGTTTGCCGAAAAAGACGTAACCAATAAATAACATATATTTGAATTCGTTTATTTATTAAAAAAAACTTTTTCTTATTTAGGCAAATCACAACAAATATTTAGTTTCAATTTATTTGATGCTGTTTGTTGCAAAACTCTTGCAAGAGTAAAGAACGTCAAACAAATTTGTGCTCAAACAAGTGGTTACGCGTTTTTGAGTAAATATTTTCCAAATGTGACCGTACCTTTACACTCTTACAAATAATGCAATTGTAAATATTAAAGAACTTTGTGTTTAAACGAATCGTATTTATAGTTTCGATTTGCAATTATTATTTTGTCAAGAAACCGTAGAGTTCCTGCAGGGTATCCATTCGAATAATCGAGAAATATCTTAAGAATAATAATTCGAATAGTTCAGATAACGAAAATCGAAAAATATCAATAAATAATGCTTCATTCAATGGCTCGTAGCATTGATGTGACTTTAGTCTCACACATAGAACAACTTATTTTGCAATCGTATAAGATGCGGCAAGTAGCAATTTTGCACAAGAGATATGAGTATTTTTGGAATTCAGGATACCATATATTCGAAGTCGTTGATTTTTTCCCTTTTTTTACTTTTAGTTATTTATTGTGGCTTCATTACAAACGCACTAACAATAAGTTTTCAAATTTTATTTTTAAAAAATTTCAATTCTTAATACACCAGTGGCAGACAAAGATTGTTTGACCATTGGTTATTTTATTTATTAAGTTGGCATTCTTCCTTCTTGTCTTCGGCTTAGGTACAGAATTGATTACAGCTTTGGACAGAGACATAGCGCACTTTACTGTTTTAGTTTGAATGCTGGGATTACAATGAATTCTTAGCTTTTTTTTCTCAATGTACAAACGTGTTTATGTCAGGACCAATCAAATTAATTTTGATTTCATCTGTAAAAAGCACTTTTCCAGAATTTGATTTCCTTTTTGCGGTGTAAAAGACAATCGTGCCTTTAAGTTATTTTTTAAGAGATGTGTTTTTTTTTCTATTTACACGATCATACGTCGTCTTCGGAAACATTTAACCCAAATTTCTAATTTATTTCAGTCATTATTGTTCTCGATGACTTAAAAGGATCAAGCTTGCTTAAAGCAATAGTTAAAAAGCTTTATCCTTACGAACAGTTGTCTTTCGCAGCGGCTTCTTTCGATCTTTCTTATTTAATGACATTATAAACCATTTTTCGAGAACATAAAATTTTTTCAGCTATTTTTGTTTATTTTTTTTTTTTTGTGAAGTTCCCAAATAAGCGTGTTTCTCAAGTGAGCAGTGCATTCCTCTTCCCATTTTGGTTGACTAAATTAATGATAAACAATATTTTTGAATATGTATTTTTATTCGACCTTTATTATTTCAATTATTACTAATTTTTCAAGGCACTCAAGGAAGTGCCGAAATATTGGATTTAAATAAACGTTAAAAAGTTTTTATATATAAAAAAAGACCTTAAGCTTGAAAAATGAGTAATAATTGAAACAATATTTTTGTTCAATTACACAAGAATTTACCACCTAAATTAGGATCATTTATTGTGCCACCAATAAACTTAAGTTTTAACAAAAATCGGCATAATACAGAACCTGCAAAAGTTGGTCCCAATTCACACGAAGCAATTCTTGAAGTTAGGCTAAGATTTCCTTTTAGACATCGTTGTGAGGGGATAATAAGACGAGTACACAATTGATTGTACTAGAAATTCGTGTTGCTCTCTAAGTCCTATTACTTTCCTATTCAAGGAAAACATTTTATAAATTTTCTTAATAGAAATTGCTTCCTGGAAATCAGGATTTAACAGGAGATTTCAAACGAATTTTTTGAAATGCAAAATGAAGCAAAATAATAGCATAGAATTCCATGTAATTAACATTCCATTTTTCCATATAATATGTTTGACACTTCATAGAACATTGATGCGCTATTTCTCTGTCCAAAGCTGTATGTTCGAATAAAACGACGTTGTTGTTCGTCTTATTTAACCACAGGTTTAAAGTAAATCGAATTATTCGAACTAATTAAAATCTCTTATATGAGTTATTCGTTTTATTTAAACAAACAAATAAACGCAGCCACCGAAGCTTAGAAAATATTTATAGCAAATCAAAAGTACCACAAATTAAAATGTTTTCGAGCTTTGTATGTCCTGTGTGTACGTGCTGTCTAACAAGGAGGCTCTTTGTTTAAATACTGGTTTAAGGATAAATGTAATTTAATTTGATTTCATTTATATTTTAGTTATTTTAATTTTTGTTTTTCCCATTTTCTATTTAAGTGTTTACAATAAATATAATGACACCCCTGGGGTTTCCCAAAAAAAAAAAAAAACAAAAAAAAACAGAATAGAATACACAAATTCTAACTAGAAAGTAGATTTTGTTGCTACATTTTTTATTTTAGTATTTAGACACTTTAAAAGTCTTCAATGAATTTAGTGAATAAGCCGACAAAATTTACACTTCTAACAAAAATACTTAGATAAACAAAATCATCCATTGCTCGCATAGACTCATAGAGGCATTCATCCAAACAACCATAAAAATTTCGATTAAAATTCATCAATAAGCTGTATTTTCTTTTCTTGTTGTTATTTTCTGTCTGTCCCCCCACCCTTCTCTCTATGTGTAAAAGTGTGTGGATTAGTTTTATATATCTGTATTCATTCTTCTAACAGACATTCCTAAGTACCAACGGTAAGCGTTTTTTAACTGTCAAAATTTCTCATGCTCATACATTTTTTATGGAGCATAACGAAACAACGCGGCGGCAAAGCTTTGCTATTGGAAAATCCGATTTTGACAAGGCGTTTTACAATGAAGTTAGTTGCAATTTGTCCAGGAAAATGAAGATTGCTGATGACGCCCTTGGCCGGGTAGAAAATGCATTCCAATTTACCAATTGTTCCAGTACTTTACAATAGTATTCTTGATTATTCGAACTATTAGCCTAAATAAAACTTTTCTCTTAAATTAAAAAAAAAAATATTAAAAAAAATTAAACAGGGTCGTTTTATTTATTTATTTGATAATCCCCCCCCATATCAGCGTTAATGCTCAGCGTAAAAAAACGTTCCGCTTACCGTCGATATTTAGGGATGGCTGTAACCATTTATTTAGACAGTCGTTCATGCGAATATACATCAATGCAAAAACAAACTTAAAATTAAATACAAATACTGTGATAGTTTCCATTTTTATTCAGCTACTACGACTGTTGAATGTACAATTTCTAACCAAACAGTGTCAGAGAAAAATTTTCATACATTTGGATGTTTCGAAAGAAAAAATTGTTTTTAAAATTTTATTGAAAATAAAATAAAATAAAATAAAATAAAGCACTGTTCATATTAAATACGGCCACAATACACAACCTTTTTCAGTGATTTGTTTCTTTTTTATACATAGTTACCGATATTCTGTCAAAAAGTCTAATCACTTGGAATATATTTGTACGAGTGCAGAGCAATGGAAAACCAAAGCAGAAAGAAGATGTATGGATAGTGGTTTAGAGCAATTAAATAACCATTGCGTAGTGAAAAGCAGAATTGTATTGCTATAAAGCGTTGTTGTGCAACAGTTAATGCGATCAATCAATAAAAAAAAAAAATATTTAAGCGTCCGTATTTTATGCGAACAATCCTTTACCCCCCGTTGCCACATGCAAGTAATTACTTGCAAGTTGAGAATACATATTATCTACGAAAAATACCAAAAAACAACAATATTTGTTTGAGTGGCTACACTAGCAAGTGCAAGTTCATTTTTGAAATGTCGTCAGCAAAGAAACTTCAAACAAAATTTTTTCATAAAATTCCCAGCAAGCCATATGAGTCCGAAAAGAGTCTTTTCTGACACCTTTTTCGGAGCGTTAACGCTCTTTATGAGCCCAAAAAACAATCATAATTGCTCCGAAAACCTTCAGAAAAGAGGGTCATTACATTCGAAAATGGTCCGTCAGAAAGAGCTCTTAGAGAATGTCAGAAAAGAGTCTTTTATGAGGGTTTTTTTGGGCTCTTAAAGAGCTCTTAGATAATGCCAGAAAAGAGTCTATTATGAGGTTTTTCTTGGGCTCTGTGTAATCTTGTTTTTATCATTCATGTGTGGTACAGCTATGTTTTTTTTTTATTCAAAGCACAAATAGCAGGAGACCAACTCTTTGATACACACATAATTAAGTGGAATTTCTGAGTCATACTGTGTGCCGACTCAGGACAGTAACAAGCACATTTTTTATTCGCTCCGAAAATGCTCTTTAGTTGGACTCTTTTCTGACTCCTTTTTTCGGAGCGCTCCGAAAATGCTCTTTTGTCTGACTCTTTTCTGACTCCTTTTTCGGAGCGCTCCTAAAATGGTATGCTGGGTTCTGTTAATTTTCAAGCTCATAAGGATACAGTATTGCCGTATTGTCAAAAGAAAAAAATACGGAAACAAATTTTGTAATTTACAATTTTTTTTTAATAAATTTCATGCATTTATTAATATCTAAAAATTGTATTAAGATGTGTAGTTTAATAGTTTTGTTCTTTTTCCTTAATATTTTTTTGTAAAACCTCGAAAATTTGTTATAAACATAACTTTTATTTTAACACTGGTAGCACTGTTTATTTATTTGTCATTCTACTTACGGCAAGTGCTTACAACCAAATTCTAGCGCAAGTTGAGCTGTAAGTGCGAAAAATATGATTGTGTTAGTAAAAAACTGTAATTCTATTGAGTTTTGCGAACTTGCACTTGCATGTGGCAACGGGGGGTTAAGTAATTTTTTATATTGCAGCACAAATTAGGAACTTCAGCCGAACAAGATTTACTTAACATAGCTGATACTAAATCATTGTTGTTGTAAGGTGATGGAGACGAAGAATCACAGACTCCAAAGTGGCATTTAAGCGGTAGCGATTATGGTGACAGGAGCTTTAAAATATATTGTTTTCTATTCTTAACTGGGTATGTTGGTATATTTCAGTATTGCTAAAGCATGTTCTATTTTGTACAAGTGTCTTCTTGGAACATGACTTTATGGTCGTAAATGTTTATAGAAAATCAGTTCTATACAAAATTCAGCAAAAATAAGTTTTATTCAAAAATAAATCTCAAAACGAAATTTTGTTTGCATGGCTCATATTTGAACATAGTCCGCATATAAAGTCCATTTACGAAAATCACTTAAATATGCATAAATCCTTTATAAGCAAAAGCAAAAGTATCAGCTTAAAATCATAAATTCATGGTAATCAGTCTTTATATGACGATAGTCCCCATAGTCCCTTCCAAAAAAATGCATAAATGCATAAAAATGCACATAAATTGAAAAATGAAAAGCAAGTATTTTCTAACAACAACTATTCAGGTTTATAATATTAAATCACATATACAATGTGTTTTTACACACTCATAGTTATAAAAGAAAAAAATACGCACTTTAAGATGAAAAGTAATGTAAATGTAAAAAATCATTTGATTGTATGCACTAAAATGGAATTTCTCTAAATTTGTGCTATTTAGAATTGCTCTGACCAGTAAATTTGCTTGTATCCACAAAAAGGGAATACCCCTAAATTTGTGATATGAACGCATTTCACACAAATTAAATTTAACTAAAAAAATTTAAGGCCAAAAGCTTTTGAATAAAATCGTGTAAAAAATGTAAAATTTGTTTATTTTCAAACCATTTTATATCAAAACCATGTAAAAAAGATCGTGTAAAAACAGAATTAGGTGTATACACGTTTTTCATTATTGAAATGTTAAGAGAAATGAAAAGCAAAAATGAATTAAGAACTATCGTTCCTATTGTTTTTTCCAACACTGTATATGTAGATACTCATAACACTGGTTTTCCTCTGGCATTTGTTACTACTTTATATGATTATAATGAAACTAAAGTCAGACTAAAGCGATAGAAAGGAAAAAGAAAACACACAAATACGTATTTTCATTAACAGTATGTTGTACTTTCGCTCACATGAAACAGACGAAGAAAATCTTTATAAGCCAGCTCGATAAACAAACATCATCAATTCCGAATTGAACAGAGGATGAAAGAAAAACACACACACACACACACACACAACTCCTTGTTGAAAATTCCGTCTCTCGACATTTGGGTAATTTTCTGGAAAATGGAAATTAGATACAAGAAAAAAAAAGTAGAAAACTCAAAAAACTCAACATTTATTGTATTTAATTTAAGGATGTTTTTACACATACATACATACATCTACACACATTTATAGCGAGTTTCGGTACTTGTGTACGAGTATGTTTGTTTGCGATTGAATGTGTTTTGACAAACTAATAATAAATGTTGCTTCTATTTTTTTTCCCTTCGTATTTTATTTAAACTAATATTTGTAAGATAAACTAAATGAGAGTATTGAAAAGAACTTTAAACAAAATGAAAACTGACAAAGTTTTTAGTGGTTTTCTTTATCAGCATATAATACTTCTCGCTGATAAGGTAAAGATTTCAAATACATTTTGTTATAATATTCTTGATAATTTTCAATAATTTATTTCAATTATAGTTTTCAATGAACTGCTTTTCAAAGTTTGAAATCGGTAAATTATTCCAATGGCACTTTATCGGTAGGAAATGTTTCATTTTTATAGACATAAAATTTATGGAAACTAAGTTCTATATTTTTTTTATAATTCATTTATTTACAATCTATCTATTTAAGGATAACAATCATATAACATTTAGTGTTGAACTCCATTGAGAACAACAGCATAATATAATTCTTGGGATAATATGAAATTTAGACAGTTTAAACAATATTTACAAATTCATTACATATGTGCATTGTAGTAGAAATTTATGATTTAGATTCCAAAAGGCAGATCCAGAATGTCGTATTTTTTAAGTCTTCTTACTTCTTCTGAGTCATCAAGTAGAGAAATAGCTAATGGGTTAATATGATTACTTAATCTTTCAAGATAGTTCTTGCTAAATCTTCTGATTTCATCCTTAACTGTTGGGATATGAAGATCATCGTGAATCGATTTATTGGTTACAAACCATGGAGCTGTTATAATAGACCTTAGAGTTTTGGACTGATATCTTTGCAAGATTTCAATGTTGGAATTGCTGGCTGTTCCCCATGGTTGCATTCCGTACGTCCAAACAGGTTTTAGAATTGATTTATAAATTAATATTTTGTTTTCTAAACGTAGTTGTGATTTGGGGCCCAAAAGCCAATAAAGTCGTTTTGTTTTAATACTTACCCCCTGGTCCACGATGTCGAACGATAACGTTCGCTTAGATAAGACTTAAGACACAAACTTTTTATCGTATCTATTTTTTACTCAATCAAGTTTGTTTATTCCACAATCAAGTTTGTGTCTTAAGTCTTATCTAAGCGAACGTAATCGTTCGACATCGCGGGCCAGGGGTTTAGTTGTTGTTTTTTATATTTAATATGTATTTTCCATGTCAGCCTTCTATCTATGTAAGGTGTAGGTCCTAAGTATTTGACGCAATCACTTTGTGGAATTTGAATGCCATTCATGTATACATTATTCCAATTTCCTCGTCGTAAGGAGAAAGTTCTACATAAAAAGAAATTATACCTAAACATTTTGTGCGGATCAGTTTGTGCGATTACCGGACATAATCGACTATAATTCTTCAAACATTACTCTGACAAATATTACTTTTTTGAATGTAATACAAATTTTAATGATTTTGTTTTATTTTCTATTGCTTTTCTTTTGTCACAATTTACATAATGTAATTTTTATTGAACAGATTAATACAATTATTTCCTAGAAAATTCTTTGGTGTTCACACAGCACAATATAATTGCTTAATTCACTCTTTTTTTATTGAGAGTATACACATATTTGTTACTCTCTTATTCGTATATCATATGTTTTTACAAATAAGAGAACAACACGAACAGCGTTGTCAACTTTGAAATTTTAAAAAGTACCAAAATGGCGAAAAACAACGCGCCATTAAAAAACAAAAAACCCACCAAGTTTAGAATTTCTTCTTTATTTAAAACATTTATTGAATTGATTTTTTATAAAAAGTATATTATTTTTGTATTATAAATATAACAATAAAACAGAAAAAAAACTTAACAAAAATAAACTAAACAAATTTGTTTGTATTCCTTTGTGCTGGATATGTAAGTATTATTTTTTTTATTTCATAAATTCTATATAAAACTTTTTAAAAAGGAGATCAACGATGAATAGTTAAAGTAGTAATATTAAAAGTTTTTTTTAAATAAATGAGCTAATAAAAATAAAATAAGCATTTAATCACTGAAAATTTAACTCACAATATGCTATTCGCAACTGAAGTACTAATTGTTAAAAAAGAGCTAATTTCAGTACATGTTTAGTACTTTTTTTTAATTATTTTTGTTTGCTATTTTATGTACATACTTCTATTTGAATTTTTTTAAATCAAATTTGTTAGGGCTCTACTAAGACTCTAATGCTGGTAGTTCGTCTACAGCTCAGTAGACCAACAAAAAATGTTTAAAATGTTAATATTATTTTCAAACAAAGATTTTCACCCTATTCACCTTTAGCCATATTCTTCATGTGACGAATTTGATTGCATTTATTAATTTATTATACATTCCTAAATAAAGATTTTATCACATTTTCGAAAAAATAAAAAGCAAGTAAGAGTGCTATATTCGGCTATGCTGAATCTTTTATACCCTTCACCTTTGTTGTGGATGCAGAATTATATTATGCATAATTATGTCGATAAACACGCCATCTGTTGATGAATTTGTTCGTAACAATATTAATACACTTTGTTTGATAGTTTTTTTTGATGAAATTTTCAGAGGTTGTCTTGGATTTTTGCTCATATCTCCGTCATTTATGGACGGATTTTGCTGATTTTAAATAGCAAACTTTTCGAAAGCATGTCTGACAGAATTATTGAAGATTTGGATCCCGAACATATCTGGGGACTTCAGAAAATTGATTTCAACATCCAGACAGACAGACGGACATGGCTTAATCGACTCCGCTATCTATAAGCATCTAGAATATATATACTTGATAGGGTCGGAAAATTATATTGTGGAAATTACAAATGGAATGAAAAACTTATATATACCATTCTCATGAAGGTGAAGGGTATAAAAACGCATCGAATTTATCGCACAAAAAATTAAAAAAAGCACCAAAAATGTTGCGAAACGCATCAAGTTGACAATGCTGAACACGAATTGCTATTACAATCAAGTGTGTACTCGTCTTATCTTCCCTTCATGACGATGTATAAAAGGTAATCAGCTAAGCTTAAAGAATTGCTTTGTGTAAAATGAGAATTTCTTTTCTTTTTTACTTTACTTTTTTCCTTTTCTTTTCTTTTCTTTTCTTTTCTTTTCTTTTCTTTTCTTTTCTTTTCTTTTCTTTTATTTTCAAAAGCAATATTCTTGTTGAAAACCCCTTTACATGTATTCTATTTATATATGTTTATGTATGTATTGTATTGTTTTGCTTGGCTTGGCTTAAAAGAGGTTGTTCGTTTATGAACTGATACGGTTATTAGCCATTGCCGTTGTACGAGTATTTACTTTCATCTTTTGCCACAAACTCATAAAGACTTTTCTATCTATTTCTAACACACATTTATACACATACACATACACACATTTTCCTTAAATGTTTTACATTTTCTACAACTATTTGTTGTTGTAACTTGCTTGTAAGTTGCTGTTGCTGTTGCTGTTAAATTTTGTTTTTCATTTCATATCAAATGCAGCAGATGCTTTTAGATTCTAGCACATATTTACCGAAGTACTTTTGTGCAGTATTCGGTCGGTACTGTTGTGGCTTAAATGAATCTAATTGTCTAGTTGTTGTTGCTGTTGTTTTTGGGTCTGGTACAGCGTTGCCACGACCAAAAAAATTTTGTAACCAAAATGTAAAAAAAAAGTAACCAAAAGCAAAAAAAAGTAACCAAAATTTTTATATATTTAAAATTTTATTTTATTTCAGCTAAAAAATATATATGTAAAATATAAATTAACCATTACATTTCAGTTTGTAGTTCAGTCTTATAATTAGGTACAATTGAAAGAAAAAACTAATTCAGCAATAACGATATTAATAAAACCCAAATGTAATTAATTTCATTACATTTGTTACCAAACACTAGTAGATAAAGTTTAAGTAGATGAGGCTAAAAATCTGTCTTGAATGTTCTTAGATGATTTATCCATATAGCGAACGACTAGAACTAGTGATTTCTTTGTGGATACGTCTGTTGTTTCGTCTACTATTAACGAAAACTTTGTCGTTTTTAGTTTGGAAATTAAATTTGCTTTAGATTTGCTTCCTAACATTTCTGTTAATTAAGTTGCTTTACCTGCCACATTTAATGTGTTTCGCAATTTGACAGTCGGAACAGCGCTTCTCTAATAAGCCTGGTAGATAGTCCATTAAAAAAAAGGCAAATTGTGGGAAATAAGAAACATTACTAATGTTAGCTCTGTTTGGTGCACTTGCTTATTAAGAGTTTCTTTTTGAGGACTTGCAAATGTTATTTTTATTTTCCACATTTTGCTAATGAACACTTTTTAGTGTGCTTTCGTAAATAACTTACGTGATTTGCAATTTTTTTACACAGGCAGCGCAGAAACAACATCCATCTTTGTTTCTTAGCCACGGAAACTCATCCAACCACAATACACGGAATTTTCTTTTCGGGCTGTTATTAATGTCACTAAACAACAAAATATTATTTAAAAAAGTTATTGAAATTGAATGAAAATATACATATTCTCATCATCACTTCCAGAACATAACTCGACATAATTAGTTTTACTTTGAGCAGCCTTTTTAAATAAAAATCTAACAAAAATAAAAATTGTGCTTAAAACCAATATTATTATTTTTTAATTCGAAGTACATACTTATCCATTTTTTACGAAAGAAACCCAATCTTAACTATTTAGAAAACACTTTATTAAAAAATTAAATAGCACGCTAATTTGTAAAAAGCTTTTTTTTTTTTTTGTTTTCTGGTAAAAACATAATTTATGAATGTTGATTAAGGTTCGTTCATTTCTAAAACAAAAGAAAAATTAACTTGTTCCGATGTCAAATCAATATGAAAATGCATTTTGTAGCATGTTTTTAGATGGTTTTTGTGAAGAACCTTTTACTCGTTCAACAATACAATGATTGTGTTTGTTATGTTTGGAGACAGGCATGTATTTTTTTGTAATCCTGTGTTTAGTGTTTTATTTTTAAAAAACTTTTAAATTGTGGTGTAAATTAAGTCAAAGTAAAAGCAATGTAAAAAATGGTTACTTTTATGTTAAAAAAAGTAACCAAAACGGAAAAAAAGTACACAAGTACACATTGGAAAAAAAAGTAACCAATTTTGGTTAAAAGTAACCAAAATGGCAACGCTGGTCTGGTATGAAGTAATTTTTTTTCCAAACAGTTGTTTTTTTCTTGTCTTTCGTTCTTTCTTTTGTTTGTATTTGTATTACTGGTTGAAAAGCAGTAGTAAGTTGTGTTTATTTTTTATTTTTATTTTGCTTTCTTTAGTATTCATTTATGTTATTCTCATTTTGGCTGTTAGAGTTTTACATTATTGAAAATCATTGTGCTTTATGCTGATAATGGAATATTTTGTTTGAAGAATACATATTTGAGCTAAAGAGAAAAATGAAAATTATGCAAAAATTTTAATTTTTTTCTGGGATTATTTTTACGCTTATTTTGGTTCCTTGTTGGCTCAGTAAACATTGGTGCGGTTTAATTTGTTTAAAATTTGTTTTGTTGTACAGAATTTTTTTGTTTCTTGGCTTTATGGCTGTGCAGAAAGGTAGAGGAGGGAATAAAACATAATAAAGTGCTGGACAGCAAGTATTTAAAAGTTTGCTTGATACTTCAGGGAGTGTTATTAATATTTAATAATATTGCATAAAGCAATATTGTGGAACAGCACTTTTAAATGAGAAAGTTTTATATATCTCGGTGGATTTTACTTCTTTTTTTTTTTTGGTTGTATATTTTATCAAGAAATGAGCTAGAGCCTAAAACTGTGTGTAAGTTTTTAATCCTTTTCAGTAAAATTGCCGTCAATTAAAGAAATTTTTATTTTAAATAATAACAAATGCTTTAGGGAAATCAATTTGAGTGGTTTTCATTAAATTTTTTTTAATAGAAATCGGCAGATTTGGTATTTTTTTTAAATAATATTCTTACAATAAACTCTATTATTTTCATTAGCACTTTGATTTATTAAAAGCCTTTGTATTTGTTTATTTACTATTGTCATTAAATAGCCCTTTTTAAATTGGTTTCCTAATTAAATGGTTAACCAATATTGTGCTGTTTGCACTTATTGAAATCTTGTTTAATATAAATTTATATTTACAAGTCATACAAAAATATTCTGCTCCATTCCAGAAAAGCTGGAAAATAATAATACCTTGAATATTTGTTTAGAAAAGTCTGCAAAAGAAAAAGAAAGCAGTAACACAAAGCTTATAGCCCAAAACATCAGTTTTAGCTCAGGCTGTTTGCAAGATTATGCGTTTAGCTGCATAATGTTTGTTTTGGTATTGCCCTATTAAGACCACATTTCTGTGATATCCATAACTTCAGTCATAGGCCAACATTTGCATGTTAACAGCTCTGGATAGCGTGATCTATATGTTGGAATCAACAGAAATAATTTTTGGCCTCTATTGAAAATTCATGAATTTTGAGTTCTTATGCTTTTGAGGAACAAGTGTGATATGTGAAAAAACACAATTAAAAAAAAGCACTAAATGAATCAGCCTATACAGTCAAACCCGATATAACGACACTCACTATAACGAATTCCTCGATTTAACGAATTTTTTGAAATCCCCTACAATGCTCCCCAAGATTTAATACAAACTAAACCTCTCTATGACGAATACATTTGTCAATAGCCTCGTTATAACGAATTTTCATGCACTGCAGACTAACGAAATAGAAAGAATTATTTACCTCTATTTTACGAATTTTGTCAACTTACAACCTTTGCAGAACGCTTTCCATCAATTCATCCAAATTATATGAAACAGATACACACAAAATTATTGTGTTTGCAATGCAGCAGCATGCATTAGACTAACGGCTGAAATATTCGAAGAAAAATTTATTGTTTCCAAGAGCTTGTACGCTTGTTGCAGCAGTTATTGTTGCAATCTAGCTAGTTAATCACTGGCTCAGACACTTTAAATCGATAGACAATAATTGTTCTTTGATGATTAGTAAAGTATTAACGAAAATTGTTTGCAATAACATGGTAAAGCCATTATGACACTACATTTTTTGTTCATTGAATTGATATAGAATTGATAGAAAGAAACAGACAATTTTAGAAAAAGCAACCTATAAAAAATGTAAACAAAAAAGCCTTTTGTTATGGTTTTGTAAAAAAAAACGGTTAATCGCCAAATATGCCCATAAACCGCTGATTCAGCAACACTTCTAATATTTCAAGCTTGAAATGTCAATTTTAAGTTGAACAATTTTACATTTCTTTTGACATAACTTCATTTTTTATCGATAACTTTAGTAAAATGTTTGACAGTTTGCCATTTATCTTAATACTGCGGAACTCTTTGCACTTGGTAAATTTTTCTATTACATTATATTTGTACTGTTCACCAAAACTTGCACAATGCATTAAAAATGTAGTGTCATAAGGCCTTAAGCAGATGATGATTAATATACAAAATTTTTTATTACCTCGTTATAACGAATAGAACTGCTACTTTACCTCAATATAACCAACCTCATTGTAACGAATTATTCGATATAACGTTTTTTTTTAATCCTCTTAAAGGTGCGTTCAGATTGGTGAAATATTTTATAAAAAACATGAAATATTTCTCTAACGTAGTCTGAACACAAAATAATTTTGAGGGTTTAACAAAAAAAAAAAAGCTGTTTTGAGCAAATAAAATTATTTGTTTTCATACAAATATTTGTCCAATGTGAACAAAGTGTGAACACAAAAGAAAAATATTTTGCTTATTTTTGAGCAAACATTTATTTTTTCTTCCAAAAAAATTGTAAAAAGAAACAACGACAAATAACAGATGAGTTCTTTACAAATGATTGTATATGCAAATTGATAAGAGAGCTCTAAATTAGTATATAAATTGTCTAAATGTTTAAAAATCCAATATGGTTAACAAGAATATGCATATCGCGAAAAATGTGTACAAAAAGAAACACTTGGAATATATCACAATCAAAAAATATTTTTGCTTGAGCTTTTTTCCACATTTTAGGCGGATTTCGCGATATGCGTATTTTTGATTAGCCTATTGTTTTTTAACTTCATATAACTTATTTACAAGTCATATACACATATATTTTTTATGTAGAAAACACTTTTATTGTAACACCCCATCTTCGGCCATTTGTTCCTACGTCGATGTATAAAAATTTGTACGCCGCATTAGAAATAGCCATGAGCACAATACTATGTGAACCTATAAAAACATTCAATATTAATAAAAATAAATTGAATTTAGGAACTATTGCACTCGTATCTTTATAGTTATAGTGTATGCTACCAGAAAGTGGTGGTGCTTTTATCACAACATGTTTCTCATCTATCGACCCGATACAGTAAGGAAAAATCCATATATCTGAAAACTTTTGAGGCACTGCTTTACATTCCTCTTCAGTGGATCGCACCTAAGTTTAAACAATTAAAACCCAAGAAATATTTCTTATTAATTTTACGTTTAAGTACACCGGCTGCAACACCTTATAAATTGCATCGCATCGGTGATACTAATTTAAGCTACAGATAAATGGCAAAAATAGAAAAATGAAATAATAAATAAAAAGTTGTACTTACCAAAAAATTTAAATCCTTTGAATTCATGCGCAAAAAGTTTTTATAGAGTGCAGGTGTCTCTTACTCCAGTTATTTTAACACTTTTGCACTACAACCGTCTTCTTTGCGTCTACGTACCTAATTCCATACCCATTGGCTTCCCGTTTTTTTCTTTTCTTTTATAGTCTCCTCCTCCAATACCACCAGAGATGCGGTTCCACAACACAAAACAAATAAATCCTCGTCATTTGTTTGCATTTCTTTTATTTATATAATTTAATATTTTGTGGTGAACAAAATTATATTTTTTGACACTTTTATCAAATAAATATTTAATGCAAATATTTATTTCAGTCTGAACACACAAAAAACAATTTTTCTTTAATTTTATTTCTCACTATTTTTATTTAACATAATTTGAAGCAAATATAATAAAAAATATTTTCTTCAAATATTTCATCAATCTGAACGTACCTTAAGATTCGTTATACCAAGGTTGAACTGTATAATGTTTGCAATTTCAACATATTTGTTTTAAACTTTTAAAGCAAACTGTATATTTGAGAAGATTAGGAATGAAAATGAAAGCAAGAATAGCGCTGAATACGAGTAGTACTGTAGTGCGTATGATTAATATATAATTATTACAAACAATAATTATACGCACCACAAACCACATGAAACAATATAACAAAACAAATTACATACATATTCTACAAGCAAAACTAGCTCAAGAACAAATTCTGTAATCCTGTAAATATAAAAGTAAAGAAAGAATTATACATACTCAAATATACTTTTACGTGTGTATATAAATTTAAAGGGTGATTAATTTAGAACTTTTTGCTATAACCTTATTTTTATTCAGTTTTGTTGGCATCATCAGCGTTCTGTGAGAAATGTTTGAAATAAAGAGCATCTAATAATGGCTGCATAGAACTAGTGATATCATATCTCTAGTTCTTTCAACAAAAAAAATGTCCTTTCGGTAAATAATATAGATTTTGAAGTTTCAAGTTTTCAAGTTTTATTTTAAATATTTTATTAAAATTAATAAACGAATTGTTCGATATTTTTGTTTTTATTAATATTATCAGCCATATCACAGAATTTAATTCCGTTCGGAAGTGGAGGTAATTCTGTATTTTGCTTCTCTAGAACAAGTAAAATATTTTTGTGAATTTTTGAAAATGCCAAAGAGAAAGTGAGCTGCTATTTCCATTTTGGCCACATATATTTTAAATAACGTTAAGGAAGTAAAAAAAAGAGGGTGCGTAGTGTGTGGATGAGAGAATGGTTAAAGTTCAAAAACACCACAACTTCACACATATTAAACAGTTTTTATAATACAAAATAAATCAAACCCGAAATAAATTGCAAACAGCTGTTTTGAAAATCAGTGCTGCCACTGTTCAAAAAATTCTGCACAGGGAAAAAATTCCCAAAAGAATATTTATGCCCTTATTCATACAACTTACAACAGGTTTATAAGAGGTTTATAAAACAAATTTTGTATGGAACTTTACTTTATAAACCTGTTGTAAGAGTTTATGAATAAGGGGGTTAAAATATTGCGTAGAACGGCCATATGCATAATAAAAAAACATTTTTATTTTTTATTATTATAAATACATGTACATATGTGTTTTTGGCCAGCTAGCCTCAATAATCCCCAAGTGGCGCTGAGGCGATTATTCGATTGTTATATGAAATAAAATTTTGTTGACAAGTTGGTACTTTTGGTACTTTTTTAATTTTTAGCATATGACCCAAATTAAAGTATTAAGGGGTAAAAACGGGTAAAAATAAAAATAGGGTACTTTTTAAAAGGAAAAAATTGGTACCTTTCGTACTTTTTATTTTTTATAGGGTAGTTTTTAAGGGGTAAAAACGGGTACAAATTGGTGCTTTTGGAACTTTTTCTTGGAAATTTTTTTTTTCGAATTTTGCATTTGGGGATTGGTTAAATATGCGATTTGATGTAAAAATTCATTTAATTAAAAAAACAGTAGATAATTAATATTATTAAATTATTATAAGAGCGACGATTTAGTATATGATGGAAATTCCTTTCGGTAGTTCTCAACAACATGAAGCAAGTACTGTTTGTCTTCTTCGCTATGTGTTAAGAACCGGTTAAAATCTGTAATAAGTTTGACTTTTCTCTCAGCAGCATCATTGACAACATTAATATTTTTCAGAATTTGAACTTTGACCTCATCGTGGCACGGGTTGACACACTCTGATCGACTTCAAATTTTACCACATGAATTTTTACATCAAATCGCATATAATCCCCAAATGCAAAATTCGAAAAAAAATTTTTGAATCTAAATCCTTCGGTTGTGTTTTTATTTAAGTTTTCACCAGTGCCCAATTTAAAATTTTAAATTCTAAATTAATTAATTTAAAAACGAATCCAAAATATATTAGATAAACATTTTGGAGGCGGCCAGTATTTGAAAGAAATAATATTTAAGAAGTACACTTAATTCTGTTTTTACACGGTAATTGGTTGCGGGAAACTTTGTGTAAAAATATACGGGTTTTTTAAAATAGACATTGATCGTATGCAAATTAGATAATTGGTTCCTTATCGCTAAAATCTACTGAACTTAGCGAAAAACAAGGACTTTTTAAGAACAACTATTCAGGTTTATAATATTTAATCACATTAAATTGTTTCCACAAAACGTAAATTCTCTAAATTTAAATTTAACTAAAAAAATTTAGCCTAAAGGATTTTGAATTGTGCTAAATAGAAAAGAATCGTGTAAAAAAATTAAAATTTTGTTTATTGTCAAACCGTGTAAAAACAGAATTAGGTGTATATGTCACAGACTAGCAATAGTAAAGATTCTGTTTATAGTGTCTTAACGAATCACCCTATATATAGACAGCAATCATGTTTACTGCACATTCACTTGTAAGAAAATACATATAATTGTTAATGCTTTTCAAAGGTTAAGCACCCACTGGAGACATTAAGTGTGTATGTAGATTTGTGGTTGTTAGAAATCTTAATGGTTTTCATTTGAAATTTTTGTGTCATTAAGTTAAATTAATAATGATATAAATACATACGAGTAAGTGCTGTATTTATTATAAACAAATGCTTTTAATATTTTGTCAATTAAAGAAAACTATGTTGAAGATATTGTGTAAGTAGATTTTAGAAGTTTTAGATTTTAGAACTTGACGGTAATTTACATGTTCATATAAAACCGGAATGATCAATATTTTTGACGACAACTAAGTATTTCTCATGTTTCTGATTTTGAGAAAATAGCAATTATTGGCACATTTTTCATAAGATTTTCCAGAAAACATGAAATCTAAAAAAATAAAAACCCAAGTCGAGAAAGCATCATTTCTTCAACATAGTTACAATACAATTGATCAGTCATACAAATTTAGCTTAACAATTTTACTTCTATATAATTTAAGCAATTAATCCAAGAGGCTTTAAAAGAAAACACACAAAAAACAAGTTGATTTTGCAGTGTATAATCTGTACTAAAAAAAATACTAAAAAATACTGTACTATAGTTTCAATTTAAAATTCATATTTTCCAGCGATTGCTAAAAAAAATCTCAACAACCAAGATTTCTACATAAATAGTAAACAATCCAATTCAGTTTTTTTATTCCAACTATTTTGTTAAGCCTACTGGAAATACTTATTTACAGCCCAAAAAACAAAGTACCCAAAAAAAAAAAAAGAGAAAAAACAAACACAACAAAACTGTACAGAAAAACTAAAATGGTAAAACTAGAATCTAAATAGAACAGAGGAAACAGAATTTTACGAATATTTTGAAGCATATTGTATTTGTTTGTAGGGTAGATACTCGAGCAAACAATATATTGCGTAGTTGTTAGATATTCACATTGTTTGTTACAAATATTTACACACAACTACATTCATATATATGTATATGTATGTATGTATATAACATACGTATGTATGTAGATGCTAGCTAGTATTTTTGTTGATAGTTTAAAATGAATGACGACAGTAAAGAGCTTTAGTACTTTAATAATACATTTATATACCGATAGCCAAAGATACGAATACAACAACTGCAGGTATTGTACTTACAGTGGGAAGCAAAACTGTCCACATGGTTTGCATTAAGGAAAAATAATACAAATATAGGTATATTATAACTGAAGAGAACTAAAGTTTTGTCACCAGTGCTCATGTTCTGTAACTCCCGTGTTGAGAGACTTTTCGATAAAGTGGTGCGTAATGAAACAGAAATGTCATAAATTGAAACAAACAGCTGCTTTTCTTACAAAACTGTATCTGCACTTTCAGTTGACAGAAAAAATGTGTCTGTGAAATTTTTGTAAAAATGGCTTGAAACTGTCAAATAAAAACTGCGGCGTGATATAATTTCAAAAATAAAAAATATTCAAATCGCAATGAATAATAACTTATTACTTATTATTATTTACTTATTATATTATTAATTCAATACATTTTTATTTTTTATATTTTATGTACCACTTTAACACTTTTCTTTTAGCAAAACAAAGTTTTCTTTTTTACACCACGAAACAATTTTTATTTTAATGCCAATTTATTTTGGAAACAACAAAAATGTTAAAGTCGTACTTTAGATTATTTTGAATAGGTGGCGCCCGTAGAGCAAACGAGGTTGCAAAAATCAAAATTTTCATGAGCGCCGACGAAGTTTTGAATAAACCCATGTTATAGGAAACTTTTCAACGATTTCAAATATACCACTCTTAATAATATCACATTTTTAGTTTAGAAGATGTAACCGTTCAAAGTTGTACGACTTTCGGTTTTCAAAAAAACACACAATTTTTAGTCAATTTGTTGCCATTTCAGGTGTAATATCACAAAAAATAGGTAACGAATCGCCATATTTTTTCTTTGTATTGATTGATGTATTTATTAAATGTATAATGATAAAAAAAAATTACCTGTTTGCTGTGTGTTACTTCTGGTAAATCACTATTTAAAAACTATCCGTTTTTTTACTATTTTTCAACTGTGACGGAAAATAAAAAAAAATTTATATTTTTGTATATTTGCCATATTTTCAAAACCTGTTCTTTGATTATTTCTTTACATAATTCAAAAGGTTTTAGCTGCCCGTACGTGCCCGTTTGGCTTCTAGAGGTAAAAAGGTTAAAAATACATGGTTGCAGAAATTGCATGGCGCACAGTGGCGCCATTTGAGTTTTTTCGTTGCAAAAATCATATCTTTTGAACCGAATAAGATAATTGAACAGTTTAAACAGCATATGATAGATAACTGTTCAGCCTATGAAATGAGCGTTTGGAGCATATCAAAGTTAAAATTAGCAGAAAAATCAATTTTATGGTAATGGATGAACATTTTACCGAAAATTGAAAAAATAAATTTAAAAAAAAATTATTTTTTTTTAATTTGTTGGGTAATAATTTAAAACATAAAAACCCTAAAGAAAAAAAATAAAAACAATATTAAAATGTAAAAATAATTTTTTTTAGTTACCATAAAATTGATTTTTCTACTAATTTTAACTTTGATAACCCATAAGTTGGCCCCTACAAAGCGTAGCACCCTTTCCAAAAGCTCATTTCAAAGGCTGAACAATTATCTATCATATGCTGTTTAAACTGTTCAATTATTTTATTCGGTTCAAAAGATATGATTTTTGCAACGAAAAAACTCAAATGGCGCCACTGTGCGCCGTCTTTGAAAGTTTTTGGTTTTAGTAAATTTTGTTCGCCGGCAACGATATTTGTGATTAGCGGTTTCAAACACTAAAATTTCACATCGGCTTTGAGTTATATATTATGAGATTTCTAACGTAACGACGTAATCCCTTTTGGTAGCTTTCGACAAGAGTTTCAGACACATTCTTTTCTCACCTTTCGAGAAACGATGGGGTATTTTGTTTCACATCTTTGCTACACGAGAAGTTTTTACTAAAGTTACAGAATTTGAGTACGGGCTCTTAAAAGATCTTTCTGCATTGTGACCGGATTTTATAAGAGTTTTTTTTTTATAATTTTTTAACTGCGGGTTTGAGATTCAGTACTTTTTCTTTTTTATCTTTTAAATCAGTTAAATTTAGTACCATTTCATTGCCAGCTTTGTCTTGTAGAATATATATACATACATACATAAATATTTATATTTCTTTGTTGGTTGTTTTTGGCTTGATTTTTTTGTTTGTTTTGAACTAAAATGAAAAACTATGGCTGGGCTATTCAACCATGTAACAAGGAAATGAAACATTGTCGTTAGTTGTGATAAGAAAATAACAAAACAAATGTCAGCAACAAACAAACATGAGTATAAATTTTACAAAAGAATTGTGGGTTCAAAAAAAAATACACACATATATAAATAACGCGAATTTGCGCTGTTCTCTGTTACAAACTAGTAAATCGAAACTACAAACAATCCCTTTTTTTTTGTTGGTCTATAAAAGTTTGTGTGTCCCGGGTCGCACCAGACAATACATTTCCAAAAGAGACCCAATATTAAAATTAGTTACATTCTGTTTCAATAAATTCACAACTTCCGCCTGTACAATTTTTTATTCAACTACATATATTTTCAGTTTTGTTTGTTTTTAAAATTTTAAACTATTCCTAGATGTTTAAGCAAGTGTGCATAGTCTTTCGGGAGAGGGTGGAGGGGTAGGCGGTGGATTTTTTTGAAATATTGTTTATTGGTTTATTTATTATTATATTTGTTTAGTAGAAATTATAATATTCAAATTTTTTTATTATTTATCTCACAGCCTATTTGCATATTTTATGTAATATTCGTTTTTTCTTAGATAAGAGCATAATACATTGTAAGAGGTTGTAAAATAGTAGAAATATTGTTTAGAAATGTAATGATAATTTTGTTGTAGAATACTGATAATGTAAACTATGAAAGTTGATTAAAAAAATGTTATTTCTGAGACATGCAGATACCATTGAGGTGTCCCCGACCATTTGAATAATGAAAAAATATTTTAGTTTTATTTAATTGACAATAAAAATACTAACTTGATATTTATTAAACAATTTTTGCAAATTATTCAATACTAATGAAATTATAATACAATTTTTAAAAAATAATAGATTATATCATAGCAATGATAATAATAATAACAAAGACAAAAATGAGCTATTCTATGCGAGTATTAGTTAATCAGCTTAAAGTAAGTCAATCAATGGTCAAAAATAAGAGTCCAAAAAGAGACGTTCTATTGTTGACAAACCACAAATCAAAAGCTATTAACTAAAGCGAACACACGTCTCATGATAATACAAAAGACAAGAGCCAAGAGTTTAACAACAAAATATGCTAGTCGAAGACCAGCAAGACGAGCTCTTTTTGGGCCACTGCAAAGAATTGAGGGAAATATGGACAAGTTTTAGTTTGCAAGAATTTTAATTTAATTTAAGATGTTGTACATGAGAAAATCCCAGTAACATGGATATTTCAACAAGATAACGATCCGTGGCATACTCATTGCTAAACACGTCAAGCAATGGTTTCTTAAACAATTCGTTTACTGTTCTTGACTGGCCTTTATGTAGGCCTGATCTCAAGCCGATTGAGAATTGATGGCAAGTTGTAAAAATCACTCATCTTTTTGGTGAAACAAAGAATGCTTGGGATGCCATTCCAATTAGTGTATGTAAAAATCTGGTGACCGCAATGCCTCGCAGATGTCAAGCTGTTATCGATGAGAAGGATTTTGCAACAAAATATCGATTTACTTTTAAATAAAAACTTTTTTTGTAAAATTATATGCACGACTGATATCAATCTTTTATGAAAATACGACTCATAGTTTCATAAATAATAATTAATTTGACACACTTGGCAGTTATTTTTTAGGAGTGAGATTTTAATATACTAAACTACGACAAATTTTGAGAATATCATAAAACTTTTCATATGATTTGCTTTAAGTTTACATGCTACAATCGTGTCCTTTATTAGTTACACGTAGTTGTATGTTTATTTATTGATTTCATAAATAAATTATCTACACACAATTGTTAAATTATTGTTTAAGCAATATTATTCATATGTACTTTAATTTTATTTTATTTTGGCCTCTCTTACTTAAATATATATTGACGTTATAAATTTTAAATTTCGATATGCCTCTCTGGTTTTCCACATTTAGTTCACTGCACTGCTCTTCCTTCGGTTATGTTGACTGTGTTTGCGGTTGTTGGCCATTGCTGTATTTCATTTTATTTTCCTTTTGTTCTGATTTTTTTTCATATATTTATTTACGGAAGAAATATAAAAAACATTTTGCATAAATTATGAGCCATTAAACAATTTTTATTAGTTTCCTTTAATTTTTAGCTTTTATGCGTTTTATTGTTGCTGTTGCCGAGTATGTAACGTCCTTCTATATTTCATTAAACATTAACAATGAATAATTTCTATTGTTAGGTTTGCATTTCAAAGACATTGCTTAAATTAGCTGCACTTGTGTGTGCGTGCGTTTGTGCAATTGTAAATATTCTTTCAATTATTTCATTACTAATTAGTAATAATGAGCTCAATTGAGTTTATTTTTGTGTGCAAATAAAATACATTTTTGAATTCATTAAGAATTTAGCTGTTGATGTTCAATGGATGTGAAACGACTGCGAGCAAATGATGAACATTTATATTGAATTTGAAAACACTTTGTAAACGCTGCCGGTACGTATGATTGATTTCTTTAAGCGTTGTATTTTAATTAGATATTAATCATACGCATTGGGGGGTAAGAAGTAAATATTAAAGAGAGGTCTTTTGTTAGTGTTTTAATTGAATTGTGTTCAAGTGCTAAAAGTAGGAAATTTTAAAATTAAAGACGTTTAAAATAATTAATTAAACAACATAATATGATCTATTATTTGAATTAAAAAATAATAATTAATTAGCCCAAACATGAATAAAAATTCTGCGGGAGTTTTTTCCGTTTTCCCATTTTTCCTATTCAAATGCAATGTTAAAAAAAATAAAGAGGGAAAAAACTCCCGAGGATTTTTTTATTCATGATACATGATACAAACTTTCTTTGAGAAAGTGAAGGTAGCGTGAGAGTCTTTGCCTGTTGAACTATATCGATGTCTTATATGCAATGTGTAATGAAGCAAAAAGGGTTCGCAACAAAAAATAATTTAAGACTTTAACAGAAGTTTATTTGTTTTCAATTAGGTGTCGCAGTCAAATATAAGAACATTTATTTAAAAGTTTAAAATATAATTAAGGTTAAGTAATTTCTTAAGTTACTATTATTTAACTGATTGTTCGACCTTTTAATTTATTAAACAATTATATTTTATTTTTCGTAATTAAGGTCTTTTATTTTTATTTTTTATTTATTTCTTCCAATATTTCGCTACAACAATATGTAGCATCTTCAGGGAAACAATAACAAAATTTAAAATTAATAACAATAAAAATATTTTTCAAAAATAACAGTTTGTCGTTGGTCTCATGTAGAAAGGCCCTAACTCGCTATTTTTTCGAAATTTGTTTTTTTGCGATTCCAATGCATTGAACGAAAATACACGTCCTCACAAAAATTTATTGCAATAGTGTAAAAACTAACGCTTTTATAAGCAGTTGTACAAAAAAAGTTACACGTTGAATATTACAGTTTCTATTATATTTTTACCTTCTCCTGTAAAGTTTCAAATATGCGAGTTAGGGCCTTTCTACATGAGACCATCGATATGTCACTTCTACAGGCTGATTTATGATAGATTCCGTGACTGTGCAGACCAATCCTTGGGCAGTAGGTCGGATTGCATAGTGTCCAGGGCCTTATGGCCAAAACTAAATACAAACCGGGCATTGTTCGATTGGGGCCTTCAGAGGCAAATGGTATAATAACACACATGACTTCTGTAGAGTGTGTGGGGATGCAGAGGAGCCAAAGATAATAGAGAACATCATGTGCAACTGTCCTAGGTTGCAGGGTCATAGACTTAAGTGGCTAGGAAATAGATTCCTGGACGAACTCAGTAATATTGCTGGCTGCAAACCGAGTAACATTCTGGGTTTCATTAGGGGAATAGGGTGGCTATTTAAGGAACATTCTACGGCGATTCTAAATCCGTAAGGGATATTTCTTTATTTCCTTTTTTCTCCCCTTATCAGGCGGTTTTGATTGTTCTTTTTATATCTATCTTTCTATCTTTCTATTCTCTATCTTTTCTACTGAAGGGAATCACAATGGACCACAGGGTCTCCGAGTGGAAGTGCACATAGTGCACAACCCTTCCTATTCCATCCTATCCTATCCTATCCTATCCTATCCTATCCTATCCTATCCTATCCTATCCTATCCTATCCTATCCTATCCTATCCTATCCTATCCTATCCTATCCTATCCTATCCTATCCTATCCTATCCTATCCTATCCTATCCTATCCTATCCTATCCTATCCTATCCTATCCTATCCTATCCTATCCTATCCTATCCTATCCTATCCTATCCTATCCTATCCTATCCTATCCTATCCTATCCTATCCTATCCTATCCTATCCTATCCTATCCTATCCTATCCTATCCTATCCTATCCTATCCTATCCTATCCTAACAGTAATTGTCAAAATTTAAGTATTACACAAACAAAAATATTAATTTGAAAAATATTTTAGTTTTTATTTATTCCTTTATTCTTTTGTTAACTCTTTAATATACTAAAATAAATGGGAACGTTTTTAAAGCTAAAATGCGTTGCAAAGCGTTTTCGAATAAGTTTGAAGATCTTTATAAAAAGACATGTTTATCAACAATAAAATAAACATAAACTGTCTTTTTGGGCGAATCGAAACTTGTATTAAAATATGTATTGTTTTTCCTGGGAAGAGGCAAAGATTCAAAAATTCCTAAATGCATCAATAAAATATCCAACATTTATATCGATGAGGCAGCCCTGCATATGAGCCAACGTTTGGAAGCCACCCTGTCTTCGACTTTGCGCTATTTGGTATCATTAATTCGTTCATTGTCTATGTATAAAATTGCAATGTGTGACACATAATATACCTCCATCCATATTTATATCAATCAGACCAAACTTTTCCGTCCAACTAAGCAATGTTAAAAACTTATGGACATTAAATTTATTAAATTAACTTTATATGAAGCAAGTATAAATTGGACAATAAACTATGTTTGCAATGATTTACTGAAGAGAGAGAGAGCCAATCTGTAATAAAAGAAAGACTTCTCTTTGTGACTAGAAAGTTTGCCATCAAATTAAGAAATCTAAGTAAGATGAGTTATTAAATGAAATATGAAATATTAAATTTAAAAACACTCACATACAAAAAACATTTCTAATTGTTATTTAAATAAGCAAAACGTGATGTTCTTAATAGATGTTATATTTTTTGGACTCGGGTTTTGCCTTTAGTTGTTTTAACATCTGTCATTTTCATTTTTCATTTAGTAATTGAAGATTGTAGTGTAAATATCGAAATTTTTTTGGTTGCTTCAAAAATGTCTAATTTTGTGCCAAAAAATCTTAGCATGCCAGAAGTATTGCTTTACTTCTTAAATTTGATAAAGAAAATGTCGCTAAAGCACAAAAATTTCTCACCGGAGTTTATGGTGAATGATTTCTATCGCGGTGCGGTTATGTGCGGTTCAAAAAAAAATAGGCTCGTATCCACAAAAGTGCTAAATATATTGTACGAGTTTTTAAAAGCTATGACTAGAATTTAAGGTGATAGTATAAAATGATTAAGTAAACAGGCATGTAATGGAAATCGAAAACGAAAACGAATGAGTTTTAGCAGTCAATTTATTCGTAATATTTCTGTATTGAAAAGCTTTTATCACATAAAATTTTAAAAATTAGATTATAAATGCATTAAAATGTATTTCCAAAACTGATTCGTTTCCGATTCCGATTTCCAACACATGCCTGAATATGTTATGAGCGAACTAAAAATAGCGACACAGTGAACAAAATACTAAAAGGCTGGTATTTGTAGGCGTGGCAAAAATATATAAAAAAAATATTTCTGCAAATATTTTTACATTATCTTTAATCCTTGGGGGTGACTGACACAACTTTTTTATTTTTGTATGGAAGACGAATCATTCTATTGTACATATGTTGAAAAATAAAAGCTAAAGCTTTAAAATAAACACGCCAATATTTTATTTCTTTAGTAACAAAGGATACAACTTTAAAAAATACTTTAACTTTTTACAATTTTCCCATTTTAATTAAGTTTAATTATAAAACTAAAGAAAACTACACGCATGTGTATTTATTTAATTTAATATTTTTTTTTATTTTTATTTTATTTATTTGTCAAGTCAATGGATTAAATCTAGTCTGTAAGGATTTAAAAAAAGTATATTGAAAATCACAATTAATTTACAAAAGATTAGTTATTTAATAAACTAATTATTTTATGTTTAATTACATTTGTTGAATAAGAAAAATCAATTATTTCATATAGATTGTTAAATTCTCAAAATAATCTTCTTAATGGGTCAGCTTGAGCATAATTAGTGCCAACATGTTTGACATACAGTGGCTTAAAATGGCGTGAAAATCGTTGAGGAATATTAAAAGTAACATTATTTACAAGGAACTCAGAGCAGACTACACCATAAATTATATTGATCATAAATGTTACATTAAGCATAGTCCTTCTACTAGATAGTGTTGGTAATTTAATTAATTTAAATCTATCAATGTATGATGGAAGGTTAATATCAGGATTCCAAGGTAACCCACATAGACAAAAGATTAAGAATTGTTTCTATACAGACTCTATACGCTGAATATGAATATTATAATAAGGATCCCAGATAGTAGAACCATATTCCAATATAGGTCTTACTAAGGAAATGTAAAGTTGTTTTGTGACATAGGGATCATCGCTTTATAAATGCAAGTACACCTCTAGCTTTATTTATCATCATGGTAATGTACGAAACAAAGTTTAATTTGTTGTCTAGTAAAAATCCTAGATCAAGAAAATTTTCAACAATTTCAAGCCTGTAATCACCCAAAGTATAATTAGCAGGAATATAATTACTTCTTGAAAAACGCACAAGTTTATATTTTTTTAAATTTAATTCCATTAAGTTAAGACTGCACCACAAAAAGAAATTGTTGAGATCGGATTGCAGATATATATGATCCAAAAATTTAGAGAAGCTCAAAAATATTTTAACATCGTCAGCATACATTAGAATGTTGCAAAATTTTAAAACATTTGGAAGGTCGTTGATGAACAAGGTGAAAAAAATTGGAACAAGGTGGCTGCTATATATGTAAATGTGATTCCAAATTTTTGTGAACATCTACTTCTTTTCGAAATAAATTATTAAATGAATACCAAATGTTTTGGTATTAATAAGTTTGAGCAGAAAATTACTAAAACAAAAGAGTTTTAATTTAATTCCACAAATAAAACGAGTCACACTTTAAAGAAGAGCATTAAGTAAAAGTAAAAAAATACTGACATCCTTAAATTATTCTACAGAAAATTGCCTTCGCACAAAACTCCAAATTATTAACATAGAAAATAGTTAAAGCAATATCACCTTCAAATGACTGATGTTAAGTTTAACTTTTTTTAGCTTTAAAATCAATAGATATTAATGAAACGTTTCTGTTTTGTCACAAAACATAGAAAAACACACATATAGATAAGTTCAGACGTATTAAATTCAACATAGCAACCCAAACATTTTTCCAACTCTAATGAAAAAAGACCATAAACCACCAACAAATAGCCACTACTCACTCCATAGTACAATTACATACGTACGGATGTACATATACATACAAACATATGTCTACATACAAATATATGTATGTATCTACAAATTAAACCACCTTGATATGCTCAACATTTAGCACGCAGCCAATTATATGTGTGTGTACTCGTATGTAAGTATGTATGTAAGTTTGTAAGTTTGTGTATGCAAGTCTCTTACCATTTTACTAAATCATAATACAATATACAACAGAAGAAACATCTACTCGGGCACACGAATGCTCACGCAAAACACACATTTTCAAGCACCTTTAAACTACACCTATTAATGTTTTCAACGTTTAACAATCAATTCCAGTCATAAAGTCTGGAAAAGAAATAAAAACCGAGACCCATCACAACTTTAAAACAAAACAAAAAAAAAACGCCAGCGAAAAAAAAAACAAAACATGAACACAAATAAAACCTGCCGAATCGGAGACAAAGCAGAGTAAACATATTTCTTTACTATGATTTTCACTTTCAACGAAAATGACCAGCAAAACAAAAGGACGACATGGAATTGTACAGTGACAAGCAAAATTGTTAGGTAATTGGTGTAAAGCATTTGTCGACTTTTGAAAGTAAATGTTATTTCATGTTATTTTAGGCGAGTGGTTCGCCTTCCATACAAAAAAAAAGTTGTGTCAGTCACGCTATAGGATTAAAGATAATGTAAAAAAAATTCCAGTAATAATTTTTTTATTTTTTGCCACGCCTACAAATGCCGCGCTTTTAATATTTTTTTTTTCACTGCGTTGCTATTTCTAGTCCGATCATAACATATTGTATGCCGGTGTTCATGGCTCTGCAAGGGCTACATTTCTGTCCTTAATCATTTTTTACTATCACCTTAAATTCTAGTCATTAAATTTAGCGTTATTGTGGGTACAAACCGAGTTTTTAAAAGTAGTGACTAGAATTTGAAGTGGTAGTAAAAAATTAGCCCTTACAGAGCCACTCTATAATACAGGTAAGCAAGTATAGTCGATCAACATCGGCTATATAATACCCTACACCAAGTATTAGCTTAAAATCAAGGGGGGGGAGTTACTCTCTATTGTGATGCGAAAGCAAATTCGATGCGAAAGGTAAATGCGATAAGAGTACAAATTGGTACTCTGTATCGTTCACGCAAACGCTTTCACAAAATAATTTGAAAAAGTAGCAACACTGGCACCACAAAGTAAACAATGGCGAAGAATGCCAAAATTAAATATCAAAACTTGTAAATCAAAACATTTTAAACAAATTTTTTGTGCAGTTCGCGTTTTTTGCTTACTTACATGATGCATTCCCTTGGCGTTTGATATTGTGTTATTGCAATAGATTTGCGCTTAACGCACGAAGAGAAAATACGAAAACGCCATAAAGGGTATCAATTGTTCGATTACGTTAGATTTTGCTTTCGCATCCCTCAGAATTTCAGAGATGGGCGCTTTTTTTTTTTTTTTTTTTTTTTTTTTTTTTTTTTTTTTTTTTAACAATTTGTAAATTTTATTCATTTCATGTTAATTCCTTATATAAGTGGCCTCAGCGCCAAAAAGGCATTGTAGAGGCGAGTTGGCAATATAGTATATATTTAAAGCATTATACATCTTAACATAATATTATAAATACAAAATAGAATATGTGAGTTATTACCTATTATGGACCGATTAGATACAACTTATGAAAATTACTTTTATATTTATGTTAAATTTTATTTGGAGTGATTTTAGGCGATTTTTGGAAGTGGGACCTATGACTAATTATGGACTATAAATAAAAAAATAAGCCAAATGGTTTGTGTATACATGAAACTTATTTCCTTTAAATTTTATGCGGATGCCAATATTTTTTAACCCTCCGTCTTATACATGTTTTGATTTGCACATTCGTAACGCATGCTTGTCTAGCCAGACCCAATCAGTTTTTCATGTAATTAATTCGAAAAATTTTTTTTTTAATTAAATGTGAATAATTTATTATGTTTAAATATTCATGTGTTAAAGGGGGAATCACAACTGTCATTATTATCAACACAAACATAAAGCAATAAAACTTTTAGCTAATTAATTAACTTATAGAATCACAAAAGTTATAGAATCACAAACACAAACTGCGAAGCTTTTTGGCTTGTCTGCAGAAAACACCCAGAGTCTTTGGCGGGAATCGAACCCGCAACCCTTTGACTGATAGTCCGGCACACTATCGCCTAGTCTATCGGGGCACCCATAGATAATGTTACTTGTTAGTATGTTTATTTTTCCCCCCGAATTAACCTTATCTAACCTGGCTTAATAGATCTAAATAAATAATAATAGATAACTGAACAAAAAATAATTGAAAACAACAATACACAATATATGTATATGGGTCTGACCAGACCCATGTCTTACAAATGTGATAGGTGCAGCAAAATTTTCGAATATATCCTTTCCTGAAATCGCTTTTTAAATATTTATTGCGAATTAAATTAAAGAAGGGTAACTGAAATTTCACATGTCACTCAAGGCCAGCTCTTCCATATTGGGCAAAAAAAAATGTTTAATCATCGCACAGTAGCGCTTGCCACTTACAGTCACGTTCCTGTCTTCGTCGTCTTTGAAAAAGTACGGTTCAATGATGTCATCGGCTCATAATCAACATTAAACAGTGCACTTATGGAAATGCATTGGCAGTTCTTGCAATTCTTCTGGCTGCTCTTCACACCAAATATGTCAATTTTATTTATAACAGCTGCCTCAGGAGGTGGCACAAGTGCACAAGGCACTTTCTTAAACCAGCCTGAATTTAATAATCTGCAAGCGTTGTTGGTTTGTAAGTCGTTTCATGGTTAAATTATAGACCAAACTGAACACATTTAACAGTAACATGTTACACGAAAACAGCTGAGCTGGCAAACACAACCTTCTTGCCAAAAAGAAATTTGCTAAAAAAAATCATCCAATTTAGTCTTTTAGAAAATGTAATTCATAATTATGCGGTTAGAATACAATTTAAATATGTACATTAAAATTTATTTTACAGTTGTTGTTTAATGAGTGTGACACTGAATATAAAACAAAATATATAAATTTTCTGTAAATTTAAAATATGTACGTATGATTGATTTTATTGGAATTGCATGATAATTAGACATTAATTATACGCATTGGTGTAGAAATGTAAACAATTAAAGAGAATTGATTGTAGTTTTTTCATATAATTCATTTAATGGTAACTGGAAACTGTTTCAGCAATATGGATTTTTATGTTGAAGCTGAGATGATGAAATCAAGGACAAGATCAAAAGATCTTCATAATATCGAATGTGATTTAACTAACGATATAGAACGGTTTTATTGGCAGAATATGATTGAACATTTCGATTTAAAACAAATTAGAGTGCAATATTCGGCTGTGCCGAATCTTAAACGTAATAAGAAATTCAAAAACTACACTGGTTATAGGACTTAGAATTTCGTAAGGACCAAGAGTATATATACTTTGTTGGGTCTCAGATGAGTATTTCTCAGTGTTACACACGGAATGACAAACTTATATATATACCCTCATTCACCACTTATGATGGTGGAGGGTATAAAAAAATCGACAACTATAGACATGGGCCCAAAATCATAGTCATAGAAAAAGCATACTTTAAGTAAAAGTAGACTTTTAAACAACAAAAACATATAAATATTGTTCTGAATTTAAAACAAAAGCATGCTTTTGCTTAAAGTATGCTTTTTCTATGACTATGGGCCATGGTCTTGGTGAACAGCTGTTCTTATTGCATATTTTACCCCAGTCGTATATATGCAGTATGTTTGATATAAATTAGTTTCTATTCGAAATGTTAGCCATATATTCATATTGTTTTTTTATCTGTGTGGCAGTGACTGTGCTGTATTTTTAAGCAGTAACAAATTTCAGTCATGTTTAGTTTCATTAAATAATAAAATACAAACCATAAAGTATTTAATTTTTTCGCCCAGCAAGGTGTGAGAAAATCAATTTCACACGCAAACAAAACCAACAGCAGAAAAATACTTCCAGTAAAATGATCAGGGAAAAAAAGGAATTTAGCATGATGTTTTTTTTTTTTTTATTTTTGGTTGTTCAAGTGTGTTGTGTTAGTTTTATCGTACATTCACTTTTTTCACTGCCTCAAAGGGGCTTTCAAAGAGAACTTTTTTTTTTTTTTTTTGAAATAAAATAAAACAAATAATTAATATGAAAATCATTAAAATGTTTAGTTTATGGGGGTTTGATAATTATATATAACGCCTATTTCTGAAAAACTGTTTTATACATATACTGGGTGTAGGGTATTATACGGTCAGGCTTGACCGAGTATACTTTCTTACTTGTTTTTTTTTATGATATAGTGTTTTCATTTCCTTTTGCATGACACAACACTTTCACTTTTACTTTTACTTACATTTTTGTTTCTTTTGCGAAATCACTTTGTCATATTTGTTTTTCAAATTCATGCGTTTTTCATTTCCTACGGCCAACTTGTGTTTGGGTAATGAAAATTATAATAACATACGATTATACGTTCACTTCTAATTTTTATTACCTGGCAGTCAGGTTGATTAAAGGTTTTCTGGACAGTAAAGAGTGTACTGACAGGATTCTAAGTAAAATGTATAATATTATTTCAAGTTTTATTAGTTTTGTTGTGGAAAAAACACGAACAAAACTATAAAATATATACAAATCTAGGTCAGTTAAAATATATACAAATTTATGTACTAGTGACTAACTCTTAATAGTTTGTTTTATAGGTTAATTAAATTAAAATTTCAATAAGAATGTTCTTTACAACAGGGTGATTTTGACATTTTACTTGTTGGCATAAAAAGTATTTGAATCTTTGGCAATTGTTACCATGAATACAATTTCGCCCGAAAATTGCCGTAAATTGCTGAATTCATTAGATTATCACCGCTGTTTTTTCATAAACAATCGCATTATTTCTCGAACGTCTCTTGATTAGTAAATGGCCGCTGCGATCATGCGATTGAACACTACTGTATTATCTTCCGTTCGGTTATGTTTAACACAGAGTCTACATGGAGCCACTCGTATCGATTAGAGTCTTAGAACTGAAAATCCGTGTCGTATAAATTTATTAAAATTTTTTCCTTTAAAGCAAATTATATCTCATTGACTGGACAACTAATTTACACACAAACACAAACACTAATGCAATTATATAAATATCTTATTAGAATTGTCAATATTTATATAGAAAATTTATTAAAGCAATTTGTCTGACCTTCACCTGTTTCTTAATTTATTTGTGGTATAAAGACGAGAAATACAGGCTGTTTTTTTAGATGTATAAAACTTTAAGTTATCAACACTTTTTTAACTGGCGGTTATTTTGTCAGCTGTTAAGTGATTTATGTTTATGTTTGGTTTGGCATTTCAACATGAATTGACTGACGCTTTCAAAGTGTGCAAATTTATTTTGAAAATCAAGGTTCTGTTCGAAATACGTATCGCGTACTACGTTCATTTTACAATCAACATAATCGGCTATTACAGTAATTTCCTGGAGTAACTAAGGACATTTTTCGCACCACGTATACTCTAAATGATGACACGTCGTACACGTCCGCCATCATGCACATGAATTGAATATGTGTCCATCCACTTTATGGAAGATTTTACGGAAAGATCTTAGTTTGCGTGCAAGTTTTCAAAATTTTGTTTAGCGATGAAGCTCACTTTTGGTTGAATGGATACGTCAATAAACAAAACTGCCGTATTTGGAGTGATGATAATCCTGTGTGGTGTGTGTGTGTGTGTGTATTTTTTATATGATTATTTATGTGTTTCCTTTTTTTGTTGGTATTTCCATACAGCGCTACAAACCGCTATTATGGAACACCAAAAATGAGACATTCAACGCTTTTGAGTGCAGTATAATATCTGATTTTATTTAGATCGATCACTGAGCTTTTATACTCTGATCGATCAATATTTCTTATTACACAATAACTAGTATTGAACATAGTACTCTTTGCTTGACACATTCCTCATTCATGCAAGCCCAGCATATTATTTTATTCGCTGGAATCAACTAGCAAAAAGCAAAATTACGTCACATATTCTTTGCTTTATACAACTTGGTGTTATAGCAAAGTCAGTGACTTTAGTTTTGCCCCGCTCGAGCCAATGACACTTTTGTTTATAAGTGTCAAATTACACTTTGGCTGGCACAATTTCTGTGAGTTGATTTTAGTCGCTTTGTAAACATAAATACTGACTCAGACAATTCTGTTGACGACAATGTCATGAATAAAGAATATTGGAAGAACAGTACACTGCAAATGTGGAGGTACACTACACCTGTATGTTGAGATACAGTTACATATAGAAAAACTGACTGTTTCGTGTGCTTTATGGGCTGGTGCGTACTTCTTTAAAAACGAAACTGGCCAGAACATTGCATTCAATGTTGTACGCTATAGAGTCATGATTACTGACTTTTTTTGTTCATCAATTGAACAATCATGACGTGCCGCAGTTGTGGTTTCCCACAGCTCATGCCACAATTGATTTATTGAAAGCAACGTTTATTAAACGCATAGTTTCGGACACGTAAATTAGTCTTCAAGATCGTGCGACTTAACGCCGCTTGACTATTTTCTGTGTTGATATTTGAAGTCGCTTGACTACGCCGATAAGCCCAAAACGATGGACCTCTAATTACAACATTCGCCGCGTTGTTGCCTATATATGGTCACAAATGTAGGAAAAGTCTTCTAAAATTGGACCCCCATATTAGACTCCTTACGAGCCAGTCAGATGACTGAAGTCATGTTAAAATGATAATGTCAGAGGATTATCTTTCGCCTTAAGTAAACTTCATGTCAATTTAAAAAAAATCATTCAATCATTTATATATATCTAAAAAAAAAACACTGTATATTTTATACGAAAATACTTCATCTTCTACTAATATACAATTGAAAGATTTAATGGTTTATTAAAACTTGTATTAATAATTCGCACAAACATATGCCGACATACTGTACTTGCTGACATATAAATAATTAAACAAACATTTCAAATACACAAAAACACATTTAGAAATTAGAAACTAAACACACTGGCAACACATTAATACAGGCAATTATGAAAGTAGATTAGGCTGAAACCAACAAAACAAAAATGTAAGTGGTGCCAACTTAAATTAATGCTGGTGTAATTAAGATATTACACAACAAAGGACTGCAAACCAAGAAGTCTTTCGTTATTTCTTGTGCAATTCATAGATATATGACAGACTTTAATCTATTGTTCAATAATAAAAACTCAAATATATTACGCAAGATGAAATTATTAAATTATTAATATTGATTGATTATGCACATATACCATATTGAATAACGGGTGATTCAAGTAGTGATACTTATTTCAATAGCTTTATAAACGTCGTATGAATGCAAACAAATTTCCGTAGCAACTTCAAAAGAGAATTAATAAAAATAGACGTCTTAAAAATGATCGTATAAACCTGGCCTATGATACAACCATGGTGTAACTATACAAGGTGAGGGCAATAGCCCAGCTGACTGACTTTGTTTACAATTTACTTATGTCAAAAGTAATAATTTTTCAGTGTTCTTGACGGTAGTACATTATTTTACACATACAAAATGTCTGTTGTTTTTGTATTGTATTGCATTTGTTGCCGATTTGCACTCACCTTGTATATGTAATTACACCATGGTTACAACCATGGTGAAATTAAATACTAGGTGACAGCATTGCTACAACAATTACAACAAGGCAAGAACAACAGGCATTTTTGTTTGTGTAAAAACTTTCGTCACTGTCAAAAAGTTTTTTTTTTATATAAACTTTGACTATTTGTAAACAACTTTTTGACATTTTCAATTTCACCATGAATAATCAGCTGGCGCTATGCTGTCACCTAGTTTAAATTCACCTTGGTTACAACTATCTACTTGTGGGCACAATTTTGCGCAAAGTCGTATGTTTATGTTGTCAAGCCTTCAAAATATCAAAAGCGAAATATTAAAAATATTAAAAATTAATAATGCAAGTGAGAAAAACAAAAAATAATTTCTGCATTGCGAGTCAAGTAAGTAAAAATTAATAATCGTTTTTCATAAATTAAATACACCTACATTACATTATTACAATTTGTCATACAGTTTCCAATTTGAGTGTAACCGTTTGTAAAGTACTGGAACAAGATTGCTGATGACGACCTTGGCAGGGTAGAAAATGCATTCCAATTTGCCAATTATTCCACAATAGTATTTTTGGAATTTCGAACTATTAGCCTGAATAAAAAAACTTTTCTCGTAAAAAAATAAATAATTTTCAGTTATCAATCAATTGTGTTAAGAATATTTAGATATTCAAAATTTAAGGTCTCCAAAAAATCAGAATATTTGGAAATACTTTTGTTCTTTTATCTAATCTCTAGTAGAATCTAATAATACCCATACAAAACAAAACAATTATTTTAAGGCCTGGTCTAATGTAATGATATGTACATATTTATGTATGTATGTGTGTATGTATGTGAGTAAACTAAGTAACTGTGTTTCATTGTGGAATTATTACAAATTGCTTAGCTTTAGTTGTAAAAGCTTTCAATGAAATTATTCACCATGAGCCCAACATGTGTGTATATAAGTAATACCGAAACATAGATTCTAGTCACATATCTACTTACATGGGTCTTCAATAAAACAGACACAGAATATAACAGTGCATATGGAGCAGAAATTGTAACACAAATAAATATTATAATGTTACTTATAATAGGCTGAGAAACATAAACGGAAAGATGCAATCTTTTATCAGGTTTATAAATAATTTAAAAAAAAAACGATAACAAATGGGAATAAAAAACTAGTAAGAAAGTATAGTCGTTCAAGCCCGACCATATAATACCCTACACCCAGTATATGTACAAAAAAGTTTTCAGAAATGGGCGTTATATGGCAGATATAAACTATTATGGAGCGATCATCGAAACATCATTTTGTTTCATGATTTCTGTGAATATAAATATTATATGTGTTAAACTTTATCTTGATGTAAATACTTTTAAAAAATTTATTGAGGTTAAAGTGAATTACGGAGAGGGTCTTATAGTTTCGACTAATTACACTGGACAACAGCCAATCTGGGGGGTGAGAAATTCCAAGTCAGGGTGATGGTACTAGGTCAGTATAGTAAAACCCTCAAAGGGTTTGGCGTTCGTATGTGTCAGTTTTTTTTATGACCTTTTAAATTTTTTCCTTATCTTGATGTTTTTTCGCTTAGTTGTAACATTTTGGCAAAAACGTAGTTTAACATAACTCGAGAACCACTTGTCCGATTTTGATGAAACAAATTTAGAAAAATTAAGAACCCAAACCCTTTGAGGGTTTTACTATACTGACCTAGTACCATCAGCCTGACTTGGAATTTCTCACCCCCCAGACAATAATCCCAAAAATGTTCCACAGTGTTATGGACTGACGGTTATAAAATTAGGTGTTATTTTTTCTTTATATAAGACATATTTCTGTCGAATTTTATTTGGATACCAACATTTTTAAAAAATTTATGATCGTTAAAGTGATTTTCGGAAGTTGGCCCACGATTAAAGGTCTACAAAATTTCAAAATCATCTTTGTTTCAAATTTTACTCTCATATGCCGAAAACGTAAATTTTATTAACAAATTTCAAACTACAAACTGTTCAGGGGGCTAATTCTGGCAGTCGTATACGATCGAATACTTACTCGTGAGTACGAGTTTTTTTAACTTTTGGGGTTTTATTAGTCGTTATCGAATAATATGTATCGAAATTTCTAATGACAGCAGGCGATAGCGAGCGAGCGTTTAAATGCAACATTGCGAGTAGAAATAAGAGCACTATCGAAATTGCTTTCGAATCGAAAACAATTTCGATCACGACTGCCAGAATTAGCCCCCTGGGGGCTAAGAACTGTATAAACCAAAAAGTCGTAACTTTTGTAATATATATCGTATAACAAACCAATTTAAAATAAATAAATAAATAAATAATTAAACCAATTTAAGCTGAGAATTATTCGTAAAAAATATTTTCTCTCTCAAAAAGAAAGACGTCAAACTTGGTGTTTAAAAAAACGACGTAGAAAACCTTTACTCCATCTGCTCTCCTCATTATTTACACCACCTATATTTGAATGAATTGAGTATACGACTCCCTTATACGGGTCTATATTTCAAAGACTATTTTAAAGCTTACACTACCCCTTACAGGAGAGTGCGAATTTTGTTCATCGGTGACAGCAACTATAATGATTCGCTGGAACATCACCAAAGACTTAATTATACGATCAGCTATCATAGCACAATTTTGGTTTTAGCTTTATATAGAGTCTATATTATAGACTCTGTGAATTATTAAACTTGAATAATAAGTTAGTATTACTGACTTTCATTTTAATACACATTATATAATAATCGTTATGTTATTAGTGATGAACATTAACCATAGTTGGAATCTCTAGTTTGAAACAATCAGCCAGAGCTGCTGGGTAAATACTTAAATATACACTTGTACACTAAAACTCACATACTGTAATTGTTGAAGACATAAACTAACACAGGAATAAATTCCTACAAATTAACTTATAAATTTAACTTTTACTTATAATCATAATAATATTACTTAAACAAATATGTCAACATAAGTATTGGCAATTAAAATTCATAAGTAAATAGATAAATAAATATTTATCAAACTTCTTAAAAGACTATATACTCGTATGTATGTATGTATGTATTGTATGTATATTTGTGTATTTGTTAAGTATATTGTTGGCATTTTCTCTGCTTAAGCTTTTATAACTATGTACGAGTATATTTCTGTTTTTATTCATTTAGCATGTTTGTTTTTATTGGCATTTATTAATTTATGTCATTTATGCATTAAATTAAGTTATATTATTTTAAACCTTTAGTAGTAGTAGTAGTAGTAAATTATTGTCAGAATATATAAACAATAATTTTGTACAATATCATATTAAAAATACAGGTTTGATAACAAATGGTGATTAAAGGAAAATTTAAAGTTTCCTCTTAAATGTTTGAATATTTGTAAGAATTTAGAATTTATTGAATTTATTTAAATTTAAGTCATTCTAAAGTTTTATTGTTTACGAATCTTAGTATTTATATTAGGCATTCTTACATGACACTGAGCACTTTTTCTTATCTCTAATGTTTCTAAAATACTGTGCATGTGATAACATAGACTTTGCAAATATTTACTCAAAAAAGCGTAACCACTTGTTTTAGCACAAATATGTTTGACGTTTTTTATTTACTCTTACAAAAGTTTTGCAAGATCAACGAGCATTAAATAAAATAACAAAGTTTTTTTTAATTAACTAAACGAGTGCAAATAAGTTTTATCAAAGAATATAAATCATATAGAATGCGCATCTGAACGAAAACCAAAATATTTTTGAAAATAAATCCTTGATGCCGGCGGGAAGACCAAAGGGACAGAAGCACAAACGAAGAGCGTAACAACCCAGCATACCATTCGAGGAGCGCTTCGAAAAAGGAGTCAGAAAAGAGTCCAACTAAATCAGGGAAAGGCAAAACATGGGCGCCGCGTTTTTCATTTACTCTTCTCTTACGTACGTGTTCACACGTATTGTAGAGAAATAAACAAAGTTTAATGAGTTTAGCTGTGTAATTTAAAAATCAGCGTTGCCAGAAAAAAAATTTTCCCAACTTTTTTAAAAATGTGTGATGAATATGAAATGAATTTTTTATTTTCTTTAAATTATTATGACAAACCAGAATGCTTGGTTTGCCAACGTGCGTTATCACGCACTAAAAAACATGACATGCAAAGGCATTTTCTTGCATATCACAAGGAATACAAAAGTATTACTGGCGATGCAAGAGAAGCTCTAATTATTAATCTTAAGAAAAATTTTTATGAAAAAATGATTGCTGATTCGAGTAAACCAGACTCTGAACAAGAAACACAAGAAACTGAAAAGTTTTTTTTAAAAAGAAAGGCATCTTTTGTTGTTGCTACGTCTCTTGCTAAACGTTGCCGTCCTTTTGACGATGGAGTGTTTTTCAAAGAGCTTAGCAATGACGTTTTAAAATGCTTTGGTGAAAAGTCTGAAGAGATGCGGAAAATTATAAATGGCATTCCCCTATCCGCTCGAACAATTATTCGACGGACTGAGCATATCAGTGCATTTATCTATTCAAACATTAAGAAAAGAATGCTTAATTGCCAATTTTTTTCCATATGCCTAGATGAATGCACTGATCTGAACGATATATCTCAGCTAATTATTTGTGTTAGAACTGTCAATGAAAATTTTGACGTCCACGAAGAAATGTTTTCCCTATATGGCTTACAAAACAATGTAAAAGGAAAACTTATTTATGATATTGTAAATGAAAAAGTTCTTTCTTTTACTGATAAGAGTAAGCTTTCCTCTGTATGCACTGATGGTGCCAATGTAATGTTGGGTAAAAAAGAAGGTTTTGCTGGACATTTGAAAATTTAATACGCATAAAATGTTGCCCATATGAAATAAATGTTGAAGATGTAATGCAATTTCCTGACTGATTTTCTAATTTTTCGCAAATAATAAAATAGAGGTTTTTGGAGATTTTAAATTTTTAATTGGGGATAAGTGACGAAAGTTTTCTGGCAATACCGATTTGTGTTGAGAGCGAAGAGAGTATATTACTAATACAATTGCAAAATGTAATAGTATAGGTTGCCTTTCCCTGAACTAAATGCATGTGGATTTTTGCTCTCTTCAGTTCTCTAAGTGTGAACCAGTGATGTTAACTGTACGGTAATTACCGTATTGTCCTCCGTACGGTAGGCGTACGGTAATTTAAAAAAGCTTAAATTTTTAAGCGTTAGATTTATTTTCATAATCGCCCCTATCGTGAATAAAAATTCCACATGAATACTAATACAGTTGAAGGAATTCTACACTCAAAAATGTTTGTTAATTCTAGTAATAATTTAAATATTAAATTCAATTCTATATTTTATCCAAAATGCCTCTGATCATAAAAAATTAATATAATCAAAAACTCACATAGCCAGCCACGAGCTATTTTTGTTATAAAATCAATCCAAATGTCTGAATAACATTATTAGCTAAGCGTATCCCTAGGAGAGCGTTCCGGTAGAGGCGGTAGAGGCAAAGCCACTTACTTGTATATAGTTTTTAACAGGTATTGCAACATATAGCCGAGCGTTGTCACTATGTAATGTTACGCTTTCATGACAGGCCACATATTCTAGACGTTTTCGGTCAATACTTTTTTCGAACGAATCCATTGCATTCCGTATAGGTTCCCTGTGGCGGTCGGATCAGATTTCAGCAGCTTATAATAGATAGGACCCTTTTGGTCCCACCATATACAGAGCATGGTGTCGATTGGGCTGGTTCGCCGCTTCAGATTATCATCGTAAAGGTATGGTCACACTTGGCAAATATTTACTAAAAAAAAAAAGCGTAACCACTTGTTTTAGCAGAATTATTTTTGACGTTGTTTACTCTTACAAGAGCTTTGCAAGATTAAAGAGCATCAAATAAAACAAGACTAAATATTTGTTGTGTCTTGTCCTAAATTAATGAAGTTTTTTTTTTTTTTTTGATAAATAAACGAGTTCAAAAATATTTTATTTAGTGGTTATGTCTTTTTCGGTAAATATTTGCCAAGTATGACCTGACTGTACCTCAGCAAAGTAAGTAGAAGAATGTTGGTTGTTGTAGTGGCGATATACAGGAATAATTACAAAACCATTTGTATTTGTTATAGAAATCATGATTTGTTGACATTATTATTTCGAAATGCAATTTTGAATGTGTATCAAAACGTCTAGAAACGCCTTTTCAGACAAGGCATAGTGGAATGAGTATAGAAGCTTTTAAAATGTGTGAACAGGTCTTCTCTAAGTTTCTTGTCTTTGATTTAATTTAAGAGAAAGTATGTATGTTATTTTTCACCTAAGAAACATGTTGTGATGGTACCTTTTGTAAGTTCCTGCCATATTTTAATATACTACATACATATGTAGGTACTATGGTTTGCAAAAGGGTTTCTAAGTTACTAATTTCTAAATAATGTTATAAAATTCATCAAAAATAGAGGTTAGCTGAATTTAAACTACGATATTTATAAATTTGTTTATTTAGTTTTTATTGAAAAGGAGCAACTACAACACAAAAAAAGCAGTGAACGTTATTTACAACAAACAAACTACGAAATTCTTCTGCGGGGAATTCCAAAATTTTTAAATAAGCTTGAATAAATTAAATAAATGAATTTAAACTTTCGATAACAAGTTCACGTTTTAGAGCCTTCATCCTACTCGTATGTTTACCTTTTAGAGTAGTCAATGTAAAAAAAAAAAATTCATGTTTTTGGATGTTCACGTTTCTGCTAGTTCACTGTTATTAATTTAAGCACAAATTTAAAACATAATTTAAATAAAATAAAAACTAAAAACTTTAATTGCAAATACAGACAAACACATAATCGATTAGAAAGTGGTTGAACACATTTATTACTTTCACCTCAATTTTCATTATTCAGCATAATTAGAAAACAACAAATTAAATGTGTTTTTTTTCAAATAATAGCAATTTAAATGTTAATTAATACAATACGTTTACATTAGCAAGTTAGATTATCTGCATATATAGATATAAATATGTACATACCTGTCAAACACTATGTACATACATATGTTTGTTGTTTTGTTAATAATTCATTATATAAAAGTCAACTCATAATTATAACCAGCAAACTCTCTTCATAGAGAGTGATACAATTTTCATAAAATTTTTAGTCTGTGGGTTTTAGCTATTTACACAGACAAACTACTGCTCATTAAAACTTAATACACATTTACTTTCATAGTTATAAACAAAATATAATAAACTTAAAAGCAAATATTTTGTTTTCATTAAAATTAATTTTAGATAATTTAGAACAAAAACACAGCTTATTGCAATTTCCTTAAAAACGAATTCTTTGTGGCTGTTGTTCACTTAGATTATTTAGATTTTCTAAATAAGTTTCTCTTAATTATATAGAAAACAAACACATGCTTCAAAGTATAAAGATAAAAAGACATACTTACTTACACCCAGAGAAAAAACATGCTTGGACAAGGTTACGACAACTACACTGTGTTTTTGGTAACAATATATTGTTGTGATACACAAATAATTGTTATTTTAATTTGATTTTAACAATAATTTAGTTACTATAAACATTTGTATGTTTGTCACAATTAAAAAATTTAAAATGGCTAACTGAAATATACAGTGGTTCAAACGCATAATTGGACACTTGGCATGATAATATTCAAATGCCGATTTTTCACTTTAATAAAAATAATTCTAAAATGTATGCTATGTTGTAGATTATTAAAAAACCTTTAAAACAATGTATAATACTTAGCACCTACATATAAAAATTTAAGGTTCAAAATAATAAATTTAAACAAGTTTTCTTCACTGACGAGAGCAAATTTAACCTTCATGGGTCAGATAGAAGGCAGTACGTTTGGCGTTTTTGCCTAATAACACTCGGGCTACAATCAAGCACGGAACAGAGTCTGTAATGGTATGGGAATGTGTTTCCAGTGCAGGAGTAGAGAATATTCATTTTATAGAGGGTAAAATGAACCGATTCCAATATTTGGACATATTGAAGCAAAATGTGAAACAGAGTGCTGAAAAATTAAACATATTAGACACATTTGCTTTTTATCAGGATAACTATCCGAAGCACAGTTTACTCGTTGCGAAGATGTGGCTAATTCATAATTGCCCAAAATTACTGCAAACACCTGCACAGGACCCAGATCTCAACATTATTGAGCATGTGTGGGGAAAACTTGCCCGAAAGCTCTATAAATCTACTTTCAACACATTAGACCAGTTGAAAGAGGGAATACGACGTGAATGGAACAATATAAGTCCAGAGTTTTGCGCTAATCTCATGCAGTCAATGTCCCGATGTTTAGAAGCAGTAATAAAAACAAAAGGTTTTTCTTCCTAGTTTTAAAACTGTATATTTCATTTGACTGTCCAATTATGCGTTTGACGTTAAATTTGTTATTTTAGTTTTCTTTTCTTGTTTTAAAAATCGTTTTGAATAAAACATGCTAAGTATTATACATTGTTTTAAAGGTTTTTTTAATAATCTACAACATAGTGTAAATTTTTTTAGAATTATTTTTATTAAAGTGAAAAAATCGATATTTAAATATTATCATGCCAAGTGTCCAATTATGCGTTTGAACCACTGTAATTAATTTTAAAAAATTATTACCACAACTATTGAATGATAACTATTCAGCCCAATCATGAAATAAAATTCCGCGGGAGTTTTTTCCCTTTTCCCATTTTTCCTATTCAAATTCAATGTTAAAAAAATAAAAGGGGAAAAAACTCCCGCCGATTATGTTATTTACGACTATTTAAACTTACAAATAGCCCTTGAATGATAAGTTTCTATATTTGTACTCATATTACGAGTATGTTTAAAATGCAAATAAAATATGTTTAATTTTAATAATATTTTGTTTTTACCATTTGTAGAATGCGTTTGCATCAGTTCAGTAGTTTGTCAGCGTCATATATAGATTATTTAGTTGGATTTTAATGTTTGTATAATTAAAAAAACAACAATTCGTACTTATATATATATATATATATATAACTATTCCTACAAAATACACAATTTCCAAAGAAGTGTAATATACCTAAATAAAGTGTATATAAAATAAATAATCTTAAATTTGTCAAAATAAAAATCTATTAAACATAACTACAGATAAATGTAATTTTTTATGTTCGTTGAAAGTGCGCAAATATTTATTTCTATTTACAGAAATATTATTGCAAGTTTTGTGTTAAAAAAAATATGTTATATGGAATACTAAAATAATTGTGTCTTCATTAGAAATAACGTTTTAACTGGTATCATTGCATAATTTTGCATTCACAATATGATACTTATAAAATCATAATATGATAAATAGTAAAAATAAAATGATAATAATTAGAAATAATTAATAATTGTTTTAGATCATAATATGATTATTATATATCATAATATGTTTATTATGTATCATAATATGATTACTTTAGATCATAATATGTTTATTATATATCATAATATGATCAAACTATGATTAATTTTGATAATAATATGATTATTTTAGATCATTTTATGATTACTTTAAACTATAATATTTTTACCTTGGGTCATAATATGATCATGTATGACAATTTGCTTATAAAATGATGTTATAATATCAAATTATGATTAACAAGAAAATATTATGATGAACTACTACAATAATAATTGATCGTAATATGATATTTTATGGCATTTATATTCATCATAATATGTTTGGACTACAATCATAAATCTTATCATAATATGTTGCTCTTAGATTATGTTTACCACAACCATGTTTTTTCTCTGCGTGTATAATTCGATTATTTAGATTTTAATCTCATCATAGATTTTAAGCAAACAATAGGCACGTTTTAAAAGTACTTATTAAGCATTTAGGTTTAATAAGGGTCAACATAATTTAGGTTTTTGTTGAAACAAATATTGATCAACATTTTGTTGATTATGAATGACACTTAACTGACACTGTTCGATGATAATGTTTGCAATTTATACTATCAATCTGGGTCATGTAATATCAAATAATTATAATATGTAAGAATGTTCTTGGAAATTCTGTAAGAATATTTAGAAAACTAAGAGAACTGCTTGTTGACTGTTTATTTTTTATAAATCAGCTTTTGTGACATTTTGCTATAATATAATTAGCATTTTAACATTAATTATATTAATGGCAAGAAAAAAAACAATGTATAATATAGTCCTGCACAAAACTATTTCACAGCAATCATATTCCACTTTATCAGTATTTTTAAGTCATTTCAAAAATATATTAATAAATAAACCTTTTATACGCAAAACCTCTTCTAAGTGTTTAAAATATAGCTTAATTATATTTGTTAGCTCTTTTACTACAAATAGTCATCATTTTGCTGCACAAAAGTTCTGACATAATGACCATTTGACATTTATACATAAATTTGACAACGATTTTAAATAAACAAATTTTGTATGTATAACAAAAGTTATACAGCCCAATCATTAATAAAAATTCTGCGGCAGCTTTTTCCCTTTTCCCATTTTTCCTATTCAAATTCAATGTTAAAAAAATAAAAAGGGAAAAAACTCCCGCGGATTTTTCATCCATGATTGGGCTGATAGTCTTTGCAGCATTAATTTCAAAATGACACTTTTTTTTTGTTTTTTAAATTTAAAATAATATTGTATGTGAATAACAAAAATGAGCTCAAAACAACAGACACTATAAAATCTCAGCGGAAAATAAATTTACAAGTCATTGGCTGAAATACAAGGTGGCGCAAAAGTAATCCTCCTATCAGAAAAAGCGAGTTGTGGACCGCCAGCTTTAATGCAAATTTCACTTCAACTTTATTTTACAAATGTAGAACCCAGTTGATAACTGAATTATAATGTCTTCATAATCCAATCTGGGTTATAAATTGGACAATTTTATTAAATTTGCTTTGTATCCTCAATTTAATAGTCAACTAAATATGTCCGTTATCAACCCATATAAAGAACTTTTTAAAAACTGTTGGAAATAATAAAATTCAATTCATGATTTTTATTGACAATCATACAAACGGGAACATTGTTGATGTCGTTACGATTACAATGTCACTGCACTGCTGCAATAGTCTTGTGTTTAATTCAATTATATATAAATTTTAATACAAATCAATTTATGTATGTGCGAGTGTCCTGCGTTCGGTTATGTGTAAGTAAGTATTTAATTTTGCTGTTGAATGCCTGAGTATCCGTTTGTATGTGATTTTATGTTTTTTTGTTGTTAATAAAACATTGACAGGCAATTGTTAATGAAATTGTAATTAATTAAAATATTACCCTGATTTTTTTTGTATACAATTAAACGAATTTTTTTTTTTGCCATTAAATGTAAATTATTTACTATATTAATTGTTAAACTTATTAGCAAATTATATGTGGCTATAATTCATTAAGTGATTCCTAACGATTTTAATTAAAATAAAACTGTAAAACAATAAATTTGTGTACCCTTGTGGGCGCAAAAAAGAAAAATAAAACACCTTTAAATATTAATTATTTCTATTGTATGATTTTCATTTTAATACTTAAACTTGTAATGAAAAAGAAAAAAATGTGATTTAATTAAATAAATAACTGCTGCTTGTTAAAAAGTTGGTTTGTTCCTTTTTTTAAATTTTTTTCGACAATAATTTATAGAGAATTATTTTTCTGTATTTTTTTTTTTTTTCTTTTTGTAGAAAAACCCAAAACATTGTTTTAAGTTTTCTTTGTGTTTTTCTGGTTATTTTTATTCGTTGAGAAAAGTATACAAATTATTTTTATATTTTTGTTGTTTCGTAAGTGTTTGTTTAAGTCTAAGTGTGTGTGAGTATTTTGTTGGGATTCTACAAATTAAGAGCCACCATTTCCGCTGTAAATCACTTGCAAGGTAAAACGAAGAAAAATAAAAAAAATTAAGGTAGAAATATAAAAATGTTGTATGTTACTAAAAATAAAAACTTTTAACTTCTCACTTTGTTTGAAATTAACACATTGTGGAGCGGTAGTAAAATACATACATATAAACAACAAAAACAAATAGGAGGGTATGAAAATGATTCTACGAAGAATTCTAAGCAACTTTGCCCTAGAAACTGTAAAATGAAATGAAATTATTAAGAACATATACATACATACAATACCCTACAGAGAGTATATGTGAAAAAACAGTAGTTTAGAAATGGCTGCTATATAGGAGCTCTGACCTGTTATGAACCGTTGATGATCAAATTTGGTAGCATGAATTTTATGCTTATACAAATTACACAGTGCGACAGTCCAAAATACCTAGGACCCGATATTATTTTTCTTGTAGGGCTTGTCGAGTATAAGAAGATTCCAATAGTGAAATATGCCGGGCACCTCCAAAATTCGGTTTTACGATTAAAAACCCGGTTTTTGTACCTTTGCGCACTTATAAGCCTGTAATTTCGTTGATAATGACTGTAATTTTGTTGATAATGCTCCGATGTTCAATTTCTTACTAGATTTGGAAAGAAGAAACTGAGATCTTTCGAATGGTATATAATTTGTCTAAGCAAACTTGAGAAATTTTGGTGTTATTGTGGAGCAAACACAATTTGCTATAACACAAATTTCTCTACGATAATACCCAAATTTCTCAAATTTTCTTAGATAATATATATATCATTCGAAAGATCTCAGTTTCTTCTTTCCAAATCTAGTAAGAAATTGAAAATGGGATCATTATCAACAAAATTACAGGGTTATAAGTGCGCAAAGGTACAAAAACCGGTTGGTTTTTTAGCCGTAAAACCAGATTTTGGAGGTGTCCGGCATATTTCACTATTGGAATCTTCTTTTATTCGACAATCCCTACAAGAAAAATAATATCGGGTCCCAGGTTTTTCTATTTCATTCAATTTTGTATCACTGTGTTATTTGTGTTGATTTGTTTATTTTTATTAATACTTGTAAAAGATTTATGACGTTAAAGTGATTTTTGGAAGTGAGGCATACGAGGTTTGATACTTTTAGGGGAAATTCTCTTTAATTTCCCTTTAGGGGAAATTAATTATTCTCTTTAAGAGAAATTATCATTAATTTCTCTTTAATTTCCCTTACAGGCAGGGCTGCCAGATGAATTTCGGAAAAAATCGTCAAAATCCCGATAAAAAAGAAAAAAATCGTCATTTCGAATTTTAAAAAGTCGTCAAAAAAATCGGAAAAATAAAAAGTCACTATTTCTAATAGTATTTTGAAATCTTTATTAAAACGAAAACATAAAAATTCAATTTTATATAGTCTCTTGTACAATACATATCAAAATTCCTAAATTTTAACTTTTTACATAACAAATCACAAAAAATTTTATGTTAAACACAACTTGTGTAATATTTAATATCTTAGTCCGTTTTCACTTCTATAATTCTCACTCGGCAAGGCAAGTATTTTTGGAAGAGAAGGGAAGTAAGAACAAAAGGGGTACAAACTTGACGGTACTGTCAATTTTCTTATTTCCTTTTGTTTTTTTTTTCATGCATGTTGATTTACATTAAAAAGTACGAAAATTGAATTGACATGTTTGATGAAATGGCAAGTTCAAAAGAGAATTGAACAAAAACTGGTCTGCTATTTTTGAAACCAAAAATCGTCAAAATGACGATAAATCGTCAAATCTGGCAGCTATGCTTACAGGGTAGTTGTTTCTTTTCAAATTATCATAAATTTTAAAAATGTGGATAATAATTTAATTTGCTAACTGAAAATTTCAACAAATTATATAAATTTTCCCAAACTGAAGAAATCACCTTTAAGGAAAATTTTTATTTGGAAATAATTTTCATAAAAACACTTAAAAAGTTTTATAAATTTGACTTGAAAAAAAAAACCTTAGAGAAAAATTTTAAATTTTTGATACAATTTCTATAAATTTAAAAATTTATTTGAGATATATTTTTGTATACCTCTGTTATATGTTCTACATAGCTTTCCGTTGGAAAACATAAATGTAAAATCATATAGAAATATACAAAGAGACACTAGCAAAATGTAATGCATGTTCTGGCCTGCTAAAGCCTTCGTCAGCATTCTTTGTGTCTAATATTTTTTATTTTCAAATTTCTTATATTCAAGTTTTTCATTTACTGAATGAGAATTTTTCATCTTGCGAGTATTAATTGTAAAAATTTTTTATAAAATTTTTTATTCGAAGGTTTACTTCGAAAAAATATATATATTTCTATATGAATACAAAAATAAATTTTAAATAAATTTTTATGTTTATCTAGAAGTAAACCTTCGAATAAAAAATTTTATAAAAAATTTCTATAAATTTTTATAATTTTTTTTTCTTTTAAAATTTTCCTTTAAAAAATGTATAAAATTTTCGCAAATTTTAAAATGGTTTGTAGTTATTTAAAATGCCAATTCGATATTTATTTTTTGTTAATTATTTAAATTTATAATTACAAGTTTGTGAAAATTTACTCAATCTATTAAATTGAATGTTATGCCATTTAAGGGGTTAATTTCCTTTTACAGTAATGAATGAATTTCAAAAATGGACGTGCTTAAAACACACACCTACTTCCCCAAAGAAAAAACCTACAAAATTCTTTTGTTCTCAAATAAAATTCTAGAAAAAATAATGCTAATAATTTCGCAACAACAACAAAATAAGTAATAAAAACCTAAAAGAATTTTTTAAGAATTTTATTTTAACGCAAAATGTTTTTGCAGGTTTTTCTTTACATGTTTCTTAAAAAACATTTCCATTTTGACGTTTTCGTTTTACTTTCTGCTTTTTTTTTTTTTGTATTTTAGTACATATTTTGAATACTAGACAATACAAACATGTAAACACCACTGTACCAAAACTGTGCAGACATTAAGTAGGTATAAATGTATGAGCTAGTTTCCCTACACACATCACAACGCACGTTCTTACACACACACACACACACACAGTTTTTATTTACACTACTGTGTTTTGTGAACAATATTTGTAGCATATTTACTGGGGCTGAAAATAAAATGGTAACAAAAACGCAACAAAAAAAAAAATAAAATAAGTGACAAAAACAAAACAAAAAATATGTTTAAGTTACCACAACACAGAATTCATATTTCTGTTATGTTAACTTGGAAAACTCTATTGTTTCATTCTGTTACATATTTCATGTAACAATGTTTTTAGATTTATTTTTGCTTTTTTTACTTTCTTGTTAAAAAACAAAGTAGTTGTTTTTACATTTTTATTAAAAAAAAAATATACAGAAAAAAATTTCATGTTTTATTTTTACAAAAAACCTAAAAAAGAAAAAATAATTCTAAAAACATTGTTACATGAAATATGTGACATGGCGTGTTAACGGAAGTTGTGAAATTAGCAAACATGTTTTTATTTTGTATTTTCTTTATTTTTTTTCTATTTCACGGCTTATTATAACAGACTTTCTTTCTTTCCCTTCCCTTAGTTTTGTTTTATGCAAGCGTCTGCTTAACAAAAACAATCTAGTTTGTTGTACAGGGCTTAGGAAAGAAAAACTCTCTGTACAACAATTTTCTTTAAATACCGCTTTTTTGTTTTGTGCGCCCTCTTCACTATTTAGCAAAGTTTTCCAGCAGTTTTTTTAAATTTTTAAATACAAAATTAAGAAAATGTAGATGTCTTCAAACTTTTTATTAGAAACAATAAAGAAACAATGTTATAGTTCTTTATTTTACGAACAAAATTCAATGATTCGTATAATTAATGTATAATTTTAAATTAATCAAATGCAGTCAATTGTTTAAAAAAGAAGGCGGGAGGTTTTTCAAGCTGCTTTCTTAATCAAATAAAATTTTGTTAAATTAGAACATATTACGGAGTTTAATATTGAAAATTAAATTGAAATGTTTCATTATTGTTTAAAAAGTTTTAACTTACAGTCAGATTTAGACTTCGTTTAATGCTTTCAGTTCTTACCTGCAATGAAGAAAGTAGACATTTAATTAGTTGCAAATGAAATTATATTCATAAATAAACTTATTTATGCATTTACAGTAACTCACAGCTTATTTTATGCTGTGCATTTTTTTGTTTTGAAAGCTTCATAGAAAGAAAATTAATAAGAACTTAAAAACGAAATTGCTGTAATTTAAAAGAAAAAAATGTTATACAAACAAAACTGTACATTTTAATATATTAAAACTAAACAACTTATCACAACTTATTTTATGCAATTTCTACTGTACCAATTGTTCAATGCAGCAGTTTTATTGTTTTTGATTTTTCGTTTTTCTTTTTTTCCACCTTTAGCAATATTTTCTCTTGAATTGTGAGTCCGATTTTGTAACGTCAAGTGTCAAGTGAGTCCCACACAACGATAGAACAATGAAAATTGATTTTAAACCATTTCCAAAAATGGCCTCTTACAGCGAAAAATAGCACAAATAGTTAACATGTCATTCATGGATATCTGGTCGTTCCAAAACAAAGGCTGAAAGGCATCGAATAAAATTTTTAATGAGCATTGAGGAGAGACACATTTTAAGAAAAATACAGACAAATCCAAGGCTATCAGCTTCAAAACTGGCCTTCGTAGTTCAAATTAACCTTTGTAAACAATGTTGCGTTGAAACTGTTGGTAGTGTTTTGCGCCCACATGATATTTATGGCCGAGTTGCACGCATGAAAACGTTTATGAACTAGAAAAACAGACTGTGAAATCTGCAGTTTTAAATTCAGTAATCTTTGCCGATGAATCTAAGTTTAACATATTCGGTTCAGATGGCATGTCGTATGTTTGGCGGCAACTAAATACAGGCCTCAACAAAGAAACCCCAAAGGCAACAGTGAAGAAGTGTCATGGCTTGGGACTATATGTCTGCTACGGGTACTGGAAATATAACATTTGTTAAAACAACCATGGACAAGTTTAAGTACAAGTGTTTTTTGGAGGACAACTTGTTGGAAAGCCCAGAGAACCTGGGTATAAGATCAGTGTGGTTATTTTGCAACTCTATTCGAAAAGAAAATCGTTTGAAATTGTATACCAGATTTTAGATTTTAACAGGATATAAACACAACTACCCAGATTTGATGAGACTGACAGCACAGTCGCCAGATCTTAATGTTATCGAAAATTTGATGTGAATTTTAGTAATCAGTATAAGCAAACATAAAATTTCTAACAAAAACGATTTAAAAAAACGCTAATGTCAGAGCGTTTAAGTATTTCGAACTGGTAGCATATAAGCCAAATCGCCTTAAATCTGTTGAAGATAATTAAGGTAATCACATTAACTATTAAGTCGTGTAATTGCCAGTTTTAATTTCAAGTTTTAGAAACTCATATGTGCCTGCATAAAATAAGCCGTAATGTGAAAAAACGAAATTTTTTTTTTAATTTTTTTAGTTTTGTTATACGAGGTCTTATTTTAAATTTTTTCAAAAAGTATTTATTTATTCATCAATAACTATCTTGTCCCCCTGTTCTGCTCATATTAGACTCGCTAAATGCCACAGTCAACATTTTAAATGTTCTTGCGCATTTAATTTAATTTTTACTCAAAACTTAATACAGTTTCTTTGATCTATTTTTTCGAATAATAAAAAATCGAAGAGCCCACCAAACACGACTAACTCAAAAACAAACTGACAATCCAAAATGGCTGATATTACCAACATATATAACAGACATGTGTACCAACATAACAGAAAAAAGAATGCGAAAATCGAACATATGTACGTAACTCACGAAATTTGAAAATAACGGTAATTTTTTGATCAGACCTCGTATATATAAAATGTACATTTTTGCAATAAATTACTTTTATTTGTTAAACGACACCAATTTCTTTTTTAAGTTCCTGTTAGTTTTCTGTTTATGGATCTTTGAAAGCAAACAACATAAAATAAGCTGTGAGCCACTGTATATATTTAAAAATAAGAGCAAAAAAGCATGTCAAACAAAATATTTTTTTTTTGGTAATTATGTATATTTACAATATTTTAATACAAATTGCAATAAGAATTCAACTGCATTTATGCAGATTACGCAGAAAATTGAGGTTTGAAGAGAGATCGAAACTAAATGTAAAATTTATTGCCAGATGATAGACATTTATCAAATATTTTATTAATATATTTATACATTGCATTTTTATATACATATGTAGGTAAATATAATTATCTAAGTAGAAATGAATGCTTAAAAAAATAAACGAAAACAAAGGCGTATAAAAATTTGTATAGAAAAATTAGTTAAAATAGACCAATTTTTCTGCGTCAATATAGTTAAAGTGAAAAGTCATCATCCTTATCCAAAAAAAAAACCTTGTCATTCAAAAAGTACTAGTAATAAATCGTTTAATATTTGTTTGTTTAAAAGCGAAATGATTGAAAGTTTTATAATTTATTATTAAGAAAGATCAAGTTGTGATATTAAGTAGTGAATAATTAACAATGGGAAGACAAACATTTATTGAGGCTCGGTAAAAAATAGTGGAAAAGGTAAATCCCTGAATGAAATAGGTAAAATTGTTGGAAGATATCACTGTTCAATAAAATAAAATGATAGACAAGCATATCAAACACAATACAGTGGAACAATTGCTGGAAGTAACAGTTATAGTAACAGAAGTAAGAGCATACCCAACATCTGGTGCTAGAAACATGTCAGAAAATGTTACGAAATCTTCTGGAAAATCTGCAAGCGCAAGTATGATTAGAATAACTTTGCATCAAAATGGCCTACATAGTAGAGTCCACATAAGAAGCACTTTATATCAAAGAAAAACCAAACCGAACGTTTTAATTTTGCAAAGAAATATATAAACGAGCCTCAAATTTTTCTGCAATAATATTATTTTTATCGATGAAATTTAGTTTGAGAAACTGGAAAACCCCCAAAAATATGGCGAACAAAAAACCAAGCCTTTAGTAATAAATATGTTACCAAGACGTTAAAACATGGTGGTGGCTCACTAATAATAGGCGTCATTAGAGGTCGTACAAGGAAAAAGAAAAAGATTATCATGGCATTTTAAAACACAATATAGTAGAGAAATTAAAACTAGGACAGAATTTTTTAAACAATATTAGGTGTTTGCTTATATTGACCCTCACAGTATGTTCTTAAATAGACAAGCGTATCTTTTTAGGTTTCATTCTTGCAGGCAGACTTATGTTAGACCGGATATGTTATTAACCATTAAATTTTTTTAAGTTATTTTTATTTCAGATTATAATTTTTAAGTAAATACTATACTGAAGCGAGTATAAATAAAATCAATATTATAAAACATAGATGAGAGGTTAAGGGCCCGATTATCGTTCACAACACTAACATCGATTAAGCTGATAAGTGTTGTGAATCGTAATCGTACTTTACAATATACAACATTAAAATACTTGGAGTTGTAAACGGTAATCGTGGCCTAAATTGTTAGAAATTATTGAAATTAAACTACAATTTTAAAACATTTTTACACAAAACCAGAACTTTGCAACTAAATAAATAAATTAATAAAAAGTTAATTCAAATTGTGTTACTGTTGTACAGTGGCCAAGAGTTTGTGAAAAAAGAACACTGTTTGCTAGTAACATTATTTATAGCCTCTGAGAACTGCTTTTGAGATGATTTTGAAGTAGCGATATTGCACAAATTTATATCGTTATCGGGAGATATTTTTATTGCAAAGTTTAACTTACGAAACCAATCCAAACCAAGAATATTAGTGGCTTTATTATTGTTAACTACATAGAGAGGTAAATCTTGAGAACAATTATTCCAAACAACATGGACGATAATATACCCTTTTAAAGGAAGAAAACTACCACCATAAGTTCTTAACAATTGGTTTGTTGGGATGCATTTTGGTTGGCCCAAATTGTCATAAGTGGTCAAACCAATTAAAGAACAAGTGGCACCTGTGTCAACTTGAAAAAAAATGGATATTACTAACGTTGAAGGCAAAATGATGTATACTGTTAAATGTAAGTGGGGAAATATAAGAAGACATCAAAATCAGATAAATATCCGAACATCTACAATAACCCCCAATTTACGAACTGAGGAAGACATTGATATTAATATTGAATTTCCTATCAATGCATCGAACAATTTAGAACAGCGATCAAATTCTGGAACAAATGATGCAATATGTAGAAACCGAACTAAAATACATTCATCTCCATCTCTATTCCCAGTCGAAAATACAGTGGGCTTGAACAATAATTTACGCCGTTCTCAGCGGAATAGAAATAAATCAAAAAGGTTTGAACTATAACAAGTCTGGGGGAATGTTGTAATTCATTTTCTAAATCAAGTAACCCATTTTTAGATTTCAAATTTATTAATAATTTTTCATATTATTTTTCATTCTGGTTTTAATCTTTTCAATAAATTGTTGTATGTTATTTTTATAAAGAAAACTGCCTTAACTAATTTCTGGAAAATCAAGTTAAGTATCATTCCAGTTACAATCACAAACAAGTTTCTAGAAATTTTAAACTTGTAACTTTTCCCACAAGCTTTGTGGATAAGGTTTGTATGCTGCTAGAAATGTTAATGTCAATAAGAGACTTGTGTAACACTTTATTTATTTTATTATCATACCACTAAATTAAATAATTTTTTGAAACACTAAACTCACCTACATATATTTGTTGACTGTAATTTATAATTATAAGTTATTTATGGTTATATTCATGACCATTCATTCTATTCATTATTCTAAAGTAATGTTCACTTTTACCCATATTTGCTTAAACATTCAAATAATGGATTCTTTTTTTGACGCTTTGGCACTCGTTGTAATAAACAAATTCTGTAACCAAACAATTTAACCTCATCTAATTGTGTGTACACGTATATTTATGCCCGTATACAAGTAGGCACAGTGTTGGTATAAATAATAAGATCGATAAGTATAAATGTCACTAAGAGCACTTTAGTCTGGTAAAGGAGAGTCTAAAAATAACTTTAGCATTTTTTTACCAACATCTGAACAACATATATATATTCTTCAAAATTATTTGTATCTACCTCGATTTTTATTTTGTTCGAATAAAAGGAATATTTCGAAAAACACATTTTAAATTGTTCGAATAATTCGATTCGATCATATATTTAAAACAAATCGAATTATTCACATAATTTATCAAGCTGAAGGTCAAAATTTTTTATTTATTTATAATATGTTTCAATATTTCGCTACAACAATGTGCAGCATCTTCAAGAAAATAAATTTATTAATTTTGTAATGGGTGATTCAAGTAGAGATACTTTTTTAAATGTCCTTTTTTGACAGATCACGTGTGAACCGTGTAATGTTGTTTTTGTTTACTATTGTTTGGCATTTCATAATGGAAAGAATTACGCCTGAACAACGTTTACAAATCGTTTAACTTTATTACGAAAATTCACGTTCTGTGAGGAAAGTGTTTCGTGCACTTTGCTCAACTCAATTATGATCAACTTAATCGGCCTACTGAGCGTACTATTCGCAACACCATCACCCAGCATTCATTATTGAATAATATTCGTTCGAATAGACAACGTGCAGAAGAAAATATAGTGGCCGTAGCTGAGAGTGTACACGAAGACCGTGGAGAGTCGATTCGGCGCGGTACGCAGCAACTAAGACTGATGTATGGAACAGTGATGCCATTAGGATACAAAAGATACATTTTTCGCATCTTTTGATGACTTCAGGTACCATGTATAATCCTGACATTTTTCGTATCTTTTGAATATGTACGAAAAATGTACAAAAATAAAATAGTTTTTTGAGTAATGACATTACAAAAATTTATTTAGAATTTATGTCATACACTTTGGAACTTTTAAACGATTTTAATCTAATATTCCAAGCGAAAAAGCCTGAAGTTGAAAAATTAATTCAAAGAATTGCTAGCAACTATTTAGAATTTAACTATGTAAAGGCAACAGATGCTTTGAAAATAGAATTTTCAAATCCAAATTATTTTTTACTAATTGAAAAAATTTATTCAGGTGTTTTAGCTCATATTTCGCTTGCTACTCTAATAGAAGATCAGCATAAGAAATATGATTTACTAAAAAAAATGCCAATCATTTTATATTGAAGTTTTAGAACAAATCAGTACAAACGACTTAACTCGTATATTAATTTTTACAAAAATTAATTTGTTTTGATAACATCCAAAGATAGTTAAATATAATTAATTTTAAAGTTTGCTTACTGTATTTTTTTAAAAAATTACATACCTACAGTATGGATATTTGTATGGATATTTGCTTTATAAGCCTATTATAAACCTTTGACAAGTTTTATGAATTAAGGGGCTAATATTTATGACTTAAATAAATATAAAAATTAATTAATATATCATTTTCTTTACAATATTCATAAAATATGAAATAAAAATGTTATGTTAATAAATGTTAAAAAGAAATTTTCAAATTTTTTTTTTTCAAAATGTATCTTTTTGGAAACTAAAATGTATCTTTCTCGAAATTTCACTGGCAACACTAGTATGGAACGACTTGATGCATTGAACGTCGAGATCTTAAATTAAAAGCTTAAAGACGACGCCACTTCCCACACATCGCAACAGCCAATGAATTTGTTGAGAGAACACTTCGGTCAGCACATAATTTCACGTTTTGGGCCGGCCGATTGGCCACCAAGATCGTGTGTCATTAGTAGTTTGACAGTAAAAATTAAGACATGTATTATTTTTTCCAACACTGTAAATATATACTCGTACTTATATTCATGCAACGCAACTATATTGCCACTAGTCAAATAGAAAGAGAGACAAACAAAAAAAAAAAAAAAGAAAACAGAAAAAGTGAAAACTTTAAAACATTTGTATGAACCACATTTTATGTGGTTTTTAAAGCTCACATGTTGTTTTTTTTTCCATGTTTTTTCAGTGTGTTGGACTGCATGTTGGTTTATTGGTTGTTGCCACCTTGCTAGCAAGAGCAAAAAAAAACAGTTTACAAACAACAAGATATGTACATATATTCATATGTATATGTATGTATGCACATATGTATGTATATGGGGGAAAAATCTTTCAACACCAGTCGTAGTCGATAAAGTGTAGAAAACGCATGCAATTGCTTGTTTGTTGTTCATACATTTACACACACTTATTCATATGTACTCGTACGAGCAGCTATGGCTTGAGTTTGTGTACAGCTTTGCGAATAAACAACGATATTTTGCTTGAAAAGTAATGTCTGCAATACACTTTGGGTGCATACTTTTAGGCAACATACTGGCACACGTACATACGTACATACATTACATTACATTTTCATACACAAAATCCTTGGTCATACAAGACTTTTTGTTACGCTTACAATTTAACAAGAGCTCTTAAAAAACTATATAAAATCATGTTGATTTTTTATACATTTCTATACCATATACATACATACATAACAACATACTACTATATAGTAATTATTGTGAGAGTTGAATTTTTGGGTGGTGGTAAACTATAAAATATCACTTTCGCACAAAGGCGTTAAAGTAGTTTATATTTTTAAATGCAAATTCCAGAAAGAGTTATGCTTTCTTATATAAAGCGTTGTTTATATAAAATATGATTGCATAAATGTTGTAATATTTATTCAAGAAAAAAATACTTTTCAACAAAAAATTGATACTTATTTATTGTGTTATTTAAGTGATTACTTGCAACTACACGCAAAGAAAAAATATAGTTGTGCATGTTTACCACAACCATTTCAACATTTTTTTAAAATATTATGGTCACTGTAATTATGTATTTCCGTAATCATGCTATGGTTAAGTTACCATTTATATGATTATAGCAATCATATATATGATTATAGCAATTATGTTTGTGGTAATCACTTTTATGATGAAACATTATACCATATTATGTTGTTCTCTATCATAACCAAAAGCAACAATTTATGTTAAATTCAACATAAGCATGATTCCAACAAATATATACATAGTTACTACAAACGTATATATGATAGTCGTAATCATTTGAATCGTTACTTAACCATATTATGGTTACCGCAATCATATAAATAATTACAGTAACCATAACATTGTTGAAAAACTTGTAAAAATAAAAGAGAAAAAGTGATTACTTGTAACTAGTTTTAGTGATATTAGCGGTTGCACTAAGTACTTGTCTCCAATGACAAAACAAATTAGTTAAAATGTTCATTACTTGTAAATGACAGTTTGAACTGGTGATTTTTTCATCACAGTTTAATTTCATAAATTTCTTCTTATAAAAATCCGTGTTTATGAATCCTATTAACGGGACTGTGTTTCTACGTCTACGTTTTCTCTTTAAAGTTTGGTGTAGAGATATACCGATAGCAATGCTGCAAGGAGTCGTAATTTGCCAGATGCTGGTTGCATTGCTGAAAAGAGTAATCAGAAAGTATACCTGCCGAATGGACAGCCAACAGCATAGTAACGGTCAATATTTAAATTAAACTCATTTTACAAAAGTAAATGTCAAGAATTGTTTTTTTTTTTCATTAATCAGCCGTATTATGAGTGTCGTTTTCTTTTTACGACAACGACTGTTTCGTAATAGATTAAAGAAACAAATTTAATTTAAACCATGACACTGCCACCACCATGTTTCACTGTTGCCTTTTGGTTTTCTTTGTTGAGTTCTGTATTTGGTGTCCGCCAAACATAAAACATGCCTTCTGAACCGAATATATTAACCTTGGATTTATCGGTGCAGTTGACCGAATTCCAAATATGTTTACGCTGATAGCCTTGGATTTGCCTTCATTTTGAATCATGCTCATTGAAAATTTTATTTGGTGCCTTTGTTTCTGCTATTATCGCTGTGAGTGGTGGATATTTTAGAAATGGTTTAAAACCTATTATCATTTGAACCATTTTAAATTGGCACTTGACGTTACAAAATAGGACTCACAATTCAACAGAAAATAATTTCCTTTTTAAGTTCCCGTGTTTCTTTTTATGTGCTTTGAAAACAAAATAATACACTGTGTCTTAAGTCTTATCTAAGCGAACGTTATCGTTCGACATCGTGGGCCAAGGGTTTAAATTGTACATCATTTCATTTTGTGTTGAAAGTGCAGTTTCAATAAAATAAGCCAGCTCGCTTCAGTATACATTAGCGGTTTGAAAACGCCAAATTTCTAGCGTTTTCGTTTGTCAGAACATGGGCGTATATAAAAATTTAGCAAATTATATATTTTTGATTTTTTTTTTTGCGAAAAGTTGCCTTAACTGATTAAAATAAATCTTTATTTAAGAATGTATGCAACTTTCATGTATTCCTTAATTATTCCTTAAATATCTTACCAAATAAATGTAAACTTTATGGGAGAAATTGTAAAAATAACATTTTTGGGATTTTAAGATTTTTAAATAATTTAAATTTTTTTTTCAGAATGATCAATTTATTCTACGTTGCAAATTTCATTGCATTCATTATGTTAATAACAGAAAGATTTTATTATTACATATTTTAAATTTTTTTTTGATATTTCTTTAGTCAGACTCGAGTTCATTAAATTTAATTTTCATTAAATTATTTTTACTAACGGTAGAGGAATTGTTTTTACAACATGAAATCTCTATTAAAATTTATTGATAATTTTTCTTGGCTAAGCTGGGGATCGAACTTGGGTTGAAATTACATGTTTCAAGAATCACCACATTCTCTCATCAGAATTCTTTGCATTCTAACCTCTGCACCACTGCGGTGCCCGCTAGCCAACAGTCAAACATCAATCTGTCAATTATCAATAAATTTTTATAGAGATTTCATGTTGTAAAAACAATTCCTACCTTCAGTAAAAATAATTTAATGAAAATTAAATTCAATGAACTCGAGTCTGACTAAAGAAATATCAAAAAATTTAAAAATTAACAGTTCGACTAAAAATAATAATTGTTTTTATTACATATTTTATATATTTTACTTGGCGTCGTCATATAGAAACCAAGAGACTTTACATGAAGTTAAAAGCATCTAACCTTCACTGGTTAATCAGTGACCAATCTAAGCTAAGCCTGGACTATAAAGTCACCCTGTATTCAACCACTTTAAAACCAATTTGGACATATGAAAGCCAATTGTGGGGAACTGCTAGTAATACCAGTATTGAACTTATACAGAGGGCCCAAACAAAAAATTTTAGGACCATGACGGGCACACCATGGTACATAAGAAATTAAAACATCCACAGAGACCTAGAAGTACCATTGGTAAATTATTTTTTTTTTTTTTTTTTGCTTTTAATTATTTATTGAATCTTCATATTTGAAATGACAATAAGTATTCAAATCTTAATACTAAAAAGAAAATAATAAGCCCAGCCAGTGCTAGACAAAAATTTTTATGATACTAAAAAATTTCACATCAACTGATCCAGTCATCTGTTTTGCGCTTGAGTTAAAGCAAGGGTATCCCTCCTTCTCAACCGATTGTGGCCACTAAAGTTAAGGATGTCTCTTGCAAGTGGGTTTGGATGGTGTTCAAGTTTGCTGACATACTTTGACGAATATTTTGTAAATTCGACTTTTACTAATGGCACGCCTAGATCTTTGTGGATTCGAGAATTTTTAACATACAACGGAGCTGCAGTAATTATACGTATAATTTTATTTTGACCCCTTTGAATTTTTTCAATGTTTGATGCTGAGGCCGTACCCCATAATTAAATTCCATAACACCAGATTGGCTTTAGTATTGCATTGTACAACAAAAGTTTGCAATCCAATTTCAATGTAGAGTTTCTGCCGATTAGCCAATTAAGTTGCACTGCTTTTAATCTCATTTGTGTAAGTTTCGCTTCAATATGAGACTTCCAAGTTAAACGGCGGTCGAGGTGAATGCCGAGGTATTTGACTTCATTGTGTTGCGGGATAATTTGGCTGAGCGGTACTTAAAAAATCACCTTCTTTGATTTTAAATTTGCGACCGTATAAATAACTTTCCATGAGTTTATGGGTGTTAGCAGGCAGAGTTAATTTTATTTTGTGCATTAAACCGTCATGCCAAACTTTGTTGAACGCTTGGGATACATCAATGAAAAGGGCGGAGCAGTATTTTTTATCTTCAAACGACCCTTTTATCACATTTACCAATCTGTGAGTTTGTTCGATGGTACTGTGTTTAGCTCTGAATCCGAATTGATGATTTGGAATACATTCAGTGTCATTCAGAATTGGAGTCAACTTAGTCATTAACAATTTTTCGAACAGTTTAGAAATTGTCGGCAGTAGACTAATTGGCCTATATGACTCTACTTTAGTGGGGTCCTTCCCTGGCTTAGGAATCATAGTGATCATAGACACCTTCCAATCTGCAGGATAGTATTCTAGGCGTAAAATAGCGTTGAAGATAAAGAGGATAATTCTTCTTGCTACACGAGGTAACTCCACAAGCATTTTATTGCTGATTTTATCCATACCTGGAGCCTTTCTAAGGTTCAGAGTACCAATAGCGTTTTGTACATCACGAAAGTTTAGTCTTAGAGGTACAGGAGGCCTTATAACAAGTGGTGGCAAATCAGATTCGTTATTATTTGAGTTGTTTATAGTAAACACATTTCTCAAATGGTTAACAAATAATGTCCCTTTCTCGGAATCATTTCTAGCCCAGTCACCAGTCGGATTTCGCAAAGGAGGTGTTCCTCTCACTGGTCTTTTTAAACCTCTTGCCGCCCTCCATAACGAGTAGTCAGATTGTGGGGTACTATCAAGACCTTCCAAGTAAGATCTAAGTGAGGCCGTTCTTTGGGTTTCTAAAAAATGTCTTAGTATATCTCTGCATTCCCGTAGCCTAGCTTTCAGTTCAGGAGACCTGTGAATTTGCCACTCTCTTCTCATTCTTCTGGTAAATGATGAATTCAGAAGGTTCCGCGGTGAAAACTATATCAAAAAGCTACAAAATCACCCGAATCCGCTTGCTAGAATTCTAGCTCAGAGCCAGACGCAGTCGAGGCTTCGTAGAGCTTATCAGCCAATAATAATTTAATGCTCTGTTAGAGAGTAATTAGATTTAATTTTAGTTTTTAAGATTTCAATACTTATTGTTAGGCCTAAGGAAATAAAGCAGCTTCAATAATTACTAAAAAATTATAAAAGAAACATATTTTACAAATTTCTTGTTTCTAAAAAACAATATTTGTATCAAAATTTTGTTATCTTTGCCAATATCGGAAGCAATTTGACGCATATTTTGCTTGGACTAAAATTGTTTGTTTAACTAAAGTAATTTCCGTTTGAATAAAAAAAAAATTCGGGTTAAAAATGATTTCGCAAGCATTTTCAGTTTTCGGTTTCAGATGACAGGTTGCAGCCGACATAACTATGTATGTTTATTGATCCATATCAATTTTTAATTAAATGTTTAGAAGCTACAATTTACTTAATAAAACAATTTAAAACTTTTTAGGAAAAATAAAATTAAAAATCCATTTAAAAATAATTCAAAAATAAAGTTAATTCAGTTTAATAAAAAAAAAACTATTATAACAACAAACTAAAAATTAATTCATTTTTACGTAAAAATAAATGTTTCAAAAATTTTTATTTGTTGTGGATTAAGATAATAAACATATAACTAAGCATGCCTGCATTTTGTTAGTGTTAATGCCATTAAAAATCTCAAACAAGAAATGAGAATTACAAAAATGTACGAAACATACGAAATTTATCAAAATAGTACCACAAACAACTTTAATTCTATATGCATCTGTTTACTTTTGTAGATTATCTTAGGGAACAAAGCAAAACGAACAAAGAGTACTAAATATGATGTGGGGGTAATGTGGTATTTTTGTTGTGAAAAAGTACTGAAAATAGTACAATAGTATTGAATTTTCCATCACTGTCATAAGCATTCTTGCTCACTCTTACTTATGTCCTACTTTTGTTTGTCGTATCTTGCAGTTTATTTCTTCCGCCTTTGACCATGTCCTTGCCCAGCCTGCTGTTGTATTAACATCTCAGGATATAAACCCCAAAAGTGTGTGTGTCATCATATTTTGTACTCTTCTGCTACATAATGTTCAATGTTTTACGAGTTGCAAATGTTTGTGTAGCAAAAATACAGGAAAAAAGGAATAAAGATAAACTATTGTTTACAATGTTTTTCACACAATATTTTCTTTGATTAACCCAGAAAAATCCTTCTCAGTTGTGTTGGCTTCTGGTAGGTTACTTTCTTTTCTTTTTTTCTTTTTGCTTTAAACAGTCATAAGGATTTTAAGTGACATTTTATAAAATACCTGTAGTGTAGGTTTTTGTTAAATTTTACATTTTATTTATTGGTAAACTAGGATTAACAAAATGTAAAAACGAGTTTGTGTTTTTAAAGTTATCAGTTCAATGTTATTTATTTAGAAATGTAAAAATATAACGAAAAGATTTCTTTATTTTTATGAAAGTTTAAATTATTGGAAAATATTTTTAATACTTAATATTTTTATTAATTTACTGTTCTTTCAAGAATATGGAACTGGAAAAAAGGAAAAAATTAAAACGCCAGTTTTAGTTAAAAAATAAGTTTGAATTTTTCATTGTTTCAAACTGAATCAATCGTTTAATAAAACCATCACCCCCATCGTGAATAAAAATTCCACATGAAATTTGTTCCATTTTTACACTTTTCCTATTAAGATTCAATGTTAAAAAAAATGAAAGGGAACAAATTTCATGTGGAATTTTTATTCACGATAGGGGTGCATGTGTCGTTTAAGAGTTTTAATAGAATATTAACCCCCTGGCCCACGATGTCGAACGATAACGTTCGCTTAGATAAACAAGCTTTTCTTAAAAAATATCTGGAAACGCCCAAAAATAACTATTTATTATTATCATCGAAATTAATGTTAATTTCTTTATTTTTTGTTTTATTTTTCAGGTAAGTATATCATTAGTAAAATTAATGATTTAATACTAATTTGATAGGTAATTTTTGAGAGTTCAGTTTTTTTTACATTCTATTAATTATACAATTTAATTTATAAAAATAAAAATAAAAGTCATTTATAAACACCAGTGAAGTGTTGAATGAAATATTTATAAAGCTATGTATAGACGATTGTCAGATCATACAATGTTGTCAGATCTAGCAATGTGCTAGCAATGTATGTACTGGCATTGAAAACTGTTAGCAAAAGTTAAATTGTGAATGCTTTTTCTTAAATAGTTGGATAACAAAATCTTTAAGTTCACACAGTTGTTAGACATTTTCTGAATATTTTTCGGATAACGTTGTAAGATCTGACAGCCGTCTGTAGAAAGCTTTAGTAAATCAAGTTTGAAAAGTAAAGAAGAGATTTATTGGTCTATAGTTTATTGCGAGGTGTGTTTTGCCTCGAATAGTTTAGATATATCACATTTACCAAAAAGAAAGTGTAGAAGTGCAAAATTAATATATTGTTAATTACATCGCTGTTGTTGACTACTGCAATGAAAAGAAATTGGAACATCGTAAGGCATTTACAAATTAATTTATATGCATTTCTCTAAATGTGCGTCTTTTTGAAAGTGTATTTAAAAATGTAAAAAAAAAATGAAATGTAAATACTTGTTACTCTTTTAGCAAAGGAACTAGTTTCAATCTTAATTTTGCAGAACTGACAACAAACTGTGAATGACTTTTGTTGTACATATGTATATTGTAAATATTTCATTTATTTTCTTACTTATTTTTCTTTTTTTTTAAGCTCTTTCTTGATCTTCTTTCAAATATACATTTTCCTTAATTCATTTAATTCATTCAGTCAGCCAGCCCTCTACATATATGTTTGCACATATGTATGTATGTAGTTATACGCTGTTTGTACAATGATTTATTTCATTGCTTTTTACTTTTTCTACTTCTATTACTTACATACATGTTCTATAATATTTCGTTTTCTTTTTACGCTTTTGTTATGTTTACTATTTGTATTTGTGTACCAGTATATAAAAATTGCTTCTTATTATTATCTTTTTCGCAACAGAATCTTTGTTAAAGAAACCTCTTTTTTTTAGTTGAATATGTTGGCATATCGTTCGTAAGCTTTATGTGCATTCATTTATTTATTTTGTTTTTCTTTTCAACATTAAATAATGTACATGTGTGCACTTCCTGTCGGTTGCATATCTTGTTTTCGTATTGTTGCACACGCTTGTGCAGCCACAAAGGAACAAATATATACGGAAAAAAAAGTAGACAAAAACTTCAGGTGAATTGTTTCATGTCTTTGAAATATCCTGTGCGTTATTTGAGTAATGCATGTGCAAGGATTTTCATATTGTGTAGTAATGTGTGCGTGTGTGACCCAAAGTTATGTATATACAATGGGGTAAAAATTATCTATTTTTTTTGGAATTACATCTGGCACACATCTAAATGCCTGGTTCGATCGAGATACATCACCGTAGCCAAGGAGTATTCGAATTTAAGTTTTAAAGTTGAAATTCAAAACTCCACCAGGGGCGGAGCTGTAGATGGTAAAAGTTTGGGCCCTTCGACAATTAATCTGTGACATTTTTTTTCCAAAATATCAAGAGAAAAAAATATTTACATTCCACAAAATGAAATATCATCTATATATCGACAGTTCAATTCCAAACCATGCTATGTCGACTTAGCATATTTTTAATTTTTTTGCGTTTTTGAATTTAGTTTTTTTCAACTTAAATTCTGTCCAATTTTGGTTGTGATTGGCTAGCCCAATCAATAGTTATAAACAACAAAGTTGTTATAGTTATAAAGCGATATCTAAAAAACCATATGAGGTAGGGTTTTTTAGATATCGCCTGTAAACTTTAGGAGCTTTTTCTGCAAAACTCACTTTTTCGACTTAGCATGTTTAGGAATTGAGCTGTCGATATATAAAAATAAAATGGTCCATGTATGTAATGGCATCACGTGAGAATGACTGGAGCGATTTGGCTGTTTTTTTTATTCGATTCGAAATTCTCAGGAGATGGTTTGTAAAAAAAATTAAAAATTTCCTGGTAAAAATTGGAAATTTTAAGTTTTTAATATATTGCCTCCTTTTCACTTCTCATTTTTCTTAATAAAAGACATTTTTTGAAGAAACTTGAAGAACTGGCACCAAAGCCTCCTCTTTACTTCACAATTTTTAAGTATGAGACAATTTAATGAAAACTCAAAGAACTAAATTTTACTGCCTCATTTTTTCTGATCCGAAAAAGATAATGACATTGTTTCACAAAAAATTTAGCTTCGACCCAAAATGCATGCAAATATGCATACATACATATGTATATTACTTATGTACATATGTCCTTTTTTGAGACATATTTTTTCTTTTACTAAAATTTGTGTGTCTTAATTTTTAATTCTATATGAAATACAAATCATTAGTAAACACCGAGCGAAGCCGGGGCGGTCAGCTAGTAAAATATAAAAATAATGAAAAAACACGATTGTTCACATTTATACAAATTACATGTCAAAGTTGAACCCACTGCTCCACGCCAGGTTTGCTAGGTATATCTTCAAAATTTAAACTCAAAATCTCCTTGCTACGCCCATAAACAATTTTCTTTCGATTGGACTGGCCATTTATTGCCATTTAGCTAGATTTATTACCAAAAAAATCTTAATTCTGTCCCATTGTGTGCACATAAGTACATACATAATAGTTTGTCATCTGCTCTTAAAATTTCTGTTTGCTTGGTTTTCTTATTGTTGTGTACTGTTGTTTGGTGCTTTGTGATATTGTACTAGGTTCTATTGTCATGTGGGTATATACGAGCATGATAATGCATGCTTATAATCATGTATATTTCCGCTTCTTTAATCAGAAGACTAGAATGAAGTAATTTTGTTTGTATTATTATTATCTTGCTTTTTACTTAACATTTTGAAAACTATTCCCTTGCCTTTGTAGTTTCCCTTTACAATTTATAAGCAGTTCATCGATACGTATGATTAATATTTTTGCTTTTAAATATTAAGCATACTTACATAATATTTATACTTTAGCATGTGTTGCTTTATCTCTTATTTAAATAAGTTAAAAAAAGATTTTGTGGTTGCATTCAAATAAAAAAAAGCAGACTTAAGTTGTATATTTGTATGGTGGATTATTGAACCAGCTGTTAATAAAGATTTACCAACCATGACATTCCAAAATAATAACAACTACATAATATTAATATACATATATACATACATATTTATATGTATGTGTAATATCAATATATTTTGTATAAGAGCATTCATGTGCCACCCAGGGTGCTGCTAGTAATTTGTTAAAAATTATTTCCTCATAAGTTAAGAAGGAAACATGTGTGATTTGCTCACTTAAATATTAAATACACAGTGGGTACTCATATGTATGTATATAATTTTATTAAAGTTTTACTCTTAATGAAATCCTTTATTTAAGATTAATATATTGTTGTTGTTATTTCTGCAACATCAAGCAGATGGCCGTCTATTTCGTTATATGTATGTGTTCTTTTATTGAAACACAAGCAGTAATTAAAAGGAAACAACAATTAATTAATGTGATTTTGAAGTTTTAAAAATTATAAAAAATAAAAATAATTTAATGAAAATTAAATTTAATGAACTCGAGCCGAAATAAAAGAAATATCAAAGAATTATAAAAAATTTAACTTTATAAATGCAGGATTCATAACAGATGGATTATCTTTTGTAGGCGATTTTTTGCCTTTTGTAACCAGACACCGAAAATAACGGGTCCGGAAAAAATAACGGAAATAATCAAGATGCGTGATTTATAATTAAATTCGTTAAGGCCGGGTTATAACTTTTATATTCGACCTTTTAAAATAAATGGCAAAAGTTAATTTAATGCAAACCAAAGAAGCTGAAATATGAAATTCACTGCTTTAGTTCGTATTCAACATATTCAATTTACAATTCAATTAAAAATTTATAAAATATAGTACTCGTCTATAAATTAAAGAAAAACAATCTTAAAAGTTATTAAAATGAACCACAAGCAGGACATAAAATGCATTTTAATGTGCCAATTGTTTAAAAATATTATCTAAATTAATGTATTCAACACGCAAACCCATTAGCCCGCAACACATTAAATAATATATTCGACTAAAAAGAAGGAATACAGCGGACCTGAGCCAAAGACACGAAGGAATAATGCCAACTTAATACATAAATTTAACAAACGCTAAACAATTTTCTTTCGACTCTGGCTGGACTAAATAATTCAAATTCATTAAAAATACGTTTTCTTCAGTGGTTCAAAATATAAATTTCATGAAGTTAATAGTGGCAGCCAGCTTAGATTTAGAAGAATCATGAAGAAAAAACAATAGTCTCTAGAAAATTAACAAAACACACAAGGCACGGTGTAAAAAGTTGTCATTCCATCTCCGGTGTTTCATAGTTACAACAAAAAAAACAGAAATCTACCATAAAGGAGAAATGACAACAACAACATACTTTGCTGGTATTGTCAACCAACAAAAAAAAGTAACAACAAATTTGTAGTAATACAAAATTTGTAATAATAATAATAAAGAAGAATACACACACATTGTTAACGTAAGTAAATTTCGTTCTAACAGTCATCCCTAAATACCGACGGTAAGCGTTTTTTAAATGTCAAAATTTCTCATGCTCATACATTTTGTATGGAGCATACCGAAACAACGCGGCGGCAACGCTTTGCTATTGGAAAATCCGATTTTGACAAGGCGTTTCACAGATAGTTGCAAAAGAATACAACACAAAAAAAAGAGAAATAAAATAACAATGTCCAGATGTTACAATAAACAGGGTCTTTTTATTTATTTGTTTGATAACCCTGTTTTTATTGTTTTGACATAACGTTGACGTTCCGCTTTCCGTCGATATTTAGGGATGGCTGTAACTCATAACATGTAATAAGAAATGTGTTTAATTCCCGAAGTCTATTTCTCAATAAATGGTGAGTTAAATAGATGATGATTACAAGTAGATCTTGGACAACAAACATTGCTGGTGACGCCCTTGGCAGGGTTAAAAAATGCATTCCAGTGTGCCAATTGTCTAGAAAAATATAACTTTACTTTAAATAAATGAACTCAAGCCAAAATTATAAGAAATTTCCTCTAATATTTATAAGAATCATTATTGGTCTAAGTTTAAGTTAAGGTTTTTTAAAATACTACTGGGTAGCAATCGATATATTTTGTTATTTATGAAGCCTTAAGGTACGGTCACATTTGGCAAATGTTTACTCAAAAAAGCGTAACCATTTGTTTTAGCAAAAATTTGTTTGATGTTGTTTACTCTTGCAAGAGTTTTGCAAGATCAAACAGTTTAAATAAATAAAGATCAAATAAATTAAAACTATATATATGTTCTTCTTTGGCCTAAATAAGTAAAGAATATTTAAATAAATAAACGAGTTCAAATACATGTTATTTAGTGGTTACGTCTTTTTCGGCAAACATTTGCCAAATGTGACCGTACCTTTAAATTGAAATTTATATCGGTGGATTTTTCATCAAGTTTACAGATTTAGTTTTCTTTTCATTTCATTTCATTTCATTTGAATTTAAGCGAGCTGAGTAACTTTATTTAATTTATTTTTTTAAGTAAAAAAATCCAGGGGGCTTATTCTGTATTGCGATGCGAAAGTCAAAGCGATGCGCAAATGAATTGCGATCCGAAAGCTATTTGGTATTCTGTAAGACTTTCGCATTCGCAATCGAAATTAATTTCAGTTATGTGGCAACACTGTTCCAAACTAAAGAAATAAACTTAAAATTTTTTTGGTTTGTGATAAGTTTTACATGTTAAAAAAAATTGCTGGTTTTAACTATTAAAAATATACTCGTATACTTTAATTTACAAAAAAAAAAAAAAAATTGTGTTATCGCAAAAATGGATTCTGTTGCACTATATATTTATTTTACAGCTTTATAAAAAATTTTAGGTTGACTATTTCAAATTGAGGTGTCTTGGTGGTCTTATTGTTCGTCTCCCTGGATGAAATTTAATTATTAAAAGCAACAATAAGTGCTTTGCGAATGCTGTTTTGCCATCGAATGAATTTTGCTATTTTTGACATTGTTTTCGCAATTAAGAATTCTAACTTGCCAGCTTTTCGCATTTCCCAGCAAGTACTTAGTGTTGTCTCAGCTGCTTCATTTTAAATCTACAATGCAAAATTTCCTTGTTATCTCAAAGACTATATTATCTCAATGTAAACGTATCTAGTACTTATACTCATATTATTTCGTTTACACTTTAACAAAACCTTTCAAAAACTATCAAAACTATAGTGCATTATTCCGCTATCATACAATTTGGCTTAAAATTCAAAGAGTTGCCGAAATGTTAATCCCCCCGTATTCACAACAAAGCTAAAAAAAACAACAACAAGTTTCAAGTACTTGTATTTTTTATTGTTTTCTGCCATACCACTTGAGGTTGCACCACACTGCTTGCAGATTTCAAAAGCTACAAATAACAAAAACGCCAATATTTCCTGTAGAATAAAAAAAATCATAAACTAAAAATCCTTATGAACCAAAAACAAAAAAACCAAAACACAAGAAACCACTTTATTAAACAAAATTTTTATTTACTCTTGAGCTGTATGAATTGTAAAAAACCACTAAGCAGCAATATGTTACATGATCAAAAAGAGAAAAAAAAAAAACTATACAAAAATATACACTTCACTCTCTACATTATAAGTGTCTTAACAAAAAAGGAGGAATGGAAATAGTTATAAAAATACAATAAAGAAAAAAAAAGTGAAAAAATATTGACAAAGACAACCACTACTTGTGCCATATGTACCAGTCATGAGATTATGGTTAGCAAGCAGTAGACTTTACGAAAAGAAAAAAACCAGAAACGAGGAGAAAAAATATTGTCAGCTTTTGTAATATTTTTGAAAAAGAACAAAAAAAAACACTAAAAGAAGGACGAAATATTTCAATAATAAAGCATCTTAATAATATTTTATTGGTAGTAGTGATTGGTGGCAGGATTTTAGATTATTAAAGTTATGAAATTTCTTGGGGGGAAATAAGCTGTTTCTAAGTTTATTAAAGATAACGCTAATATAACCAGCCACTCTTAAAACGATGGTTAGCTTATTTATATAAAAGCTTGGAAGATATGAGCCATAAATTTCTAATAAATACTAGGCTACCTTGATAGCAAAACTAGAAGCAGGAATTAAATGCAGAACCAAACTTTCCGTTCCACTGTCTGTGAATGGGAATGTTTAATATATCCAGGGGGGTTGTTGTGTGTTGCGATTCGAAACCAAACGTTTTCAAAATACAATGTAATAATTATAAAAATTCGAATGATTTTTTTTTCGTATCGAAATACAAATTAACCCCACAGATTACCTTTGAATGAATGTGTTCCATCGCTTTCAATGTGCAAGAGATGGTTTATGCGGTCCAGAAGTGATTATTTATTTATTTATTGAATTTTTCATTTCCTGTACAACAAGACTAAGTCTTATATTTATAGTACAGAAACGCATTACAATTTGATCATGAGCATGAATAATTACTGCTTCAGAATGGTGACACTTAAGACAAACATCGTCCAGGCCAGCCAAAAAAGGCCAAGAATTGAAGGCAGTATTACCTGAAGATTGTTATCATTTTCAACAAGAGTTTGCTAAATCATTGGTAGCAATTTTTAAACGTTTGCGAACCGAATTATTCCTCCAAAATCAAAGAATTTGGCTACCATATGAATTAAAGCCTACAGACCTTGAAAGACGATTTTGCATTTTCTTAATTATAATTAAATGCTACAAAAAGAAATCATTTTTTCACCAAATCATTGCTAACTATGAAAAATTTATCCAATGCGATAATTTAGAGTGTAAAATATTGTATGTGTAGCCCGGTAAATCAGTCGAATTGACAACAAAATCAGAAATTCAAGGCCCTAAAGTAATTCTCTGTGTTTGGTGAAACCAAAAGGATGTTAGCTATTATGAGCTGCTGAAGTTTGGCCAGACCATCACAGGGATTCTGTGCCGAATGCAGCTGATTCTTTTAAAGCGAGCATTGGCCGAAAAACGTCCAGAATCTGCGGCCAGATATAAGAGCGTAATAGTTAATCATCACAACAGTTGGCCCCATGTTGCAATACTGATGAAAACTATTTAGAAAGTAGTGTTTGGAAAGTTTTGGCTCACCCGCCTCATAGTCTAGACCTTGTCCCGCCCGATTACTATTTGTTTAGATTAATGCAGCACGCCCTTTCTTGGATATGCTTCAGGTAAGAAAGCTCCTTCTATATTAATAAATAAGGCTTGGTTATGTAACCTGGTTGGTTGTTGGTTTAAGTGGTTGTCTACTGCCTGACAGACTAGATCATATCCAGATGATATTATGCACTATAGCCAGCCTGTTGCGTTCAGGTATCCGATGAAATGTCACCATTTTGAGTCTAGTGTTTTGAAGAGCCGAACATTCACAGAGAAGATGAAATACAGTTTTTTCTTTCTCACGGTCCTGCCAACTGCCACAGTGATTATTGAAAGGAAGTCCGAGTCTGAATTGCATCAAGATCTTTTTTTAATTCTACTTAATTATTTTTTCTTTAAAAACCAAACTAACAATAAGTATTTCAAATCTTCTATCTAAGAAATTTTATTTATTTAGTCCAGCCAGTGCGGCACAAAAATTGTTTATCTGTTGTTGTTTCTATGTATTAAGTTAGCATTCTTCCATCTTGTATTTGGCTCAGAGCCGCTGTATTGTGTTCAGATTCCGCCATCTATTTCTAGCCTTTTGCAAGTAGTGTCTGAAGCTTTCACTTTACAAGTTGTATTGCGACTAATACAGCAGTTGAGACATTTAAAGCCCGCTCATTACCGTATTAGTCCCTATGTCCAGGGACCCAAACCAGAGTAAAGTCAGTTAGACGACTCAGGATAGACAGTTTTTCTGTACATTGCCTGACTATAATAAATGTTATAGTATGTGATTTAAGTGACCTGACAGCCGCCTGGCTTTTGACAAAAATGTTTCATTGCCATAAAATTCTACATGCTGCTCTAATCGCCACTATCTCAGCCTGAAATACATTAGATTTATTTGGGAGTCATACTAAAAGTTTGCAACGGAGTTCAACGCATAAGACGCCGCAAGCAACGCCACACTACCTCTTTGTACAAACAATCATGTGACCCCCTCTCCAGTAACGTCTACACGTAGAGAAAAATATAGTTGTGCAACCATTCCAAGAATTTTACAATTTTCTTTAAATATTATGATCCCTGTATTTATTTATATGATAGCGGCAAACCATAACATGGTTAAGTTATGAAAAAATATATATATATATGATTATAGTAATTATAAAAATATTATACCATATTATGTTGTTCTTAATCATAATCGAAGAACAATATAGTTATTACGATGAATGAATTCATCATAAACATGATTGCCACAAATACATACATAGTTATTAGGTAATCATATGAATCGTAACTTAACCATATTATGGTTACCACAATCATATGAATTAGTACAGCGACCAAGACATTGTTAAAAAATTTATAAAAATGGTAACATTGTTGTGGTAAACATATACAACATGTAATATTTTCTCTGTGTGTGGATGTGACTTTAAACATCTTATCAAAGAGTATGAGTTCATGTTTGGTGCAATGAAGGGAGAACCCAGTAAAAAATGTGCTCCAAAAGTAGCAGGTTTTATGTATGAATTCATACTTCAAATCGCTTCAAACCTGTTGATGGGATACATGATTTTTGTATAAGTTGTTCCCGGTTTCGAGGACTACTTTCTGCTGCCAATAAGCGCTTCTTCTAACCTAATCAAACATGCAAATAACGCACTTTCCTAAAGTGTTTTAGGTCACTTCGCGCACACCAATCAAAGAACAAATTTTATCTGAATGTTTTTGCTTACGAAAAATTCATAGTAACTGAGAAGCGCGATATTCGTTTTGTAATTGACTTTCGTTGTCATACGTAAACATGTAGACTATAATCTGATTTTTGTTTTTTCGCTTTAAAACTTTCTTTGTTGTCAGCACTAAAAAAGCATCTTTTTTGTTATTTTATTCGTAAGCATTTACTGCTCCAAAAGAGCGCTTTAATTAAAGAGCTCGATTATGTGCTTTTTCTCTTAAGTGCTTCAAAAAAACAGGAATTTTTTTACTGGGAAGTAAATTGCAAGCCTAAATCAAATGATCTCTCAATATAGTAGATAACTACCTGTAGAGCTGTTTCAGTGGATATGCAGCAAACGGATATTACGGCATGATAGATTTGTAGATACAAGGACTTAGTAACAGTATCTATCGTGTAATCACTTTCTCTTCTAGGACTTCCCAAAGGCGTTGAATAGGGTTTAAGTCCGAAGTGTAACTAAAATAGTGAGTTTTTAATAATTTGAGTGTTTAATAAGTCAAATATCTTTTTGTGGTGTATCTGTCAAGTTTGCTGATTTACATTTATGGCTAAAAAGCCGATGTGAAGAGAATGCTTCGAGAAATAAAAATCACCGTCTAGCTGAGTTCAAGTATAGTTTCATTCTAGTTTTATTTTCTAATTTCTCTTGCTTATATACTAATTACAAACTATTTTCTTGTTAATATTTTCACACATGTTTTCCATATTCTTTCTACATGTTCTGCTTGGGTGTTCTCGATACTCTGGAATGTTATTTGAGTATGCAGTTTTAATTGCACTTTTATTTGTCAACCCAACTAATATTTCTTCAAACTCATAAGTTGATTTTTGGGTTATTCTTGTAACCTAAATCCACCATGTGTTTTGAATGTGTTTATGAGTTTGAGTCATCCTTCATGGCATGGCGTGTATACATTACAAGTGCTTGGGTTCATTGTATTGCTTGAATTAACATAGAAAAGACATTTCTTTTTTAATATTTCTACAAAATCCACAAAGCTCATTTTTCCATTTTTCCAAAAGCTACATTCTGAGCTAATTGATGACCAAAATGTCTTTTCTTTGCTCCTACATATAAACCACTAAACAAATTTCTATAGATTATTCTATAATTAATATTATTCGTAGACTATTGATGTGGTCTACATATTGTTAACTTTGCTTTTTTTAATTTTCAGCATTTAATTGTTGCAACTAATCAAAGGAATCAAAGGAATGTTTAATCAAATAAAAATCTTAAATCAAATATAAAGCCCACTTGCCTACTTGCCATTTCTTAATATAATATTGTCACATCTTGATGATAAGATATGTGAAATAAACGCAGACACCTTTTTTCTTTGTTTAAATGTTGACACTGTTAAACATCTATCAGTATTAAAAAATAGCACGTACTTGTACTCATCAGCACCAGCTGTACCATTGTCATCGGCAACAAACGTGATCTTCATCATCAGCAGCATTATAATCGCAATCATCATCAGTATCGACATCATTTCTGTTCCAAACGACATTAACATAAGGGTATGCAGGAAGGAAGGAAGGAAGGAAGTAAGGAAAGGCAAAGGAGGAGGTGGGTTTCAACATTGGTACTTGTATTCATATTGTTGAAAATCCGTATCATATTATAACAATGTCATCTTAAAGATTTTTCGTATGTATGTTGATGACTAAACACTACTTATGTTCAATATTGTATTGTGTTGTGTTGCTTTGTATTGTAATGTATTGTCTTGGCTTGTCTTTGCATTGTATTATTATATTGTATTGTGTTGTATTCTAGAGTAAACAATACACTAGTTTCTTAACATACATCGGTGTATTTGAATAAAAAATTTACTTAAACCTTATACAAATACATACTTTCGAATTAACATTTACATACACCCACCCATATGTAACACAATTTTAATATTTCGACATACATATGTACATCACATCACATCAGTTTCATTAAATATTTAAACAAAAGAAAGAACCCAAACGTAGGCAAACAATTGATGAAGCCTGCCTTTATTGTTATTGTTATTATTAAACTATTTGTAACAACGGACATGATACTCTGTGAAATGGGAACAAACATCAAGTGTTTTTTTTATATAATACCTTTGAAATTCGTACCTTTGATTCTATGACTTTTAAATGACGTTTAAAGACACAGATGTTTAAGACTGGTATTTGTAATATATTTAAACTGTTTTGTTAAACATTGAGATTTTCTAAGTTTGGCAGTTATTAAAATGTTCTAAGAAATATTTAATGAGCTACACAATGGCAGCAATCATATCAATGTCAAATTTAATAATAACACTGTGCTACAGTAACTAATAAATTGTTAAAATTTTTGTCAACAATACCACCTCGCTTTAACTTTCCTTTGAAAATAGCTGAATATTGTTCACTTGGCCAAAGCTGGTAGACAATTAGATTAGGAATCATTTATTTTCTATAACATCATATCAATCCATTTGACAGAGTGGCATCTAATAAGAACAAGTAAAGCTTTATGCAGGCATTCTTTGAATGACGATAAATGAATTCAAATGAAACAGTTTCCTCATATGGGCTGGCCAGATTTTAACAGCTCACAATCTATAGGACACTTTTAGTCTCACCAAAATACAGAGCATTACCTTAGGCTTTGGCCGGGTCATCGTAATGGATCAAGTAATGATTCGGTGCAAAAATTATTTTTTAAATAACTTGCAGCATTTCGATCATGCAAAATCGTTTTTTAAAGTCTCTACAATATATATAGTTGTGCATATTTACCACAACTATTTCCATATTTTTAAAAATTGTTTTTAAATATTATGGTTACTGTAATTAGTTATACGATTTCTGCAACCATAATATGGTTAAGTTAATATTAATATAATTATAGGAATTATATATATGATTATAGCAATTATGTAATGTTTATGGTGATCAGCTTTATGATGAAAGATTATACAATATTGTGTTGTTCTCTATCATATCTCTGTATCTATGTATATACAAATGGATTCATCATAAACATGATTGCAACAAATATAAACATAGTTACTACAATCAAATTAATGATCAATCATATTAATGATTGTAGTAATCATCTGAATCGTAACTTAACCATATTATGATTACTGCAATCATATAAATAATTACAGTGACCATAACATTATTAAAAAACTTGTACAAATGTTGACATTGTTGTGGCAAGCATGGACAACGTTGTAACGAACCTTTCTTGCTGGGGTATAACTCGCGGTTGTCCAACGTTCTGTCACAATAAAATTTTATTTATTAGTGACCTCTTAAAATAAAACACGGCTTGCTCTTCGAATTTTATAATTATACTTTATTTACACTGAATAAAATACACTAAAATATTTCTATTGCAAACGCAGTTTATCTATTCCAACCGCCGGGTATCGTTAAGAAAGTAGTGGTAGTTGGTAGTAATATGATCTCAAATAATGCCACATGGAACTAACACTGGAGGATGAATCCGTAGTAAAACCCCGGAAACACGATTCCAGTGTAGCGCGCAGCAGTGAAACCGTAGTAAAACCCCGGAAGCACTACTCCGCTCAAATCACGCCCAGTGAAGCTAGCACTTGAGGGTGAATCCGTAGTAAAACCCCGGAAACACTTCTCTCCTGCAGCTCGTAATGGTGAAACCGTAGTAAAACCCCGGGAACACCATTACGCTCGGCTTGTGGTGACTGGTTCACAATGTGGTCATAGATAAGGCCCAGTGAAGCTAGTACTGGAGGGTGAATCCGTAGTAAAACCCCGGAAACACTACTCCAGTGTAGCGCGCAGCAGTGAAACCGTAGTAAAACCCCGGAAACACTACTCCGCTCAAATCACGCCCAGTGAAGCTAGCACTTGAGAGTGAATCCGTAGTAAAACCCCGGAAACACTTCTCTCCTGCAGCTCGCAATGGTGAAACCGTAGTAAAACCCCGGGAACACCATTACGCTCGGCTCTGATCTGTTCACAAATGCGGTCGCAAATAAGCTCCAGTGACTACCAGCCCTTGAGAGTGAAGCCGTAGTAAAACCCCGGAAACACTTCTCTAGCGCAGTTGGCAGTATAGAACCTACTATGCAACCACAATTTGCCTACAGTACCACTAACTACCAATTTACTACCACTTACCTATTACGAAACGCACACCACAACTGATGAAAACAGACTGTCCCTCTTACAGATTTTTGTTCTGCTTTTATACTTTTCTAGTCGTATGCATTTCTATTAGATGGTAACAGGTTACCAACAACACAGCTGATTATGACAACTGCACTAAACGTCGTCATTCCTACCCGCCGCAAGGGGCGCTAGTGTGTATGGGCTGTTGTTCTTGCTGCCACTAGATGGCACCAAAAATAATTTATGGAAATAGAACACAACCCTGAAATACTAATAATACTAAAGTAATATGTAATATTGCAATATAAAGGTATAATTCAATTGCAACTACAATTAATGGAAAAATTCAATAAGAATATTCTTATTACTAATAAACTATAATCTACAATTCATGAAAATAAATGAAATAAAATTACCATATTGGTATAAAACAAATGCAAATTTTACCGTTAATTCATAAAATAAATCTTTGATAATTATCATATGTTGGTGTACTGGTGGAAACGAGGGTTCCCGACTTCCATCGTCACAACGTTGATTACTCTTACAAAAGTTTTGCAAGATCAAACAGCAACAAACAAAATAAAACTAAATATTTATTGTAACCTGTGTTAAATAAATGAAGTTTTTTTTTAATAAATTTAAAAGTTCAAATATATTTTATTAAGTGTTTACGTTTATTTCGGCAAACATTTGCCAAGTGTGACCGTACCTTAAGTTCTTTTTAATAACAATTAAGAGTAACAACAGCTGTTAAACGTAAATACTTATAATGATGTATAGAATATTAAACAATTACAACAAATTAATGGCAACAGATTCGCAATATATTTCCCTATACGGTTTATAATTTCTTTGTTTTTATATATGTTCCAAAATGCACATAAGTACATTTATGCGTTAACAATTGATCCAGCTATCATTAATTAATGAGCATTGAGTAGATCAGTGGCTACTCCGTGCTATAACTATGTATGTATATCTGTGTATATGTGCCAATTAAATGACTGACTGGGCGAGCATCTCATAAGTCCTTCATTTATCTAGCAATTTATTTATTCCTTTTTGGTTACATTTTTTTCTTTTTGTTTTTGCCAAAATTTTCACATTCTTGTAACCACTTAATTGTGAAAAATGTGCTGGCAATTTATCATTAATTAATGTGTACATTCGCTGGCTCATTCCGTTTATACGTGTATCATTAGGATGACGCTTATTTGGAACTTTTCCGATTCATCGATACAGCCAAAGTCTAAACAACGTCATCTAAAAATCAAATGCAGAGTTCCTGTCTTTCATTTACTAGCAGTTGTTTAAATATAAAAATTTTCTGAAAGCTGTTCGATTATAAAAAAAACAGCTAAATGGGAATTACTATGGGGACGAGTAAATTTATATAAAATAAGAATGCAAAATAAGATACCACCCTAATGTACATACATACATCATTCTGCACACAACATGTTGTTGCAATTATTGTTGGTGATTGTGAAAATGTTAAACGAAAAATCATGCAATTAAAACGAGAACAACAACTAAAGAAAAAAAGTAAAAAAAAAATATATATGTATAGACACACTTAAACTTAAATAAGCTCGACCAGTATGGAATAAAAAATGAAAGGATAACGAACATGAACATGAACATTTTTCATCTTTCATTTTCCCAGCTGTTGGCCTGTGGTTGTTATTTGTCGTATGGGTTACGAGCAGCACGAATATTGCAAATACTACCACATTAAGAATATAATGCACTCAATCATTATGCTCATTGACACCATATGAATCCTACGAGCTGTGTTGCAAAAAGGCAGCACACACACCTACACTCAAGTACATTAAAACAAGGGAGTCATAGATACAGACAGACCAACAAACATAGATAGATAGATTTGTAATATATTACTTGGCTTATGTTGTAGAATATTTCTATGCTTTTTGTTTGTTTGTTTTTGATTTTCCTTTAATACAAGTCTCTAATGGCAGATCAAACCAATAGAGAGTTGTTGATGGCGAGAAAATAAAATACTGGGGCATTACAGAAATAAAATGTTTATAGAAATGGCATTTTAAGGTTAAAGTATACATGAAATAACGAACGTTGTATGGGAAATAAGTACGAAAATTATCAGAAATGAAATGAGACTTAAATATACGAGGGCGGTTCGGAAACTTCTTATATGAAAGTTTGGACTAATTATGGGCCGACCATTATAAAATTAGCCGTCATCATTTCTATCATCCTTTCTATATACATATATGAAACTTGTTTTTCTTAATTTTTTTGGATACCCACAGTTTTAAGACATTTATGGTCGTTAAAGTGATTTTCAGAAGTGGGTCTTATATGGAAGCTACGCCTAATTATGGACCGATCTTACACGAAACATATTTGTGTTCAATATTATTTGGATACCGACATTATTAAAAGAGTTATGCTATTTATAATGATTTTTGGAATTGGTTCTAATATGGGAGCTATGATCAATTATGAACCAACCTTCACAAAATTTGTAAATGTAATTTGGCTTCATTTACCACTCATTTGTGATGAAATTTCTTTGGATACTTGCAAAATTCAAACATTTATGATCGTTAAACTCCTATTTCGGGAGAACATTTGTATGGGGGCTAGGTAAAATAATGGACCGATTTCCACCAGTTTCAATCCCATCCGTCCTTGGGGAGAAAAAATATCACGTATCAAATTTTATTGCAATATCTAGAAAATTGCGACCTGTACTCTGCGCACAAGCTTTACATGGACAGCCAGCCAGCCAGACGGACGGACATCGTTAAATCGACTCAGGAAGTGATTTTGAGTCGATTGGTATACTTTAAGGTGGCTGTTGCACCAGTATTAATGGTCGTTACAAACATCAGCACAAATCCAATATACCCTCCCCACTATGGTGGTGTAGGGTTTAACAACAAAAACTATAAAGTTTCGCTATTTTGAGTGATTTATTTTTAAAAATAAAATATAAATAACAATTTTGTTTTTTGATTATATTAACTACTTATTTTCGGTATCTGATTACTAGTGCAGAATATAACAAAGATGGTAGCTTCTTTCGACCAATACGTAATTATTGCTAAGTTTTCCTGAAACACTTCTGAACTAACACAGAAAGAGAAAACTAGTTTTTCAAAAACATTTTTATTTTTCAATATAATCTCCTGAAACTTCATTACACTTAGTTCAACGCTTATCTAGAAATTCTATCCCTTGATTAAAATAGTTTTCCTCAAGGTATTCAAAATAGCGGTTCACAGCTGTAATTAATTACATCTTCAATAGGGAAAAGTCACTGGGAGCTAAATCAGTAGAATAATGTGAGTGCTCAAGCAACTCGACTTTAATTCGCGAATTGTAGGCATTGTTAAAACACTCTTGTGCGCTGGTGCGTTGTCTTAATGAAAAATTATTTTTTTTTTATTAAAAAAATTTTCCCAAAGAAGAAATGAGCGAAGTTAAACTTACTCTCTCAGAAGCTCTTAAAATCATTTTTTATAATTTATTGAGTAAGAAATTCTTACTTTATGTCCAATTTGCTCTTAAATCAAGAAGATAACTCTTAAAGCGAAAATTAACACTTATTTTTACTTGAATTAAGACAAACAAACTTATATTTTGCGAAAAAATTGGAGCAATAAAATTTACTCTCGCAGTTGCTCTCAATATTGTAACGTGTAGTTACAAAAACAACCCTCATGCTTATTTTTGCCAGGCCTGGAAAATTCTTGTCTATCATGTCAAAATCACCACTTCTGAACCGCTCAAATCATCTCTAGTACGTTGAACACGTTCACCATAAGCTTCGCTGAACACTTGGTGTGCAAAAGCTATACTTTTTTCCAATTAAAGAAGTAAACCAAAACTTCCAGCACATTAAGCTTTGTTGCCACAAATTTCAACATTTTTGAAGCAAAAAAAGCTTTGTTGTTTACACTATAATGTTCAATAACTTAGTGAGAATAAATGATAGATATATGACCTTCAAAATTATATAAACGTTACGACGGACAAAAACATCGATACGCCATCTGTTCTAAATACCGCATTTTAAAATTATACCTACACCCAATAAAAAACTTGTTATAAATGTAATGATTTGGCAAGCAAATAGCAGAATTGCTTCGTGTAAATTTGGACTAACCAAGTGAGAATAAAAGACAGATATGTTACCTTAAAAATTACAGATAAGTTACTACGGACAAAATCGCATTCAGAAGATACAAGGTTTTTGTCTACAGTTATGAATTTGGCATTTTAAAGTTATAAAGTCAGTAAAAAGCTTGACATAAATGTAATAGTTTGGCAAGCAAGCTGTGGATATTTATATAACAGAAAGCCTGCAGACACTACTGCTGCCTTTTATAAGATTTTGCTCTCTTTCATTATTAAAAACCTCCAAGGGATTGGTAACGAAGAAATCAGATCGAAGTAATAGAAAAAAAAATATATGAACACCCCTAGTTATTCCCAGCTACGGCTATTTGAACAATAAGCGCAGTGGTACTTTGCTTCTGGAATAAATGATTTAGAATAGGTACACAGCACGGATCGAAATGTTGTACAATAGCGTATGCGATCAATCAAAATGGATTTTTTGGAAGAGGAATTGAATTTTAGAGACTAAACTTTTAGCTTTTCTCAAATATTAAGAAATGAGTAGCAATTTTTAGTTTAAAATTATACAATCTCTTTACTTAACCGATTACATACTATGAGCAAATCTAAATGATTTTTTTTCTCTTACAGATAACAGGAAATGGCCTTAAAGGAATTATTGTTCTAGTTTTGTCAATGCTGAATTTTTCTTCACTGCACTTTCTGTATTTTCTATATTTTTTCTATATTCTATTAATTTTTCCTTTTGCAGTGGATTTTGCATTGTTTACCAACTACACATACTCGTGCATATGTTTAAATATGAGACACAACCCATATTTAACACATGACATGTGAAGGATAAATTTGTTGGTGTGCGTGTATACTTATACAGATGATGTTTATAAATATATAAAAGGTGATCTATTTAGACATTTTTTTTTGTTCATGTCTTTGTCATACTGTTATCTTATTACATATTATTATTCAGTATAGTTGGATAATTCATCATTAAACTATTCAGCTTTATTACGAAAATTAGCCCACTGTGAGCTATGTTTTTGTGCCTAATGACTTTATTGAAAATCATTTTGTGGAAAAGCTAATTTTTTGTTGCATTCCAACCTACAGTCAGGGTCAACATTGTAATAAAATTACCCCCTGGCCCACGATGTCGAACGATAACGTTCGCTTAAATAAGACTTAAGACACAAACTTTTTTTCGTATCGATTTTTTTACTCAATCAAGTTTGTTTATTCCACAATCAAGTTTGTGTCTTAAGTCTTATCTAAGCGAACGTTATCGTTCGACATCGTGGGCCAGGGGGTTAGTATTAAAAATTAAATGTAATTTATTGTTCTTTTGGACAATAATAAAGATTCCGACATCCAGTTCTATGTTAAGTGTTTTATTTCAAATTAAAAATGCTCTAATTGAATCACCTTTTTTGTGTGTATATAGTTTTAAATTTACATGCATTAAGATTAAAACTTATTTTATATTATATTTTTTCACTTGAATGGAAATTCACTCATTTTTAATAATGAAGAAAAAAAGATTATACAATTTATCTGCTGCTGTTATTCATTTTACTGACAATGATGTTGCAGTTGCTGCTGATGTTTTTAATTTCATATTTTATTTGTTAAAATTTTCTCTGCATTTTTATATTTTCTATCTTAATATTAATATTTACCAAGTATTTTTATTTCTTTATTTTAAATAAACTGAATTTTATTTTATTTATATAAATATGTAAAATTATTCAATTCAATTCAATACAAAACCATTAAAGGTGAGCCAACAATGCCAGCTTTAATTGAAAACTACTATAAATTTTAATATAAAATAGTTTTACAAATTGAAAATTAAAATAAGGTTTCTTGTTGAACTATATATCAAAACAACAATACTTTCGGATGTGCTGTACCCGATTAAACCTGTTTTTTTTGCACACATCAGGACTTATTTGCTTCCATACTTTCAGTAACTGAGCTGATCTTTGAATGCTCTAAAAAGCTCATCCCATAAATGCTCGATTACGTTAAGGTCTGGACTTGCGCAAGTGTTTTCAGGACTTTAAGACAATTATGCAACAACCAGTTCTTCGCTATCGGTAATGTGTGCTTCGGGTCATTGTCCTGGTAAAATTTAAAGTTATTGGCAATCCCCAAAGGGGATAATTTTTTCTTTCGGATTTTCATAGGTGCTCAATCAAAATTTAAAAGCTCATAGGGTAAAGTATTTTTGTTTTTTTTAAGAATTTTCGGAATATGTTTAGAGGTCGCGCAAATGGAGTTTTCATAAAAAAACCGGAGTTTTCGGCCTTTTTTTAAACTTTACTCATAACTTTGTTAAGGTGCTATCACACGGGATGTATTTTACATATGTACTATCAAATTTTCCATCTGTAAAAGTTGTACACATCGTGTGAGACATATGAAACTTTGCATGTGTAAAATACATGTGGAAATACATATGTAATTTTTTCGATTAGAACACGCTCTATTTTCATGTGACAAACATAAATAAAACAGCTGGTTTGTTTTGAAAAAAAAATTGTTTGAAAAAATATATTGTAAAGAAAATTAAAGAAAATTGATAATGAACATGGACAAGCAAGTATTTTTCGATTTTCAATAAATTAAATTATGTTTATTATATTCAATTCTTGAATTTTATATACGTTAAAAACTCAGCTTTTGTTTACATTTATAGGTTATGTCATACGCAAAAACATAAGCAGGTGTGATAGCAAAAATTATGAATCGTATGTAAAATGTAAATTTTGACATACATACGGAATTACATATGGGTAAGAAAAGTGACAGTACATATGTAAAATACAACCCGTCTGATAGCCCCTCCTGAGGAAACAGTTTTAAAGAAAAGTATCCAAGCTTTATTCCTGCCTGTGTAAAAAACTTATAAAAAGTTTTGGTGATGAATTTAGTCATTTACATACCCTAAATTTCTATTTTTCGGAATTTTTTCAAAAATTTTGTAATAAAGCTTTACAACTTTTTAAGTTTAAATGAAAACGAAAAAATAACTAATGATGCAGTTTGAAAGACAAATTAATGCTAATTAATATGAATAAACAAGTTGTCTAGAATAGTCTCTAAAATTCAATTCCTCTTCTAAAAATCCATTTTGATTGATCGCATACGCTATTGTACAACATTTCGATCCGTGCTGCGTACCTACTCTAAATCGTTTATTCTAGAAGAAAAGTACCACTGCGCTTATTGTTCAAATGGCCGTAGCTTGGAAATAAATATATATAAATAAATTAAATATTTTTATATAAAATTCAAGTGACCTTATTGCTTATAAAAAGAAACTATTAAATGAATCAAAAATTTTTAAATTTGTTCTTACCGTTCCTGAGTTATACCCGTTTTTATATTTATACCCAGTATATGATATTATAAGCTGTTTGCCAGTTCACCAATCATACCCAATCATCAAAAAAAAAAAACTTTTCTTCTGTGAAAAATCATTTATTGAGGTTCTTGCGATGTAATTCTAAACCTTGCAATAAATTCTGGAAATCAGTTTCAGAAGTTGTAACACATCATTTACCACTTGTAATTGTTGAACTTGGAGTATCTGCAAGTTCTTTTGTCATTAAGCGCAAAGTTTTGGTGTCAATACGTTTATCAAAAAACGCTAAGGAGTTAAGTACCACTGTGCGAAGCTTCTGCAACTGCTTTATTAGTAATTTTATAACTATTCAATAATAGGCTTAGATCATTGAGAGGAGCGTATTGAGGGCACTGGCAGAGATACCAATCAGAGAACAGATTGATTGGTTAATTTCAGATTTTGAATACAATCACAAAAAACGAACCTCATGTTGACAACATAAATCACTTCCGTACAGCAATACATGTCATTATTCACAAAACGGAGTGTAACGAAAATGATGCTTGCATTGCATGTCTTGTACAAATGTAAACGTATACTCCCAAAAGCAACGTACTATTGGTACGAATGGTTAACGCTTGGTATGAATGGTTTCAATGCTGATTGTATAAGTTGTACATACTAACAAAAAATATCAAACTTTACTAGTTTACTGTCTCTCTGTTCTCTGATACCAATATTTAATATACATTCTTAAAATAAATGAACTAAATTCAAGCAAGGCATCAACTGTTGATTTGTCGATATAAGATTGCAACTGGTTTCGGAAAATGCATATTTTTAAAGAATAGATAATTTTCATCATCAAGCGAGCCCGATTTATAGCTCCTGGAGCTTTTACTGTTGGGTAGGGCATAGATTTATCAAAAGGATTAGACTCAGATGGAGTAGTTCTTTATAGTTCTCTCTTGGTTACGTGTCTTCAAGTTGGCCTTTAATAAAATTGATAAGTCTTCGCGTATTGGTTCCGGATTAATCTTTTCAACAATTTTGTGATTTATGCAGTCGGAAAAACTAGACTTGTTAATAGACTCCCACCTCTGCTGGAGTGTGGCGAAAATTTTTATTTGCGGTGATGTGCTATGTGGGATTTGATGATCCGATGAGTTAAAGAAACACGAACACACGGAAGTTTAATTAAAATACAATTCACTTTATTTTAAACAATAGTGCATAATTTTAACTTATTTTTAGTATTTAATAATAAGATTTAATGAACTGTCCGCGTTGTGTCCTGATAGCTTGGCTGCTGTATTTCAACTCTACTGTGTTCTATTTCTGTCTGTCTGATGTTCCTCTTCATTTCACACTAACTTCTATTCTCTTATTCCTGTCTCTCATCAATTCAATTTACTATCTACTGTTATTACATAAATTGGATATTTTTAATTAAATTCCAGGTTTTAAGTATTTCAAACACCCAACTATAAAAATTTATGGAAATATACAATAATTATAACGAAAAAAGTATCACCATTTTTAAGGTACAAACTATAAAAATAGTGTAACTCGGGAACTGTAGGACAAAATTCTATTTTTCTTTTTCCTAATTCTCTAGTACTTATCGGTATTCAAAATCGCGTCACTAGTTTTTATAACTTTCATATAAATTTGAAAAGTAATAAACCGTTTTTTACAGAATTTGTTAAAAAAAATTACAAAAATACTTAATATGTGGAATCGTAATGGACAAAAATATGGCCGGCACTTAAAGTTTTTACATATGAAAGTTTGGGAAATTATTTTTAGAAAAAGATACATGGTTTTATCCATTATGCCTTCTATAAAATGAAGATTTCCGACACCGAAAGCAGCCATGCAACCCCACATCACTGACAAGCCCCTGTGCTATACGTTTCATTAGGTTTGTGCCACACATAATGCCGGCCATCGATTCCAAATAAATTGAATTTGCTTTCGTTCGTGAAAAGAACCTGCAAATTTTTAAAGTGCTGATAGATTGAAAGTAAATTTTTAAAATCATCTTGCCCGACTTTGAATATAAGTCACTATATGCTACCAAAAAAAATGTAATAACTTTTTTCGTATTTAATGAATGTGGTTCATTTTTTTTTTTTTTTTTTTTTTGCAGATTGATTTTTAGATTTGACAAAAATAGATAACTGGGACACCGAAACAAGAATTTGGATTGTCCGCCGTTTTTACGCACTGGAGTCCGTAGTTTCGGTTCAAAGAGAGTATAGGCGATGGACTATAATGAGACTTGAAAACAATTTTGCCGAGCATGTGACAGTCAACAGAAACCCTTCAGTTCGAACGGAGGAAACAATCACTGCTGTAGCTGCTGCGATACAACACAATCCAAGAGTTTCGACAAGAAGCTTATCTGCTCTAATGGCTATAAGCAGACAGTCATTACAGTCAATTATGCACAAAGACTTGGAGTTATTCCCATATAAAATTCAAATGGTCAACAAACTGAACGCTGCAGACTTGCCGATTCGCTTGGAATTTTGCCAGAAGATGCTTCAAATGGTGGAAGAGTATGGAAACATGTTGAACTGTCTTTTCATGTCTGACGAGGCCCATTTCGATTTGAACGGCAACGTAAACATACAAAATTGTCGAATATGGAGTGCTTCCAACCCACAGCCACTCCATGAGACGGTATTGCATCCACTTCGTGTCGGTTACTGGAGACCGTTACTTGAGCATGTTGAGAGAGTTTTTCTATCCAGTATTACGCCGAAAGAGAATTCCTTTTAACTCTGTATGGTTTCAGCAAGATGTTGCACCTCCTCACATAGCCCAAACTGTTATGACAGAATTGCGACGAAAATTTCCGAATAAGCTGATATCCAGAATCTTCACATTCCGTTGGCCACCCAGGTCGCCTGACCTTACTGCACCTGACTTTTTCTTGTGGGGTTATTGCAAACAGGAAGTTTACAAAGCAAAACCAACAAATTTGAATGAAATAATAATATTCCTGTCTCAACTCTCCAAGCAGTAATGAACAACTTTGTGCTAAGATGCCGCACATGCATCAACGAGCGGGGGGGGGGGGCATTTAAATTCCATTATTTTTAAAACAAATTAAACTATATTTAATAAAATTGAATGAGCTTTAACATGAATAAAAGAAAAATGTATTCCATACACTGAAAAAAATTTATTTGAGTTTCTTAATGTAGCAATATTCATCAGCCACCCTGTAGTTATTTATGCAACAAGATATTATTATTGACCATGCATCATTTTTGAATTTATTTTCTTTATTATTATTCAAGTAATTTCAATAATATTTAATTTGTTTCTTTTTTTTCAGATATCTAAAACAAAAACATGAAACCTAAATCCCTTAAGAAATAGAACAATTCCTACACAAATACAGCTGCTATAACCTAAATTTCTAACAAAAACTAAACATACTCGTAATACAAATTGCAACCAATATACTTGCTTGCTACAAAAAGCACATAAAACTCTGTACAACCAAATAACTCTGCTTACTCTTAGCATGTCGTAACTTTTGCAGTAATTTGATGTCATAAAAAAAAATCAGCACAACACAAATAGCAACAATTTAAACAAGAAATTAAATGAATGTTTCAAATAAAAAGAAGCAAAAAAGAAACTAAAAATCAATTTTAGAACACAAAATCTCATCATATTCATTATCTCGCCTCATTGCTGTTGCATCATTTATGGGCCAGCATTTGGTGTGTGTTTGTGGCGGTTACAAACCCACATTAGAACAACCGCCTCCACTTGTTCTACAACTCGTTGGCTGTTCGTTTTTTTTTTTTTTATCTTTTGCATACATTTTTATGACCGGAACACAAAAGGCGTGCATGTATGACTTGACTGTCTAAGGAGCTGTGTGAGAGTGAGAAGAGGATTTTATTTATACTGCTCAGATTTGCAACAGTTTTCTAGCTATTTCTTTTTAGCCAACATAAATAAATACACACTGTCTGTCGGCTTTCTCTAGTTTTTATTTCTTTTATCATCATTTCCAGTCATGATTCTAGTTTTTTTTTTTTTGAAGCGATTTTTTATGTTTGTTGTTGTTGGCTTTATATTTTATTTTTCTTTATGGCTTTTTAACCCGAAGCTGTGTGTGTCATCTTTCATACTCACATACATACATATATACATTTGAAAACGAGTGTTAAAGCAACGTCAGAATTAACAACAAATACAAAAGCAACAGTGGCACAATACAAGTTTTTAACTTTTATTAATTTCATGATGATATTGTTTATTTTTGTTGTATTTTATACAAGTTTATGACTGGTACAACATATTTATACATACATACATATGTATGCATATTAGGTTGGTCTGTATTCAAAACTTTTTGCATTTTCGATGCTCCTAAAATCTAAAATTGTTTAAAAAAAAAGGATATGCTCAACATTTAAGCATAATCGTTTATTATGTTTCTACATTATTGTTTATATATAATAATAATAATTTAATCTTAAACAACAAATAATAATTTAATCTTAAACAACAAATATTGCTGATGACGCCTTCGGCAGGGCAAAAAAATGCATTCCATTGTGCCAATTAGTATTATTAATAGCCTGTTCAGCGATCTTAAACGATAACGTTCGCGTAGCTAAGACTTAAGACACAAACTTGATTGTGGAATAAACAAACTTGATTGAGTAAAAAAAATAGATACGATAAAAAGTTTGTGTCTTAAGTCTTATCTAAGCGAACGTTATCGTTCGAGATCGCTGAACAGGCTATAAATCAGACATGTGCAAACTGACACAAACGCATTTCAAATCAGTTTTACGAATTTTGCGACTGTGTTAAGTTGAACGGAGCAAGCAGAACAAAAGCAGAGAAAACAAAAGTAGTACACTGAGTAAAAAATTAAAATTAAAAAAATTAAAACTAAATCTTAAAAAAAAATCAAATATCAACATCTCCAATGATTATTTCCCCCAATGATTATTTGCCATTTACAAACATAAAAATTTCTTTATATTCGTCCATGGCAATTAAAATTTTTTTTTTTAGTGTAGTGTTTTTTATTACAAATAATTTTGCTTGCAGAGCGATACGGTGTTTCTTTGTCAAATGCAGAATAGCAACTGACTTTGAATCGGTAAACAAGCAGCAAGCTTTCGGACATGTTGGTGTGAAAAAACGATCAAGCTACTATCGGTGTGAAAACACGATGACTCAAAAGAGTACTAGCTGCACATCTATGCTATAAATTGATGAACTCAAGCCAAATAAAATTTTCTCTAATAATAATAATAATTAAAAAACTTAAAGAAAAAACAATTCAAAATAGTTTCCATATTTTGTTTACCCATCGATGATTAAATATAAAACAATGATGGAAAAAAGTAATAAACACGAAACTTCTCAATTCATTTTTGTTAATATTTCAGTAATAAAAAATATATGTAAAATGCATAATAAGTCTGGTACAGAAAAAACAGAACCCATAGCATTAAGCTAGATTTACACGCTTGAAATTTTCTTCAAAATTGCTCTTCAAAATGCTTTAAACTCGTGTAAACAGCAACATTTCTTCAAAATTTATTTATTTAATAACTATTAATAACTATTAATAACTATTAAATAAATAAATTTTGAAGAATTAATTTGAAGCATTTTAAATTTGAAGCATTTTGAAGAGCAATTTTGAAGAAAATTTCAATCGTGTAAATCTAGCTTTACACTATCATTTCCTCAGCAGAAAATTTTATTTTATATATTTTTTATACATTGTGTGCTTCAGCATAAAACATTTAATTGTTTAAAAAAAAGTTTACTTAAATATCACATTTCTTTGTAAAACTTTTATTAGTATTCAAATTTATATAAAAGTTAACCAAACATAAAAATATTTTTGAAAAATAAAATAGTTTTGATTGTCATATAACCAGTGTAGTGTTTGTATTTCTCATTATATTTAGGTGGTGGGTATTTAACATTCAGCACAGCCGAGTATTGCACTCTAACTTGTTTTCTATTGGTTTTCAATGCCTTGGTGAGAGACAAGCAAGCTATTTCAATTACGGTTGATCATAATAATGTTCTTTTTATTTTATTTACATACTATACGAACATTTTTTACATTTCAATTGTGGACTTTGAATTTTGAATTAATTTTTTAAATTAATGATTTGTAAAATTTTTAATTTTTTGTGCAAAATTGTGGATTTTGCTTTGAAAAAATTTACCTTTTTTAACTCTGTAATTTTTTTATTATACCCTATATTGGATTTGTGCTGATGTTTGTAACGCCCAATAATACTGGTCCAACACCCACTTTAAAGTATATCGATAGACTCAGAATCACTTTCTAAGTCGATTTAAAGATGTCCGTCCGTCCGGCTGTCCATGTAAAGCTTTTGCGCAGAGTACAGGTCGCAATTTTGAAGATATTGCAATAAAATATTGAAACTAGTGGAAATCAGCCCATTATTTCACCTGGCCCCCATACAAATGTCTTCCCGCAATTGGGGTTTACTGATCATAAATGTTTGAATTATGCAAGTATCCAAAAAAAAAATTCATCACAAATGAGTACTAAATGAAGCCAAGTCACATCTACGAATTTTGTGCAGATCGTTCCATAATTACTCGTAGCTCTCACATAAGGCTTAGTTCCGAAAATCACTTTAAAGAGAATAACTCTCTCAAAAATGTTGATCTCCAAATAATATATAACGCAAATATATATCATATGTCTAAAAATAATACGGTACAATTTTATTATGATCGGTCCATAATTAGACGAAACTTCTATATAAAACCCTCTCCGTACTTCACTTTAAGCACCATAAATCGTTTAAAAGTATTTACATCGAGATAAAGTTTAACACATATAATATTTATATTCACAAAAATCATGAAACAAAATGATGTTTCGATGATCGCTCCATAATAAGTTATATCTCCAATATAACGCCCATTTCTGAAAAACTGTTTTATACATATACTGGGTGTAGGGTATTATATGGTCGGGCTTGATTGACTATACTTTCTTACTTGTTTTGTTCTAAAAATATTATATTAATAATGCAATTTGATAAGTGTGAAGTGAAAAGTTGATGAATTGTTTGATTTAAAAACTTTTGCAAATAAAAGCAAACCTGGAAAAATGGTATTAACATTGATTGTTTTTATTTCAACAGCAATGATGTTTTCAAAGCAAAAGTTTAAGTATTGTAATTATTAACAATTTAAAGCTATTTTCAAAAGAAAGTTAAAGCGCACTGGCACTGTAGTTCTTGACAATAAAAGTATATTAGCGATTTGGGATTTAGTATGCTGCGCAGATGAAACGAAATGTTGTACAACAGTTAATGCAATCCATCAAAACAAAAGCACGGATTTCCATAAGAGGATAGTAGATGAAGAAAGGGGGTTTGATATCGATGAAAATGAAAGGGGGTTTGAAATTCGATGAAAATGAAAGGGGGTTTGATATTTGGTAACGATGAAAATGAAAGGGGATTTGATTTTTACGATGAAAACGAAAGGGGATTTGATTTTTACTCAAAATTTACGAAGAAAATGAAAGGGGATTTGATTTTTATACGATGAAAACGAAAGGGGATTTGATTTTTACAAAATTTTCCATTGTTTTAAAAAATTCTTATCGCACACATTTTTTTTCCACGGTGATTCCTCTTTGCTGTTATTTTCATGTTTTAAAAAATTCTTATCGCACACATTTTTTTTCCACGGTGATTCCTCTTTGCTGTTATTTTCATGTTTTAAAAAATTCTTATCGCACACATTTTTTTTCCACGGTGATTCCTCTTTGCTGTTAATTTCATGTTTTAAAAAATTCTTATCGCACACATTTTTTTTCCACGGTGATTCCTCTTTGCTGTTATTTTCATGTCTATAGAAAAATTTTTTAAATGTTAAAAAATTATTTATCAAAGAAAATGAGATGAATGGTGGAAGAATAAATCTTAAATCGAGTAAGACATCCGGCACAATTTTTAAAGAAAGACTATTTACACAGTTTCCATTGTGATTTTTGAAAATAAGATATACTTGTCTGGAATTATAGACGGCGACAACACCACATATTGTTTGGTTTTAGGTCTAGAATCGAGTAAGACATCCGGCACAATTTTTAAAGAAAGACTATTTACACAGTTTCCATTGTGATTTTTGAAAATAAGATATACTTGTCTGAAATTATAGACGGCGACAACACCACATATTGTTTAGTTTATGAAAAAAAAAAAAAAAAAAAAATGATAAAACATATCCGGATTTATAGACGTTGACGAATCCTCATATCACAAGATACTTATAATAAACTAATATGCATAAATACTGAGTTTTAAAACAGTAACTATTCAGTAAAAGTCAAACATTCAATTGAAATTCAAAGAAATATGACCTCCACAATGACGAACCGGGATATTTTAGCCGCCTTCAACAAATTGAGGGGCAAACCATACTGCTCCGTAAAGGATATGGATTCTTATTTGGACACTATGCCATCAACATCAAGATTCGCTAAGGGTACGATGGAGGTGAATAAGGAAAGCGGAGCTGGATTTATATGCGAAGTTTGTTACAATGTATTTACTACATTAAGTAAACTGCACAAACATAAGCTCGTGCACCAAAAAAGCATGAAGAAGAGTTGCAACATCTTTTACTGTAAGCATTGTGGAGATGAGTTCACAAATAAAATGGATTTAAAAAATCATAAGGCTATCCATGTCGGGATAACAAGTTTAAATTGTGAAATTTGTGATAGAGGTTTTAAAACTCACAAGGGCTTTGAAAATCACAAAAAAACGCATCAAAATAAAATTAATTGTTCCAGCTGTCAAATTGATGTTGGAAGATTGGATTGGGGGCATCATCTTCGTTCAAGGCACCACAAGGAAAGTTTGGGTGTAGTGAGAGATTTCACTAAAAACATCAAAATAAGATCCAGCGACTTCATGGAACGAATTGAAGTCTACACATACTCAAACCCGAAGTTAGAGAACCTATTTGTGGAAGAATTTTTTGAAGCTGCAGAAGAGGAAGTAATGGAAATATTGGAAGAGTCCTTGGCGAAGCAAATTAATTTTAAATGTAATTTTGAGCTTCAATGCCTTTACATAAAAAAAGCAGAGGATACAGAGAAACTTGAGATTATGTCGCATGTGACTAAAATGGTGGCTGTAAACCGTTCTCATGGCTTACGAGATATTTATTTGGAAAAGGCAGATGACATTAAAACTAAAATGTCAGAGTTCCAAGAACGGGATAGTGGATGGGCTCTACTACAAATATCCAACTTGAACATCAACATCAACAAGCACAATATAGTTCGAGGATCGAGTTACATAAATATGCCATATAAATTGAGCAAATTAAATGCTTGCCTCAATATAAAAAATAATGATATATATTGCTTTAAATGGTGCATAGTAGCAGCATTGAAAAATCCAAGCAACCCCCAAAAAGCTACTATGTGTTCCTCATACAATATTGATAATATTGAGAGAGATGTTATAAAAATTAATGAAATAGAAATTAATTTCTCAAACATCAAATTTCCAATTGATGTAAAAGATATAAATATCTTTGAATCACAAAATCCTTACATTAGTATAAATGTATTTGGATTTGATGTGAAAGGGAACCAAATAATTGGACCATACAGAGTATGCGAGAAATATAGGACAATTCACATCAGCCTACTGCTGTTGGAGAACGAGGATTGTAGTAAGAGGCATTATGTTCTCATTAAAGATTTATCACGGTACGTTAAAATATTTAATACATTTTTTGAATTATTTATTTATATTTAAAATTTTATATTTTCTTCTTTCAGATTTTTGAGATCATCGTTAAGCAATAGCAAAAACAGCATTCACTTTTGCATGACGTGTCTTACTTACTCCAAAGATCCAGAAATGTCAACAAGACATAAAGATGGATGCTCTAAAATGGTTACTACAATGCCGGCGTACGAAGATAAGTATATCGAATTCAAAAATAGAATTAATACTTTAGAAGTGCCATTCGTTGTCTACGCAGACTTCGAATGTCTATTACAAAAAATTAATAGTAGGATTAGCTCTAAGACACTAAATGAACAGAAACACATCCCCTGTTCATTTAGTTATTATATTAAGTGTAGTTATAATGATAGATATTCAAAATCATTCACTTATAGTGGGTTAGATAGCCCCCAAGTATTTGTCAGGGAATTGTTGAAAGACACAAAAGAAATTTTCAAAAATTATTTAAATAAAGTAGTTCCAATGAAAGCACTTACAAATGAAGAAAATGAGGAATTTAGAATTTGTGTAGACTGTAACCTTTGTGGAAAACCGTTGGGTGATGACAGAGTTCGTGACCATTGTCATTTAACTGGTCGCTATCGATCTGCCCTTCACAACCATTGTCACATTAATTTTAAAATTAAAAAATTCATACCAGTGTTTTTCCACAATTTATCATCCTATGACAGTCATTTGTTTATAAAAGAATTAGGTAAAGCTGAGGGTACCATAGAAATAATTCCTATAAATAAGGAAACTTATATTTCCATTACAAAAAATGTATCAATAGAAAATGATAGTTTTCAGTTGAGGTTTGTAGACTCATTTAGGTTTATGGCATCAAGTTTAGACGCTTTATCTTCAAATTTAGCTTCTGATGATTTTAAAATCATTAAGAAATATTTCCCAAATGATGGTGAGTTTGACTTAATAAGAAGAAAGGGAATATTCCCATACTCTTATATTGACTCATTTTCAAAACTTTCTGAAGGAAATCTCCCTGAACGGGAAGAATTTAGAAATTTGTTGACGAATCAAGAGTGCAAAGTCGAAGATTACCAACATGCTAAAAAAGTATGGGAAACATTTAATTGTAAAACACTGTTAGAATATACAGAATTGTATGTTAAAAGTGATACACTTATTTTAGCAGACATTTTTGAAAATTTCAGAAAGATTTGTAAAAGCATTTATGGTTTGGATCCTTGTCATTATTATACAGCACCAGGCTTATCCTGGGATGCTATGTTGAAATCAACAAAAATACGTTTAGAACTTATAACTGATGTTGATATGTATAATATGATCAAAACTGGTATTAGAGGAGGGCTTGTCCAATGTTCATTAAGACATTCTGTGGCCAATAATAAGTATATGCATGATTATGATAGAACAAAGCCCTCACAATATCTAATGTACTTGGATGCAAATAACTTGTATGGATGGGCAATGTCGCAATACCTACCATATTCGGATTTTGTTTGGTTAAGTAATGAAGAAATAATTTCACTTAATGTAAATTGTCTTGAAGATGAGTCCAGTGAGGGTTATATCTTGGAAGTTGATTTAGATTATCCTACTGGACTACATGACCTACACAATGATTTACCATTCTGTCCTCAAAATAAAGTAGTTCCTCCCATGAGAAATGAAAAGTTGATAGCAGATTTAACTAATAAAAAAAATTATGCTATACATTATAGAGTGTTGAAACAATGTATAGCAAATGGTATGATTTTGAAAAAAATCCATAGAGTTATAAAATTTAAACAGGCTCCATGGTTAAAGTCATACATCGACTTAAATACTTTTCATAGGACTAAAGCGACAAATACATTCGAAAAAGATTTCTTTAAGTTACTAAATAATGCAGTTTATGGCAAGACCATGGAGAATGTAGAAAAAAGAAAGAGTGTTTATATTGTAACACAGTGGGAATCGGACAGAAGAAATCATAAAGAAGCAAGAGCTCATATTGCTCAATTGAATTTTCATAGTCTGTCTAGGTTTGGAGATGATATGTTTGCCGTACAACTTAAACGAGTCAACATTAAATGTAATAAACCAATGTACTTAGGTTTTACTGTATTAGAACTTTCAAAATGGAAAATGTACGAATTTCACTATGGCTATATGAAACCCAAATTTAATAGTAGACTTCATTTAAATTACATGGATACAGATTCATTTATATATACCATTAGAACAGAAGATTTCTATAAGGATATCTCAAATGATGTACTTCAACATTTTGATACTTCAGATTATAGCCCTCAAAATAAATTTAATTTACCAATTGTAAATAAAAAAGTTTTGGGAATGATGAAGGATGAAAACTGTGGAGTAATTATGAGAGAATTTGTAGGTTTAAGGGCGAAAATGTACTCAATTAGGAATGAAGATAATGGAGAAATTAAAAAATCTAAGGGTGTGAAAAAAATGGCATTAGATAGAATAACATTAGTCGATTATAAAAAGTGTTTGTATTCCAAAAATGTGCACAGTGATTCAATGTATACATTTCGAGCGTACTGCCATCAAATATATACTCAAAAAATAGAAAAAGTAGTTTTAAGTCACAATGATAACAAGAGATATATAAAGTTCGATGGTATTCAGACATATGCTTGGGGGCATTATAAATTAAAAGAAAATGATTTTGAATTAGAAGATATTGCAGAATATTTAATAGAGGACACGAATAATGTAGAATCAAACATTACTGAAAATTCAGTAACGAACTGGTATAATGATGGAAATGATCAAATTTTCTTAAATATAAATTCAAGTAATTTAAATGTAAATAATAATTATTTATTTTCTGATGATGACGATGAAATGTTTATGGATTTGAAATATTAGGATAAAATATGTATATTTTAAGAATTAAAAAAATAAAACACATGTGATATTATAACAAATTTATTTATTGTTATATAATTTTAAGTTTAAAGATAATATTGTTAAATAAATCTACAATTAAAAATATTGAAATTAATATGTTTTATTCATTGTGTTAAACAATTTTTTTGACTGAAGCTGTAAGCGGTGAGTATTCGATTAAACGATCGTGTATGAGTAAACAGTATGCAGATGTATTAGCCGCTACTATTTTATCTGTAGAAAACTCAACTTTTATATCAATTGGGCCTGTTGTTACTGCTTCATTTTGATGACTGACATCAATCACAATTATAGGTGCTTTTTCCTTAAATTCTTCAGCTGAGAGGAGTGGTTGAGCCTCCCTCATATAGAAATTTTGTTGAAACTTAACATACATATCATATAGAATGGCAAAACGTTGATTATCAAATTTAACATTTAAGTCATCATAGGGATATGAGTCTGAATTTAAATGTACTTTAATATTGTTAAGATTTGAATGGGTAAGCTTGTTGTTATGTTTAAAAGCAATTAGTACAAAACGTGGACGTTCTCTGTTTGCAGCTAGTTTTACATTCCAAATATGATTTTGTGATGCTGATAGTTGAGGATGGTAGTGGCAATCCCAACTACGAAATGCTATTGGCAACACATTTCCACTATTAATAATTTTTATTGTGTTCAGTTTAGCATAATCCGAAAGTTTTACATGCGGAATTCTCCAACTAATATTTTGAATTGTAATTTTTGGTTTTTCAGTAGGTTGATTAGAATTTACAATATTATCATCATTTTTGGTACGTAATAATATTAATTCATGTTTACAATTTAACATAATTTTATTATAATCCTCAGCAAATCCTAATAATGATTTAAGCGGGACATAAAAGTTGAAAAATCCTTCACCAACATCGATGTCTTTATCATAAGACCAGCTTGCATTCCCCATCATAATACTTTCGCTGTCATTTAGGGATAGATAATTTTTAATTGTGCTAGAAACACCCAAATGTCGAGTGCGATCTATTTCGACGCCATTAAGCTCATAACGAATCTCCTCAAATAAATTGGGTACAAAGTTATTTTTCAATTTAAAGTTTTTCGATTTTAGACCACTTGTAGCATCTAACACAGTACCTTCAATATACAAAAAGCTTTCACTCGGTAAAACATATAAATCTTGATTTTGTATTGAAATACGAATTTCATCATTATTATTAAATGATTGAATATACGGTGTATATGTATGATAATCTTTTTTTATGATTCTTTCATCCATCATTGGTTTTTCTAAAACATTAATTATGTCAGTCATTATTCTTTAAAATAAAATTCAAGGATTTTAGGAATTGTTTATTTGCTTCGCTCAGTTTTGATGTGTTTAAGGTTGTTCTTGCTGATGCAGTGTTCAACACACTAATGTCTCTCCTCATTCTATCAACAACGTTTTTATTGTATATAATCATTATTGTTTGGGTCGTAAATGAAGACGAAGAGTAATATTTTCACCACGAAAATTTATAAGCTCACTATTTTGATCTACAATACTGACCGCAATAGAACTGATCTCCTTGGTGTTTAGTGGTAAATAGATTAAGTTTCGTGGAATTTCGTCCATTTTATATCCTGGGGAAACACTTATTCCAAATTCATGAATTGTATGTGCCCTTTCTCCATTTATATAAGATCCAACAGCGATATTACAATCAATACGTATTGTATTCACTTTGAGAATATTTACAGGTAGTTCAGAGAGATTATTGGAACCCCCGTTTAAAGTTTTTTTGTTAAAACCCATTAACTTTCCAATTGTTCTTTTTTTATTGAAATATATTGAATCATGAGAAGTAGTTATTTCAACTCTCATTGTATTGTTGTTGGCTTCTATTTTAATCGATTTTTCACCATTAGTCAAACGCTCATATTCACTTTCTAAATAATCTGCAATATCTTCTAGCTCATAGGAACCAATAGGAATTTCAATAATGTTATCCCCAATATGAAACAAATTATTATCCTCATCGACATTGGGTATGCTATTATATGTATGAAAATCTATAAGTGAGCATTCATAATCCTCTTCCAATGCTATGGGTGGAAAATAATTGGCAGTTAAAATTGACGAGTTTCCGTTCAAAGTTAATGTAATAGACATATTGAATACTAAAAATGGAATGAATAAAAACATATAATTTTTTTTTTTTTTTTAAATATATTTTTTTTTAAATTAAAAAGTTGAATATAAGAGGTTTGAAAATTAACACCAATAGACACAAAGAATGCTGACGAAGGCTTTAGCAGGCCAGAAAATGCATTACATTTTGCTAGTGTCTCTTTGTATATTTCTGTATGTTTTTGCATTTACGTTTTCCAAAGGAAAACTATGTAGAACATTTAACAGAGATATACAAATATAAATTTCAAATTCTTTTATATTTAACTAGAAGTAAATCTTCGAATAAGAAAATTTTTATAAAAAGTTTTTACATAGTACTCGCAAGAGGAAAAATTCTCATTTATATTTTCTTTATTTATAAACTTAATAGATATAAGAAATTTATTACAATATTTCGTTTTTATTAATCCAAGAGTTGTGATCATTTGTAAATCCCAACCATTTAACAAATGCACGATTATTTTTTATTCTTATAACCTTTTCCACAAGATACGTATTTGGATATCTGGTTGGTAGTAGCTCCTCTTCATAGAATCCACCTTTAATAGGATTTCCCATATAGTCTTCTAAAATATATGTCGTTGGATATGTAATTTTAATATGTTTGATTTTAAATATTTCTGTTGTCCAATTTGGAGTATACCCTTTTTCAAAACAATGTTTATATTTGCTAATGCGTACATTGTCACCAATATTAAACTTGTTTTTCTTAAATATTTTTATATGGTTATAAACGGTATTTAATAATAATTGCTCATTAGAAGGTTTTACGTCAATAGGAGCCATTTTGATAACTCGATGGATTTTTTTGTTATAATCACTAATTAGTTTTTCATACAAATCAACCCAATGATATGAGCCATTGTAACTGAATTCTTTCCACATCATACCTTTCAGAGTTCTGTTAAATCGTTCTACAATTGAGGCTTTCATAATGCTGTAAGTAGAATAGTGATTCATTTTATATTTTGTCATTAGGTTTTTGAATAAGTTGTTGAAAAATTCTTTTCCATCATCTGTTTGCAAATTTTTTGGTATACGGCCTAAATTAAATATGTCATTCATAGCATTTGTAACATCTATAGCCGTTTTAGATTTTAGTGGTCGAATCCAAGCAAATTTTGAAAAGGTATCGATGACTGTTAATAAATATTTAAATCCTTTATTATACGTAGAGTAATTTCCCATTTCAACTAAATCCGCTTGCCATAAATCATCAATACCCTTCATTATTACTCTCCGTCGTTTAAAATTTTTCCTTGCTTGTGAATGAAGCTCATTAACCAACTCTCGTTTTTCATCCATACTTGAATTATATTAATATTAATATTTTATTTTATATTTCTTTTTTATTGGATCTGTACTGCTTGGCGGTTCACTTTTTGTAATTATTGACGTAAAAACAAAATTCTCCAGTCTTTGTACTTTCTCTAACAGTGTTTCGATTTGTTCACTAAAATGTAATTTTAAAGACATTTCTCTATGAGATATCATGTTTTGCATTGAATTATCAATATTATTAAGTTTTCCATCAAGTTTTTTATATTCTTGTTTAATCAATGTTGTTAAATCTTGTTGCAATTGTCTGATTTCTGTTCCCAAGTAATGTTTATTAACAGCGTCTTTTTCTTGTGTAGGAAACGAAACATTTGTGATCCTTTTGTTTTGAACATTAATGTTATTATTTTTATCCAACACAAGTCCAACAACTTGACGAATTTTTCTTTTATTTTTTTCATTTTTTATAAAATTGTTTTGACTCTTTGAGTGATGACCAAATTTATCAACAGGCATATTTTGTTATCCTTCCACTATTTATTTATGATTATTGCTTTCTACGCAATAATATTTGCTTCTTGCAATTCCTCTAAAATTGAATTAATTTCATTGCGATGATTATTGTGTCCCGCGCCTTCCGATGCAACCAATAGTCTCAGTCGATCTACTAATTCATTAGGATCGTTCCAGTATATATAGTTGGGTCTTTCATTATTGACTTTCATAATCATTCCGTTTCCTTTATGCGTTTGTGATCTTAATGATCTTTTTGGTGTTATAGAAATTTCATCCTTAAACAATTTTTTTATAATAGTGTTGTACTTTTTGCTCTTAGTGCCCTTAATTTGATTTTTGGAATTAAATTCTCTTTTGTGCGCATTGGTTTTAATCAAAATATTTTTATAAATATCCAACTCATATGGTTCATAATTTGTTGGTTCTTTATGAAACAATAATTGAATCAAGCCTGGTGTAATGGCCCAATTTTGATTTCCAATGTTAATTTTTTCTTCATTTATTTCTATATCACTATTACCAAACTTCCAAACATTATATGAGTTTTTATGTGGACCATATGTTGTATCAAGCAATTTATTTTTCTGCAGTAATGCTAAGTCAATAACATTAGATGAATTATTAGTTGACTTAAATGTCGAATCTACACTGTTTGTATCGTTACTGTTTTCATCATCTTTAAGTTCTATGTCTTTCTTAGGAGTACTCATTTCTACTTTAGACAACATATTATTGAAATCGAAAGAATTGTCTTGAGTGTAAATATTTTCTGCTTTAGGTTTATCATATTGAGTGTTGTTATTTTTCACAAGTTCTTTTAATGGTTCAGTTATTGGCTTAAATGTTTTTGCTAATCTCTCGTCGTTTTCAGTTTCACCAACTTTTAAACTTCGATATTTTTGTTTTAAAACAGACCGAGTCTTTATTAATTCTTTAAGTAGTTGTTCATTCATCTTAATATAGCTCTGGGAGATCAGATCAATACCGTTGCTTGCAAGTTAATAATAGTAATAATGGTAAAACTGTTTTGCAAATTCTTTTTATTCAACTATTATCTGCTTTGGATCAACTTTCAACAGCTCATGACCAGCTTTCAACAGCTCATGAACGGCTTTGAACAGCTCATGAACGGCTTTGAACAGCTCATGAACAGCTTTCAACGGCTCATGAACAGCTTTGAACAGCTCATGAACAGCTTTGAACAGCTCATGAACAGCTTTGAACAGCTCATGAACAGCTTTGAACAGCTCATGAACAGCTTTCAACGGCTCATGAACAGCTTTGAACAGCTCATGAACAGCTTTGAACAGCTCATGAACAGCTTTGAACAGCTCATGAACAGCTTTGAACAGCTCATGAACAGCATTTATAATTGAATAAAGTTATCAAAACATTTTCTATATCTTCCACCATTCATCTCATTATCTTTGCTAATTACTAAAAAGCCAAATTTGTCTTGCCAACATTCACGACACATATCATAAAATTTTTCAAATGCCATATCTGTTCCAACGTGATCATTATAAACATGACGCATATTTAATTCATCCTGTTTGAACATAATTATCATATTTGCGTTGTCTCGAATCAAATGTTTAGGAATTCTTGTATATGTTTGACATAAGTAAAAAGAATCAACATTTCTGTGGCGACCCATACAAAAATATGATCGTATATTATTTTGTTTCTCGCAAGCAACATCATCGAATATCATTAGCGAATTATTTTTGGCTTCATCAGGCGGTATAACACTCTCATTATCACTAAATGTAAAATATCCCATCCCTGTTATAGGTGCGATGAGTTTTTCCAAGTACTGATATTTTGGTTGATAGAGCGATTTTGAATATAAATATATGTTCTCAAATTTTAAACCATTCGGACTTTCAATGAGACTAAGCATAACATTAGTCTTCCCACAATTAGATGGGCCAACAATTAGAGCCCTAATGCTGTTCGGTAATAAACTACTATGACGTAGTTTTGTGTTTGCATCAGTAGAAAAGTCTATGTTTCTCACGGAAATATTTTTGTCTTGTTTTATTAAACGCATATTGGTAACTAATAATTTTTTTTGTTTGTCAAAGTATATATATAAGATGTTACACATTAATATTTTATTCATTTCAAAAAAAGTTATGAGAGGACAAGGTATATTAAATAATTTAATCGACGTTTTACCAATAGAGCTTCATATACCAGGATATAAATTTTGTGGACCAGGAACAAAACTAAAAAAACGTTTAGCTAGAGGAGATAAAGGTATTAATCCATTAGATTCTGCTTGTAGAGAACATGATATAGCTTATTCAGAAAGTAATGATTCAACCGAACGCAATCAAGCTGACAAAATATTAACTGAAAGAGCTTGGGAAAGAGTTTTAGCAAAAGATAGTAGTATTGGTGAAAAGACAAGTGCATATATAGTGACCAATGCAATGAAGACAAAAACAAAATTTGGTATGGGACTCCAAAACAAAAAACAGCTCTGTAATAAAAAACTGTTTTTGAAAACTATTAAAACTGCTACCAATATGTTGAAGAAAGAGAAACCTCAGGATATACAAGATGCTATTAAAATTGCTCACAAAGTTATTAATAAATCATTTAAAGGAAATAAACATAATGTCATTGTTCCACGGATTATAAAACTTCCCAAAACTGGAGGATTCTTACCACTTATTCCAATTTTAACTGCACTTGGAGCATTAGGCAGTATAACTTCGGGAGCTACATCAATTGCAAAAGCTGTTACCGCTGCTAAAAATGCTAAGAAAAAATTAGATGAATCTACACGTCACAATAAAGCAATGGAATCTATTGCTATGGGAAAAGGACTATATCTTAAACCATACAAGAGAGGTTATGGTATAATTTGTAAAAATTCAAAAAACTATTAAATATGCTACCCAACAGACCACTTACAGATGCAGATATCATGAAGTTTGCTAATAGAAATATTCCTAATTTTAGAGGCGTATTTATGCGAGATATGCTTCCAAAACAACCTAAACAAGCAGAGTGTGGAATAGTTAATTTGGATTCTTCAACTGGTAGTGGCACTCATTGGGTAGCATATTATAAAAACAATAATGATTTGGAATATTTTGATAGTTTTGGAAATTTACAACCACCGTTGGAAATCATAAAATATTTGGGTAAAAACATCAAATACAATCATAAGCGAAAACAACAATATAATACATTTAATTGTGGACACTTGTGTTTAGAATTTCTATATAAAAAAAAAATAAAATAAGTAAATAAATACAAACAAAACTCTTTTAAAAATGCTTTTTATTTAATTTTCATATATTATAAAAGTATTTTGATAATAAATAATATTTTTTTATTAAGTCTTCAACCATTTTCTTTTGCTTTTCAAAGTTTATTTCATATCGTTCAGGAATCACTTCAGCATATTCTTGTAAGCAACTTATAAATCCGCATTTATTATGTAGTATATCATCATTTTTTTCACTTTCATCTATTAACTTTAGAAAATGTTTGATTAATTCCAGATGCTCTAAAAAAATATATCCATCAAAATCCTTTAAAAATTGTACAATATTTATGCGAGACATCATTTCAAAATAGCTATGCTAATAAGAATAGTAAATTTTAAAATTTGTTCTATCTTTATATATATTTCTATTATTATAATTATTATTATTATTATTATTATTATTTTATAAAATACTATATTCTAATAGATAATTAATGTTTCGCTTTTTTACTACTTCCCCAACCAAAGTAGGGTTGTGCGTTGGGGATAAACATCTGATCATCGTCTTCTGCTTCTATAGAATTTCCATATTCAGCAATCTCTTCTAATTCAATGATATAGTTCCCAGTTATTATATCCGTCTTTTTGCTCAACAGAAATTGCTCCTCGGAGATCCCCTCAATAGCAGCATCTTCCAAAGCGTTATATCTTTTTGGAAGATATAGCATCCACTCCTCTAACTCCGCTATCACAACATTTCCATATTTGTTGTTGTGACGAAACATCCTAAGAACCTTATACGGCTTACCAGTTTCAATATCCTTTACGGAGCAGTATGGTTTGCTCCTCAATTTGTTGAAGGCGGCTAAAATATCCCGGTTCGTCATTGTGGAGGTCATATTTTTTTTTTTTTATTTACAATTGAATGTTTGACTTCTACTGAATAGTTACTGTTTTAAAACTCAGTATTTATACATATTAGTTTATTATAAGTATCTTGTGATATGAGGATTCGTCAACGTCTATAAATCCGGAAATGTTTTATCATTTTTTTTTTTCATAAACCAAACAATATGTGGTGTTGTCGCCGTCTATAATTCCAGACAAGTATATCTTATTTTCTAAAATCACAATGGAAACTGTGTAAATAGTCTTTCTTTAAAAATTGTGCCGGATGTCTTACTCGATTTAAGATTTATTCTTCCACCATTCATCTCATTTTCTTTGATAAATAATTTTTTAACATTTAAAAAATTTTTATATAGACATGAAAATAACAGCAAAGAGGAATCACCGTGGAAAAAAAATGTGTGCGATAAGATTTTTTAAAACATGAAAATAACAGCAAAGAGGAATCACCGTGGAAAAAAAATGTGTGCGATAAGAATTTTTTAAAACAATGGAAAATTTTGTAAAAATCAAATCCCCTTTCGTTTTCATCGTATAAAAATCAAATCCCCTTTCATTTTCTTCGTAAATTTTGAGTAAAAATCAAATCCCCTTTCGTTTTCATCGTAAAAATCAAATCCCCTTTCATTTTCATCGTTACCAAATATCAAACCCCCTTTCATTTTCATCGAATTTCAAACCCCCTTTCATTTTCATCGATATCAAACCCCCTTTCTTCATCTACTGAGGATTTTTAATTTTCTGTCTTCTTTAAGCCCTTTTTAGATCTAATTTTTGTTACATAAATATTAAAACATTTATGCGAACATTTATGTTTTTTTTTATTCTGGAGAAAAATATTTGATCTTGGGATCATTGAAACGAAGTGGCAAATAAGGGCCACTCTAATTCATAAGTTTATAAGTTGGTTCCCTTCCCTTCGTTCTTGTGCTGTTGTATAAGTTTCTGTATTTTAATACTTCAGAGAAAAAATATTATTAACACAAATCATATAAATGTCAACATTATGAATTTGTGTGTGTCTGTTTATTGCCATTTGTATGTATGTGAATTAACAAATATGCCACATTTCTCTGCTATAATTTTTAACCAGCTTTATGTTGCAACAACAAAAACCCAAAAACAAAAAGAAAATCTACATACAGACATTTACATTATCTTTATTGTTTTAAAATTCTTAAATAAATGACTCCTTAAAGAACGGAAATTATATGTTTATGAAATGAAAAATAATGTATTTAAATCTAATGGGGAATTTTAAAATATGTTAATATTGTTGTAATTTAGTTTTAATATTGTCTCTGCTGAATAAATAATAAAATTTTGTTGGTTTTCTTGGTTCTGTTTAAGCATTTTTGCTGAACATTAAAATATGTAAATAACACTGTCATTATACTTGCTAACGAATTTTTAATTTTTTCCACAGGACAAATAAGAATAATTTATTTTTTACAGGATATATAATAATAGAAATGTAAATGTTGCTCAGTTGTTTTAAATCAATTCACATATTTTACTGAATAGAATTCTTTCTTAATGAAATTAAGTGGTGGTTCACACCTTTCAATTTTAGCTGGCCAGTTTTTAATTAATTCCTTTTGATACAGCTATTTCGTACACACGTGTAACTTCAATTGTCATGCAAACAACTTTGCGTAGAATAAGACGGAGAAAATACTAGAAGAAAAAAGAGTATGTAGCTCTTTTTTCTCTTTTTCCCAAAAATACTTGCCTTGAAGAGTCAGCTTTGAAACGTGTGAAAGCACAAAATTCATCAACCTTTAAATGGTTAAATTTTTATTAATTAATATCCAATCAAAATTGTATGAATATCTTGATTTTAATTAAGAAAAAAAATTCTCAGGAAAAACTGTATTAGTTAAGTACTCTTTTTATTTTTAATGTTGACACCTCCAGAACTGGAAAATTATTTTATATGGAATAATTTCCATGGAATATTATTTAATGTGGAATTGTAATTTTAAGCATTTCTAGGTTTCATTGCGAAAAACAACGTTTCGTTTTACTTTTTTATAGCAGTAAAATACTGAATAAAATTCTCAATTTTTATTTGCAATTTAAAATTTAAATTTTTAATTTCATTTAGAATTTCATTTAAATCCATATGAAATTTTCTCAATTTCAATGGAGTGCATTTGAAAAAATTTACCCATATTTTGTGTTTTTAGATGTATAGAATTTTAAGTTGTCAACACTTTTTTAACTGGCGGCAATTTTGTCAGCCCGAAACGATTAACCACTTGGAGGACAACATTTACCACGATATTTCCGATATAAAGCCAAAAATATGGGAAAAAGTCATTGAAAATTGGACCTTTAGATTAGACTACGTCCGGGCCAGTCATATGCCAAAAGTCAGATTTAAATTATAATACCAGAAGATAATTTTTCGATTAAAGTAAATATAAAAAAATCATCAAAGTTCTATATGATTTTCAAAATAAATTTGCACAATTTGGAAGCGTTACGCAGACGTCAGTATATTCATGTTGAAATGTCAAACCACACTAAACATAAATCACTTAACAGCTGACAGTTAATCTTAAAGTTCTATGCATTTAAAAAACACCCTATATTAAAAGCATTAAACAATATTTAATTATAAATATTTTAAAAACAACACTTAATTTCGAGCATACTTACAAAACATATAGACAATTTATTGAAACAAGTCTTACCTGAAATTAAAAAAAAAAAGAAATATATTAATTATTTAAATAAAATTAGGTTCTATATATGACAAAAATCAAAAAGAAAACCAACCAATCCTTTGTTATTTTTGAATATACAGTTGGTGAAGTTTCAAAATAAAATCATTATTATAAACAGAGTTCGAAAAAAACACTAAACAAAAAACTACGAAATACGCAAAATAAAATTTTTTCCACAAATACAAAATTTATAACTTTTCATATGATTGTTAAAATATCATTTAATATGCTGTTTATGCGTTATGCAAATAAGTCTTACTAATTGGAAAGTACGCTTTCTAAACGCATAAATTTTCTTCAACTCAGTAGAGATATCAGATGGTCTAAAGGTGCTTAAAGGTGCGGTCATACTTGATAAATATTTACTCAAAAAACTTTTACCACTTGTTTTAGCACAAATTTGTTTGATGTTGTTTACTCCAACAAGAGTTTCGCAAAATCAAATGGCATCAAATAAAATCAAACTAAATATTTTTTGTGTTCTGTCCAAAATAAACAAACGAGTTCAAATATATTTTATTTAGCGGTTACGGCTTTTTCGGCAAATATTTGCCAAGTGTGACCGCATCTTAAGTATTTTAATATTAACTATTAATCTTACATTTTTCTATATTTAAAATAAACAATTGCTGCTAGATTTGTTGTATTTAATTACCCTTTAAGCAAATTAAAGGTTCAACATAATATTTTAAAAATATAATAGAATATATAAAATCCTAATTTCTTACTAAACACAAATAGACAACATTTGTTAAGTAATAAAAAAGTATATAACTCCAACACAAACATAAAACATTTATCTTTATGTCTTGTACGATAGGAAACCAGCACAACATTAAAAATGGGAATTAACTCTTGGGAATATATTGAACTGTAGAAATTCTACAGCTACAAAGAATGGAATAAGAAAATTACAATATACGAGATATTTAGTTTAATTTAAAAAAGAAACACGATTCCCTTTATATTTAACAATGTATTTGAACTGCTGTCGGAACAGCTGTGTTGCTGAAAATAGTTGTGGTTAGTGAAATTTAGTATTTGTTTTTAGTTAGAAAACTAGAAAGATTAAAATACTAAATATAGTACCAATTTACACTAAGCAATTCTTTAAGCTATGCTAATTAGCTTTTAGACATCATTAAGATAAGACGAGTACAGACTTTATTGTACAAGCAATTCGTGTTAATCTCTTACTCGTAGCAAGCGATTTAAGCAATAAAAGTTGTGCTGTGTGAACACCGAAAAAATTGCAAGGAAAAAATTTTATCAATCTGTTTAATAAAAACTGCTGTGTATAAATTTAAACATACTGTGAGCGTCAATAAAAAGTAAACACCTAATATTGTTAAAAAAAAATTGTTTATTATATATACTACAAGGTGGCGCAAAAGTAATCCTCCTATCAGAAAATGCTATAAATTTTGCGAGGCCCCTAATGTCAGTTTTGTCAGCAATATTCAGCGTTCTGAGCAGTGTAACATTGTTTATTAACGTGTATTTCGCATGTGTTTACTACACAAATGTCAAAACACAATTGACATTAGGGGCCTCGCAAAATTTATAGCATTTGCTGATAGGAGGATTACTTTTGCGCCACCTTGTACAAGTACAACTTGAGAAGTATTTGGTTATTATAAGTTTACTTTAATCTAAAACCGACCGATAAGATCATCTTGCCTTTAAATTTTATAGTGAGGTTTATGTATTTGAAGTTGTCATATGTTCTGGAAAAATGTCAACTTCATGAAAAATAAATTAATTTTAATTTTGTTTTGCCAATAAATATTTTGTTAAACAAAAATGGAAAGCAGACGTTTGATTTATATTTTTCTCACAAACACAAACAATTTACTGTTTCTTGTCTGTAATTTGTGAAAAGTAATCGGTTTTTCACTGGTATTGCCATATTTTAGAAAAAAATTATTTTATTTTACCAGAAAGTTGTAATAACGAAAAATTTTAAAGGTCACTTTATTCCTCACTTTAATTAAAGTTACATTTTACTATTAAGAACATTAGAGGCAAGTTGTAATAATGGCCCTAAGTAACTTAACAAGTTATATTAACAAAAACAGGAAAACTAAGGAACATAAACAATTATTAAATTTTAACGAAGAAGTACCAGATGTTTCACCTCAAAATAATGTAAACAGGAAACGCCGGGGCACGTATAACTTCTTTTTTACCGATATAATTTTCCCCGGTAGTTTGAACCCTTCCCGATCACTGACCCCTATCATTTGTCTCACAGTGTAATTAAACGTTTTTATTAAACGTCAAAACTATTGTTTTGATTTAGCCTGTCCAGTCCCTGTTTATTTCATTGCGGCAATGAATTGATATCCATGAAATCAGGTCAATCAGATATATTAGAAAATACTCAAATGCGTTTAAATATTCGTTCTTTTAACTTCAATTTTTGGCAAAACTAAATAATCAGCCATGTCACAGAATTCAATTCCGTTCGCAAGTCGAAATAATTCCGTATTTTGTTTCTATAGAAAAAGTTAAACGAACATTTTTTCGGAATGAAACCTAGAACTTCTTAAAACTACAATTCCACATAGCAAATTAAAACTGGTTTCATTGCGAACAAATTTTTCGTTTTACTTTTTCTATAGAAACAAAACACGGAATTAACTTCACTTCCGAACGGAATTGGATTCTCTAACATGGGTGATTTGATATTGACTTAAAAGATTTTTTAAAATTATCTATAATTGTAAAATATTAAACACAGTTTTTTTTAAATACCGTATTTAATTCCCTGCAGAAAAGCTGCAGCCATAAATAATAGAACACATGAGAATTGTTTATAATGGTTTATATAAAGTTTTGTGAGTCCTTGGTTTTCGATATTCATAAATTATATTAAAATCTGAACTAACAGTTTAAATTTTTAATACATTTCGATTTTAGGTGGTTTATAAATATGATACAAATGACCTGCTTATAATTTATGCTAAAATTTAGAACATTTTATCTATATCAAGATTCAAATGATTTGATTTAAATAATAAAATTCTCAACACATTTCTTTAAATAAGGCATTATATGTTAATGATATTTAATATGTTTATTAAATTATTTAATGTTTTGAACATTTAAATTATTGCAAACTTAAAAAAGTTTCATATATAAACCAACTTAATAATCATGTCATGCGTATGAGTAATATGACAACTTCAAATAATAATTTATTACTCATACGTAAAATAAAATTTTTTGTTATATTAAATAATTTTAATAATATTATATTTTAAAAGAAATTTCTTAACTAGCTTTAAGACAAACTAAGCATATATCAAGTGAGAGTATATGTACGAGGTCTGATCAAAAAATAACCGTTATTTTCAATTATTTTCAAAAAGTATTTATTTATTCATCAATAACTATCTTGTCCACTTCAAAGTAATCTTCCTTACACTTATGCCAGCGTTTTTTACAATCCTCGAAACACTTCTGAAACTCGCTTTTTGGTATCTCCAACAGCTCCTGTTTCGATTTTTCTTTTAACTCCTCAATCGTAGCAAAACGCTTTCCGTTCATCGGTGTCTTCAGTTTTCGGAAGAGGAAAAAGTTAGCAGGGGCCAAGTCCAGTGAATACGGTGGTTGAGCCATGATAACGCTTTTGTTTTTGGCCAAAAACTCACGCACAAGCATCGATGTGTGAGCTGGTGCGTTATCATGGTGCAAAATCCATGATTGGTTTTTCAACAATTCTGTGCATAACTTCAAGGTAGTATTCCTTATTGACCGTACGACCTTGTGGAAAGAATTCATGATGCACTTCGCCATTGCAGTCGAAGAAAACAGTTAGAAAAATCTTCACATTTGACCTAGCTTGCCGTGCTTTTTTCGGTCTTGACTCTAATGGACGTTTCCATTGGGATGATTGGGCTTTGGTTTCAATGTCATAGCCATACAGCCATGATTCGTCACCAGTTATGACCCTTTTGAGGAAATCTGGATCGTCGTTGACGATGTTCAACAGCTACTAAGCGATGTCCATGTGACGTTGTTTTTGCTCAAAATTTAGCAATTTTGGAACAATCTTCGCTGCCGCACGTTTCATGCCTAAAACATTCGTAAAAATTGCTTGCCATGAGCCGAACGATATGGCAACATCATCAACAATCTCTCTGATAGTGATTTGACGATTATCTAATATCATTTCCTTCACTGCTTCAATGTTATCCTCCTCTTTTATGTCATATGGTGTTTTAGTTGGTTTTAAATTTTTATAATATTTTTTTTTTTTTTTGCCTATGGTCATTTACTAACCAATCGTTTCTTACCAACAGAGTATATATGAGAACAATTTCAATTGAACAATATATAGAGTATTCACAATATATATCGTTAGCTTAGCGACCAAATAGGCAAAGTGCCTTTTTACACATTTTACAGGAGACACAAAAAGGTACTAAGTCCTTTGTTTTTGAAATCTGTTGACATACTTTTTGTATTAATTTGGTTTAATCAATAATGATAAATAAATCTTATAAGTTCGGTTTTGTGACTCAGCTGATTTTTTACAAATTATTTCGTATTTTTCGGTGGATAAATTTCCAGATAAATTCATCCAAAAGCAGGAAAATTGGTTTCCATATGAAATGAAGCAAAAAGAGACCTTGAAAGACGATTTTGAATGTCCGAAATGCTGGCGCTGTAAAAGCAAATAATTTTTGCACCGAATCATTACTTGCGATGTAAAATAGATCAGCAACGATAAACAGAAGCGTATGAACTAGCCGAATCGACACCAATGTTAAATATCCAAGGCTCTAATGCTCTGTATTTAGAGGCACCAAAAGGGTCCTATTTATTATGAACTACTGAAATCTGACCAAACCATCACATCACAGGGAACTTGTATCGAGTACATCGGATTCGTGTGAAGAAAACTTTGGACGAAAAACGAAAAATTACCTGAATATGCGGGCATATATGAAAGCATGTTGCAACATCTGTTAAAAACTATTTAGAAAAAGTGGCTATGACCTTGCTCCAATTACTATTTGTTTCTTGATACGTTCTTGTCCTCAAAAGATGATCAGTTCTTTTGACGCGGAATCCATACGTTGCCAGAAAGATGAGAATGGCCAATAATTTGAATAAACTTATATTTTATAAATGTTTCAAAATAAAAGCTAAAAATTTAAAAAAAAAACACCGAATTTTTAATGTGTTTAAAAAGTTAACCACTAAAAAACCACAAATGTCTAAATACATAAAAACCAAAATCAAACTATTAATTCCATAAAAATCCTATTTGTTATTTGTATGTATAATTTTAATTCCAGTTACTTCAATATTTGTTCAAATTTGTATAATTTTCAACACCATTGTAAATTAGTTACACAAAATATTTGCCGGAAATGGCCACAATTTCCCAGATGAAATATAAAGACAAAAATTAAGGAAAAAATTAAATGAAAAAAATTTAATAAAGCAAATAAAAGGAAATTTAATATTTATAATGTTTAAAAGACTTAAACATATACACACAAACACTGGCAAGCAAACATGCATACACACACACACACACACTTTTTAAAGCACACAAATCTACACACAGATAAATGAATTAGTATTTGAGAGAACAAAAATACTGCAGTATGTTTCTTTAAACAAAAAAAAAACCCAACTACAACTGCTTGTACATGCAATTATTTTCAAATATCTTTTTTTTTATACTAAAATATTATTTCTATTTGATTGTATATGGGCATTAGAGTGTGTTTGTGAGTGTGTGCGTGTGTGTTTGTGTCGATGTATTTTTTAATGTTTTTCAATGATTTTGCTGCAAATTGGATTTCAATTTGACACATATTTCTTAACTGCAACAACGATTGCTTCAGCCATCGTTGATGTTTGTATTGCTGCTGCTGCTGCATACAGCCTTCTTAACAATTCTCTCTAGAAGATCGAAACAATCAAGTTGTGCTTGACATGCATGTAAAAGGAAACACAAAATTTCATTCATTCACTCAGTCACATTTTCATTCATACATTCGTTTAAACAAAAACGTGCCTACCAAAACAAAACAAGAAACAAAAACAAAAAACACACGAAAAACCCGTAATAGTAGTTTCTCAATAACCAACTGAATTTTCTCTGCTGTTTAAAATTCGACATACTAGAGTGATTGTAAGTATTTAAGGCAAAATTGTGCTGGTCTAGCAATGAGCAGTGCTGTTGGGTAATGTTTTCTTATATATTTGTTTAGCTATACTGGATTTAAAGTTTTACTGGCTTCTAACTAAATACAGCCTCCAGTGAAGCAGAAAAAAAAAACGTAACCACTTGTTTGAGAACATATTGGTTTGACGTTGTTTACTCTTACAAAAGTTTTGCTAGATCAAACAGATTCAAGTTAATTAAAACTAAATATTTGTTGTGATTTGGTCGATATAAGAAAAGGGTTTTTAAATAAATAAGCAAATTCAAATTTATATCATTTAGTGCTTACGTCTTTTTCAGCAAATATTTGCCAAGTATGATCGTACCTTAAGGCAACAAGTTGTGTGTCATTTACTCAAAAAATTCAAGAATATAAAGTTTTAAATTTGTGTAATTGATTTAATTTTTTGGTAGTATTTAGAAAATACTTCTTTTAAAAGTACCGAAAAGGAGACAGTGAATATCTATATAGTTCAAAGAATTGGGATTTTAAAATAGGCATCTTAAAAGCTATGCGGAATTAATTTTCAAGGTGGATTCACCCATTCGTTCTAAAAAAAAATATTTGTTTGGACAAAGTTTTTTTCTTATATTTTGTCTACACAAAAATGAATGTACCTTATTCTCGGCCATTATTTAACCATTGGTAAACTAAAATGCTAACTATTGTTTAACTATTACTTGTTATTCTTATGGCAAACTAAGAATTGCGAACAAAGAATCATTAGTTAAGCCTTTGCCATTAGCTAACTAAAGACTGTGAATTTAGCCATAAAACATACAAAATTAAAATTTTTAAATGTAAAAAAATAAAATTTCTTTTAGAAATTAAATACATTCCTTTAAAATTCTGCTTAACATTTACAATTACTGGTATATTTATTATTTCTTGTCTTTCATTGCTCTCACTGTTCTTTCATAATACATACACACAATAACACAACAACAACAGCAATTTTTACAAGTGCATGTACTTAAAATGCAACCTCGTCATCGTCGTCGACATCTTCATCATCATCATCCTTAGCACCAACAACATGATTAAATGTACCTCTACCAATATCCACTGATATATTGGTTGTGTATTACACTAGTTGGTCCCCATACATTCCTTGCTTTACACTTTGCCACTGTGTCAGACGAGTACAATCATCGCCAAAATGCTTGTATGCTAAGTTTTTTTTTTTCGCCCAACTATAAAAATGATGTCAAGCGTTTTCGCATTCAATATTGATGGTAATTGAACCTTTTTCTTTCTTGTTGTTGTTGTTGTTTTCTCTTTATTTCTATAAATTTTTGTTCGATTCTCAAGTAGATTTTGAAAATTTATCATGTACAGCCTTAAGAATCATGTGTGTTTGTGTGTGACTACTTGAATATGAGTTTTGTTTTTTTTTTTTTTTTTTGGAGCATAACTTGTCAAAATTCATGGCACATCTACATGCAGACATACAATATGCAGACACATACATATATATGAATGTACATATGTACATATATACAGAAATGGGGGGAAAAAATTTAAAAATTTAAATTGTTTGGTATAAGATTCTCTTTACATATATAATTGAATTAATTTCGTTTGGGTATATACAGATTTAGAAATAAAATGTATGCTTAATGTTAGGAACACAATTGGAACGAACGACGAATTTTTGGTCGCGAATATTCGTCTCTAAAAAAAACACATTTGTGTATATGAAAATACACACAATAAAGGTATCGGCTAAATTCGTTATATACGGCAAACTCTGAAATAGAGTATATTTCTATTTCTTACGCCAGCGAATGACGAACAAGCAATACGGGGTGACCACGTTTCGTTTTAGTTTTTAATGTTTTACTAAATAATATTAATCTTTACTTTGATTATTGTTTTATTTTTTACTTTATTTAATTTAAAATAAATATACAATATAGTTAACTATAAAAATTGTGTTTACCTGTGTGTTTGTCAATGTTTCTTTTTGTATATGTTATTTTTCAAATATGGCCACACTACCTGTCAGCTGCTATACGAAAACAAAAACACTAACAGCCTTATGCTAAGAAAAATGTTAGAGGCTCTTTAGATGATGCAATTAATTGCATGCAATTTTTTCCATTCTCTTTTAAAATTGCTACGTAAAATGTTGTGCACTTATACGATGCAATTTTACGTGCAACAAATCATGCAATTTTTTTACGTTTAATTACACATTCCTCTTCAGTTTTTCATTCGCAACAAAGAAAACAAAATTTTAAAATATATGTAAATATAATATACAAAAAATATATGTACATATGTAGGTATATAAAATAATATATATACATATACATAAATACAACATACAAAAATTTTAAAAAATAGGTATAAAAAATTGAAGATTTTAATACAGAAGAAGTAATTGAAAATGTTCTTGCGCGTTAATTTTTATAACGCACACTTCAGAATAAGAATAAAACAAAATAAGTAAAACACAAACGATGGTAAAAGGAAATGTCAAAAAATTGCATGACAAACGAAGTCGTGCAACTTTTTCTACCCCTCTTGCTTCTCTCCACCGTTCGCCATTAAACATCAATTGCATGCAAAATTGCATCGTCTAAAGGGCTTCTTAAATGTTATGTTAAGAAAAATAATTTAAAGTATCATGCATAACATACGTCTTGTAAAGCGATGATAAAATCAAATAATTTAAAGCAAAAAATTTAAATTAACTTAAAGTGACGTTAAAATATTTTATTGTTTTAACAAATAAAGTTTTGTGAATTTTTATATGGACTTTTACAAAAAAGTGGAGACATGGTTATCTTTTTGCAATGTATATATTTTTTAATGTGAAAATTAAAATTTTTGAAAGCATTTAATGAAGATAGTTTAAATTATTTGAATTTTTTACATAAAAGGCTTAAGTCGGTTTTAGTGACATTTTTCAAATTACTTCCGGAGTTTTAAATTCTGAGTAAAATAAAAAAAGAGTGGGCGGGGCTTCAAAGTTTGTAACTATATCTTGGAAACTGTACTTCTATATTAAATGATAGGTATTATTTGCCGTTGTTTACTCTTACAAAAGTTTTGCAAGATCAAACAGAATCAAATAAATTAAAACTAAATATTTGTTGTGTTTTGGCATAAATAAGAAAAGTTTTTTTAAATAAACAAACGAGTTCAAAGATATGTTATTTAATGGTTACGTCTTTTTCGGCAAATATTTGGCAAGTGTGACCGTACCTTTAGTATTGTCAAAATGTCCAAATCGTCAAGTAACTAAACAACTGTTTAACTTTTACAAATCGAGTCGATCCTTCCCATAATATGCTAAAATACATTAACTTCGGGCTTAAACTAGTTGCATTTTTCAAATTTATAAAGTGTCTCAATAATATTCCCTTTGACTATATTTTTTCCTACATCAACTACACTGATACTCGTAAATTGCGGTATTATCTTCCTGCGCTATATGTTGAATAGCTCTACCTTGTACTCCTTATAACTCGGTTTCTGTGTAAAATATAAATTTTTTTTTATTTTATTGTGGCGTAAATAGTCACTAGTCCAGCTGTTATGGATGTTGGGTTCTTTTTGTACCTTTAGTGGGTTGTTGTATTTCTTATTGTTGTTGTTGTTATTGTACTTATTATTGCATTTTGGCACTCTCTCGTTTACTTTGAAACTGCACATACATACATACATACACACATACATACATACATACATGCATACATACATTTATACTGTTTTCGTGTTCATTGTAATTTTGTAATTACAATGTTCCCTTCAATGTCTACTACGGTTTTCACTACAATTTGTTGTTCTGTTTTTATTACAATTTGTTGTTGATTTTTCCTTTTTCCTGTTCTTGTTGCTGCTGTCTATAGAACAACAATAGCAGCAGCAGCAGCAGATAGACAGCAGTGATTTCCAACTATGATTGATGGATTTTTGTTTTGTTGTTTGTTGTTGTTCATTTTATATCTTGAAACATAAACATTTTCTTGGATTTTATCCAAAATATAAATATTTAAATTAAAAACCCAAGAACAATAATAGAACCCTTTACTTTGCGAATTGCTTGCTTCTGATATTTATTATTGTTGGGAAATTATTTGAAAAATGATTTCTGTATTTAAGTAAAATCAACAAAAAAAAAAATATTTAATGTTTGAAAGTAGAATACAGCTGTGTTGATATAAAGAATAAAGAATCTTTCTTTTACTTTAATGACACTTGTCATAATTTTCAAAAGTACTTTTTGTTATAATTTGAATAGCTTTTAATACAAATGGTATATGGGTTTCTTATTGTGTGTCTATCAACTTATACAAATTGTATATTTCTTTATTTTGTAGAGAAGGTCAACAATAAATATTGTGTAAATCTAAATATTGAAATTTCATTAACTTTTCTTTGTAAATATTTAATTTGTATATTTAGTACTGATAAAAGCATTGCTCCCATAAAATTCGTTGGCATAAAAGGTTTTGTATTTATTTAACAAAAAAAGCTATTGAAAACTTATAAAAGTAATAGGGAAATTGTAAAGCATTGATACGAGGGCGGTTCGGAAACTTCTTAGCCTAGCAGAGAAAGAGAATAGTTAGTTTTTGAAAAACATTTTTATTTTTCAATATAATCCCCTTAAACTTCAATACACTTAGTCCAACGCTTATCTAGCAATTCTATCCCTTGATTGAAATAGTTTTCCTAAAGGCCTTCATTTGAGGTAAAACGTTTGCCAGCTAGGAAATGTTTTAGATTTGGGAACTGGTAAAAGTCACTGGAAGCTAAATCAGGAGAATAAGGTGGGCAGTCCAGCAACACTCTTGTAAGCTGGTGCGTTATCTTGATGAAAAACTATTTTTTGTGTTGTAAGCCAGGACGTTTTCCTTGAATTTTTACATTTAATTGATCCAAAATGTTGCAATAGTACTCTGAATTTTTTGTTTTACCCTTTTTCAGAAAATCAATCAATGAAATACCTTTGAACCGTTGCCATAACCTTACCAACCGCTTGAATTATTTTTGCCTTCTTTGGGGCACTTGCTCCAGCTTCAGTCCATTGCTTGGATTGTTCTTTTGTCTCCTTTTGTAACCGTCATTTTAAAATTTCGTGAGTTACGTATGTTAGATTTTCGCATTTTTTCTGTTATGTTGGTAAACATGTCTGTTATATATGTTGGTAATATCAGCCATTTTTGATTGCCAGTTAATTTTTGAAAGATAAAACTGTTAGTCGGGTTTTGCTGTGCTCTTCGATTTTTTACTATTCGAAAAAATGGATCAAAGAAACTGTATTAAGTTTTGTGCAAAAAATTAAAATAAATGCGCAAGGACATTTGAAATGCTGACTGTGGCGTTTGGCGAGTCTACTATGAGCAGAACACAAGTTCAATTGTGGTATAATCGGTTTAAGGAAGGCCGAGAAGGTGTCAATTACGATGCTCGTCCTGGTCGCCCAAGCACGTCAACAACCGATGAAAACATTGAAGCAGTGAAGAAAATGATTTTGAATAGTCGTCGAATAACTATCAGAGAGGTTGCTAATGATGTTGGCATATCGTTCGGCTCATGCCAAGCAATTTTTACGGATGTTTTAGGCATGAAACATGCGGCAGCAAAGATTGTTCCAAAATTGCTAAATTTTAAGCAAAAACAACGTCGCATGGACATCTCTCAAGAGCTGTTGAACATCGTCAACGACGATCCAGATTTCCTCAAAAAGATCATAACTGGTGACGAATCATGCCTGTATGGCAATGACATTGAAACCAAAGCCCAATAATACCAATAGAAACGTCCGGAAGAGCCAAGACAGAAAAAAGCAAGTCAAGTTCGGTCAAATGTGAAGGTTTTGCTCACTGTTTTCTTCCACTGCATCATGAATTCTGGCCACAAGGTCGTACAGTCAATAAGGAAAACTACCTTGAAGTTATGTGCTGTTTGCACGTAGCAATTCGTCAGAAACGCACAGAATTGTGGAAAACTCAATCATGGATTTTGCACCATGATAATGCACCAGCTCATACATTGATGCTTGTGCGTGAGTTCTTGGCCAAAAACAAACCCGTTATCATGGCTCAACCACCGTATTCACCGGACTTGGCCCCCGCTAACTTTTTCCTCTTCCGAAAACTGAAGACACCGATGAACGGAAAGCGTTTTGCTACGATTGAGGAAATAAAAGCAAAATCGAAACAGGAGCTGTTGGCGATAACAAAAAGCGCGTTTCAGAAGTGTTTCGAGGATTGGAAAAAACGCTGGCATAAGTGTATTATATCTGAGGGGGATTACTTTGATGAATAAATAAATACTTTTTGAAAAAAATTAAAATAGCAGTTCATTTTGATCAGACCTCGTATAGTGGTGGCTGCATGTCTCCATTCACAGTTATGAAACAATAGTTAAAAACCATTTAATTTTTGGTAAAAGGATTCCAACAAGCTTGAGAAATTTTCATTCTTATGCGTTTTTTGGTCGACTTGTTAACTTGTTTTTCATCTGTAGTTCTTCATGCAAAATTAAATGGACTCGATCACTTGAGATGCCCATGATCATTTAATACCATATCATGCACTTTGGCTATAATTATTGTTGTTCTTGCTGTTAATGGGCATCATCCTCAATTAAATTCAGCAACCCAATGTTGCATATTAAGGAGCACTTTCACCTAACACATTTACCATATCATTATGAATTTCGTGTCCCGATAAACCTTTTTTAAATATTTAATGACAACACGAATTTCTAATTTTTCTATTGTAAAAGAAAATCGCGTATGCGTCTTTTTTGAACATCTGTGTCTATTTGAAGGAGTTCGTAGATTGAAAAGAAATTTGCCATGTAGTCATACCATAGTTTCATCAGTATAGATGACCAAATTCTAAAATATAGATTCTTTGTAAACAAGTTTTTTTTGCAAATTTAGCGTGCAAAATCTATTTTTGAGGTTTATAAACGGTTTCGTTCAATTCGGCCATTAAAATAAGGTTGCCGCAAGACACAATAAACAATTTCAACCCAAGAATAGGCGCCCAGGTCAGCTTCAGCTTTGGAGGCCAGTTGTGAAGCCTTGGATTTAGCCTGGTTTTACTTAAAATGTGTCGCCCATCATGCTCTTTGAACATTTTATTTGGTGGCTTTCTGCCTTTGTTATGGTCCCGAAAATGTTAACCATTTCCGCTATTTGTCGCTGTGAGTATCCATTTTAGAAATGGTTTGAAAGCAATTGACGTTCGTATGTCGTTGTACGCGGACTCATTTAAACTGTGTTCAAGTGAGACTTGACATTACAAAATCGGACTTGCAATTCAACAGAAAACATTGATGGAGGTGGGAAAAAACGATAGACCAACAACGCTGCATTGAGCTAACGAAACAGTAGAAATTGACTGCATAAAATAAGCTGTGAGTCAATGTACATTCAGTTTTTGACAGACTAAATATAGCTAACATAGGGCTCTACTGAAAGGGAAAACACAAGTCTGCTGCTAAAAAAAATTATATAGCGTGGCCGGATTTCCGTTGAACAATTTTTTAAGTAATATTTTAACAAAGCAGTTACCAGAGAATTATATTTTAAATCCACTGATGTTTTATCGCCCATTGTCAATTTCATTTAGAACTTTCAGAATTTTAAACTCGTTTAAAATTCTCTCAATTTTATTGAGAATTCTCGCTAATTTTTCTCAATTTAAAATTGAAATTCTTAATTTCATTTAATCTCATCTCAATTTTAAAATTCTAAAGTCATTTGCAATATTACCAACTTCGTTGAAAAATGTTGTACAGTAATAGAAAATAACTACAAAATGCTAAGGATTTTGAAAACTCGTACGAATTACATTTTACAGCTACACTGTTGTATTAACGCCCACTGTGCTTATGTAGAAATATGAAAATAAATATTTATGATTGTATTGCATTGTATTGTATGTTTTTAGTATTTGAAAGTATGTATGTTGTATATTGTGTATATAATCACTATGCTCTGACCCATTCAATATCCCTTTTTATTTCCTCTTTCGCCGTAGTCGTCCAATTCCAATTGTTTACCAAATATTCACCCACTCATTTATAAGAGTGCTGTATATCTGTATATGTGTGAGTTTGTGTGTGTGTGTCCACTACTTTTTATTCAGCCAAGGGCAGCAATAAATGTTTTATCTTCACATTTATTGCGTGACAACCATTTTGCTTGTAAACTTTTTCCAATATAGTAATAATTTTTTTTGAACTACTATTACACAGCCCGACAAAATAAAACCTGTTTTATGGTGCCTTAGATTTATTAGTCAGTTTGTATATATCTAGTATTGGACTTGTATCAGCTATAGTTTTCGAGATATTATTTTTTTAATAAAACTACATAGTTACGCGATTTATATTTAGTAATGTAACTGATAAATGGTTCATTCTATTCAGTAAAAATAAAAAGGCAACCCCCTGGCCCACGATGTCGAACGATGATAATGTTCGCTTAGATAAGACTTAAGACACAGACTTGATTGTGGATTAAAAACAAACTTGATTGAGTAAAAAATAGATATGAAAAAAGTTTGTGTCTTAAGTCTTATCTAAGCGAACGTTATCATCGTTCGACATCGTGGGCCAGGGGGTTAATTTGGCTATAATATTGTTTTTAAGCTTCCTTAACATTATTTGGATTCCATGGAGTATTTTCGAAGATTTTCTCAACTTGGAACTTGTATTGAAAATTTTTGTATAGGTAATTTTTTTCTTTATTTTTCAAAATTTTACAAATTTTCCATTATTTTCCTTTAGTCATATAAGAAAATATTTTACGCATATAGCCATCTATATCTTATTAAAATCCATTCACAACTGTGGGTTCTATTTAAAATAAATTATCTCCATATGATTAAAAGCAAATACGTTATACGAGAGCGGGTCGAAAACTTCTTAACCTAGAATAGAAAGCGCTGTATAAACAGAAAAAAGTTAAGTGTTTTGGAAACTTCCATCTGTGCAATGAACAAATGATAAATTTCTTTTCGATCTGCCAACTCCTTCATATAGAAACAGGTGTTCAAAAAAGACTCCTCTGCTAATTTTTTACAATGGAAAAATTAAAAATTCATGGTGTAATGAAATATTTAAATAAAAAAGGTTTATCGGGACAAGAAATTCATAATGATATGATGAATATGTGAGATGAAAATGCTTCTTCATAAGCAACAGTGAAAAATTGGGTTGCTGAATTTAAACGCGGTCGTACAAAAATTGCATCGATGAATAAAACTGCGTGAAACAGCTGAAATCATGGGCATCTCCAATGATCGAGTCAATTTAATTTTGCAAGAAGAACTACAGATGAAAAAGATTTCTGCAGCATTTGTTAACAGTCGACCAAAATCGCATAAGAATAAAAATTTCTCAAGCTTGTTTGGATCGTTTTAAGAAACACAAAATGAATGTTAAGCGTCGTTTTTGATGAGACATGGATCCACTGCTATACTCCAGAGACAAAAGAACAATCCAAGTAATGGACTAAAGCTAAAGGAAGAGCCCCAAAGTAGGCAAAAACAATTCAATCGTCTGTTAAGATTATGCCAACGGTTTTTTTGGAACTTCAAAGGTATTTTATTGATTGACTATCTCAGAAAGGGTAAAACAATAAATTCAGAGTACTATTGCAACATGTTGGATCAATTAAATGTAAAAATTCGTGAAACACGTCCTGGCTTACAACACAAAAAAATAATTGTTCATCAAGACAACACACCAGCGCACAGGAGTGTTTTAAGAATGACTAAAATCAACGAATTATATTATGAGTTGCTTGACCACCCACCTTATTCTCTCCCAGTTACTTTTACCAGTTCCCAAATCTAAAACAATTTCTAGCTTGCAAGCGTTTCACCTCAAATTAAGGCCTTGAAAAATCTATTTCAATCAAGGGATAGAATTGCTAGATAAGCGTTGGACTAAGTGTATTGAAGTTTCAGGTGATTATATTGAAAACTAAAAATGTTTTTCAAAACCAAACTATTCTCGTACTGTGCTAGGCTAAGAAGTTTCCCAACCGCCCTGATATTAACAAGAAATATTGCGTTTTATAAAGGACATATCTGCCATATAGCTATTTTTTATGAATTTTTTTAAAACAGAAAAATTTTTAAATAATATATTTTTTGTCATATATTCGGCTATATCTCCAAAACTACTGAGTTCACTAAGTAGTTTAAACTGTTCTTCAGTTATGTTACTCAAAATCGTGTAACTACGTAATTTAAAAAAAAATGTATAACTCGAAAACAAGAGCGGATCCAAAAAAAGTGAGTTAGAGGAATTGGCACAAATTGGATAAACAAATTTAAGGCTCAATTTTGGTGTTGGGCTGTGTTATTATTTCCGTTTTTAGTTTTAACTTTTTTTTTGGCATTTTTCTTATTTCTGTTTGTTGTTTGTGTTTTGTTTGTTTATTCGAGTTTGGTGCTAAAACCATGTGATAACAATATGTTTTTTTTTTTCTTTTAAGTTTTGCTGAAACACTCGTACGTACAAAACAAACATGAAAATTGTATTTTATATGCAACATTGATTTTGATATTTAATTTTTTTTCTTTTTTTTTGGGGGGGGACAGCTTTTTGTTTAACAAACTTATGTAAAGGTCTGGTCACAAGCTACTTGCCACTGATGTCCTTTAGGGCCTGTATTAATATTGGCCATTTGTTTTTGTGTTAGTAGCATTATACAAATTTATACTTACTTACATACATATTTATATACATGCATAAGTATTGTAGACTGACGATAACATGGCCATTTTGCCTTGTACTGCCACATCTACTGCATATACCCATGAATTTTATTAGTTTGATTAAACTGAAAAATTCCAGATAATGTCCATTAAGGAAAATTTGTTTGTTTCGATATTTATGTAAAAATATATTAGAGGCTTATAATGGATATACGAAATAATGACAAAATCCTTTTAACCTTTCTGTTGCTACTTTCTACTGTTTTCTTAGTTTAATTTGTTTTGTTGGTTCTGTTGGTTTTGCTGGAAATCAATAACAAATTTTTTTTTATATTACGAGTATGTCGTTGAGACAAATACAGCCATAAGTATAAAAATAGACGACTCTTCAATAGTGAGACTAAACTAATTTGTCTTTGTTTTCGTTTGGTTTGTAATTTCAATAAAAAACTAAATGTCAATGTATTTTTAATGATTATAACAATAATATTTATATATTGAGGCTTATTAGGCGTTATAAAGCACACGTAAACAATTGTAAATACATTGAGCAAATGTACTTGACGAAAGTCTTCACTAACGTTGTTATGGACTTCAAGTTATTTTTATTTATTTACACTTGTAGGGTGTAACGTACAGTTTACGTGTTGGATTTTTAAATAAATAATAACCAGCACTTGGTTAGGGGAATTATTGAATTAAAACAATTCAACTGTCAATATTAGGCTTCCATTTGTTAAAACAACATTGTTTTAGATTTGGAAATGGAGACCAAATAGAACTGATTTACTAATACAAGTATGGCAATTTAACAGTATTTTTATGTTATAAAACTAACTGTTACAATATAATTGCGCAATTCATAATCTTGTGCATTTAAGATTGCAAATATATGCTATCAATTGTGTATGATCTACTTATTGTAAGATACAAAATCACAGCTGATTTTATTAAACAAATTCTTAAAAATAAACAAAAACCACCAAATCACCTATTATGGAGATTTAAAAGAGATTTATGCGCAAATAAGTCCAATATCGACCGATTATTATGAAATCTAATAAGACGATTTAAATGTATATACGGATTACTTGTAAAGAATTTCGACTTCTTAGAGGTTTATATAAGAGATTTATGCAAATATTATTGATTTTCGGAAGTAGGCCTTATATGGGGGTTACGGTCAAATATAAACCGATCGTCATAAATCTGAGATCGACGATTTTTATATATGTATCGACTATTTGTGTTGAGTTCCAACTTGATACTGGTTTTATAAGGGATTTATGCGCATGTAAGAGATTTGCGGAACTCGACATTTTATGCGGGCTATGGTCAAATATTGACCGATCATCATGAAATTTGGTACGACGATTTAGATGTATATTTTGATTATGCTTGTGGAATTCAACTTGGAAGTCAATTTTAAAAAAGATCTATATTCATTTAAGTGATTTTCGGAAGTGGTATTTGTATGGGGCTATGTCAAAATTATGGACCGATGCAAACAAAATATTGTTTTAAGATTTAACTTTGCATGAAACTTATTATTGCAAAATTTTGTACCATAAAGCCATATTCCGGGAAGACATTTGTATGAGAGCTATGAGAAATCGTGGACCGATTCCTATTATTTTCAACAGGCGTTGTCCCTCCATAATAAAAATAAAGTGTGCAAAATTGCATGATATTATCTGCATTATATTTGAAGAAAACAAAAAAATATCTGAAAAATATCGAGGTAGTCTGAAACTTTGTTCTATAACTCAAATCCTACTGGACCGATTTTACCCATTTGCAATACCAAATATTTTTGTGGATCAATAAACTCAAATATTCCTTATCTTTTTTTTAAATATAATTAACAAACACAAACTGCGAAGCTTTTGGCTTATCTGCAGAAAACACCCAAATTTCGATTCTGTTCCACTGTGCACTGTAGATTTTTTTTAATAATTTATTGAATATTTAATTTTCAACAATGTTGTTTTATTTGCCATTTGTTTTCATATTCATTTGCGTAATATTTAAGATGAGTAGCATTAAAGAAAGCATTTGAGATCAAAACTAGATCAAATATTTAAAATCCTTAAAAACACAGTATCTAATAGAAATCTTTTCAAAATCAAATTGAAAACTCTTTAACTAATATAAAAAATAAGAGCCCGATTTTAGTTTTAAAATCACATAATTCTTCGTTAATTATTCAGAAGAGCAATACTAGCAAATCCCGGTATAACGAATTATATGTTGCTAAGCCTATTTTTTAAATTGAAAGAAGAGTGACTTGGTGGCTAATAAAGTCTTCATTGGGAGAATTTCTGTTCTAAAAATGATTCTACCATAAAAAAATATCCACGCTTTATGTTTATGAATTAATCAATTAACTCCAATGGTTTGTTACTCTGATAAAATTCCATCAAGGAATACTTTAATTTTTTAGAGATGAAGGATTTTTTCATTAATTCCTTATATATAATTTGACGATGTTTATAATGTGGTTGTTCATTTGATTTTGTTTTAATTTTTATATAAATGAAATTTGTTATACATTCGTTACAAGCAGAGAAAAAATATAGTTCTATTTTAACTATTTCAACATTTCTAAAAAAAAATTTTAAATATTATGACCACTGTAATTATTTGTATGATTTATGCATGATATGGTTAATGTACCATTCACATGATTATAGCAATCATATATATGATTGTATCAATAATGTAATGGTTACGCAGATTAGTTTTATGACGAAAGATTATACCATATTTTGTTGTTATCAATCATAATCAAAGAGCAACATATTATGATAAATGGCTTCATCATAAGCATGATTGCAACAAATATATACATAGTTACCACAATCATATACATGATTGTAGTAATCATCTAAATCGTAACTTCAGCATATTATGGTTACCGCAATCATATAAATATTTACGGTGACCATAACATTGTTGAAAAAATTGTAAAAATGTTGACATTGTTGTGGTAAACTTGTACAACTATATTTTTTCTTTGTGTGTATATAAGGTATTTAAAGTTATAAACTTCGCTGTTTATTATAACGGATTTTCATTAAAGTGATATTCGTTATACCCGGCTTTGCCTGTACTTTAATTTAGTGAATATAAAAATATTCAACACTTTAATATTTAATAAACAAGACTGGAAATGGAAACTAAAGTGCAAATATATATATCAGCCATTTGCTTGAATTCAAATTACTAAATCCTAACAAGGCAATTTAAGTTAATGTTCATCATCATCAAGTTCATTAGAATTAGTATTGTTGACAAATTCGTCATTATTAGCAAAACGACAACAGCGACATCATAGTCATCTGCAGTTGGTGTAGGAGTAAAAGTAGAAGTGGTAGAAGGTGCAGGAGCAGAAACATCATCATGATACCTGATGACAACAAATAGCACGTCTAAGGGTCATTTGTTAAGCTAAATAAATACAACATATTATTTCCACGTTAATGGTTAAATTTTTGTGCCCATTTAACTAAATGAACAAATGTCTGAATGTAGGGGGCGGTGTGTATTTGTGTGTACGAGTACGGTGTGTTTTTATCTGTGTGTGAAAGTGTCAATCTAAAAGTTTGCGTGCTTGTTTGCGAAAGTGTGTATGATGAAATACGGGTATAAAACAGTAAGTATAATATAATACCACTACTACAAATGACACACCAGAGCCAACTTTAACTAAGTAGTGATTTTATTTCATATTTACTCCTTCTCACACTCCTACAAATTTCAACAACATGCATACATACATAATAGGATGGCGCTTATTTAGCTTATTTTAAATTTTCGCTTTATTCCCAATTTGTTACACGTCATGCAACAAAGAAATTCTGGGGCCAAATTACCGCATTCGTGATCGTATCGCAAAATGATTTCAATATCGAAATTATGATAAAATGTACTAAATTTCTTGCTCGATATCGAATGCGGTAATTTGGCCCCTGAACATTTCAGCACAATCGAAAAAAAAATTATTAGATCGATATTTTCAATTTTGTATAAAAGGCATCATTGAGCTTAATTTTAACAGGCAATTAATATTGGGTATACACCTAATTCTGTTTTTACACGGTAATTGATGTAAAAAATACCGTGTAAAAAAAGACATTGATCGTATGTAAAATAGGAGATTGGTTCCTTATCTCTAAAACCTATTGAAATTGTATTACTTAAAATTGCTTGAAAGTGAATTTTTTTCATGCCCACCAACAAAAAGTTGGGGGCTATATTACGTTTGTCATTCGACGACTCAAGCCTTAAAAGAGGAAATTGAACGCTGCATTACTGAAATACCGCAGCATTTATGCAAAAAGGTCATTGAAAATTTCATTAAAAGATCGCGTGTGTGCCAGTAAAGACGCGGCGACCATCTGCACGATATCTGATATCTTGTTCCATACATAACCTCATTCTATCTACTTTACGATGTAATAAAGTTTCACGATTTTTTTTTTTAATATCTGTATTTTATTTAAAATTTAAAAATTGCGTTCTAGTTGGGACAGCCTTAAAACTTTGATAATATAATATCTTTTAAAATTTACCAATTGGATTATTGGTAAATTTCAGTACTACATATACCCTACAACCCAACAGTGGGGAGGCTATATTGGATTTGTGCTGATTAAAAAATATTAATCTAACACCCAATTTAAAGTAGAACGATCGACATAATCACTTATGTATAACAATTTTCGTGAGTCTTGTGCTGAAAAGTTTTGCACACAAGATATTTCGATAAAACATAAAGCATTTTCTTCAGTCCAAGGTCTGGAATTGAAATTATTGGCAATAGGTTCACTATTCTACCTAACACCCTACAAATGCCCAACTGAAATATGATTTATATAAGAATCCACACACTGGTATGTCTGGGTACTATTGAGATTCAAATAGTACCAAACATTTGCACAACTATACTAAGTCATATCCTCCGTGTTGTATAATGACAAAGTATCAAAAAATAGTCAGACAACAAACAAAATGAATTGAAGTCTGTTTGATAGTAAGTGCGGGTATATGTATGTGTTTAGTAAAGTGAGTACAATAAAGAGTAAGGACAAACAAAAACAAGTACTTCTAGTTCATTATGCATGAATGAAATCATGGTTATATATCTATACAAATACATACACATATAAACAAACACCAACTGAGACAATGCTAGGGACAATAACTACAATTTCTTTTTCAGCAACTACATACAAAATAGCAATAATGATAATGATGTCCAATTATGTTCCCCACTAAGTGGCAGTGTTTGCATTTGTTAACTGCCAAAGTTCAGAATGCAAAGACTCATACACGTAAATTAGGCTATACCAGACAACACACTCATAACTACTACCGCTGAGACCACTGCTGCCCAGCTGAGTTAAATTGGCATATGTCTACTCCTATATATGTGCTTCTAAATACTCACACTTATAACACACTAACATCGTTAAATACCTATACATATGTACCTACATTTATCCTCATATAAAACAGTGTATGAACAATTTATAAATCATAATGAACTGACTGAATATCAGCTTGTATTGGTAGATGTGTGTGTGTGTTTCTGTGTTTGGTTGGAACCAGAGCAGCGGACTGTATAAAAGTGTGCAAATAAGGGAGCTTTCCACTTAACTGACTGACTGGACATTTGTTGCCCGTTAACTTTTAATTTAGACAACGTCTGTCAGTTATTTAGCCAGGCTTTTAGTTAGTGATACACAATTTATACGCCAGACTTCTTCTCTATTCTTGGTTACAAATTTATTTGCATAAACTTTTCAAAGAAGTAATTTTTGTATTTAACATACATTTAAATACACAGTGATTTAGAAACGTTTTTTGCAATAATTCGGTATCTTGGGAACTATGACAGATATTGAACATGTATAAAGTCCTTGAAATACTATTTTGCATGTCCGAAATGCTGCTTAAATGCCATTAAAGGAAATCATTATTGCACCAAATCATTACTTGCGATGAGATGTGTATACAATACGAAACTCAAAGTGTAAAAGATTGTATCTGAAGCCCGTTCAACCAACCGAATCGCCACCAAAGTCAAATAATCATGGCGCTATGATAATGCTCTGTATTTGGTGGAACCCAAATGGTCTTATCTTGTCAAAACATATTTGGCAACCTGTACTAAATGCTACTGATTGACCGATAAATACCTAGAATATGCACACAGTTGCACATGTTTACCACAACAATGTCAACATTTTTACAAGTTTTTCAACAATATTATGGTCACTGTAATTATGTATATGATTGCGGTAACCATAATATGGTTAAGTTACTATTCAAATGATTACTACAATCATATCTACGATTGTGGTAACTATGTATATATTTTTTGCAATCATGTTAATGATAAATTCATTTATCATAATTTGTTGTTCTTTGATTATGATACAGAACAAAACAATATGGTATAATATTTCATCATAAAACTGATCACCATAAACAGTATATCATTGCTAAAATCATATATATGATTGTTATAATCATTTGAATGGTAACTTAACCATATCATGGTTGCAGTTCTCATGTAAATAAATACAGTGACCATAATATTTTAAAATAATGTTTAAAGATGTTGAAATAGTTGTGGTAAACATGCACAACTATATTTTTTCTCTGTGTGTGCGGAAAGACAAGAAAGTTTTATATTTCAACACTTGGTCATATGTTGCAATACCTGTTGAAAACTATTTATAAACAAGTGGTTGGGTAATATTGGCTCACCCACCTTTTAGTCAAGACCTTGCACCGTCTAGTAGCTTTTTGTTTCGATCAATGCAGAATGCTTTTTCTGTTATACGCTTCACTTCAGAACAGGGGGTAAACGAAATTGGCTTATCGGCAAAAAAACACCCAGAGTCGGGAATCGAAACCGCAACCCTCTGACTTAGAGTCTGGCACACTATCGCCTTAGTCTATCGGGGCATCCATATGTTTCAAAATATTAAAAATTTGGAAAAATCCCGCATGTTTAAGTTATATTTATATTTATATATTTATATTTTTGGTAAGTTGTTTTGAAACTAGTTTTGAAGCGAAGCTGATGCCGTCGAACTCTACAAATGTGCTTTTGAGTTTTTTATTTCGAATGTTCCTATATTTCCATGGCGAACATATGAATGATGCGACGGTGTTTAATCAGATGTGTAAAGAGAATTGAAAGTTAGTTTTGAGGTAAGATTTGAAGGTGTTTTTCAGAGAAGCAACACTCAGGCAATTAATATGCCTATATATAATTGTGTTACTTTCTTTGCAAAGGGGATAGGTTCAATAAGTAAAGGTGGTGAAAGTAGTATCACAACTCTGCAATTGAGCATTATGTTTGTTTTTAGTGTAGCATAGCAGCGCCTCTGGTAATGAGTAGGCGCATTATTTTAAAGCTTGATTTCTTATAGCCTATATTTAATTATTTAATTTCGTTGGCGTTTTAGTGTTATACCAACGAACAGGGCGCTGTGATAAATATTAGTTATGATGGATAGAAAGAAAACTAATAATTTTCGGAAACTGATGTTGTTTGAGTGGCTGCGGCTGGGAATCGAATCCGGGCCACAATTACCAACTCATGCTGAATGATCAAATGCGCTAACCAATTAAGCTACAGCACCCTCATTTAATTGATTTCAAACTATTAATTTATTCAAACTATTATTTGCCAGTAGTTTTTAAAATTAAATAATTACACAAAATCTAGGGCGCATGTCACAAGGTACCAAAAAAATGCCCAAATAATACTGAATTTCACAGCCCTGATTTACACAATCATTTAACAATATTTAATTATGAAAATTCAGTTTAAAACTTTATTCGTCATATCTGTCACATTTGTAAAAGGTGTAAATATTATAATTGAAATGTAATTAATTTAACAAACACTTACTTTAGAAAACAACTAGCTAAACCCGGTGTGCTTCGCTACCCCCCCCCCTCGTTATAAAATAAAATAAAACGTATTTATATATTTACAAACATTTATTAATTTAATTTTAATGTATTTATGGCATATGAAAAAATAATAGGATACTGAAGCGCGTCATATGAGCGATGCATTTCAGTGGACGAGGCTATGCCCCTTTGTCCACTTACATAATCAAGAATTTATTATTTCGTAAGAATATCCTATTGTCACAATTTAATGACGATCGGTCCAGTAGTTAAGACTATGTTACGATTTTTAATTTTCCTAAAAAGGGGCGTGGTCCCACCCACTTTTCTCCTGGTAACTATTCCTAATTATGCCAATACTATTTATTTATTTATTTTATTTATTTATGTACTAAATATCACCGACGTACGTCAAAAAATGCCCAAAATATAGCGATTTAAATTTTTGGGTTATATGGGCGGTGCCACCCCCGTTTGTACAATCAAAACTTCATAAAGCCTATTATTCCTTCCAGAGTCACAGTAACATGCTGTGAAAATTTCATCAAAATCGGCTCAGCCGTTTTGGAGTTCATACGTTACATACATACATACATTAATTTTTATATATAGTATAGATATAGAAGATAGAAGATGTTAAATAAATTATATTCATTGCAAATATTTACTTTAATATTTTAGTTGGGAAATCAATAAATGAGAATGCTGTTAAAAGTGTCACGCAATAAACCAATTGTTAAAATTGTTAAACGAGCCCTAATTGTCCCAGACCTTTACAAAAGCAAATAGTTTTAACTGGTTTTATGTTTAAACAGACATTCTAGATGTAAAATAATGCGACATTGATACATTAATTATTCATTACAACTCACTTTGTTGTATAATATTTTGGACAGGCTGTGAACATGGGTACACAACATTGCTTCGATTAGTAATGACGTGCTAGAAAATCTACTCTGAAAAGTTGTAAAATAACTACTACTGTTAAATGTGCAACAGAGATATCATTCTACTGTATAAAGGTTATCAGGGGCTTACGTTAACGATATTTTAATTTAGTTAAACAAACGCAGCAAGTAATTTCGGGCAATCAAACATTGTAGCTTTCTTAAGCAGGATATGCAGCAATACTACATAAGACACTTTCTCCAAATGATTGGAACAATAAAGCTAGTTTTATAAGTAATTCTAAAGATGACCTAAACATCAAGTCTTTTTTACCTTATTTTACTTTAGTCTCACAACACTATTTCAATAGCTGCATATAATAGCCTTGAATGAAAAATTTGTTAAAATCGTGCTTGAAATAATTTCCTTTTATGCATGTCCTGTAATGGCTCCTTGACATTTTTTAAGTAAAATAAAACTGTTCTTTAAAAATCAAATATTTCTTTTGTCTAAATAAATACACACTTAAATGCAAAGCTTTTTACAAGGCTACATACATATATCAATAAGAAGTTTCTGTGGCATGACTAATTAGCACGCTTCTATTTTACACAAATTGCTGTAAAACATTTGCTACGACTGACTGAGTGACCGTAGGAACGACCACATGGCCTATCAAAGGCCACCTCCGCCTCCCCCAAATGGTGTAATATTTCAACTTTTAAAATATGGGGTAGGATCTGAAGCAAAAAAAAAATCTATAAAATCCAATTTAAACAGCAACATGACATGACAATCAGCTGAAATAGAAAATAATAAAATAAACTCTTTATTTTTCCTCTCTAATGTAGAATAAAAATACACCAAGTCAGTCAGGTGTCAGAGTTGACTATAATATTTAACGTAACATTATGACCTTAAGTTAGTCATCAAAACAAACACACGGCGGAACTAACAGTGGGAGTAACACAGTCTCCTCATTCGCATGTACAATGACATCCAAAGGGACAATACGACTAGAAAAGAAGTGGTACAAAAAAAAAACTATACAAACATAAAAAGCCACCATGAAGGAGATAGCATAAGAGTTTCTGGCGAGGTGGGGGGAGGGGGGGTGTATGTGGTGTAGGTCAAAAGGGGCTGTGGTATAGCTATATAGAGATATAAATAATAGTAAAAGAGTGTGTTAAGCACGTTTCACATTTTAACTGTCATTAGTTAAATTATTTAAATTTAACGCGTTTCATGTTCAACGAACACTAAAAACAACAATAACCACCCAGCAAGCCATATGAGTCAGAAAAGAGTCTTTTCTGTCACCTTTTCCGGAGCGTTCATGCTCTTTATGAGCCGAAAAAACAATCATTAATGCTCCGAAAACCTTCAGAAAAGAGGGTCATTACATTCGAAAATGGTCCGTCAGAAAGAGCTCTTAGATAATGTCAGAAAATAGTATTTTATGACTCTTTTAAATACAAAAAATTAAAAGTTCACATTTATTGTTTTTTCTAAATTGTTTTTACTTAAACAAAAAGGGAATTCATTTACAAATAAAGTAAGGCAGACTTAGTCTCTACTTTCTGTTCCGTTCCGAATCAGCTGACTTCATTCTGTTAAATAGAAAATGTGTGGAAGTCATTAGTTGTTTGATTACTTTCCGTGCCGTTGCGCACGAACCTGATGAAAACAAAAATTTACTAACCCCCTGGCCCACAATGTCGAACGATAACGTTCGCTTAGATAAGACTTAAGACACAAACTTTTTATCGTATTTATTTTTTTACTCAATCAAGTTTGTTTATTCCACAATCAAGTTTGTGTCTTAAGTCTTATCTAAGCGAACGTTATCGTTCGACATCGTGGGCCAGGGGGTAAGTAATTGTAAGTGACAGCACAAAACAGCTGACATCTGCACAACAAAAAAATTTTCGGTTTATTAGAAAAATTTCCAATTTCTTTAAAATTTAATTAAGTTTTTGTATTAAAATTATAAAAATATAAAAAATAAACGATGGATGACAAAAAACTCATTACTTTAGTCGAAAGTAATAACATATTGTACAATAAAAAAAACTTTGATTTGTTTTTTTTTTTTTATTTATTTTCGCGGTGTGTGTCTGTTTACCTAAAACAGCTGATACGTTTATACGGAAAAACTAACTACAAAAATTTTACAACAGCACCACACGAAACAGAACAGCAACAGAAAGTAAAGACTAATGAAGCCTTTAGAAACGCAAAAAATTAAATGAATTTACAGTAAAAAAAAAATTAAAATAGAATTCATTTAAATAAAATATATAAAAATTGAAACAAAATTAATATTTTAAGCAAATTTTTCTTTCGCTCTGAAAATGCTTTTTAGTTGGACTCTTTTCTAACTCCTTTTTGGAGCGCTCTTAGAATGGTATGCTGGGCATACAGTCACTCACTAACACACACATAAACACAACACATGCAAACATACTGACAGCCAAAGTCAACAACTGCCATGATATTATTGAGTTAGTCATTCTGTCAGGGGCGACAATAATTTTAGTGTCATTTTAGTAGAGAGTCAGTCAAAGTTTTTATATAAATATTATTGTTATTGTATTGTGCTTTTACACCCACCCACCTCCAACAACATGGGTGGTACATTGAGTTATTCCGTTTGTAACACATCGAAATATTGATCGTGGGAATAAAATGTATACTAGTATATACAATCTAGTAATATCCATCCGTCTGTCTGCCTCGATTGTGACGAAAAGCTGGCAAAATAATTTCCAATCATTCTTTGTTGATCAGAAATATCTGCTATGGAAAGTGACCGACATCAGTTTAGCAGAACCGGAGTTAAGGACTCAAATTTCAGACAACCTAGATATGAATAAATGCCGATAGTATTCATACAAAATTTAACAAGTTTCATGTAAAAATAAATCAAAAATGGTAATTTGTAGGAATCAATTAATATTTGCAAATAGTCCCATATTTTGTCCACCTTTAAAAATCACTAATATACGTATAAATTTATTATAAAAAATAATTATCAGGTTAAAATTACCATCAAATATATTGAAATTGCTGCCTGAGTAGCTCCCAATAATTTTGAAAGCTTTTGTTAAGCTTGACAACAATTTTCATGGAAATATTTCTCCAATACTTGATCTTCAATATGAACCGATCATCATGAAATTCGGTCGGTAATTCATATGTACATAAATGTCGATTATTTATATCGAATTTCAACTTGTTAGTGATGGTTTTAAGAGATTTATAAGCATTTAAATAATGTTTGTCCATAATGCAAAGAATTTGTTTTATGATTTCCTTCCGTTATCAAGAAACATATTTTTGCTAAATTTTGTATGAATACTGCTTTTCAAAACAGCCAATTTCCGGAAATACATTTTTATTAGGGCTGTAAGAAATCGTAAACCGATTCTTAACTACTGGACAAATCCTTCTATAATAAAAATAAAGTGTCATGATATTATCTGCATTACATTTGAAGAAAATAGTAAAACATGTGTCAAAAATATCGTGGTTGTCTGAAACTTCGGTTGATTGTGCACAGTTTCAATACCAAACATGTCGATGAAACGAAAAATGTTTGGGAAAAATGTCATTGTTCTAAATCTGTTTTTTTTTTTTGTTCTATCGAGCCTTCAACAGCCAGACAGACGGACGGACATGGCTAGATTGTTTTAGAATCTTATAAGGAACCAGAATATATATACTGTTTGGTGCTACGACCAATATTTAGATGTTTTACAAACGCAATGACAAGCTTTTTAATACTTGGTATATAATGTATAACTCGAGTAAACCGTTTTATTATTCTTAAGCATAATTTGGGTTAACAAACTTTCATGAAATGAAATGAATTTTGAAACTCTCAAAGTAGTACTTTTGGGTTATTTTTGATTTATTATTTTAATATGTTGCTGGTCTCACCGAGAGCAGATATATTTGAATGACAATAATAAAAACCTTAAGAAGCGATTCTTGAAAAATCTGCCGTCAAACTGTTTCCATTTAATTAAATGACATTGGTAGAAGTGAACCATTGCTAGAAGAATATTAGAATTCAACATTTAACATAAAAACCCACTTCCCTTCAGGTGAGGATGCTTATTGGAATTTTGAGCGAATTTGAGACATATGTCTAAGTTTTTATCCTCGATTTTAAAACTAGTAGTCTTAGTATGAAACAACCTTTCACTATAATTTTTGGAACCAACCTAATCGTATTTAAGCATATAAAAGAGCAGTGGTTCAAGGCTCCACAAAAAGAAAACTAACAGGAAACTTAAAAAAGATTTTTTTTAATTTCTGTGAGTGGCCATTTTGGAAATGATTTAAAACTAATTCTCGTTGGTCTGTCGTTGTACATGGACTCATTTGAACTATTTTAAATTGGCACTTAACTTTACAAAATCGAACTCGCAAAGAAAAACCTAAAACAACGCTGCATTGAGCTATTGGTATTGGAAAAATCGAGCATTTTTTTGTTTTATTTTAGTTCTAATATATTAAAATGTAACTTTTTGCAATAAATTCTTTTTGTTTGTTAGAATACAAGATTTTTTCTTTTAAATGGCAGCCATCTTATTTCGTAAGTTCCTGTCAGTTTTCTTTTTATGGAGCTTTGAAAGCTTTGTTTTAGGTACTTTGTTGTTCTCAATATACATCAATGATTTGAAAAATCTAAAATTGACAGGAAAAATGTTCATGAGACTGTACTAAAACCACATACGAAATATGAATATGTTCGCATAAACAAGTCTTTTTTAAACCCTGATGAAACAGAACTTATAAGGTTTTAATCATTTTTCTTGAAGGGAAGGAAATTCGAAAAGTCTCATCTGTTAAATATATGGGAAATTTTCGCAAGGAAATCTTAAGTGGGATCAGCATATTCACTATCTTAAAATTAAAATTTCGACAGCTTTAGGTTTATTATACAAAAATGGGAACAAATTTTATAAAAAAAACCAAAATTTTGAATTTATCAAGCTTTTGTATTCAAAGTCATTGTAATTACCTTGCATATATATATGGCTTCAAAAGAAAACTACCGAGTTTAAATCGCTTTAGATAATACAAAATAAAGCACTAAAGATTGTAGCAAATTTGCCTAGCCGATTTCCAACCGTTATTTTGTACAAGGACGTTTTCCCCAATGTTTTACCAATTCAAGGGCTTTTACAAATTTCAACTACTTTTTCTATAGAAGCAAAATACAGCATTAATTCCACTTCCGAACGGAATTAAATTCTGTGACATGGCTGTATATTTTATTATTTAACACTTAACATTATTTTCATTACAATTTTTAATTATTATTTAATTAATTAAACAAATTTTCATAGAATTGTATACAATGTATATTAAATAATATACGAAATGATTATAAAAATTAAAATCGAATTTTGTAAATTTTGCCAAACTAGCGCTGAGATGTATATTGTAATATTTTTATATATTTTTTGTAAACATAATAACATATTAAAATAATGGAATACAAAAAATGCATTGCAGAAAATAAGCTGTGAGTCACTGTATAAATGTATTAAGTAACAATGCTTGCATAATTTATGAAAATTTTATATCGAATATATGTATAAAATAATTAGCACGTGCTCTATATGTTGCTGCATATTTATAAGATTTTAATACCTTCAATATAATAAAAAATTGTTAAAATACAAGGAGGGAGAGAGAGGGAGAAAATTTAATTTTTGGAATAAGATCTTTTATAAAAAAAAATACAATAAACTTTAAAAGTGTTTTTAAAAGGAATTTAAGAAAATTTATATCATTTTTTTATTATATAATTTTATGGCTTATTTGCAAATAAAATGCAAAAGTCTATCATGCATTAAACATTATATTAAAAGAATCAGGTAATTTGCATAAATGTATTAAGAAAATGTTATATAATAATAAAATTGTTTATAAAAGATATTTAAATTTTATGTTTACAATACAGAGAATGAAAAAGAAATTAAAGAAATTTTATTTAATCTTTAATCACACTAAAACTTGAGCACAAGTTTTCAATATTTTCTTAATTAAACTCTCAATTAGACTACAATGCATTCCGTTAACAATAAAAATCCCCTCTTTTTTCATTTTAAATAAACAAAACAATATTTAATACGTATGTATAAAAATTTATGTTATTTTTTTTAGCCAGAATCACCTACCTCCATTTGATACATTTATTGCCGTAAAATTTTAACTGTTACCAGTATCAAATATGTCTCTTTTTCTGTCTACATTCGAGCGGAAACAGTGTTTAACTGTGTCACTAACAATGGCGATTACATAAACGGTACTAACAATGTTTATATTGTTGTTGTCATTTTTTTATTGTTTATATGTTTAAACATCAGTGCAAAAAAAATAACTGTAAAACGTTTTTTACTGCTGCTGGTTGTAGTCTATTCTCTGGGTTTTATTTTATTTATTTATTTTTTTTTTGTCAGTCATTATATTAAAAGCTTTAGTTTATATCATCTACATATATACAGACTCGTTTAGGTAAAAAATACATACATCCATATTTCAATATTATTGTTTATTCGACGAGCTGGCAAAAATGATGTAGTTGTATGTACCTACATTGTTTTTTTATACATATATTTATTTTCTTTTATTTAAACTTGTATGTATGTATGTTTATGGTGTATGATCATAACTATTGTATATATATTTATATTGGTAGCAGCAGCCTCCAGAAAATAAGTGAATAAATAGTTAGTCAATAGCAACGTTATTAACAGCTACTGCTACTGTTTTAGTGGCATATACTTATGTACATACTCGTACGTGCAATACTTTATATTTGTTACTTTTTTTAAGTTTTAGAAAAATTTATTTGCAAAACGAATAGAAAGGTGCTATTTTTGGCTTAGTTATTTCCAATTTCAAAGAAATTTGCTTTCCGGTCCAGAATTATTAAGTCTTAAATATTAAAATAATGCCAGCATAAGCTAGCAGAAATTAAAAATAAATCGTATTGGTACCTCAAAAATACAATTTTTTATTGATTTCAAAATAAGTATCTAATTGATAGGCACTAAAAAAAAGTACCAAAGAATCAAAATTAATTATATTTAAAGAATCAAGATTTAATTATATGAATATGAATGAATGAAAACTGTAAATTTCTAAAAAGTACCAAAATGGTACTTTAAATACAACCTTAAGCTAATAAAACTTTTAAAAAATTACATTTTTCTAGCATAAGCTAGCAGAAATTAAACAGAAATAAAATTGGTACCGCAAAAATACAATTTTCAATTGATTTCACAAAAAGTACCAAATTGATACTAAAATAAAAAAGTACCAAAATGTTGCTACAACGTAAATAATCAAGATTTAAGTATATTTAATTATATGAATATGAATAAATACAAACTGTAAATTTCTAAAAAGTACCAAAATGGTACTTTAAATACAACCTTAAGCTAATAAAACTTTTAAAAAAGTACATTTTTCTAGCATAAGCTAGCAGAAATTAAACATAAATAGAATTGGTATCGCAAAAACTGAATTAATTTAACAAAAAAGTACCAAATTGGACTAAAATAAAAAAGTACCAAAATGTTACTATAATGTAAAGAAACAAGATGTTATAATATTTATTTATATGACAGTTAATAAAAAAAAAATTTAAATTCCAAAAAGTACCAAAATGCTACTTTAAATATTACAGTATTAAGCCAATAACAATGGCGCATATTCAGAAATGATAACTAACTTTAAACTTTTTTAAGTACCAACTTAAGTTATTCTTAGTTGATTACTTTCAGCACGAAAAGTTACAACTTAATTATGGGTAAAGCTGTAACTAAATGTCAACTGACATATTTGGCCACCAATTATTTAAATGTAGTTTTCCATCTGGCGACCAATTTGAGTCTCTCTAAAATCCACAAAGCAATAAATACATATTTTTTACTAACAATAATAATAAAAAGAAAAGAAAATAAGGTAACTTTTCTAATTGTGTAAATTTTGACCAAAAAAATTCCACAAAAAAAAAAAGAAAACAAACTAGAGATGTGTGTTTTGTAAAGAAAAATCTACTAAATGCAGTGTTGCATTTCTTTTCACAGCTGAAAGCAGTTGCTAAGTTAGTTATGATTTGTGAATAAGATCTTTAACTATTTGTGAACTATTTTTTAGTTTCTATTTAAAAAGTTTCAACTTTAGTTACGATTTCTGAATATGCGCCAATGTAATAAAATTATGCAATTTTCTAGCATAAGCTATTGGTACTTCAAAAGTAGAACTTTCAATTGATTTCACAAAAAAGTACCAAATTGTTTCTAAAATGAAATAGTACCAAAATGTTACCAATATGTTAAGAAACATGTTTTACTTATAATAGGACTATTCAAATGAATGGTTTCCCGGTTTAACGAATTATATATTGTCAGTCCCATTCGTTATATCGAAAAATTCATTAAATCCGGCAGTTTTTTAAATATGTTTTATTAAATTAAAAAGTCATGTTTATTTATTCTAATTCATAAAAAAAAAATATTTAGTTCATATCACATTCAATTAAATAATTAGTTCAAAAATAAAAAATATAATCCACTAACATAAAACTTCTCGTTTATGTAGAGCATTAAAATAATTTTTTATATTCGTTTGTTTTTGAAACTTTTTAAGAGAACATTGGGTTACTTCTTCCTGAAGCTCTCTTAGCACAATTTTTTTTTGATGTAAAGCGTCTGTTATAACATTGTACAAATGTAATTGCAATGACTCTCTTTTGATTTCATTTATTTTTTTAGCTTTTTTGCAAAAATTTCTTAAACCGAGTACGTGACATTTTCATTTGTTCGTAATATAAGTTACTCAATGGAAAGAATATGACTGTTTGTTAAATCGCGAATTCGTTAAATTGAGTATACGTTAAACCAGGAAACCATTGTATTTCTAAAAGTACCAAAAATGGTACTTTCTGTTTTGCAACATTTTAAATATGAAAATATGCAAAAATTCTGCACTTTTTTTATCATAAATATTAGAAATTATATATGTAGGTATAATAAGGAATTTCTTGCATTTAATTAAATCAATTGAAGTGGATTTCAAATTAAGCAGTAGTTTCAAACCATTAGATCTATTTTCAGCTTAGTTAGCCTGCGTGCATTTAGCAAAGTTTTATTTTTGTTGAACTTTTCATATATGTAAATTAAAAAAAAAAGAACTAAAGTACAACCTTGAAACTTTGCAAAAGTTGGAGCATCACTATGTGTATTTATTTCTAATAGGGTCCAAAAGGGATGTTTTTGAGAATTTAAAATTATGCTGACCTATTGATTGAAATCTAAGCAGACAATATTTTATATAAATAATAAAATTTTGAACTCGTATTTGAAGCGGTAAAACGGAACGTTTCTATTTAATGCCCTTAATCACATGAGATTTGTTCAGTTTGTTTTGTAAACTATAGAATTGTATAGAGCACCTATAAAATGCCTTAATTGCCAATCGTTTACTATTTTTTTATTACTCAATTTATTTGTTGTTATGTTCATTTTATGTGCACTTTTTTTTGTTGTATCCACCCTGCTTTATTATGTATGCATCTACAAAAATTAAATAAATAATAAAAATGATAAATGAAAAAAAAAATTTTTTGAAATAATTTTATTGAAAAAAATAAGTAGAACAAAACAAAATTATTTTTTTACCCTACACCACCATAGTGGAAAGGGTATATTGGATTTGAAATACTGGTCCAACACCCACCTTAAAGTATATCGATCGACTAAGAATCACTTTCTGAGTCGATTTAACGATGTCCGTCCGTCCGTCCGTCTGGCTAACTGGCTGTCCATGTAAAACTTGTGCGCCGAGTACAGGTCGCAATTCTGAAGCTATATCGATAAAATTTGCTACGTAATATTTTTTCGGCCCAAGGATGGATGGTATTGAAACTGGTGAAAATTGGTCTCTTATTTCACCTGGCCCCCATACAAATGTCCTCCCGAAATTGGGGTTTACTGATCATAAATGTTTGAATTATGCAAGAATCCAAACAAATTTCATCACAAATGAATGGTAAATAAAGCCAAATCACATCTACAAATTTTGTGCAGATCGGTGCATAATTACTCGTAGCTCTCATATAAGGCCCACTTCCGAAAATCACTTTAAAGAGCATAACTCTCTCAAAAATGTTGGTTTCCAAATAATATTGAACGAAAATATATTTCATATGTTTAAAAATAATACGGTGCAATTTTATTATGATCGGTATATAATTAGTCGTAGCACCCATATAAGAACCTCTCCGTAATTCACTTTAAGCTCCATAAATCTTTTAAACGTATTTATATCGACATAAAGTTTAACACATATAATACTTATATTCACAGAAATCATGACACTAAATTTTTGGATGATCGGTCCATAATAGGTTATATTTCCCATATAGCGGCCATTTCTGAAAAACTGTTTTACATATATACTGGGTGTAGGGTATTATATGGTCGGGCTTGACCGACTATACTTTCTGACTTGTTTTAATTTGTATGCAATATAAAATGCTAAAGGACAGATAAATAAAAACAACAACAATAAGGGAAATATAATAACAAAAAAAATTGTAAATTGATTTCAGTACATAAACTGTTTTTCTACTCAATATTGTCATCATCATCAACAACAGCAACAACAACAAAACATTTACAAAATAAAGCAACAGCAGCAACAATATTCGTTCGTACTCCTTCCTCGTTTTCAGCCCTGTTTCATTGTTCTTAAAATTGTTTATATGTTTCTATGTGTGTATGTATGTATGTATAGTAGTTGTTTGTACTGTACATTGTTGTAATTTTTCGGTTTATAATTTTTATGTTCTGCTCATACACAACTAAAACGGATTTGTAATAATAATTTATTTCGTTTTTAGTTGTTTAATAGTTTCTCTTGAACATTATTTATTTCTTTTGACAATTATTGAAATTCATAATTTAAAGATTTATCATTTATTGCTGTAGTTGTGCACTAAACTTTCAAGAATTTAAAACAATATGTTTCTTGTTTCGTTGTTGTTGTTGTTGTTATTATTGTTGTTGTTGCATAGACCAAATTGTTATTATGGCCATAAAAGAGATTTGCTTGTATTGAAATTGCTTTTGAAAGATTTTTTCTTTGTTTATAAATTACACTTTGATATTTTTAATAGAGATTATAAGTTACTACTAAATAAGTTTGTTAAAAGGAAAAAAGAAATATTTACATAAATTTTCATGGATTTAAATTTTTTAATTATTAATTTAAGGGTTAAAAACTAAAAACCATATTATGTTCTGTATATTTTAGATACGAGTATTTATGGATGTGCATGAAGACCTTGTCAGATGAAATTCGCTTCACGGTACGAAAATTTTAGTACTGTAATTTTTGACAACTAAAAATTTATTAAAGATTTAGAATAAATATACAGTACAGTACAGGCGGATCAAACCATAGTGCAATAGTTAATGTGATCCATTAAAACAAAAAGGCAGACATTTATAAAAAGAACTGAATTCTAGTTTGTTCTTTAAGCATTTCTTAAATATTAATAAATGAGTAAAAAGTATTCAAGCATTTTTTTTGTTATAATAATATTAAAACATACAGTGGGGAGCACAAATCAGTACATATTTGAATTTGAAAAATGTTTTTGTGTCATTTATTTTATGTTTAATATTTAACAAAATAATTTATATCTAGAAAAAATCAAACAAAACTAAAACAACTTGTATGTATTCAGTTTTGCATCATACAAAAACTTTACGGAATGATAGTATTCAAAACAATATTTAAAATATTTTTTACACTCTGCCGGAAGTGTCGGGATTTGATATAAAAGAAATTTTTCACGATCAGTAAATCCCGAAAACTAGTATTTGTTTACAAATTCATAATTTCAAACAGATTTCTTGAGGTGCCCCAATATTACTGAATTTCGAAGATTTAACACCAAACTCACACATATGTATTTTCCAGTTTTTCGTTTTTCTTAATTATATAATTATATTCCTTTTATTATATAATTACAGTAGTAACTCGATTCTTGCACATACTTGATACTTGCACACCTCGATTCTTGCAACATAGAAATATTTTTCATTACGCACTCAGTTTTTGCGACATCCGAAAATTTTTAACTCGATACTTGCAACATTTTTGTATTACTCTTACGTGCTGCTTTGTTTACGTTTTCTTAGACTGAATACATTTCGTGAAATCCCCGTCATTTTATGCTGCTGATGAGTCAGTTTTAAGCTGACTATTGAGAGGTGCGGTTTCATAAACAGATATATGTGCCTTTTATTTTGTATGGGAAATTAATACTCGGTGCTTGCGATCCTTTTTCTTTTATAATTATATTTCTTTTGTTTCAGATTAGGGCAAGTATATACCAAATAAAATGGCAACTTTAACGCGTTCAAAAGATAGTAACTGTTCAATCAAAATGTTTTGCCAACATATGCTGATATATTGAGGCAGTAAATATTTACACATAACTACTTGAAATAGGAAGGTCAGTTAAAAATGCCTACGTTTTCAGAAGTAGTCAAAATTATCGTCCCTTCTCTTGAAACTCTTTGGAAGAAAGCGTCCATACCTATAATATCTACTGAACGCATTATTGAAAGAATCCGTGACTACCACTGTCAATACAAAAAGAACAAAAAAGTTCCTGTGACGGAAAGATTGTTTCTAAGACTAAATAACTGCAAGAAAAATATGATAGGAAATATTGATAACAAAACGACAAAACAGCTTCAAGAACGGGAAAAAAGAAAACTGAAACAAGAACAATCCCTACAAGAAGCCGACCATTCTAAAATGCAGAAATTTGACAACCCCGATAAAGACACATCTCTGGAGTTAGGTGATAGTCTGTTAGATGATCTAACTATGAATTCAGACTTGCCTTTATTTGAAGATATTACCAGCCCCTCCACTTCATCTGGTATTTCCACGTATGGCCTTATTTTTACCAAATTTGGATCCCTTTGTGGCACCTCAACAGACGACGGCACTGTCCTAATTTTTTTCTGTGATCCTTTTCATAGCGCTTTGAGTACTTATTTTTGACTCAAGTTAAACTATATGTAATATCGACAAGTCATTAAAACAATTAATACAATATATCAATTAACAATCAAGGTCGTTGTGGCACCATTAAAAATCTGAAAAATTTTAAAAAAAATTAATTACAATCTACTGATAATCAGTAGCAACTTTTGCGCTCCCATGCTCATTGATATCAAAGAAAAAATTTTTTTGCTCCACCCTACTGTACATCGACTATAGAAGTCACTTTAGGAGTTTATTTTTAGTTCTGTTACCATGACACCTTCCTCCGCATTCATAAGTAGCTTTTTGCGACCTCTAATTTATGATTTGGGAACGATAAAATGACTTTTTGGAAATCTTGACTTACTTAAAGCTGTTTAGCTATTACTCGCTTAAAATAGCTACTTTTTTAATTGTTTTCTTAAGTAAATTATATATCATTCGAAAGATCTCATTTTCTTCTTTCCAAATCTAGTAATAAATTGCAAATCGGGTCATTGTCAACAAAATTACAGACTTATAAGTGCGCAAAGGTACAAAAACCGGTTTTTTTTAACCGTAAACCCGGATTTTGGAGGTGTCCGCAATATTTCACTATTGGAATCTTGTTTTACTCGACAAGCCCTACAAGAAAAATAATATCCGGTCCCAGGTTTTTTGGACTGTCGCACCGTGTTATAATTTTATTTGTGTTGGATCATTTGCAAAAAGTGTTTACCACATAATGGCATAATATTTATCTAATGTTCTATTTGAAGTCATATACAGATCTAATGGCAAACTTTGATATTTTTGTACAGATATTTAAAAAAAAAATACTTGTTGAAAATAAAGTACATGCAAGCAATAAAAAAAGCACATACAGGTACTCTCCACATAAATCAGTTTATTAGTTTTGTAAAATCTCAACACCTCAAAAAACTGTCTTGTTGATACCGCGGCAAATAACGCCACTCAAAAAATTAATTTCAATTGTCACATATTTAATATAAAACAAACAAAATAGACAAAACAAACAAATAGATATTAAGAAAATTCTAAAATTTGTTATTTTTAAAGTAAATGATTATTTAATAGAGCGTGTAATGAATAGTTAATAAATGTACAAATATTAATCATACGCACAGCAGCAGCAACAATGACAGCTAACAATGAGGGTGGGTGGTGGGTGGGCGGCATAAATTATACTCGCATAAAATTGCCATCAACATAAAGACCGTTTAATGAGTAAAACTTGACATGAAAATGTCAAATACTGTTAAATTTGTTGAAATTTTTAACAAACATAAACATTTTTATTTTTTTGATTTGCTATACAAATGAGAAATTAAAAACGAGGCGTATGATAAATATTATTTAAATTAACAAAATGTTGCAAATATAAATCATACGCACTGGTGTCTCTGTTGGCAGTTAGTTTGATTGTAAAGGTATCTATCTATGTACGAGTATGTATTTATTTTATTATAAGTAATTAAAATTGCTGAATTTTTCATTTATATCATTGTTATTAAACAAATTTTTGAAATAAATAACGATACACAGCTGGGCTGGAAACATGAACTGCGGAAGAGAGGATTTGAAAACACTCGTTATACAAAATAGAAACAAATTAGTGAGCTATAATCGTCTATAACAAAATGTACATAAGATACATTTTAATATAAACTAAAAGTAACATTGTTTATTATTAAAAAAACAGATATTTGTTAGTTAGGGAACGACTTTTAAAGGTTTTATTTATATCACTTCTGTCAAACTTTCATATAGATCGTGTGATATCACACGTAATATGTAAAGTGTAAAGTTTTTGCGAACAAACCCGCTTCGATTCAGACCTTACAGGAAAACATCACACGTGTCGTTCGCCAGTTGCCAGTCGAAATGCTCCAACGAGTCATCGAAAATTGGACTCAACGGATAGACCATCTGCGACGTAGCACAGTCAACATTTGATAGACATAATCTTCAAAAAATAAATGCCAATGAATGTTCTTTCAAATGATAATAAAATAAATTCCCTAATAAATTTGAATTTTTTGTGTTTTTTTTTTCTATAAAAAAGTAGGGAACCTCTAAATGGATCACGCTGTATTTGCATTCGAGTCGAAATATTTAATTCTAGTTCGTCTTTTATATCTCTGGCTGTCGTAAAAGAATTTCTTTATGCTAGAATTGCAATAAAAAACTGACATTAGGGGCCTCGAAAAATTTATAGCATTTTCTGATAGGAGAATTACTTTTGAGCCACCTTGTATCTATATATATTCTAGATAGCTGATATCAATTTTGTTAATCTTTCAGGCATATTCTAGAATTTATTTCAGTTAGATATGGCAATTATCCAAAATCCATTTGCTATCTTTGTCCCCCCCAAAATAAATCTTTTAAAATCCAAACATTTACAAAATTCATCATTAATTGTGTAGCACGTTTTGTCTATTAAATTATTTTATGCTTATTACAATTATCAAATTACGTTACGTATTTAGTTTATTGTCTCAGCAAATTACTCAGCTGATGTTGCGTATGATTAATATTTATTTACATTCGTATTAAATATTCATTACACGCACTGTTAAAACCGTTAGGAAACATCTGTTCGATATTAATGTAACGAATAACCATTAAGTACATATGTATTTACATGTGTGACAATATGTTTGTTTTTATGTACGTTTTGCCGTCTGTTAAAAGAATATGCTAAATAAAAAAATAGAATTGATGCTAATGTTAATTATAATGTTATAGGAATGTAAAATGGTTTTTACGAAACAGTTCGTAAGCTTAGTATGCAAAAATGATATGTTAATATTTAACAAATTTAACGTTCCAACACTTTTGTTTTTAATCATTTTTGAAATACGTTAATGAGGTTTCTTTATTTGTTTGTAATAATTTTCAATTACAAACTGTTTAGAAATAGTGCATTGGTTATAAGGTTTTTTTGATGTTATTAGAGAAAATTTTATTTGGCTCAGCACCCTTAGAATTGGTTGGGAAGTTTTGACTCGCCCGTCTTAAAGTTCAGACCTGGACTATTAACTAATTACATTTGACTTCTATTAAAACAACCTGCTAAGTTTGCATAACACAAAATGGACTTAGCACCTTTTCTTACAATAGCATAACAACCAGAAAATACGATATAATGACCGAAGAGAAAAAATATATGTAGTTGTGCATGTTTAACACATTTTTACATTTTTTTAAATATTATGGTCACTGCAATTATTTATATCTTTGCGGCAACCATAATATGGTTAAGTTATGATTTACATGATTATAGCAAACATATATATGATTATAGTAATTATGTATTGTTTGTGGTGATCAGTTTTATGATGAAAGATTAAAGAAATACATAGTTACTAGATACATAGTTACTAGAATATTATATATGATTGTGGTAATCATCTGAATCGTAATTTCACCATATTATGATTACCACAATCATATGAATAATTACAGTAATCAATATATTGTTAAACAATTTGTAAAAATGTTAACATTGTTGTGGTAAACATGTGCAACTATATTTTTTCTCTGTGTGTAGCAACAGTTTTTTCTGAAAAAAATTTGCGTCATTAACAAATATTTCTGTTTTTCAAAACAACATAATCTTGCCTCAAAGATAAATTAATTGTCACAATACGAATTTTAATTCAAAAGAAACGTAAAAATCTTGAAAATTTTATTTATGTACTTTTCTGCTGAAAGATTGACAGTTTTAATGAAAAAAAAACACTACCAAGAAATTCGTTTACAACATTTGCATTTGTTTTACTTGTTAATGTCTTTTTTTTCTTCTCTATTTTACTTAAAATACAAAGTTTGTTTTTAAAATTTAAAAAAAAACTTTAATTTAATTGGCATTTTCTTAACAAAAACTAATATTATGTTTTCTACCAAAGTTTAAAGTTTTCTGCTGTTGGAGCAAATATTTGGTAAAAGTTCTTAACCTCTTTTCTTTTCAAGACTTTTTCGTCGTTGGTGCAACAACATTTATTTCAAACACAAAGAAAAATCAAACTCTAACTTAATTGATATTTTTTTGTTGTAGTTGTTGTTGTAGTAGTGTAGATCTTTGCTGCAAATGTTGACTGAAACCACAAAATGAAAATTTTATCATCAACACATACTAAGTTTTATATATGTACATTAGGGTGGCCCCGTTTGTATGGAGCAAAAATAAGGTATCGATGTTCCCGACTAATATGAAAATTTGATTAATTTTAAGACTACGTTTCTCAATTTTTTTGTCCTGGGGTCAATATTTGGTGAGCTGGATCAAAGGATAAAAATGTCCTTTTTAGAGGTTTTTTGATTTTTTTCACACTTCTTCCAAAGGCACTATATGTAAATTTGGTATCATATGAAAGGGCTTTGAGAGGCGCATTCAATGGGTTATCAAAAATTAAACAAAAAAAATTTTAAAAATTTTAAATTTTGGAAATTTCAGACAAAATTTTAGTGTTTTTTTATTTTTTCATCGAATTTACTTAAATAAATACTTGAAATTTCTTGATTATAAACATCATGCAATTTAATCCAAATGGTTTTTCCCGTTTTTTAAAATTCTACCTATTTAAATTTTTATTAATTATTTTTTTTAAACCTAATTTTTCCCTATCTGACAATCTCTGTTAACTCAATTCGTTAATGTAATAGGTATTAAAAAAACGTATATTTTATAAGCTAAATAACGGGAGGAACCATTTGGGTTAAATTGCCTGATGTTTATAATCAAGAAACTTCAACTATTTATTCAATTAAATTCTATGAAAAAATAAAAAAACACTAAAATTTTGTCTAAAATTTTCAAAATTTTTGAATTAAAAAAAAAAGTTTTTTAAATTTTGATAACCCATTGAATGCGCCTCTCAAAGCCCTTTCATATGATACCAAATTTACATATAGTTCCTTTGGAAGAAGAGTGAAAAAAAAATCAAAAAACCTCTAAAAAGGACCTTTTTATCCTTTGATCCAGCTCACCAAATATTGACCCCAGGAGAAAAAAATTGAGAAACGTAGTCTTAAAATGAATCAAATTTTCTTATTAGTCGGGAACATCCGCAATTTTATTTTGGGGCCACCCTAATGTACATACATATACGAGTATGTGTGTATGTGTGTACATAGGAATATTCAATCCCTCTATAGCATTTAATACCACTTATAAGTATGTATACATCTGGGAATGGTCAACAGTTGTGGAGAAAATTATGGTTATAGAGTTTTATATTTCTAATTCTGTAATTAAAATTGCAATAAATACTGCTTCGATAGAAAAATAGTGGAAATTAAAAAGAGAAATATAAATGTTCACAATTATTTGAAATTTGAGCATTTAGTTTAAATACAGAATGAGCTAAATTGTATTAACTGTGATTACTCCGGTTTGTCTCAGTTATCTTAATTCATGTAATAGTGAAAAGTTCTCAAAACTGCCAAAACTTTTAATAAATCTTTAAATTTTTTTTTCAATTAATTTTAAAAATAATTTAAAAATTTTTAATCGAAGTTCACTTCAAGTTAAATATACAACTTATTTGAAAATAAATTGTATACACTACATTTATTTTTGAATATTTCTGTTAGATGTTCTACATAGCCTTCCGTTGGAAAGCATAAATGCAAAATCATACAAAAATATGCAAAGACACTAGCAAAATGTAATGCATTTTCTGGCCTGCTAAAGCCGTCATCAGTATTCTTTGTGTCATAGTGTTTCATTTTCAAACCTTGTATATTTAACTTTTTTTATTCATTAATTAAATGAGAATTATTTTTAATTTTTTTAAATTTTACAATTTATACTCGGAATAATTCTCATTTAATTAATGAATAATTAATAATATTAATAATAAAGAAGAATACACACACCTTGTAAACGTATATATATATATATAAATTTCGTTCTAACTCATAACACGTAAAAAGAAATCTATTTCTCAATAATGCTGAGTTAAATAGATGAAAGCCACTTGTTGTTTTTTATAAAAGATTTTTTATTTTTATATATAAATTACTCGATATTTCGATTTCCTTTGGAAATCTTCTTCAGAAGCATTTTATTTTAATATTTAAAAATATTTTTTAAAAAAAATTTATTTATTCAAAGGTTTACTTCTAGTTAAATATAAAAATTTATTTGAAATTTATTTTTGTATAGCTCTGTTTAAATAAATAAATAAATTTTTATATTTAACTAGAAGTAAACCTTCGAATAAATAAATTTTTTTTAAAAAATTTTTTACAATAATACTCACAAGAGGAAAAATTCTCATATAGTCAATTTAAAAATATTTAATATTTAAAAAATAACAAATTATTTAATAAAAAATCATACAAAAAGCTCGAAGAAAATAGAATAATATTATATATAGATGATGTTTTCAGGGAAGATCTTGATCAACAAACATTGCTGATGACGCTCTTGTCTAAAAATATGACTTTACAATAATATTCTTTGAACTATTAATTAATTAAAAATGAACTCAAGTCAAAATAATAAAAATTGTCTCTAATAATAAATATAAAGTTCAGCAATTTTTTATTAAGAAAAACAGTAGTCTCTAGAAAATTAACAAAACACACAAGGCACGGTGTAAAAAGTTGTCATTCCATCTCCGGTGTTTCATAGTTACAAAAAAAACAGAATCTACCATAAAGGAGAAATGACAACAACAACAAACTTTGCTGATATTGTCCACCAACGGTGGAGGCAGCCTTAGGACTTTGAACATATTCAGAAATAAATTATAACTATAGATATTTAGGGTAATTTTTAAAATTACCTCGAACCTTAAGTGTGACAAGATTAGTCAGTCAATATTTTATTTTGCCTTATATTAATTTTGCACTTAAAGAATTTTTGTGTCAATTTATTTAAGTCAATAGTCCCGTGACATATAAAAATTGAATTTTGGTAAAAAAAAAAAAAGTTTTTAATACAATTTTGTGACTAATATTTACGAGGGCGGCTTAGAACAGAAAGCGCGGTATAAACAGAAAAAAGTCAAGTGTTTTAGAAACTTCCATCTCTGCTATAAACACATGTTAATTTTCTTTTCGAAGAAATTAGAAATTCGTGGTGTCATTAAATATTTAAATAAAAAAGGTTTATCGGGACAAGAAACTCATAATGATATGATGAATATGTTAGATGAAAATGCTCCTTCATAAGCAACAGTAAAAAATTGGTTATATGAGAATTTAAACGTGGTCGTACCAGCATTGAGGATGAACCGGCATTTGTTAACAGTCGACCAAAAACGCATACGAATAAAAATTTCTCAAGCTTGTTTGGATCGTTTTAAGAAAAATAAAATGGATTTTAAGCGTCGATTTTGATGAGACATGGATCCACCACTATACTCCAGTGCCCCAAAGAAGGTGAGTTAAATAGATGGTGTTTACAGATTGATCGTGGACAATGAATATTGCTGATGACGCCCTTGGCAGGTTAGAAAATGCATTCCAATTTGCCAATTGTTCGAGAACTTTGCAATAGTATACTTGAAAATTCGAACTATTAGCCTGAATAAAAAAAACTTTTCTCTTAAAAAGATAAATATTAAGTTCTATTCCTTCTCTAATTAAAAAGGCAAAAACAATTTAATAGACTGTTAAAGTTATAGCAACGGTTTTTTGGGACTTTAAAAGTATTTTATTGATTGACTTTCTGCAAAAGGGTAAAACAATAAATTCGGAGTAATATTGCAACATTTTGGATCAATTAAATGTTAAAATTCGAGAAAAACGTCCTGCATTACAACACAAAAAAATAATTTTTCATTACGACAACGCACCAGCGCACAAGAGTGTTTTAAAAATAGCTAAAAACAACGAATTAATGTACAAGTTGCTTGATCAACCACCTTGTTCTTCTGGAAAGCGTTTTACCTCAAATGAAGATGTAATTACAGTTGTAAGCCTTTAGGAAAACTATTTTAATCAAGGGATAGAATTGCTAGATAAGCGTTGGACTAAGTGTATTGAAAAATAAAAATGTTTTTGAAAAATTAATTATACTTTTTTATGTGCTAGGCTAAGAAGTTTCCGAACCGCCCTCGTAGAATATAACCAGGTAAGATAAATCAGGTAAGTTCAATAACTTCGCACAAAGTGTCAATACAACCTCATAGTCAGGTTACTTTCTTATAAAGTGTTATAACTAGAATCCGATGAAAAATATATAAATATATGATTTAGGTTAACATTTGTGTAATATTCATGAGCATTTTGAAACTGATATCCATGTGATATTTAATATTATGTGGCTCTCTATCATAATCAAAGAACTATAAACTTTGATAAATGGTTTTGTCCTAAACATGATTGCAACAAATATATGCATAGTTATTACAATTGTAGATATGATTGTAGTAATTATCTGAATCGTAACTTAATCATATTATGGTTACCACAATCATATAAATAATTACAGTGACCATAACATTGTTGAAAAACTTGTAAAAATTTTGACATTGTTGTGGTAAATATGTACAACTGTATTTTTTCTCTGTGTGTAGATAATCTTGATAATTAAGGAAAATAATGTTCTTGTAGATTTTTTTCAGGCAAATCCTGGTATTACAGTGACCATAACATTGTTGAAAAACTTGTAAAAATTTTGACATTGTTGTGGTAAATATGTACAACTGTATTTTTTCTCTGTGTGTAGATAATCTTGATAATTAAGGAAAATAATGTTCTTGTAGATTTTTTTCAGGCAAATCCTGGTATTGTCTATCCATTAAATCGAAAAATGCGTTATATTGAGATTTATTTATTAATATACAGGGTCGCCCAAAAAAGTCTGAAGGATTAAAAATAGTTATATCTTTTTTGTGTTTCATAATTTTTTTTTTTTTGTCTTTTGCAGGTTATTTACTGGTTTTTTGAGATAAATCATGCCTACATATGATGTGCAGAAACGCGTCAAAATCATTGAATTTTTTTATTCTTCTGGAAGGTCAATTATTACAACTCAACGAAATTATCGTCGTCATTTTAATGTCCGAACAGCACCCAGTGACAACATGATTAGTCACTTAATCTCCCGTTTTGAGGAACATGGAAGAGTGTCAGATCTTTCAGGAAGAGGAAGAGGTCGATCTGTGCGCAATGAAGCAGTTGTGGAGGCTGTACGGCAGAGTGTAAACGAAGATCCATCTGTCTCTACTCGTCGTCGTTCTGCTCAATTGAGAATGTCCAGAACATCCCTGCAAAGAATTTTGAAGCGGGATGTTAAAATGTTTCCGTATAAAATTCAAATGGTACAGCAACTGCTTCCCCAAGATCATCAGGCACGCCTGCAATATGCGTCATTCAGTCTTTTTTGGGCCACCCTGTATTTTTATATGTGTGACATTTATAAAAAGTCTTCTATAGATTCTACAAACTATTCTAAATAAGACTTATTTGAATAAAAATACTTTATAGAAAACCTTTTATTATAAAACGGGTTTTGTTTCGCTGCCTTACCAAGTAATAAAGGGTTACTTTTCTTTGTTTCAGATGTATAGATATTACCGCAAATTAAAATAGTTACTATATCGTTCTATTACTTTCTTTTTTTATCTGGTAGCAGTATGATAATCTGGGTAAGATAATTTATCTCCTACACCGTATACTTGTTTAATATATATATAAATACAAATCCACCAGTATAAAACCTTTTTGTATTTATATGGGTTTGATTTTAAAAGCAATTCAATTAACTGAAATATTGTTTGTTATTCCTTTTGTCGAGATATCAATACGAAAGCTCAATTTCCATTAGAGATTGACAATTTTTTTAGACACTCTTGATATCTTGATACAATTGTCAATATGAAAAATTTGATAATTTGTTATATCGACTATAAAATTGTTTAATCAATTGTTATATATTTACCCCCTTATTCAAAATCGATTATTAAATTTAACAAACTTTTATTAAGACAGATTCGCATATAAAAATTTGCCCCATAAACGTTTGTTAAATTTAATAATCGTTTATGAATAAGGGGGTTATTATTTAACAAATATTAAAAATTTTACCGTGGAGATCTAGTAGATTTTATTTATTGTGATTATTAAATTTTATTTTGCAAGTTCGGCTAGAAAAGGCGGTTACGGTGAATGAAAATGAAAACTCAAAACCCAAAATATTATTAATAATGCTGATAAAAAATCGACATCTGTATGCTTGGTTGTGATGAACATCTGTCCAATAACATTCATTATTTATAATTGTCAAACCTTATTCTTTCTTGTTTTATGTTGTTTTATTATAATTTCTTTTGAAAAACAAAGTTATGGTTGAAAAGTCCATTATAATTGATTGAATATCAATATCTAAATCTTCGACAATAATCCACCATTTCATAAGCTTTCTAAAAAAGTATAACTGTCTAGCTTTTACTTGCAAAATAATTATAAACAAAATTTCAACAACATCGCAAATTTATGTTAAAACTACACCAATACCTCACTTTGCATCGGGGTACGTTCCAAATAAACACGACGCAAATTGAAACTATGCAAATTGAATTAAGATTTTCTATAGCAAAATCATGTAAAAATGGACGATAGAACCTAAGGTTACAAAAATAATCACCCCTATCGTGAATAAAAATTGCACATGAAATTTGTTCCCTTTTCACATTTTTCCTATTAAAAGGGAACAAATTTCATGTGGAATTTTTATTCACGATAGGGGTGACTGAGTCAATCTTTGCTCAACAACGGTATTCTCTGCACATTTATAATTATAATAATTATTTATATTCTCATGAGATTTATAATGAACAAATTGAGTGCGTGCAAAAACAATTTTTGCTTTTTTGTTTAAGAAGTTTTCAATGGAATTACTCTAATTTACCATCTCATACGAGCAGATTGGCTGTAATTAAATTACCCACCTTGAAAAGTCGTCGTATTATGTTAAATGTAAGTTTTATGTTGAATATTGTAAATGGAAATATTAATTGTGAATATTTTTTTTTAAATTTGTAAAATTTAATGTTCCATGTCGTAATTCTCGATACAATAAGCCTTTGCATGTAGAATACTGTAGTACAAATTATACTGATGCAGACCCATTTGTTAGAATATAAAGACAATTTAGTGATTTATAGCAATTTGTTGATTTTGGCCTCAATCCTACTATTATTAAATGTAAAATTATTGTCTTCCTCAATTGTTAAGTTTCTTTTCTATTTATTTTCACATTTCTAATTTAAGTAGAAATAAGTTTTTTTTGTTAATAGTCTGTAAGGATTTATATTCGTAGACTAAATAAATAAATAAAAAAACTTGATTTTAAATCCAAGTAGAAAGCAAGTACTCCATTTTGATCGTCAAAGCGCTTCTTGGGTCATTGTTTTCGCATCTAATGATGTTGCAGGTTTTGCAAAAATTTCAAAAAAAAATTTAAAGACTCGAACCCAAAAAAACGCAATTTCGAAAATCTAACGACTCATAGTGAAAATTAGTACTAATTAAGCAGCGACGCAACTTCAAAAAAAAAACACAAAACGATGCAAAGCGAGGTATTGGTGTAATTTATTTTCAAGTTCTTTTTATTGAACAAAACTTAAATCGTAGCAATTGCTTTTAAGTAAACTTTGTTTTGTTATAAATTATGTGAAACTTTTAATGATTTTTTCATGAAAACACAAAAACAACAACAACAACGTAAGCAGCTGTTTGAATATAATTTAATGCAGATTTTGCCAGAATTTTCGTGCAAATTTTAAACAATTAGACAAACTAATTAATTCATTTTACGGCGTTTGAGGCACATTTTAAAAAGTTTTCGTATAATAAGGAAAACTCATGTAGAACACTTTTGAACAACTTTTAATTATTTTACTGAAACAAACGATTACTATAATTTTAAACACACCTTTAAACAATTTTATTCTATATTCTTCGACCTTTTTAATGAATTTTATTAAATAATTTTTAAGCTTGAGGTCACTTTTTTGTTTTTTTATAAAAGATTTTTTAATTCTTATATATAATTCACTCGATATTTCGATTTCCTTTGGAAATCTTCTTCAGGAGTTAATTTAATATTATAAAAATTTTTTTTTTTTTTTTTTTTTTTTTTTTTTTATAATATTAAATTAACTCCTGAAGAAGATTTCCAAAGGAAATCGAAATATCGATTGAATTATATATAAGAATTAAAAAATCTTTTATAAAAAAACAAAAAAGTGACCTCAAGCTTAAAAATTATTTAATAAAAACACACCTTTAAACTTAATTTAAAAACAAAAAGAAGAAACCTACTTCCTACACAAATGTATGTATGGAATCGTATGTATGTAGTAGAAAGCCAACAATAACATAAACACATTTACTCTAACAAAACAACAATTTTGTTAACTTGGCTTTCAACACTCCCCTACCGCAAATAGGGGGAAGGTACTAAAACACATCAGCAGCACCAAAAAAAAAAAAACAACAACATTGGCTCACTAAGGCAAAAGCACTCACAAACATACTTAAATTGCATTGACTTAATGCAACATTTCATTAGCAATGAAAACAACCTGCGAGTAATGACAACAGCAACAAAACATGCACACACACAAACATTAACGAGGGGGCCAAAAGCTGGCAGGAGATAAACTGCTAAAACATAAACAAAACACCAAAAATAAAAAATAAAAAAAAAAAACAACAAAAGAAAAGAAAATAAAAAAATGAACAGAAAAGATAAACAGCAAGATTAAACAAAAGAATTTTATCCTGTTTCTTTGTTTTTTGTTTTTCTTTTGTCTCTCTCTGCTTTCTATCCATTGTTTGTTTATTAATTTCGCACACAAAGTTTCATTGTGTTCACACAATCACACCTTTAGATAACACTGGATGCAGAGAGAAGATATACATACATACATACATACATACAAGTACATACATACATACATATACATATATGTATGTATGTAAATGTAGAATTGCAACTCACCTTAGATTTTCTATGCGTGGCCTTCGACACTGTGGCCGATTGCGTCGATGGCTTCGATCCTTTTTACAACGGCAGTCACAATGCCAAATACACAAAGCTATCGATGAGATCAATGTTATCACAAATGGCACTGCAAAAAAATGTATTATATAGTTGACTTGATCGTCGTGATTGTAGGACGTTAGGACGACCGTTTTGTTTTTACGCGAATAATAGCACGGATAGATGGCACCCTCGACACCGTAAAAGGCGTTAAAGGTTTTACACGTGACCGTGGGCGGATAGCCGCACCCTTTGATATTCACTAGGAGGGTGGCCTCCTCCGATTGCGTCCAATCGGCCGTGTAGTTCGTGTAATCGGTCATATTTTCGGGTATGGTTATGTTTTCTTCGATAAACGTCACATAGATATGAACACACTTGTATAGATCGGAGGTGCAGCCCTCGCGACATGAACTCCACGAACAATTGAAAATGCCGACGAGATCTTCGCGGCGTGTGGTCGTGCAGAGTGTGGGGGAATCGATAAAGTCGTGACTTAGGGTTGATATCGCCGGATCGACGTAGAGGGGAACGAGGAACAATAGAGATGCACCGGCGGTCACCGAAAAGAAGGCAAGAGTGGAGGTACCATAAAAACTGGCACGTTCGCGCCACGAACGATAACGCCGATTTCCATTTTTCTTTTTTGGAGCCAGTTCTCGTAATTTACGTAACCGTAACTCTTGTTGTTGCTGCTCGAGTAGTAATTCCGAACTGCCACTCCTCATATTATTGTCCGTGCACACAGGGCGATTATTATAGGCACCAGCACCAGCACTAGCAGCGGCAGCGGCAGCAGTATCAGCAGCACTATTAACAGTGGCAGCAGCCGAAGCTGCTGCTGTTGTTACGTTTTGTGATGTGGATGCAGCTGCAACAGCAGCACAACCTCTGCAAGCAGTCGTGTAAGCAAACGTCGTCTGAGAGCAACTCGTTGTTGTGGGAGTAGTTTTTCCTAAATATTGTTGTTGATGTTGTTTTCGTTTTAAAGCTTCACACGTTGAGCAACCGATAACAACAACAGTCGTGTTGTAGGGCTCAGATGTTAATGATGTTAATGGCGATGACAGAGGCGGAGGCGGAGGTGGAGGTGGAGGTTGTTGAGGTGGAGAATTGAAGGATTTGTTGGATGAGGTCTGTAGTTTTGCTACTGATGAGGAGGGTGGTGGTGAGCTCACAACGTTGCTAACAGCGTCTGTAGAGGGGGTGGTGTTGATAACAGTATTCTGCTGCAGGCTGGGAGATGTAACACTCGTATCAATTGATGATGAAATGGTTGAAGTAGTTTTCAAAGTGGTGAGACCACCACACAGAGGGGTTGTAGATGTACAGGATTCCGAGTAGGGAAGTGTGGTAGAAATGACAGCGTTGGAATTCGAGTTCGAGTTCGAATTCGAGGTGGGTAAAATGGTGGAAATGTTAGTGCTATCAACGTTCTGAGAGCCAGTTGTAATATTAATGTTGCTGTTTCTGTTTCTGTTCCTGACAATGTCGTCGTCGTTTTTAGTTTGTTGTTGTTGTTGTTGTTGTTGTTCCTGTTGTCTGTGAATGGCTGCCGAAGTTGAAATGATGCTGATGCTGGCGTTAGTAGTGTTGGTAGTGGCTGTAGCTGTGGTGTTGATGCTGATGTTGTTGCTTTTGTTGGCCGTTTGGTTAGCGGCAGAGACGACGACGACGTTATTGCTGCCGGCTGCACGGGAAACAATACAATGAGCAGCAGTGGCAGCCGTAGCGTCTGAGACGCAAACGACGTCGTCGTTTTTAATATTTTTTGAGGCTTGTATGTTGCCAGTGTTGAAATTTTTGTTAAGGAAATAAAAACTAGACAAAATTTGCTCGGCGTTTTATTTTTTTCTATTTTCTACTTTTTTTCTCTCTCGCTTTCTCTCGCTTAATTAAACAAATTAAAACAGTCGAGATAAATTAGGAAAAAATGTTTCTTATTTTTTTCCACAGATTTGTAGTGAAAATAATTTTAAACACTTTCTTTTTGTTCCTGAATTTCCTTGATTTCAATTCTTTTCCCTCAAGCAGCTTTAACAAGAGTGTAATATGATTTTTTTTTGTATTGTAAGTTCTGGTGAATATTTTGTGCCTTCTTGCTCTCTTCTGTACACTTAAAATCACAACATTGCACTAAGATAATAACACGACTACTGATACATTGCCGTTGCGAGCTTAATGGCTGCTCTGTTACGTTTTCATAATAACGGAAATGCACTCTCGCGTTTGTATATGTATTTTGTATTTCTATGTATTTGATTTTGTATTTTATTTATTTATTTTCTTCTTTTTTTTCTATACACTACAACACTCAACAGACACACACCGTTTGTTAGGAATAGTTAGAGAGAGAGAGTATTGGACAGTGAGAGTGACAGTGAAATGTTTGAGAAGAGAGTTAAATGAGTTATTTTGAATTTATTTAGCATAACGTTTGGTTTTTTCATTAACTTGTACACCCGCACTTTGTTTGAATTTATTTGCTTTTACTTTTACTATTTATGTATTTTTCTTCTCGCGTTCTCTCTTGCTCAGTTGACCCTTAGCGCTTGCTCTTTTTTCTCTGTACTCTTTGAGTAATTTCTCAATGGACTTTTGGGGAGATGTTTATGTCACTTTAAATACATACATACATACATATGTTGTTGTTATTGTTGTTTGTAAAATGGCAAATCAGCTGATTTCAGTTTATTTTAGCGAGAGTAGATTTTTCTTTAAGCTTTGTCTCTTTGATTTTTATCATTTTATTTTTCCTTAATTTCACTTTATTTTATATATGGGTGGCCTAGTGATAATGAAAGATTTTGTTTTTGTTTTTCGCTTTTTGCTACACAATTTTTATGTATAATTTCTTTACGTTTTGCACAGGTTTTTGCTTTTCTTTACAGCTGTTTAAAGGTTGAGTGAAAATTGTTTGCAGTAGTTTTTTTTTATTTGTTGTTTATTAGTTACATTATTTACAAAATTATTAGATTTTCTTAAGGTGTTTTATTTATTATAAAAATAATTTGGTTTAAATATAAAAAAATTGTTTTATTTATGATTATTCATTGTAGAAAACTTAAAACTGTTTCACTTTGCAAATTTTAGGTTTTTCATATATTTTTACTTTATCCGCCTTTAGCATTTTTGGAGGTGCTTGAATTTTGTTAGCTGGAAAGTTGAAAAAAAAACATTAATTTAGTTTAAAGCATGGACAAAGTGGAATATGTTAAATTAAAATGTGTATAAGTATTGTGTAATGTATTTGGTAAAGTAGTTTTACTTTTCTGTTTAAATTCAAAAATTACCAAAAAGAATTTTATTTGTACAAAATTTTATTTTAATTTTAAATTTAATTAAAAAATAAGTCTTAAAGGAATTTTAATTCATTCATAATTTCACTTAACATCCCTTCATAACAGTGTTGTCTGCTGTAAACGAAGGTCATTAAAAAATAGTGATACAAAATAGGCGTTTTTACAGTTTCATTTAATTAAGGCTGTTTCCAATAAAATGGGTGTAAAAGAGTCATGCTTTTACGTTATACCATCTCAAATATTTAATTGAAATCATTTTATTTTATGCAAGAATCAAAAAAATTGTATCCAAGAAAATGAGGTGGATTGTAATGTATTTCAAATACACAGGGTTTTAAAAATTAAAAATATCAATAAAAATGTAATGTAGATATCCTGGCCAATCAAATACGCCAACAGCATTGAAAAATATACATTGTTACTAAAAATAATAAGAACGACTTCTGAATTTTAAATGCTCTTAAAAATTTAAAACTAAAAACGAAAAATTTAACGACTAATTATCACATAATAATAATAATAATAATAATAATAATAATAATAATAATAATAATAATAATAATAATAATAATAATAATAATAATAATAATAATAATAATAATAATAATAATAATAATAATAATAATAATAATAATAATAATAATAATAATAATAATAATAATAATAATAATAATAATAATAATAATAATAATAATAATAATAATAATAATAATAATAATAATAATAATAATAATAATAATAATAATAATAATAATAATAATAATAATAATAATAATAATAATTTTCAACCTACTGATAATTGTATGCAGAATCTATACTGATACGCTCTCTATGAATGCCTTGCATGGTCATGAGTAAATTGGTAATTTTCTCCGAAAATATAATTTATTTCAACAGGAAAATAATAGAAACTAAAATAATCTTCTTTCTAAGATTATATATATTGTTCATTTAATGAACAAAAAAACACAATGTTTAAAAGATAAACTACTTTGTTTTAATAACTTCAATAAACTTTCTATTCGTCCGGCAACTAGTGCTGGACAGAATGATACTTGTCTGTTGAAGGTAAGAATCAAAGTCACTTTATTAATGCAACTTGTGCGGCTTATATACTATTTCAATGCACACACACTAGCAAACAATAGTACTAGTAATGAATATAAACATAGTTGTATAAAATTAGTAAGTTAAAAAAAGAACAAGGTTGCATTTTATAAAATCCGTTAAATTCAAAAGTTATTAGAGTAAGGTATGCAGAGTTGCATCTTACGTATTCGAATGAATTCCGTTAAATTCAAAATAGAGTTTAAATAAATAAGAAATAAAATAAAATAAATACGTGGGCTGCTTCAGTCTCCCCCTTTGATGCTGAAAGCGTCCCGATGAAGCATCAAAACTAATTTTCTAAGTCGACCTCTGGTTCTCATTCTTCCAATCGGTTGAACAGGGCAAGTGTTTGATAAGAATCTGCTGGCATACTTCTTAGGGTGTTCATTAGGGCCCTCCCCCTGGAGTAAAACTGCCCCTAAAGCGTATGGCGTAGCACTGGATGGCTCTTCAAATATTGCTCCAGTAAGGTGAATCCCATCAGAGTCCTTGAGAGTTCGGATATCCATTGAGAATAAGGGTGTAAAGTAGTCGTACGCGTCTTCCCCTTTGTGAGTTTTCGATGGTGGTGCATCTACAGCGAAAGAGTTAGAATCCATTGTTCTGAATATTGATTGTATATACTTTGGAGAGTTGTTTTCGTACTCTGGTGAGTGTTGTTGAGGTGTTATAACTCCAGCCATTAATCTTTCTTCAACAAGTTTTTGAAGCTCATACGTATCATCTCGATTTACAAATGAAGGTGTTTTGGGTAGCGGCGTATTATTTTCTTTAGTTGTATTCGTTGCTAGTGTCCCGAGAATTGGTGACAGTATTTTTTTGTCTTCCACAAATTTTATAAATGCTGACATCTCTTTTATAGCCTTTGTGCATGGGGATGACTCTTGATTCATTTGCAGTGAACATATTGTTGTTTGCACTGGCTTAGTGAAATTGTACTTACGAGTAGGTTGATCCACAAAATACCAAAACCTCTGAGCCATATTGAGAACAATTCCTGCTTGTTCAAGGAAATCAGCTCCTAGAAGAGTTCTATTTCCAGTGGCGTTTGGAAGGCATATAAACCTTATTCTACGTTGTCTATTGCCTATGAGAATATCGCAAATTGTTGACTTTACTTTGTTCGCTGACACTGATCCATCTGCAAGGGTAACTTCTGCACATACTTCCTGAAAATTACATTTATTTGCGGTGAGTATTTTGGTTAGTTCGAGGCTGGCAACACTGGTTTTCGCTCCACTGTCAAATATAGCCTCTCCTTTTAGACCAAAGAATCCGACATGAGTAGTCGGCAATGAGTGTCCAATTATGGTTGATGATAGCGAGTTAAACGATAAATACTGTGAGCTGGTCGACACCTCTGGGTTTCTACTACACGTAGGACAGTTTGATCTATATACACCAGGTGCACCGCAACCATAGCAAGAAAATATTGGCTTCCTAACGAGCTCCTGCTTCTGTGGTTGTTGATTTTGATGATTAGCAAGAACATCTTGCTTTTGTTGTGGTTTTTGTTGATGATTTTGTTGTTCATCATGCTTTTTCTTCTTAAAGCATACTTCTATTGAGTGCCCCTTACTTCGGCAAAAACTACAGCGTTTAGCGTTGGGGACTTCACTTCCTTCTTCAGTAAAAGTAATTGATTTGGCCTCTAAAAGAAACATTTCCGCATCACGGCTGGCTGAAATCAATTCTTCAAAGTTTGTGATAGCTTCACGGCGTACACGCTCTCTTATATTTATGTTAAGAAGACCATACAACATATTCAGCTGAATGTCTTCACTGGGAACCTCTTTTAGCTGTGAAAGTAAAAGCCTTTTTCTGCACACAAAACTATCAGTCGGCTCTGCTTTCTGTTGTTTTGTGTCAAAGAATGTAGCAAATATGCGCCAGTCGGGAACAGGAGGCGTAAACGTCTTTCTAATGAGGTCTGTAGCTTGCGTGAAAGTTGATATGGTTCCTTTTACACCAATCCACCAAGATGCAGCGTAATCCTCCAATAGCAAAGGCATCCCTCGTAATGCATCGACATCGGAAATCTTTTCAATATCCTTAAAAACGCCTATTGCCGATAAAAATTCTTCGACAGCAGCTGGATCTCGTTGTCCTCTAAAACGGGCAGTGCATAGCGTAAAAGACCCACCTTTGGAATTTACAGCCATTGCAGCTAAGATTTGTTGGAATTGCTCATGTGAAAAAGTCGCCATTCCTTCAGTGTGGATGTTTATTTCTTCAGCCTCTGTGGAAATTGTTCATCTTCTTCCTCTTCTAGTTGAGCACTGTTGTCTTCTTCTAGTTGAGCACAGTTGTCTTCTTCTTCGGTAGTGTTTTCCGAAGCCACTTTGTTGGGCGCCAATAAAATAATCTTCTTTCTAAGATTATATATATTGTTCATTTAATGAACAAAAAAACACAATGTTTAAAAGATAAACTACTTTGTTTTAATAACTTCAATAAACTTTCTATTCGTCCGGCAACTAGTGCTGGACAGAATGATACTTGTCTGTTGAAGGTAAGAATCAAAGTCAGTTTATTAATGCAACTTGTGCGGCTTATATACTATTTCAATGCACACACACTAGCAAACAATAGTACTAGTAATGAATATAAACATAGTTGTATAAAATTAGTAAGTTAAAAAAAGAACAAGGTTGCATTTTATAAAATCCGTTAAATTCAAAAGTTATTAGAGTAAGGTATGCAGAGTTGCATCTTACGTATTCGAATGAATTCCGTTAAATTCAAAATAGAGTTTAAATAAATAAGAAATAAAATAAAATAAATACGTGGGCTGCTTCAAAACGAAAAACCAATTCGCCTATACATATTTTCAATTGTCTTTAGCACTAGTGCTGGCAAAGTATTGAGTAATGGGTACCGAGTATCGAGTATTTGTCCTTTTTTTGTGGATACTCAATACTCAAAAGTAGTTACTCCATACTTTCTGAGTTGTATTTTTAAGCAAGTTGAGTGGGTAAAATAGTGCATAAGAATACATCACTATATAAAAAGACAACAATGTTAAGCTACAAAATTCGTTAATTTTCCAAAGAATTTATTTTAATTATTATTTCCTAAGTTGTTGTTAACGTCGAATTAAAAGTTAGCTTTACATTTATTTTTGATTTAATAATAAAAGACATACAAAACCAATAATAGTTGAAGATTTATTTTTATTTTTTGAAGAAACTACTTCAATTTTCAGATAAAAACTATGCGTTACAATTTCAAAAAATCCGTTAAAAGTATCGAGTAGTATTGAGTACCCAAATGAAAAGTATTGAATATTATTGAGTAATGGAAAGTAGTAGAATTTGCCAGCAGCATTTAGCACAGAATATTATTACAAATGAATCTTGCTATGAGTAAAGCTTCGACAACAAGGAAAATTAGTTTTCAAGGAATTCACAAAAAAATAAAGCCTGTCACAAGAGACTGGAAGCCGGAAGTGGAAAAAAACAACGATACAGTTTGATGTTTAATATGTAAACACAAAAGAAATCTCTTTCTGTTACTAGACGAATTTCAACTTGATATTGATTTCAAAAAGAGATTTATAAGCATTTAAGTTATTTTGAAAGTGGGGGCTATGGTCAAATATGGACCGATTTAAACCAAATACCGCTTTGTAATTTATTTTAACATGAAACTAATATCTGCTGGATTTTGTACGGATACTGCTTTTCTAAGGCTATTTATGTACTATAGAGCTATATTCCGGGAAGGCATTTATTATAGGGACTATAAGAAATCGTGGACCGATTCTTACCTTTTTCAACAGAACTTCAATAAATCATTTATTTGAGCATAATAGCAACAAATATCGAGGATGTCTGAAACTTTGGTCTATAACCGGAATCCTACCGGACCGAGTATAATAAAACTTATTTGTACTTTAGGTATAATTTAACCCATTTCGCTCCGAGACTAAATTTTTATTTTTCTTTTTTGAAAAAAATACTTGTTTAGGGTAATTAGGACCCACTGATTGCAAAAATCTGGCCAAAAAAAATTTCAGATTTTTCGTTTTCCCGGAAAAGCCTGTTCGAAATTTCGAACACTGGCGTATATCCTATATGTCAACTTTGTATGTAAGTAAAACATTTGGATTTATTTGTTTTTTTATGGATTTATTTTGATATTTTGGAATCAAATGATACAAAAGTTATTAAATTTTGTTTAAAATTATATTGAATTGAAAATTGCGTAAAAATGCTGTTATTCATGTTTTTGCTTAAAACATTTTGTGTGCAGATGAACATTGCATTTCTCGCACATATAAATTGTGGGCTTCCCACAACCCTTCAATTGACAACGGGATTTCTGATTATAACGTGCTTTTCCTCAATTTTTGGAAGATTAGGTGGTCGATATTCCTTATCGCTGATATCTTCATCGGTAGTTTCTCTTCTTTCAGCCAAAAGACGAGCTTCTGTCACAAAGATTTTTAATTCTTTTTGACTCATAGGTTTCTCAACTTTGTATTTTGCAATCAAGCAATGCAATTTCCAAGCATTCACAACTGCCGAATTCAAAGTAGTGCACAACAAAGGCCAATACCATTTCTTTCCACGTATATTCCTGTCAGTTTCAATTTCAATAGAACCGGCAACCTCGTTCAACGGATTTGGATCTACGTTTAAGGCTGTTTCATCATCATTGATTGTCTCTTCGTCTAAACATTCATCGATCAGGAGGAAGTATATCTACACAATTGATGTCTCCGTCATCATCACTCCAATTGGCTATTATTTCATCCAAATCCTTCATAGACAAAATCTTTTTACGTATACTCATACTTACATATAAAAAGTAAAAATCAATAACAAAAAACCCGAAATTCACTGTTAACTTTTAATCACACCTAATCACCTTGCGATTTTGAAACATACAGTTATTATATAAACCAGAATACAAAAGGGGAATCACAATTTAGATTTTGTCTATGAACATCTTATCAAATTACATACATCAAAATAAATCGGGGAATTACCGCACTACGCATGCTAATCTGATTAAGTTTAAAAATACACACTCAATTAAGACAAATGTAATCTCTTTCCTTAAATCTGTTTTCTTATAACACAAAGAATTGAAAATGTCTTTCAAGTGTCATTGTCAGTTAGTAACTATAGGATAAGTGCCAACGTTCGAAATTTCGAACAGTCAAGTTTACACATATATGAAGTCTTGCATGTTCATGCAAACCATGGTTTATATGTTCTGTGACATAATTACAAATATTGGCAATATTTCCTCATGATTATTCTTTTAATTTTATTTATTTTATTATTCTTAAAAATTTATTTAAAAAGTGTCTAAAAAGATGGGTTGCAGAATTTTACCCCTAGCACTGAGGGGGAGGGGGTGGTCACGGAGAGATATAGTTTTTTATTTTTTATAATACGAGACTTAACATTCATACCAAAATTTATTTGTAATTCTACCTTTTTCATATATAAATTTTTTTTTGAAAAAATTTTATTTTTACTGTTCGAAAAATCGAACAGCAGAGTGAAATGGGTTAACGCGATAATGAAATTTATAAAAATCTATGATTAAATGAACTTTAATCAAAATCAGGTTAATTACAAAACGATCTCTATACTCTAGTTAGAAGAACTTTGCACAAAAGTTTTTTGTGTATAACAAGCATTAAATTGATATTCTAAAGCAGCTTTTACAAGGGAACTTTAATTTCAATTAATCATTAACTAAAACTTATTACATATTATAAAGTTAATGTCGGCCAAGGAGTCATTACACCCCATGTAGGACCACCTTCAACTTGGCAAGACTTTTTTTGGCAGCTCAGCTATTTTCGTGTAACGTGTTACTGTTAAACATGTTCAGTTTGGTCTATAATTTAACTGTTAATTGACTAAGAAATGAACAATGCTTGCAGATTACTCGTATTTAATTTTATTATCAAAATTCTGTTCAATAAATATTAACATTTTTATCATAAAATTGTGTTCCTCGACGAAGCTCATTTCTGGTTGAATAAATACGTAAAAAAGCAAAATTATCGCATTTGGTGTGAAGAGCAGCCAAAAGCATTGCAAAAACTGTCAATGCATCCCGATTGAAATTTTCTTCAAAATTGCTCTTCAAAATGCTTCAAACTCGTGTAAACAGCAAAATTTCTTCTAATTAATAGTTATTAAATAAATAAATTTTGAAGAATTTTTGTTGTTTACACGAGTTTGAAGCGTATTGAAGAGCAATTTTGATGAAAATTTCAATCGTGTAAATCTAGCTTAATATTGTTGGGCGTTGAAACATCTGCACAAAGCCAATATATACTGTCCACTATAATGGTGTAGGGTATAAAAAGCTCCGGTATTGGGGCCGGATTTTATGTAAACACTGTTTTATATATTTAGTTCAGAGTTAACCTCCTTATTTCTGTTTGATGCAAAATTTTGCGTTTTTCTGTTTCCCTTCCTAAACAATATCCTTTTTTAACTAAATGTTGTCCACACTGTCCTCTTCTGTAATTTGACCATTTGTCTGTGTATAAGTAGTTTTGCTTTTTATTCAACAATAACAAAACAACATAAAAGGCCTACATTAATTCATTGAGTAGTCCCATTTTGTTGTATGTTGATGTAGGTTAGTTTAAAATCAGGCCATTTAATACTTTTTTTGTTCTTGCTTTGAAATGGTTTCCTTGTTTTTTTTTTTCAACAATCTCTCTCATTCTCTTTTTAATTCTCTATGTATTCCTTGTTTGCTCCTGTAATTTGACCCAAAAAAAACAAAAAACACAAAAGGATTTTAACAGTAATTGAGTATAACAGCAAATTTTTTCCAGTTCAGTTTTTCTTCCTCTCTGTCTTTCTCTCTCCAGAAGATTATTAGAGAACCTGAGTTTCACTCAGTTTTAACAAAAACAAGTCAATTTATTATAAGTCATTTGCCCTTATTGACTGTAACCTTAAAAAGGAACAAGCAAACACAAAAGCAACAACAAAAATAGTGGGTGGTTTATGTATATTGTTTATGATTCGTTTTCTTTTAGTGCCTGTTTCTGTGTTGTTATTGTTTTTCGCAAAAGCAATGGAAAAAATCCATGCTGGTTTTTCTTTTCTATTTATTTTTTCAAAATCTGTACATTTTAAAGTAGAAAAAAATAAGAACAAAAACAATTTAAATTTTGTTGTTGTTTTTTTCTTTCTTCTATTTTTAAAAGAAAATGAAATTTTCCTTTTTGCACAAATAGTTGAATGAAATTATAAATAGTAAGAAAAAACTGCTGCAAAAAAACCGAATTATATGAAAGAAAATCAATAAATTTAATAATAAAATTAATAGTTGCTGTTGTTGTTATAGTATTTATTACATGTTGTACGAAAAGCGAACTGCGATTAATTAAGTAAAATTATAAACAAATTATAAAAACAAATGCAAATTTTTGTGTCTAGTGGACTAAAATAAAATTGTTTTCAACTTTGTATTGCTCTTTTGTAGAAGGGAGTAAATAATAAATTACATTTAGTAAATTTTTAATGACCTGTCATTATGTATGTTTGTAGTCAACAGGTGCTGGGTTGATGAAAAGTACGAATTAATGTGACCGTTTCTTCTATGTAATATTGTTAAAGATAAAAGTCAGCCAGCAGGCGTATTAAAAATATTTTTAAATATTTCTTTTATTTTGGAATTTAACATTTGATTGCTTAATATGTTTAAATATTTTAGTTTTATAGAAAATATTTCAACAATCTCTCAGTTTAGCTTACATTTAACTAAAGGGTCGTTTGAATGCTCATAAATCATATTATAAACACACACGACTATATTATGCAAAAGAAAGAAGTGTGATAGAGTACCCTACACCTAGTAAATGATCATAATCAGTTTTTCAGAAATGGGTGTTATATGATAGTATGACTTCTAGGATAATATAAATTATTTGCATTCAATTTTATATTGATATCAACACTTGTAAGAGATTTTTACATATTTATGTGATTATGGGGTGCAATGACTAATTATGGACTAATAAAATTAGGCCAAATGATATTTGCATACATGAACCTGATTTGTGATTAATTTTATTTGGTTACAAAAATTTTAAAGAGATTTAAAGTGATTTTCGCAAATGGGTCTTAGATTACGTTAGGTTCCGTGGGCAGCCGTTTTTTTAAAAAAAAAAGCTCACTTGGATTCATCGTGTTGATCCCATTGTGTTACCCGTTGGTGCACAACCTATCGGTTTCACTCTGCAGTGGTTGCTTCCCTAACGAACCATCCTGATTCCTTGGCAGAGGTGTTGATGAATCTTGGATTTATCCTTGATAGTTCACCCAAACATGAAAGAAAGGGTGCCCCGAGTATCCGTTCCCTTTTGATCGATAGGGCCGGGCATTCGCAGAGGAACTGGATGACTGTTTCCTCATCCTCCTCGTTGTGACAACTTCTACAAAAGTTGTAGACCAAGTCTTTTGGCGTGTGTCCCAAAAGTACAGTGACCTGTAAGTAGTGAGACAATAATCCTAATTAGGTCGCGACGAAAACTAAGTAGTGAATTCGTCCTTCCGGCAGGTAGAGCAGGTTATCTCGTTCGTAATTTCAGACTTTTAATTTTAATGCCAATGCAGGGATCAATCTCCTCATCAGTCAGCGTTGTACCTGTCTTGGCTAGATCATCAGCAATATAGTTACCCTGAATTGAGCTATGTCTAGGGACCCATATTAGCGTTATCCTAGAATATTCCGCTATCTCGTTCAGAGATACCCGGCATTCTGTGGTTAACTTAGATGTCACGTAGATACCTGCTATATTACTTACGGCGGCTTTGCTGTCGATAAATATACATATATCTCCAGATACTCGATAATACTTTAGCCAGTTTGCAGCTCGCTTTATGGCAGAGATCTCTGCTTGAAGGACAGAACAGAAATCAGGAAGCCTAAAATAGGATTTGATCCCAAATTCTTCAATGTAGAATCCACCATCAACCCTATTTTCCCTTTTGGAAATTCATTTGAGACCCAACAAAGTATATATATTCTTGATGCTTATGGAATTCTAAGCCGATTGAACTATGTCTGTCTGTCTGTGTAAAACACTCTCACATCCAAAATATGTAACAAAAATCGGCTAGGTTTTAAAAACCCATTTATAATTCTCCTAAGCAGTTTGGTATTGAAAATCACCAAAAGTGTTTTTTTTTATATTCTAAATTACATTCAAAATTGGTATGATCCTCGGTAAATGATGGTAAGAATTGGTAATTACATAAATGTTCAAAATAAGATAAAATTTCAAAGCCTTTGAAATAAATTACGTTGCTCGTTAAATTCGCGCAAAGACTGAATAAAAACTACTGAATAAGGATATTTCAGTTTTTGTAATTCTCACTATATATTTAGGTGTAGGTTATTAAAGATTCCGCACAGCCGAATATTAAATGTTTTCAATTATATTATGATCAATTTACCTATATAATGTAAAGTTACAAAAGTCAACCCATCAACTTATACTGTGTTCAGACATGCAGCTTTTTTGCGATAATCGCAATTAACGCCATTATTGAGCTCAATATTCCATATAAAATCTCAATTAATTATTGCTCAATAAGTACGAAATTGTTATAATATTGAGTAAGATTTCGAATGCAACACTGTTCACAACTGTGTTTAGTCAGCAAAATTGTATAAAATGGCAAATGTCAACAAAAGAAAACAAAATAAATCACTAAAAAATCAATGTGAAGGTAAGTTTGTTTACATATAAACACAACAACCATTTAGAGTATTTTTTGTATGCATGTTTGTTTTGGGCTATTAAAAGAACATATTTATTTCTTGCTTTTAATTTTTATTAAAAATTGTGTTTTGATTTGTATTTGTATTTGTGTACGCTTCGACACAAATGTTCACAACCAAAATAAAAACAATATTGTTTTCCAGCTGTCAAATGATTATTGTGTAAGCTGAAAATTGCGTATGCCTGAACACTTAAAATAATATTGTCCGAATTAACCGAATATTGACTCAATAAAGGTGCATGTCTGAACACAGTATTAGTTTATCTTATATTTTTCGCTATAATTCTCAAACAGTTTATGTGAATCGAAGTACCGATCTAGTTATACTTTGCTTTTGTTTAACAAAGCACAATCAGACGAGACCAAAATTCTAACACCGTAGCCGATGGTGAAGCCAATAGCTAGCTAACCAAGAGCCGAAGCATATATCTCTTCAGATTGTATTAGCCGACGAGAGCTAAATAATTTATCTCATCGGATTGCATGCGATAAAGACGATAGCTGCGTTTTCCCCTAATTACTAATTACCTAGAGCCGAATCATCTGCCGCATCATATTCTCTAGAAATTTACAGTCTCAGTAAACAACAAAGTAGTTTCAGTTCGTGTACTGAAAATACCAGGCAGCTCTTTGGTAGGATAGATTTCAAAGGAAGACTTTTGAACAAGAACCTGCACAATCTACGCATATCCCGAATTAAAACAAAAATGTCAACATATATTTTTTATTCTAGCGCTTTTTTGTTACATTAATATTTAAATATTCCTGCAACCGGTTTTCTGTATGAACACATTGAACTATATTAAATATTCAAATATGTATAAGGCCTGGATAAAGTGCAAAAAAAAATAATTTTATAAACTTTCGACTTTGTATTGATAACTTTTTATTTGGCATGACTGTGTGTATTGGTTTCTGTAGAAACTTTTTAAATTTTATAACCATACTATCTTGTAGTCTGTTCTTTTGGTATTAATTTTGGTTTTTGTTGTTAGGTGGTTTTTATTATTATTATTTTATTAAACAACTTATTTTTCGAGATTAAGGTCAGTTTTTTATTTTTATTTTTTTATTTTTCTATTTTTTCCAATATTTCGCTACACAATGTGTAGCATCTTCAGGGAAACAATAACAAAATTAAGAAATTTAATAACAATAAAAATATTTTTCAAAAAATAACAGTAATTGTCAGAATTTAAATATTACACAAACAGAAATATTGATATGAAAAATATTTTAGTTTTTAGTTTTTGTGTTTTTATAAATTAAGTGTCTATAAGTTTGAGCAACATTATCTGTATCTACTTTAAAATTGATTCTAAGATTTTTTGGTACATTAATAATTTCTAACATTTCTAACATATAACGACGTTTATAATTATTTTCTGTTTTCAAAACTGAAATGTTCTCAAAGTCGGGATAGTGATTCAAATTTTTACAATGTGATGATAATGCTGTTTTTTGTGACGATATATCTCTATATTTTTGATCAGATTTGTGTCCAGCTATTCTAGTTTTTAATTTATTTTTAGTTGTACCTACATATACTTTGCTACATTTTTCATTGTTATTACCATTACATGGTATTTTATAAACTACGTTTGACATTTCTAATTTAGGTATCCTATCTTTTATCTTACTGAATAATCTACCTACTGTATTATACATTTTTGGAGCCATTTTATATTTGGTGTTATCAAATATATTAGATTTTTCTATTCTTTCGGATATTTTAGGTACATAAGTTAAAGATTTATATATTTTAGGTTCAGAAAATCCTTTTATGTTATTCATTTTATTTTTGAATTGTCTTATTAATTTACAAATTATATTAATAGGGAAATTATTATCCTTTAATATCTTGTTAATCGTTTCTATATTTTTCTTGTGAAATTCCTTCTCACTTATTGTCAATATTCTCTCTATAAGATTTTTAGCTGTATTGATAATAATTCTTTTAGGATGTTTTGAATAGTAATTAATGATTCTTCCTGATGATGTAGGTTTTTGATACCAGTCTATTAATAATTTATTACCTCTCTTTATTATTAAAGTGTCTAAATAAGGAAGTATAGAATTACATTCTTTTTCCATAGTAAATTTAATATTTGGATGAAAAGAGTTAAAAATCATCAATATATATTCTATTTCACTTTCTGAAATTATGCAAAACAAATCATCTACATATTTTGTTAAAACTTTTGGTTTTATAATCAATTTTTCAATACAAGTGTCAAGTAATTTTTCCATGACAATATCAGCAATAATTGGAGAAGCTGGTGATCCCATTGGAAGGCCTATTTTCTGTTCATATATATTGTTATTGTATTGAAAATATCTGCTATCAATTATACAAAATTTTAAAATACGTAAAAATAGATCTTTAGAAATATGAGAATTTTTCCTCTTGCGAGTATTATTTTGTTGTAAAAAATTTTTTAAAAAAATTTGTTTATTTAACTTTGAAGTAAACCTTCGAATAAACAAATTTTTTTAAAAGATCTTTAGAAATATTTGTATGTTGTTCAATTATATTCCATTTTTCATCTATAATACTTATTGCTAAGTCTACAGGTATGCTAGGGAACAATGATACAACATCAAGTGAAATAAGTTTTTCATTCTTCTGAATTGTTACATCCTTTATCTTATCTTTAAACTCTAATGAATTCTTTACATTATATTTAGAGTTTAAAGTTAATTTTTTAAGAATGTCAGTAATATATTTACAAAGTTCATATGATGGAGAGTTAATACACGAACAAATTGGTCTTAAAGGAAATGTCTCTTTATGAATTTTTGGTAATCCATATAATTTAGGAGCTGTTGCCACATTTGTTCTAAGATTGTTTCTCTCAAAAATTGTAATTATTTTTAATTTGAAAAGATCATCAACTATATCATTATTTATTTTCTGTAATTTGTTTGTATCAGATATTAAATAAGGACCCTACAAACAAATTACAGAAAATAAATAATGATATAGTTGATGATCTTTTCAAATTAAAAATAATTACAATTTTTGAGAGAAACAATCTTAGAACAAATGTGGCAACAGCTCCTAAATTATATGGATTACCAAAAATTCATAAAGAGACATTTCCTTTAAGACCAATTTGTTCGTGTATTAACTCTCCATCATATGAACTTTGTAAATATATTACTGACATTCTTAAAAAATTAACTTTAAACTCTAAATATAATGTAAAGAATTCATTAGAGTTTAAAGATAAGATAAAGGATGTAACAATTCAGAAGAATGAAAAACTTATTTCACTTGATGTTGTATCATTGTTCCCTAGCATACCTGTAGACTTAGCAATAAGTATTATAGATGAAAAATGGAATATAATTGAACAACATACAAATATTTCTAAAGATCTTTTAAAAAAATTTGTTTATTCGAAGGTTTACTTCAAAGTTAAATAAACAAATTTTTTTAAAAAATTTTTTACAACAAAATAATACTCGCAAGAGGAAAAATTCTCATATTTCTAAAGATCTATTTTTACGTATTTTAAAATTTTGTATAATTGATAGCAGATATTTTCAATACAATAACAATATATATGAACAGAAAATAGGCCTTCCAATGGGATCACCAGCTTCTCCAATTATTGCTGATATTGTCATGGAAAAATTACTTGACACTTGTATTGAAAAATTGATTATAAAACCAAAAGTTTTAACAAAATATGTAGATGATTTGTTTTGCATAATTTCAGAAAGTGAAATAGAATATATATTGATGATTTTTAACTCTTTTCATCCAAATATTAAATTTACTATGGAAAAAGAATGTAATTCTATACTTCCTTATTTAGACACTTTAATAATAAAGAGAGGTAATAAATTATTAATAGACTGGTATCAAAAACCTACATCATCAGGAAGAATCATTAATTACTATTCAAAACATCCTAAAAGAATTATTATCAATACAGCTAAAAATCTTATAGAGAGAATATTGACAATAAGTGAGAAGGAATTTCACAAGAAAAATATAGAAACGATTAACAAGATATTAAAGGATAATAATTTCCCTATTAATATAATTTGTAAATTAATAAGACAATTCAAAAATAAAATGAATAACATAAAAGGATTTTCTGAACCTAAAATATATAAATCTTTAACTTATGTACCTAAAATATCCGAAAGAATAGAAAAATCTAATATATTTGATAACACCAAATATAAAATGGCTCCAAAAATGTATAATACAGTAGGTAGATTATTCAGTAAGATAAAAGATAGGATACCTAAATTAGAAATGTCAAACGTAGTTTATAAAATACCATGTAATGGTAATAACAATGAAAAATGTAGCAAAGTATATGTAGGTACAACTAAAAATAAATTAAAAACTAGAATAGCTGGACACAAATCTGATCAAAAATATAGAGATATATCGTCACAAAAAACAGCATTATCATCACATTGTAAAAATTTGAATCACTATCCCGACTTTGAGAACATTTCAGTTTTGAAAACAGAAAATAATTATAAACGTCGTTATATGTTAGAAATGTTAGAAATTATTAATGTACCAAAAAATCTTAGAATCAATTTTAAAGTAGATACAGATAATGTTGCTCAAACTTATAGACACTTAATTTATAAAAACACAAAAACTAAAAACTAAAATATTTTTCATATCAATATTTCTGTTTGTGTAATATTTAAATTCTGACAATTACTGTTATTTTTTGAAAAATATTTTTATTGTTATTAAATTTCTTAATTTTGTTATTGTTTCCCTGAAGATGCTACACATTGTGTAGCGAAATATTGGAAAAAATAGAAAAATAAAAAAATAAAAATAAAAAACTGACCTTAATCTCGAAAAATAAGTTGTTTAATTAATGAAAAGGTCGAACAATCAGTTAAATAATTATTATTTTATTTTTATTTATTTTTATTTTTATTTTTTTTGTGTATTTCTTTGTTGTATATATTATTACTTTGCGTGACTTAGGGAAGTTGGTCATTTATTTATTTAATTTATTTTTTATTTAATTTTTTTTTTGTTCCAACTTTATTTTACATTTTGCTCATTAGATACACATGGTGGTTGTAATAAAATACAACATTCGTTTGTATGAAATGTGTAGAGTTTAGTGGCAATGTGTCTCTGTAAGATGTGCGTGTGTGTAGCAGTTGTATTTTTTTTTTCTGTTACTGTTTCTGTTTTTGAACATGTGGGTGTTGCACGCACACTTCAGCTTTGCCACCAACAACATCGTGATCATCATCATTATTATCATCAACCACCCATGTGTCATAGTTTAAAAATACAATACACACGTACAAGTAAGTATTTGCAAAGATAGAATACTTTTATATTTACTATATACATACATATGTATGTATGTATGAATACACATACTATGTGTAAGGATTTGTTTGTTTGTACATATCTACCATATATACACCTCTACATTTACACAGCAATAATAATAATAATAATGCACACTCATATGGTTTAAAAAACTATGATTTCATTTTAGATTTTTATTATTATTTTTTTTTTTTGGTTTTGCTTTAATTCTTTATTTTGTAAATTTGCTACACTTAAAGAAATGAAGTGAAGTGTAATAATTGAAGAAAAATAATATTTTGCGTATATGAACGTTTTCTGTTTTGAAAATATTAGGTGCATGCTTAGGAATGTCTTTACTGACTTGACTGTATAATCTGTCATTTATTCTCATTATTCTCATTGCATTACAGTGTAAACAACAAAGTTTTCTTTGTTCAAAAATGTCGAATTTTGTGCCAATAAAGTGTTATTTGCGGATAGTTTTGGTTTAGTTCTTTAATATAAAATAAAGTAACGCTGCAGCAAACCTATTGCTCACCGAAGTTAATGGCAAATGTGTTTCATAGGTTTCAATGTGCGAGGGATGGTTTGTACGTTCTTAAAATGATGATTTTCACATTGAAGATAAAGATCGCCCAGCCCTGCAAAAAAATGTTTAAAGACCTAGAATTGACACCATTACTCCATGAAGATTGTTGTAAAGCTAAACAAGAGCTTGCCAAATCAGTGATAGCAACAAACACACAGATTGGTAAATGTGTTAGGAGGGTCGTTTGAAGACAAAAAATACTGATCCGCCCTTTTCATTGATGTGTCCCAAGCGTTCGACAAAGTTTGGCATGCCGGTTTAATGCACAAAATAAAATTAACTCTGCCTGCTAGCACCCATAAACTCATGGTAAGTTATTTATACGGTCGCAAATTTAAAATCAAAGAAGGCAATTTTTTAAGTACCGCTTAGCCAATTGAATCAGGTGTGCCACAGGGTAGCATACTGGGCCCTACTTTATATTTGATTTATGCCTCCGACATGCCGTCAGACCCCAAAATCCACACGTCAACTTTTGCAGACGATACAGCCTTTATCCGCGTCCATAAGGGCCACCAAGTTGCATCACAGAATTTGCAGAATTATGTTTATAAACTAGAGAATTTGCTAGAGCTTTGGAAAATCAGGGTAAATGAACAGAAATGTATTCATATAACTTTCACATTGCGAAAAGAAACTTGCTCATTCATCAAAATAAATAATCGAATTATTCCTCTACATAATGAAGTCAAATACCTCGGCATTCACCTCGACCGCCGTTTAACTTGGATTGAAGCGAAACTTACACAGATAAGATTAAAAGCAGTGCAACTTAATTGGCTAATTTTCAGAAACTCTACATTAAAGTTGGATTGCAAACTATTGTTGTACAATGCAATACTAAAGCCAATCTGGTGCTATGGAATTCAATTATGGGGTATGGCCTCAGCATCAAACATTGAAAAAATTCAAAGGGGTCAAAATAAAATTCTACGTATAATTACTGCAGCACCATGGTATGTTAAAAATTCTCGAATCCACAAAGATCTAGGCGTGCCATTAGTAAAAGTCGAATTTACAAAATATGCGTCAAAGTACGTCAGCAAACTTGAACACCATCCAAACCCACTTGCACGAGACATCCTTAACTTTAGTGGCCACAATCGGTTGAGAAGGAGGGATACCCTTGCTTTAACTCAAGCGCAAAATAGATGACTGGATCAGTTGATGTGAAATTTTTTTAGCATCATAAAACTTTTTGTCTAGCACTGGCTGGGCTTATTATTTTCTTTTTAGTATTAATATTTGAATACTTATTGTCATTTCAATATATGAAGATTCAATAAATAAATAAAATGTATTACAAAAAAAAAAAAAAAAAAAAAAAAAAAAAACTGTATATAAATCAAAAGTATACATTTTGTAAAAAAACCAATGTTTCCATTTTCCACCCCTTATTTAACAAGTGCACAAAGTACTAACAAGTACTCATTTATGCTGTTCACTGTATTTGAATTTAAAAGTATAAATATTTTTTCTATTTTTTTCAATTTTCCACCCCTGATTTATATTTTACTTAGTCGACCACCCCTACGTATAATTATTATTTATTTAATACAATTTAAATAACAAAATAACTATGAGTCGTGTAATAGCAATTTCCTGTTTACAGCCTTAAAACAATTGCAATTGCTTAAACAAATTTACATAATTATTCATTTTCGTTCCTTTTCTTTGCGCTGCTTTTACTAGTTATTTTAAAATTACATATTTATTTTCTATTTTTAAAACTCACTAGCTAACCAACCCGGTGTGCTACGCTAACGCATTCAAAGCTAAATTGAAAGAAAATATTAAATTATTTTCTATAAATAATGTATTTAAAAGGGAATTTTCTTTGCAGTTTTTAAGGTTATATTATTCAATATGATTTTAATATAATTGATAAAAACAACCAAAATACAGTTGTTTTTTTTTTGTTTTCTTCTCTAATAGGATTGAATTTCGAAAAAGTCCTAAACAACAGACTGGTTAATTTGAAATCGATAAATTTCAGTTTGGAATATTTGTTTAATCTGTATTAGTTTAGAAAATAAATTTTATCCTTTTTACTGTCTTTTATCCCACTCTTAATTGATTTATACGTCTAAAGTAGGCATGCCAAACGGGACTGGTTTTTCATGGGGATTTCGGAATTTTTGCTACATATTAAAACAAATTAAAAAACAATTAATTTCAAAAAAGTTACTTATGTTAAATACAAATATTTTTAAAACAAATTTAAATTGCTTAAAAGTTTATAAACCATTAATAAATAAACGTAATAACATGTATGTATAAGAGATCAGTTATGAGTACTGAAAAAGTGAGTATACTCGAATCATGACTTATAATTTATTGTACTTATACGTACTCATACTTGTCTCAATATCATCAAACCAATACTCATCTTTAAAGTTTGAAGTACTCATTATATTCATACTTAATCTCATGTATGATGTTGTTATTTTGCCTCTCCTTAACTCAATGTACGTAGACGATCAAAAAATAATTATGACTCGCATACACTCATGCGAGTGTCGTTCATTTTTTACAGCCTGCTTATAAAACTTATATAAAATAATAAATTTTATATTTTCCTATAAACTTACTTGTATGTTTTTATATTTCTTTTTTACTTATTTTGTATAAATACCTAACGGAATATGCTGAAATTTTTTTCAATGACTTAACTGAGTTGAATACTTTATGAGTATGTGAGTATTTTTCTATAAAATGTAAATCTAAATACCGCGGTTTATGAATCAAACATATTGGGAATGGTATGAGCTCGATGTCGGCGTTGTACTCATACTTATATCCACCTGCATTTATAAGTCAACGTTGTTGTGAGTTTGAGTAACTCAGAGTAGTTAAATTCCAATGATGTAAAATCACTTATACTTAAAATGTTATGAGTAGTTGTGAATCGTAAAAAAACCGGATTTAAAATGACAACTAATATGTAATTCAAGTAGAGATACTTTTTTCAGTAGCCTTTTTTTTTGACAGATCACGTGTGAGTCGTGTCATGTTATTTTTGTTTAGTATTATTTGGCATCTCATAATGAAATGAATTGCGCCTGAAATCGTTCAACTTTATTACGAAAATTCACGTTCTGTGAGGAATGTGTGTCGTGTATTTTACTAAACTTATGGTCAACATAATCGGCCTACTGAGCGCACTATTCGCAACACCATCACCCATTTTGAAACCCAATATTCATTATTGAATAGTGTACAGTGCGAACGCAATCCTCAATGGCGAGCGTTATCGTGCCATGATAAACGACTACTTGATGCCTGAAATTGAAAATTTGGTTTCAGCAAGACGGCGCATCAATTAATGGATTTATTGAGAGAACACTTCGGTGAGCACATAATTTCACGTTTTGCGCCGGTCGATTGGCCACCAAGTTAGACTTTTTCTTGTGTGGATATGTAAAGTATAAAGTTTGTGCGGACAAACCCGCTTCAATTCATGCCTTGGAGGAAAGCATCACGCGTGTCATTAGCCAGTTACCAGTTGAAATGCTTGAACGAGTCATTGAAAATTGGAATCAACGGATAGACCATCTGCGACGTAGCAATGGCCAACATTTGATAAACATAATCTTCAAAATATAAATGCCAAACAATGCTCTTTCAAATGAGAATAAACATTCCCCATTAAATTTGAATTTTCTGTTGATCACGCTTTATTTGTTAAATGGATAAATTCACAGTCTTTAGTTAGCTAATGGCAAAGGCTTAACTTATGATTCTTTATTCGCAATGCTTAGTTTGCCATAAGAATATTAAGTAATAGTTAAACAATAGTTAGTATTTTAGTTTACTAATGGTTAAATAATGACCAAGAATTCGGCCATAAGTAAAACAAATTATTCATCTCTTGAGATTTTCACCCTTATTTGCATAACGCTGGAAATGTCCATCATAACATGGAATGCCCTCTTTAATTTCTATTTAGTACTAAGGTAATGATCTAAAATTACATGATGACGGAAATGTTTTCTGCTAAATTTATACTATAAATATAAACTAAGATTTTTTAACCATTTTTCCTTTAACTTTGAACATAAATTATATCACCTTCATTTATTTCACCAATAAAGAAAAACATCGTGCAAAGAAGGTTTAAATCAATTAAAGTTTTTTATATAGAAATTTTCAAATTCAAAAAGTGCATCTTTCACCTTTATTTCTTCGACAAACGTTTTTAAACTTAAATTTTTGTTGATTAAAAAGACTGAAAAGATATCACATACTTGATCTTGCTTATAGAAAGTAAGCTTTATATGTTACTGAACATTATATATTTGCACTCAGCACTAAACTAATTTATACAAAAAAAAAATGTTTGTTCTTTTTAATTGGGCTGGAATTCAATAAGCTAAGTTATTTGTAAAATGTAAACGATTTGCTTAATCTTTCTTTAGAAAATAGATCGCAAATGAAAAGGAAATAAAAAAAATTTTTTTTTGTTGATGACTTTGGAAACAAATACCGGGAAAAATCCCGGGATTTGTTTTAAAAAAATTGTCAAATCCCGAAAATCGGGTATGGGGATTTTGTGATTGGCATCCCTGGTGTAAAGTGAGTAAAACACAGTTCAAACTTCATATTTCTAGCTGTAGGCAGTTGGGCTGTGCCATATGAAATCAGTCGGTCAGTCAGTCAATAACATTACTCTTTTATAATATATCTCGATAATTTGCATAAAAGTTGAAGTGCAAATTAAAAAATAATTTTATTGGTCATTTGTTTTGTTTTTAATTTACAAAATTAGCAATTTGTTGCAACATATATGCAATATGGTTGGTGTGTTGTGCCATTTAAAAATAGTTTTGTTTTCGTTTAAACTAAAACATTTGTTTTGTTTTAAAATTTAAATAAACATTTTTAATCTTTATTGCCCGTAGCGCTGACCTTCACCTGGTTTGTTTTATTTTGTTTTTATTATTGTTGCTGGTTTTGTTGTAAATTTTTTAGTAGCAACTTGTTATTTGCATTTTATGTATATTTTTTGTTTGTTGCAAATATTCGTGTTTTAATTAAATTTATTTTTAATGAAAGATCTTTTTCCAGTTCTTTTTTTCCTAGCAGTCCTTCTCTCTCCCTCTGTTGCTGTTGCTGTTGCTGTTGCTATCGTTGTTGTTGTTTGCTGTTAAAGCCAATACTTAATTTAAACATGCAAGTGAGTCATTTAAACATTTTAGTTGTGTTCGTTGTTTTATTATACTTTATTTGCAATTTTAAAATGAAAAGTGGGAGTAGGTTTTTACAATTGTAATTCATATAAATATTTATCAATATTTTTATTGCAATTATAGTTTTGTTTAATTAAATTTGCTTCGGTTTTTGCATTAATTTTTAATTGTTTAATGACAATATGACGTTTTTGGTTGAAATAAGTTTCTTTGACAGCCTTGCTGTTCTATATTGCAAAACATGATATCGTTAGAAATAAACAGCTGTCCTTTTTGTTTATAAAGGACTTAGCCAGAGTTTAGAAAATTCATTACATAAATAATTATGTTAATTTCGAAATAAGTTTTGTATAAATAAAAAATCATTAAAATTAGTTTTTGCAGAGGAATTTATTATTTATTTATAAAACCTTTCCTTTCTATGGTTCCTTGGACACAAATATGCCTAAACATCTGCCAAATTAGCATTTATTTATTTGCATATATAAAAAAAATATCACTCATACGCCATCAAACCATTCTCAAATGAATTGTAAGTAAAAAATTACAACCTGTTCGTCCTTAACAAACAGCTTGTTTGTGAAATGAAATGAGTAATATTTTATAAGCTTAATGAAAAACATTATGGCAACATATTTAAACTTAGCAAATTCCTGTGACTGGTCTTCCAGGTCAACTATTTAAATATTAAGTTACCACATGGCAAACAGACAACCAAGCATTTGCTTAATATTAAAGTAACCTAAAGAAATACTCAAAATTTCCAAATTAAATTATAAGTGAAAAACGAAAAACAAAATAACTAACTAATAATTTCTGCCACGACACCGCATTTTCTTTGCAACTTTAAGAGAACTAGAAGAAAATAATAAAAACACCCTCATAAGGAAGAAACCAACTAAAAACACACACAAACTCATACAACAAATAAAGAAACGGAGAAAGTATAAAATAGAATATCAAACGGTAACAGAGCTATAATACAAAAATATAAAAAACAGGGTAATTTTAAAAGGCTTTAAAATAGCAAGATTTTGAGGTTTAACTAATAGTTGTGTGACAATGACCCAGTTTATGATGAGTCCAGTGTATCTAGACATATGTTTTGGATTTCTTTTAAAACTTAAATCATAGACCAATTTGACAGTTCAATTCCAACCCATGCTATGTCGACTTAGCAAGTTTTTAATTTTTTTTGCGTTTTTGAATTTAGATTTTTTCAACTTAAATTCTGTAAAATTTTGGTTGTGATTGGCTAGTCCAATCAATAGTTATAAACAACAAAGTTCTACCTCATATGGTTTTTTAGATATCGCCTGTAAGCTTTAGGAGCTTTTCCTGCAAAACTCACTTTTTCAACTTAGCATGTTTTGGAATTGAGCTGTCGAAATAAGAAGTAAATTTTAGTGATTTTCAAAATAGATTAACTCTACTTTTTAGATTTTTGAGCGTTTAAATGCCGTAACATTGCAGAATTTATGTTATATACAATCAAAATACAGTGACTCACGGCTTATTTTATGCAGTGTAATTTTTATTGTTTTTAAAGCTCCATGAAAAGAAAGCTCATTTAAAAGAAAAACTTGTAGGAGAGAGGGGGGCACGTTTGAACACGGGGCACCTTTGAACAATGTTGATAAAATCTCAATTTAACATTTTTTCCGACCCTTAACCGAGTTGTTCACATGGAAACCTTGTTTTCTATGCAACGTCAACAACTTTTGCTAGTTTTTTCAGTCATCGACCGAATGTAGTTGGGTGAACAAGTTTTCGCAGTGCCATTGTAAATTTTTTTATTTTTTTTTTTTTGTAAGAGTGTTGGAAGTATTCAGTGGTCGTTTTCTTTCGTGAAAGAAATTTATTGCAGTCCAAAATTCATTTCAAACAAAATTAAGTTAAGTTCAGTTCAGGTTTGAACAAAGAAAAAGGGGGCACCTTTGAACATGTTATTTTATCAACCCAAGTACCAAGCATTGTTGATTCTCACTTATTTTCTGAAAATGACGAATCCAATGTTGATCATGATGCTTTAAAGGAAAATGTGATGTCACCTGAAATCGCAAGGCCTTTTCCGTCTTAATGATATAAAACTTATTTTTGATCTGAATTTTTTTATTTTTTAATAGTTAATGTTTATGTTTTTTTTTTAAGTGAACTTCGATTAAAAAAATTTTATAAAAAATTTTACAATTAATACTCGCAAGAGGAATAATTCTCATTTAGTTTATGTTGTTCTTAATAAATAAAACAAATTTATTATATATATAAAAAATATAACTGTTTATGTTATTTTTGGACATAAGAAATACAAGAAAAAATTGTCGTTCAAAGCTGCCCCATATGGGGGGCACACTTGAACATAATGACTTTATCCATTAAAAAAATAAAAAAAGACTTCAAATGTACTTTAAAAAAATTTTGTATGAAAATTTTGTTTAAAAGCACACTTCAAACCTACTTTATTTTTTATGAATACGACAGTAAGTTATTAATTTTTTGGTTGAAAGTAGCAAAATTATAACGGATAACTTTTGGGACATCTGGAACAAAAATAGGTAATTTTTCTAGTAGATTTTTAAATGGTGCAACCTCGCTTAACGCAACTAATAGAAATTTCGGCTGTTGCGAAAACTGAGGTTATTGCGAAAAACAAGTTACATTTTTTAGGGCACTTTTTCTTTTTTGTGGTGAAAATTCAGAAAACAAGAAATTATATATTTTATTTATTTTTAAAATAAATTCATTAATTTTGTTGAAATACAACATAAAAATACTAATAATAAATAAAAAAAATACACGTTCTAATGTGTTAATTCTGGATATTGTTGGTTTGTGCATTTTATATTCATCGCAAATCACTTTTATGGATATATTGCCTTCTCACACTTGCATACATTTACGAGGAAAATGTGAAACATGCATTCACACTTGCAACATCTACCATCAGTTAAGTAGACAAAATAAACAAAAACCATGCCGCTTTAAAAAAGTAAAATGAATTTTAAAAAGGATTTAATAAAAGGATTGATTATTCGTTTGAAAGAGCAAACCTAGATATTATTGCATTGTATAGGGTTATTAATAGAATGTGTACTAGAGGAAGATGATGATGATTTGTAAAATTCAAATTTCATTTTGTTTGTTAATTTTTTTTTTGTTTTTTGTTGACTATAAATATCACTTTTGTTAGTGATGTAACTTAAATTTTATTTTCAATATCATTTTTGCAAGTGATGACACTAAAAATATCGGAAGATGAGTTAGGAACATCTTGTGAAGTAGTTGAAAGATGTTGATTTTCAGCTCTGTACATTTCTTATGGGAAAATTTCAACATCTGCGCAAATTGATGGTAGATGTTAGATGTTGACAAGTGTAAAAAGGCTAATACCACTATCAAGTTTATCAAGGTTAACACGTTTTTGTTTTATTGAAAGTTTTAAAAGTTCTGTAATCACCGGCATTTTACTCAGACAGCGCGAACAACCTTTTACGAAAAAAATTCTTTCAACTGAGTTAAATCTATAAAAAACAAATGCAACGCGTACATTACAAGATTCTTGGAATAGCGGTAAATCTAAAAGTACTTAATCTTAAACGCAATAGCTTTAAGCAGCAGTTACGTCTAAAAACTATTTCAATAAAAAAATGTTTAAATAAAAAGACATATTGGTGGCTTTGAGAGTTCTGTTAACTGAGACAACAATGCAAATATTTTACGTGTTACAATAAGCGAAGAGTTGCATTTATCGCGAGTGGCGTTAAGCGAGGTGGCACTGTATTTTTATTTTCTATAATAATGGGGTGCAAATAAATGAGAATTTACGGATTTTATTTTTTAATGAACACAAGATCATGAAATGACCAAACATTTTATATAATATGATCCGCAACAGCTATGTAAGTCAATTTAGAAACCCACATATCGTCACTTAGAATCCAAAAGGCCGTAACTACTCAATTTACTTTTTTTACAGGTGAAGCAAACATTTTATAAATTTAATACAATTTAATTCTTATTGGCCAAATTTTAGAATTAACCTTAAAAAACTATTGCGAATTTGGTTTAATAAAAAAAATGTAAAATAAGAGTAGTTTTTTAATAATTGTACTTAAGGCCTTTCGAAATCGTTTTTTCTGAAACCAAAAACACGTAACAACAAAAAAATTTTTAATGAAAGTTAAAATTAGGATGAAAAATTCTGCTTTTCATTCTTATTAAAAATTGTTTACTTTTTGTTTTCCGTGTTCTGAATAAAAAAGACACAAAACTCATTACAATGAGTTTAATGAATTCAAGAAAAATGTACTTTATTTAAGAAAAGAAAACAAAATTAAAAAAAAAAACGAAAATTCATTATTGTATGCATTGCGAAGTAAAATTTATAAATCTAATCTGGGTATGCCATCAGCCGGAAGTAAACATTTAAGTTCCTGGAGATGTCTCCACTTCTTTTTGGATATTTTTATTTTTTCTTTAAGTCTGAAAATATAGTCAAACTTGTGCTTGAAAAATAATTGATTTCTTTCGTTATTAAAGTAATAAAAACTTTTTAGACCCAACTCGTTAGTTAATACGAACAACTCACAAAATAGACTCTATAAAAATATGAATAAAATAAAATTAAAAGAAATATAAAGAAAAATATAGAAAAATTTTACAAAAAAAAAAACGCTCATACACACACAAAGAAATGGGCAGTACAACAACAAACAGACCCATTGACTCAATGTCGCGTAGCTTTGTGAATGTTAAAATTGTGTGGGTTCCTTACGACCAATTTACTTTACTTTCTTTTTCAAGTGTTATGAGTGTCTGTGTGCGTTTTCTTTTTATTTCATATTTTCATTTCTTTTACTTTTTTCTAAATCTGAAAACTAAAAGTACGCATAGCAGGGATGAAAAGGTTTGTGGTACGTTTTATATTTTTCAGTTTAAATTGTACCAAATTTGTTACAAAATGTATTTCAAAATTTTGCTTTTATATTAAATTTGTTAAATAAATTTAAATTTTTCTAAAGTTTAGAATCTAAGAAGGTACTTTTCATATTTACAATGAAAAGCTCTTTGCTGACTAAATGAAAATACATATGTACTGTTTTTTTAACTATTTATAAAATCTTATCTTTATATTGAAACAATTAAGTTTCTTATGGTAAAATTTTCAAATTTTATTAATACAATTTGAAATTTTTATTTTGAATCTCCACTGCACACAAAGAACACAGCAACAAACATACATTCATACACAAATAATACATATATTTTAGCATAAACACACACAATTTCTTATTAAACTAAAAAAAATACCAGTTTCAACAACAACAATAATACACACACTCTTCGTAGCTACTTACAAACAAACAAACCCAGAACAAAACAACAGCAACGAAAAATACACTCGTTCACACATGTACAAACGAATAGAATGACAACAACAACAGAAACAAGAATAATAAAATAAAAAAAACTACAAAACAAACAAGTATACTACATATATACTCGTAGATAAGGAAGAGACATCGTCATCGTCAACAACCACGACTACGACAACAACAATCAAGATGACGGGCTTCGTCATTTTAGCTTAAGCAACAGCAACAACAATAACTAGACAAGCAAGAGCAAAACGTAAAAAAGTATGTCTACGATTTTTATTTTATTAGTATTAGTGCTAGTATACGAGCATAATCCTTTGTTTTATTCTATTTTATATTATTTTTTTGTTTTTGTTATTTTGTTCTCCTTTGTTGTTGTTGTTTATATTTTATAATTTTATGTAAGTACATCTATTTGCTTTCTCTTTATAATAACAACAATTACAATAATTCCAACGACAAGAACAACTCACAGCATTATTTTTTAGAAGACTTTTACAACAACAATAAAAACAACATACTTTCTACAGTGGGATCCTATTTTAAAGTGTAAAACCCACCTGTCTGTGGTTTGTAAAGATTTAAGTGAAGTTGTATGCAGTTGAAATTGAATTCGATATGTATTTCAATTTTGCCAAAAAAAAAAGCAAACATAAAGACTTTTCTTTGACTGTCACACAAGAAATATTTACATTTTTTCAGAACTAAATTAATGAATTGTAAACGTAAAATCCAGACACACTGACAAGGGCAACACTTTCGATTCTTTAAGTGATTTATTTTTTAAACATGGCAACTTGATTAAGGTGGATTCAACCATTTGTTTCGAACAAAAATTTGTTCCGAAGAAAATTTTTTTACTGAGGGTTTTTTATAGCACGATTCACCCTTTTCAAACGATTTTTCTGGAAAATCAAAGCTGCCATATGTAAACAAAATCTATTAGTGCCCCGATAGACTAAGGCGATAGTGTGCCAGAATCTCAGTCAGAGGGTTGCGGGTTCGATTCCCGCCAAAGACTCTGGGTGTTTTCTGCAGATAAGCCATAAAGCTTCGCAGTTTGTGTTTGTTATTTATTAAAAAAAAAAACAAGTATGTGTGCTATAATCGGCTATGCCGAATCTTATATACCCTTCACCTTTGTTGTGGGTGCATAATTATATTTTATACATACATATATATATATACACTAAGCAGCATAAATCTGCGTACAAACATATAAATAACTTTTAATATCGAATTTTTGTGTTAAATAGTAACTTTAATGATCTCAAAATGTTTTTAGCCCACAGAAAATTTTTCAAAAATTATGCCAGATCTTTTGTTTTTTTATTCGCATATTATCTTCCTAATTGGCAGCTTAAATACAATGGTATGGCAACTTTAGGCATATGCAAAAGTCTGCGTACATAAAAATTAACGGTGCTTTAAAACAGTTACATTTCGTTTAGAATTATTATTTGAATGCATTTTTAATTTGAACTCATTGTGAACACAATTGAAGTGATTTTCAGAGTTTTTTTTGTATCGAATTGTTACAAATGGCTAAAAGAAAAGAAATTAATGTTGCTGAACGCAAAATTATTATTCATTTGTGGAAACAAGATAAAACTTTGCGTGAAATCGGCCAGATAGTTGAACGAGCGCACTCCTCTATCCAGAGAGTGATAAATAACTTTAAAACTACTGGAGTTTTGGTATCCAAGCCTCGTTCTGGCCGTCCACCAAAACTAACTGAACGGGAAAGAAGAGCTGTAGTGCAATCGGTGAGAATAAATCCAAGATTAACTGCATCCAAAATTGCTGAAAATGTTAACGCGCAATTTAGCAAAAAAGTATCGAACGACACTGTGCGCAGAATTTTGAGAAAAGCTAAATATAAGAGTCATGTAGCACGAAAGAAGCCATTGGTTTCATTGGTGAACCGACAAAAACGAATTGCCTTTGCTAAAGAGCATATAAATAAGCCCCCAGAGTTTTGGAAAACAGTACTTTTTACGGATGAGAGCAAATACTGCATATTTGGCATAAAAGGACGTCAACTTATATGGAGAAAACCCTGTACTTCCTTGGATCCCAAAAATTTAAAACCAACTGTGAAACATGGTGGTGGTGGAGTAATGGTATGGGGTTGTATGGCGAGCATGGGAGTTGGTAATTTGGAATTTATTACATCAACAATGGACCACAGGCTATATTTAGACATTCTTCGAAGAAATTTAGCTGAAAGCGTTAAGAAATTGGGAATTGAACATGATTATATATTTCAACAGGACAATGACCCAAAGCATACTGCTGGAAATACTAAGCTTTGGTTGTTATATAACGTAAAAAAGCAATTGAAAACTCCACCTCAATCACCGGATCTAAACCCCATAGAACATCTATGGGATTTACTGGAACGGAGAATACGCAGCCACGTGATTACATCAAAGGAGATGCTTCAAACCATACTGTCGGAAGAATGGGCTAATATAAGCTCCGAATATACAGAAAAATTAGTGGCATCAATGCCAAAACGTCTCAAAGAAGTTCTGGAACGACGAGGCTATCCGACCTCTTACTAAACTGAGCTCTGATATGAGATAACATTTCGAATTTTCTTATTTTATTTTATGTACGCACACTTTTGCTTAGCCTTAAAACTTAGTTTTTTTTATTTATTGAATTCGTAGTAGTTTTGTTAATTTTAAAATATTTCTTTTACAACAGTTTTGTGTTCTTAAATATATTACCATTTCATTACAAACCTTTCATTTATTGATACTTTTATTTTTGTATGCAAAACTAATACCTAAATTTGATTATCGAACTTGTACGCAGACTTATGCTGCCTAGTGTATATATTATATTGTTACGTTTTTACCTTTTAAAAACGGTGGTTTATGTCCTTTAAATAAACCGGATTATTTTTAATTGCAAAATAAAAGCGTCAAGTAGTTTGAAGAAGATATAACGAGTCTTTATTTATTTAAATGTACACAAACACAATTAAAAATGAACACACTGTCTTTTTACAAACTTATACATATTACGGTTTAAGAACACAGTTAAAGTTTTCTTACACTTTGTTTGATCAACGCCATCTGTTGATGAACAATATATAAGGATCCAGAATATATATACTTTATAGGGTCGGAAAATTATATTGTGGAAATTACAAACGGAATGACAAACTTATATATACCCTTCTCATGAAGGTGAAGGGTATAAAAAAAGAAAGAAAAGTGCTAATACTGCGGCCATTGATTTATTTTGCTTTGATTTTTAAGTGTCAAAAAACAAATATTAAATTATTTTATAATATTCAGCCATGTCACAGAATTTATGCAATTCCGTGCGGGAGTGGAATTAATTCTGTTTTTTTGCTTCTATAGAAAAAGCACAACGAAAAATGTTTTCGGAATAAAACCACTTTTAATTTACTATGTGGAATTATAATTTTAAGCATTTCTAAGTGTCATTCCGAAAATGTTGTTTGTTTTACTTTTTCCATTGCAAAGAAAGTTGCTTACCATTTGTATAAAAAAATATATAACCTATTGGCTACTTAGTTCATTTTTGTCCAAACAAAATATAAAATTAAACCAATTCAAGCTGAGAGTTGTTCGTAAAAAATATTTTCTTTCTCCTAAAAAAGAGAGACGTCATATGAAAAAAAAAACGAACGAATGTGTGAATCTGCCTTTAGCCGAAATATATTTGTACGAGCGTTAGGCAAAGGAAAATCAAAGTAGGAAGTATATTGAATACATTTTTTTGGAAAATTCCACCTTTCGGCTACATTCCCCAGCAAAAATTTTACTTTCAGTCTTAATTTGAATTACTTCCAGAATTCATTATTTGTTAGCTTTATTCGCTACTTTTTGATTTTCTAATTATTTATTAAAGAATATAATTAAAAAGCAAACAAAAAATATAATTAAAATAAATATATTTAAAGAATTTATTAATTATATGACTATAAATCATTATTAGTATCTTTCTGCTGTAAGTTTCCTTCGACCGCATTCACACTCTTCAATTCTAACTCGTCAAGGCAAGTATTTTTGGATGAGAAGTGAAAACAGAACAAAAGGCGTACAAACTTGACGGTACTAGTCAATTTTCCTATTTCCTTTTGTTTTTTTTCTTTCATGCATGTTGATTTGCATAAAAAAGTACGAAAATTTAATTGATGTATGTGAATGAAATAGCAAGTTCAAAAGAGAACTGAAGAAAAACTATATCAGCTAAAACTGAAGAGTGTGAAACAAGACTTAGTTTTTCTTTTGTTTGCTTATTTATTCTGTAACATTTTCTTGTAATCAGTCGTTCAAGTAGTTATAAAAATAAATTATTAATTTTTTGCTTGAAAGTGGCAAAATTATAAAAGATAAATTTAAGGACATCATGAACAAAAATAAGTACTTTTTCTAGTAGATTTGTAAGTAGTAGGCTGGTCGACAATTTTTCATTACTTTTTAACTTTAAAAAATAGATACGATAAAAAGTTTGTGTCTTAAGTCTTATATAAGCGAACGTTATCGTTCGACATCGTGGGCCAGGGGGTTAATTTTTAAGTGAAATATTTTGCTGGGTAGTTTTTAAACAATGTAGTTTTTTTACTTTCAAAATGTTAAATTTTGTGCGGAAAGTTTTGCTTTATTTATTTAATTTTATGGTTAATTTTATCAATCGGTTTCAATGTGTGAGAATGTTTATGAGGTTCAACAACGGTGATTTTGACATAAAAAACAAAGATTGCCAGGCCAGTCAAAAACGTTTACAGACCAATAAATGGAGGCAGTACTTCATGAAGATTTTTGCCAAACTCAACAAGAGTTGAAGCAGCAATTTCAAAATGTTGGCCAGCTGCATGATTCATACGAAATCAGGCAAATTATGTACCATATTAATTAAAGTCTAGAAACCTTAAAAGACGATTATGCATATCTGATGCAACTGATTCGTATAAAGCGAGCATTGGCCGAAAAACACACAGAATATGTTGTCAGGCATGAAATCATAATATACTGTCAAGACAACGCTCAGCTAAATGTTGCAATACCTGTTATAAGACTACATATTTAGAAGAAAGTGGTTAAGCAATTTTGCCTCGTCCACCTTATAGTCTAGACCTTGCCCTGTCCGACTATAATTTGTTTTGCTTCACATGCATGGACTCAAAAGATGAGCAGTTCTTTTGACGCGGACTTCTTAAATTGCCAGAAAGATGGGAAAATGACATGACTTTAAAAAAATCCCGCATTTTTAAGTTATACACGGAATATAAATATCCAAAGTAATAGTTGAAGAGATGATTCCCCTATTTTACTTTATTTGAAATTAGTATTTGCTTTGTAAGTTTCTGCCTCTTTTTAATGACATTTTTGATGTCTTTTTGTCCACAGTGTGTGCTAACGGTTTGTTTGTATTGTTTTTTAATATAATTTTTAATTGTTTTAGGAGCTTTAGCTTTTTCTTTGAAAACGAGTTTCACTCTATTTTGAGTTTTCATTGTTCTGCTCTCGTATATGTATATATGTAGTTGTTAATGTTTACCACAACAATGTCAAAATTTTTACAAGTTTTTCAACAATATTATGATCACTGTAATTATTTTTATGATTGCATATATACGATTGTAGTAACTATGTATACATATATTTGTTGCAATCATGTTTATGATGAAACTATTTATTTATAATTTGTTGCTATTTGATTATGATAGAGAACATAATATGGAATAATTTTTAAACATTACATAATTGCTATAATCATATATAATTGATATAAACATGTGAAAGGTAACTTAAACATAGTATAAATTAAGAAATCATATAAATAAATACAGTGACAATAATATTTTAAAAAAAAAATTAAAAATATTGAAATAGCTGTGGTAAACATTCACAACTATATTTTTTTCTGCGTGTAATCATCAGTTTTTTATGGTCTTCTATAATGTGACCGGATTTTATGCGCACAATGCTTTATACAGTATATCGATGGTCTCATGTAGAAAGGCCCTAACTCGCATATTTGAAACTTTACAGGAGAAGGTAAAAACATAATAGAAACAGTAATATTCAACATGTAACTTTTTTTGTACAACTGCTTATAAAAGCGTTATTTTTTACACTATTGCAATAAATTTTTGTGAGGAGGTGTATTTGCGTTAAATGCATTGGAATCGTAAAAAAACAAATTTGAAAACATACCGAGTTAGGGCCTTTCTACATGAAACCAACGATATTAAATTTGCTTTAAAGTTGTTTTTGCAATCATTGAACCTGACATTGCCGGATTTTCACTGAATTTGTACACACATTTTTTCTATATTAAACTTCTATTGTTCAGAACTCGTACAATTATATTTCGACTCATGAAATTTTTTGACAGAATAATTGTACCTGTAAAACAAATCAGGTTTTAAAAAACACCTTCTGTTGTGTGGCTGGATTTTATGTTAATAACATTTCCTTGTATTTTTTTTTTTTTTTTGATAATTGAGCTATTTTTTAAATTATTTTTGACCGATTGTTCGAAAAGGCATCAACTAAAATGACTTGATTTTTTATATTGTAAAATCTCTAAATTTGTCTAAAACAGATACAAAGCAAACTTGTGATTCCTTATTATCATGCTAAATCTTTTTAAAACACTTTAATTTCCACTTATTTTGAATTCCTTAAAAAAATTTAATTTTTTATTTATCATCAGTGTTTGTGTTATTTTTAACATAATTTCTTAAGTTAACTGTCTGTAACACGTGTATACATACATACATATGTACATATATATGTATGTATGTATTTAATGTTTCATTAATTTCCATATGAGTAATGGTTGTTGGAAATCTGTACAAAGTGGTTATTATTAAATATATGAAATCAGTTTTTAAGTAAACAAATTAATTTTATTTTTACATTATTATTATTATTTAAAAAAACACCTATAGTTTTTTTGGCCATTTTATTAAAAAAAAGTTTGTTTTTAGGCTTTCATAGGAATTTTTCTCACCACTGTTCGCAGTCTTACAACCAAAAAAATATTGTTTTGCTGTTTGTATGAGTATGTGAGTGAGTGTGTTTGTTGTATGCCTCTGTTAGGCTTTACAGTTAACGTTGGCTTCGCTGTTAATGTTGCTGTAGACGTTGTGAGGCAGCAGGGTAATGATGATGTTACAGACGAAATTGTGTTTGTTTTTGTTTTGTGTTTTTGGTGATTTTGCTTTGTAATGAGCACCGTTATACTTGCTTTTGTAGTAGTAGAAATACTACATTGTTGTTTTTATTATTCAGTGTGTATTGTGTTTTTGTTTTTGATTTTTCTATCATCAATTCTCTTTGTTTGTTCCTTTCATTTTGTTGGTTTGTTTAAGTATTATTGTGGTTTTTGTGTGTTAGTAGGTAGTCCCTGTGTTTTATTTTGTGTAGAAGTATGTGTTGTGTTGTGTTTGTTTGTGTGTGTGTGTATGTCATAAACGTCTTTTATGTCAAGTTCATTAGCAAAATTAGTAAAGATTACGTTGGCTTTTACTTTTAATTTAAAAGTAGAAGAAAAATAAAACAGCCAACAGAGAAGCAAACTTTTGTGTTGTTGAGAGTTGTGTGTGTGTGTGTATTTTTGGTAATTTTTGACATTTAAATTTAAAAATTATTATCAGGTTTTAGACTTTTGTATGGAAATTTTAAATAATAAAGCTCGCAATCACCTTTTGAATTTTTTTCTATACTTTTTTTGCTTTTATATTTATTTATTTTTTATGTAATTTTATTTATTTTTTTCTGGGCCTATAAAAAATTTTTAATTAACAATTTTTTTAAACGTTTTTTTGTGTAATAATTTATTTAAACTTTTCTTTGTTTTACAAATTTTCTAATAGCAGTGTGTTATTGCAATAAATTTCTTTTTTTTTTTTTTTTTTGAAATTTGTTGTTGCTAGTTTTCTTGTATATTCCTTTGCTTTTATTTATTTTTGTATATTTTTTTTATTAGAATAATTTTTTATCTTCAGTTATTTTTTTTTTGACACATTATGCGCACGTATTATCCTTTCGTGTCTTTCTAACGTTTAAACCAAAACTAAATGTAGGCAATATTTAAAGGAATTATTAAAGTCCCTTTTTTGCATGTACAATATAACCTCTTAACCGAATTTCACATAAAATCCCTATAACATTTGCTTACCCAAACACAGACACACACACACATAAGTACACTTTAACATACACATACTAACACACACGCATACACATTCACACATTCATATTTACTCAAAGAGTTTTGAGTTTCATTGAGTTTAAAGAAGTTATTTGCATTTGTTTGTCGTCCCTGCTCTCAGTATCACAGTAACTCTCTATGGCTCTCACTCTCACACTTGCTCTTGAGTTGAATTTTTACCTTTAAACTCAACAGTTTCTTTAGCTTTTATTTGTGTTTTTTTTTCTAATTTGTTGGTATTGTTGTTGGTATTAATCTTTTACTAACAAAAAACCGCTCCCTTTTCATTTAGCATTAGAAACGACGACGACGAGTATGTTTTAAATATTTATTTACAAAAAAAATCTCTACTGTCTGCTGCCATTTTTCTGCTAACTGTTAATATCTGTGTTTGTTCAAATGTGTATGTGTATGTTTTATGATTTTTTGTTGTTGTGCTTTTTTCCTTCTCTATTTGTGTATTTACATTATTGTATTTTTTCAGCACTTTTTCGCATTTTATTTGTATTCGCTGATTTCTAGTGTTGTTTATCTGTGTGTATGTGTGTTTTTTTTTTTGTCAAATGTGAAGGTTACTGACATTTCCCACTGCATGAACACATTTTCTTCTAATGTTTTGGTAACTCACACTATTTTTTCCGCTATGGGTGTGTTTTTTATTTAACGAAATTTTTGACTTAAATATACATATATCATCAAGAGCATTTTTATTTCTTTTATGTACATACATTTTTCAATTTTCTTCAATATTTAATAAAATTCATTTTATTACTTGTCTTTATATTTTAGTATTTGAATTTGAGTGTATTTGTTTCTTTGTTTTGTTTTTTTTTTCTTTTTGCTTCACATTAAACAAATTATAAAAACATCAATTTTATACAAAGTTTAAATTACGTATGAAATTGATGTTGTGGGCGTATGAGTAATAAAGTATTATTTATAATTATCACATTACTCATACGCAGTTGTGGTCACAATAAGTTTATATACGAATATAAATAAGAAAATTCTGAACACAAATATAAAATATAGAAATATAGAAATACAGTGTTGGAAAATTAATAAGAACGATAATGCTTCTCAATTAATTTTAGATTTAAATGTTTGCTAATATTTAAGCAATAAGAATTTGTATGTACTCATTGTATGTCAAATTAAAGCATTTCAGCCTGTTAAAGGGAAACCGGGTTTGCAATCAAAACCTACAAAATTCTTCGTTTCATCTATCAATCCTGGTTTAGATGGTTTATAGAAAATTAGCCCAACAGTATAAATTCACTATAAGATCATCTTTAGCTTGACAGTAAAAACTCACAAAGTTATTTGATTTTAAGTTTTCTTCTTATTATTTTTTCTTATTTATTCCTATTTATTTTTTAACACCAATCATTCAGTATTTAAAAGAAATGTTTGGCAAAAGTAAAACTTTTTTTCTTAACATTTGTCTTAAATTCGGTATATAATTAATAATGAAATTTGTAAAGGCTTTTTGAATTGTGGGATAAAAAAAATATTTTTAAAAATTCATACTTTTTCTGGTATCTAAGATTTGAATTTAAGATTAGTAACCAAATTATTCGACCTTTTTAGCTTTATTAAAAATTATATTTTCTTCGGGAAGAAATAAAAAATAAATAAAAGAAATGTTGACCTTAAACTTGAAGAAAATGCAATTTTTAATTGAAATTTAAGATTTAAGACAGCAAATTAATTGAAAATCTTCAAATTTTTTCTCATTGTGCATATTCACATGAGTAACTTCAATATTCATGATTTTTTGATTTTTTTTTTTATTTATTTGTACAATATAAGTTTATTCAAAGTATTGGCCATTGTTAGCTTTAACCTATTCCCATTTTTCTAGCAACATATGGATTACGCACTAAACTGTTTATTTTTCGAGGCCAATTCCAGATAATCATTTTTAAAGCGAAGCGTATCCCAGAGAGAACGTTCTGCATCTATCCAAACAAATTGTAGTAGAACGAGGCAAGATCTGGTCTATAAGGTAGGTGAGACAAATCTTCCCAACCACTTTTTCTGCATTGTTGAAATATTAAATTCATATTATTGGTGTTTTTCGGCCAATACTCACTGCAAATGAATTAGTTGCATTCGGTGAACCTTTTTGCTCCCATCAAATACAGAGACTATCTTAGCGCCTTAGATATTTGGCTTTCATGTAGCTTCAGCTGGTTGGACGGGCTTTGCATAAGAAGTGTTAGTCTTCGGGTTATTGTAAAGCATTAACTTTTCATCACAAGTAATAATTGGGTGGAAAAATTAAAGGTACTTTTAGTATTTTGCATTTATGCCAATTAAGCTTGACCAAAAAAGAGGTAATTCAATCCGCAATAAAAGATTTTGAATTTGTCCAAAAACCCTAATACTTTATTTGTTCATTTCTTTTCATTTCTTATTGGGATTTTATTTCGAGTAAATAAAATAATCAAAGTTATTTTATTTACATTCCACTGATCTCCTCTTCAGTTTCCAACCATCACTTTGCTGAAGTAACCATTGTCTTTCAAGGTTTCTGAACTTTAGTTCATATGGTACCCAATTATACTGCTTTTGTATTAATCCTGCTACTCTCAAATATTTTGAAATTACTGCTTGAGTAGCTTACAATAATTTTGCTAGCTCTTGATGAGTTTGACAATAATCTTCAAGGAATAATGCCTTCAATTCTTGGTCTTCAAATTTTTTCACTGGCCTGGACGATCTTTGCCTTCCGTGTTGAAATTATTACCTCTGAAGCGCATAAATCATGTCTAGCACTTTGAAACAGATGAAACGCGTTCACCATACACTTCGGTGTGCTTCAGCGGCACTTTTTTCTAAATAAAGAAATAAATGGCAACAACTCGCATATGACGCTTTATTTGCACAAAATTCATATTCGAACATGATTGTGTTTACAGCAACAGCATTGAATGTTTAAAAAAACAAAGAAAAGTTGGCCCGTAAAAAAAGAAACCGTTTTACGACAGTTGGTGAAGATGCACTGATTGCACGCGATTCAACAAATGAGTTTCGGAATACGGTCTTTAACCAAAATTAGGCAAAACTGTCTGTTGATACAAAAATACGTCGATTGCAAGAAGTAGGACTGTTTGAATAACTTTCACGAAAGAAGCCATTATTGTCTGAAAGTTACCGAAAAAAGAGACTCGAATTCACAAAGAAGTACCTTCATTGGACGGATGTAGCATGGAAAGAGTATTATTTTTGGACGAAGCAAAAAAAAGAAAAATATGTTTTCCGGCCAAAGTTGAAAAATTATCCAAAGTACAACCACGCCACTTTGAGGCATACAATACCGGAGGTGAGGGAAATATGAAGTTTCAGTATGCAAGAATTCTATTCAATACAATTTTTTTAACTCTTTTATTAATTACACGGTGCTACAAAATTTCCTTTATTGCAAGCACTTTGAAAGTGACCTAGTGTATATTACACTGTGGAACATTTTTGGGATTATTGTCTGGGGGGTGAGAAATTACAAGTCAGGGTGATGGTACTAGGTCAGTATAGTAAAACCCTCAAAGGGTTTGGCGTTCGTATGTGTCAGTTTTTTTTATGACCTTTTAAATTTTTTCCTTATCTTGATGTTTTTTTGCTTAGTTGTAACATTTTGGCAAAAACGTAGTTTAACATAACTCGAGAACCACTTGTCCGATTTTGATGAAACAAATTTACAAAAATTAAGAATTTATTTATTTATTTATTTATTTACAATTAAGTGAAGTTATCCCATTTTTGTTTTTATTCAAAAAAGTGTCATTTATCGTCTTTTTTATAAATTTTCCCCAATAACTCCAGACTTCTGGCCATAAACTACTAAAAAAAATTAAGTAAACATTTTTATAATTTTCTATTTTTATTTTATTCATTTATTTTTATTTATTTTAATAAATATTGTTTAGACTTTTTCGATGGTGGTTGTTCGGGACTAGTGGCATCGCATTCATCGCTGTCATCAGTTTCTGAACCACACATAATGTCAATGTGTGACTCTACTGTTGGCCCTTCTGCATCTCCTGAAAATTCTTTATCATCAAGATCATCCTTGTCTTGCCACACAAGCTTACTCCACCAGCAAATTTCCGCAATTATTGCACTCGGCGCCTTTTTGCCTCTATATCTATATCTATATTTTCGTTCACTATAACATTTTGGTTGAAGTACATCTCGTATGTTTGAACAAAATCAGTACTGAAATTTCCCCTTTTTTTATGTGTTAAGACATATTGACCACAGCAGTAGCAAAAGCTATTTATATCTGGCTTGCACAGTTCCATATTCTGTTCAGTTTTGTTCACTTTTAAAAAACTGGAGAAAAATCACTTTTACTGTTCGCGTTCGTCGGCACCTGTTGAATGACAAAAAAAATATTTAAATTTTTAGGCAAAAAATACTTTTTTCCCTTCATACATTCATTTTTAACTTCGAAAGTGTTGCACATATAGGAAAACGGTATAGAAACAGATTAGAGAAATTGTAATTCTTAATTTTTCTAAATTTGTTTCATCAAAATCGGACAAGTGGTTCTCGAGTTGTGTTAAACTACGTTTTTGCCAAAATGTTACAACTAAGCGAAAAAACATCAAGATAAGGAAAAAATTTAAAAGGTCATAAAAAAAACTGACACATACGAACGCCAAACCCTTTGAGGGTTTTACTATACTGACCTAGTACCATCACCCTGACTTGGAATTTCTCACCCCCCAGATTGGCTGTTGTACTGTGTTATAGGTCTAAATTAGTGTATTGCAAAACCGGTTTTAAAAGTTTCAATATACCTCCAAATTCCCGAGCTATGGACCAAATGAATTTTTTTGAGGCTGCTACTTTTAAACATTTATAACTTTTTTATTTATTAACCGATTTTTGAACGTTTTGGGACAATATTAGCACAAATATGAATACATTTTATGGAAAATTTTTAATTTTTTTTAAACTTTAAAAATTTCTACGAGATTATTTACCGAATTTAGTTTCAAGACAACAAATATATTAAAGACAGTATTTTTCTGAGTAAAATGCGAGGCCATTTGTTGAAATCGGTTGAGAATTAAGAAAGTTATAGTACTTTTTACGAACAAAAGAGTGAAAACCTGTTTCGGTTAGATTAGCATGATTTAATAAAACAACTTCAATCAAATAAAACTTAACGAATTTTATATTTGTATCTCCAATATATAATAGAAAAATACTGTGTTTAATATATTTGTTGTCTTTAAACTAAATTAAATGGATATTCTCATTTATTATGTACCATGGTGCTTCTGTCATGGTTTTAAGAATTTTCAATTGGGCCCTCTGTATGAGATCAATACTGGCATTACTATGCGATACAATGATGCCGTATGTTTTTGAAAACATCCTAGTAACATGAAAATTTCTCACCACGTTAAGCAATGGTTTTTTAATAATTCGTTTACTGTTCTTGGCTGGCTTCATGCAGTCCTGATCTCAACCCGATTGATAATTTATGGCAAGTTGTAGAAATCAAAGTAAAAATTAAGCAATTTTAATGACCTTTTTGGCAAAACATATAAAGCTTGGGAAGCCATTCCAAGTTGGTTGGTTGGTTTACGTGGTAGTTCACTACGTGCGAACACTTAAGTAGAGTCGAAGGGACCCCGTTTTAAAAGACCACACCACTCGTCAGATTCAATGTCTTGTACAACATACTGTAGCTAATATGTGTGTGCAAAAAAGTCGTGTCTCGTTAGACCCAACCTGTAGCTGTGAGATATCTCAGCAGGTCATTAAGTTTTGACCCGGCTACCTCACCAAGGTCGTTCATTGTGTAGTTCCCCATGAATTTATGTCTCCTGACACACAGGGCTGGGCATTCGCAGAGAAGGTGAAAAATCGTTTCCTCTTTTTCCCTATCCTTACAGCTGCGACAATGGTCGTTAAAAGGGAGTCCCAGGCGATTTGCATGCTTGCCTAACGTCCAGTGTCCCGTTAATACTGCCAGCAATCTTGATATATCCTTCCTATTTCGAGTTATCAGTTGCATAGTACGTTTCTCGTTGAAAGATGGCCACATCCGAAGAAGACCAAGATTCCAAGCTTCAGACTTCCAATGTTGAGAAACTGCGAAATTCCCCTTTCAAACAATGCAAAATATCTAGGCATTATACTGGACTCTAAATTGTCATGGAAGCTAAATACTCAACACAGGGTAAAGAAGGCAACGGTGGCCTATTACACCTGTCGTAGGATGTTTGGTAGGAAATGGGGACTTAGTCCCAGCATAGTTAAATGGATGTATACGGCTATAGTACGTCCAATTCTTACTTACGGATCTCTTGTATGGTGGACTGCAACTAGAAGGAAGTATGTCGTAGACCAACTATACAAAGTTCAGAGATCAGCCTGCATAGGCATAACGGGTGCACTAAGGACTAGTCCTTCAGAGGCACTGAACACTATATTGCACCTTATGCCAATTGACCTTCACATAATGGCCACTTCTGCCTGCAGCGCAGCGAGGCTTCAAGCGTCCGGTTGTTGGAAATCGAGAATATATGGCCACGCGGGGATTCTTGACCAGTTGCCTTCAAACGTTCTCCAACCATCTGACTACATTACTCCATATACGGACTTTGATAAGATATTCAAGGTCTTAATTCCCTCTAGGAGTGAGTGGAATAGGGGCAATCTCGTGCACAAATACGACACTAGGATATACACAGACGGTTCTAAGATGAGCTGCGGTGTGGGTTCTGGGGTCTTCTGTGACGAACCTGGGGTAGACACCTCGTATCGTCTTCCGAATGAGTGTAGTGTTTTCCAGGCGGAAGTTTTTGCGATCATGGCAGCTTGTAATACATTACACGATCATAACATTAGAGGCAATATAGGTATTTTTGTCGACAGTCAGGCGGCACTCCTCTCACTTAATGCCTACACAATTTCATCTTCACTAGTCAGGCAATGCAGGAATTCTCTGTCAAGGCTAGGTCGTCTATCTGACATTACCTTGGTCTGGGTGCCTGCGCATAGGAACCACTACGGTAATGAACGGGCAGACGAATTAGCCAGAACGGGATCTGCCTTAGATATCTCCAATGCGGTCTCAGTAGCGATTCCACTGGGGACCATCAAAGGTATCATCCTCAGACATTTTCTTGCAAAGGCTGAGTATAGATGGCGAAATTTAGACACATGTAGGATAGCCATTCCAAGTAGTGTTTGTAAAAATTTTGTAACCTTAATGGCTCGCAGATGTCAAGCTATTATCCATAACAATGGATTATCAACATAATCTTGATTTATTTTTAAACAAATATTTTTTTTTTTTTGTAAAATTTATGGTATGTCCTTAATTATATAAACGACTAATATCAATCTTATATAAAAATATGACTGTGATAAATAATAATAATTAATTTAACACAATATGCAGTTATTTTCTAGCAGTGAGAATAAAATTAACTAAACTACGACAAATTTTGAGAATATCATAAAACCTTTCGTATTATTTGCGTCCTTAATTAGTTGCACTTAGCTGTATATGTTGCTGGCGTATAAGTAATAAAAATTTATTTAAAACTGTTACATTACTCATGCCCAATAGACAAAGAAATTTAAAGAACAATAAAATTAAAATTTTTTTAATAAAACACAAAGAAAACTTTAAAATTCACCTTAATTACGATTTCAAGTCAAACAGCAATTTCATGACTCTTTAATCGATAATCCAAAAGATTTCCACAAACACGTATCAATTTCATACTAACTACATACTTTTATAAAAAAAAATGTTGTTTCTACATAAAAACACGTATCAGTTTTCAGTTTCATTTCATTAGATTAAGATTAGTAGAGATGAAGTTTATCATCTGTATGTACATATGTGTGTGTTTATAAACATAGTCATAGATAAATAAACATACGAATAAATAAAAATTATTTCAGTTATAAAAATTTCAAACATTCTTTTGAGCAAAACCAACCACAAAACAACAAATAACTCTTCCATAACACATTCTTGCATCATAATAAATTATGCTTGTTTATACATGTGAGTGTCTGTGCATTTTTTGTTTTTTCTTTTTTTTTCAAATAGAAAAATAAAAGAAGAAAATAATTGAAAAACTTCATTTTTCTTTTTGATTATAACTAAAGTCAACTGCATTTGACAAGCAACAAATTGCTTAGATGAATAGCTAACACATACATATATATGCAATAAGGTAGCCCCAAAAATAACTCAACAATTTTTCTAAATAAAATTTAAGTTTTCTTCAGTCTGATTTCCTACATATTTGTCACCAAAAAATCATAGACAATATTGTTTTACAGCCTAACAAAAAGGGTCCAGCCTAATACACATGTACTTACACATTCATATTAACACATGGTCATACATAAAAAAATACACATGTATATAAACGCTGTGTGTTTTCCTAGAAAAATATAGGATTAATTTTTTCTCAGTGTAGCAATATGCCATAATAAAGCTCAAGGGAATTTTTCTGTATTATGAAATTATTTGTTCAGAGGATTTTTGTTGTGCTAAGGACTGCAAAAAGATCAGAAAAACAGTGAATTTAATTTGAGTTTACATTGATTATTTCTCATTAGGCAGTGTGTATTTGGATTAATAAAAATTAAATGCGATTAGTTTTGATATAGTTTCAATAGCGGGGCAGATACAGGGTGTTCAAAATGACTTGAACATGATTTTTCTATCATTTATATTTTTCTATTGCTTGATTTACACCTGGCAGAATTTTCGAATATGTACTTGAACATATTTTTATATTTTTTATATTTCTAATATATAAAATTTTTATATTTAAAAAAAAAAAAGTTTTTTCGAGCTCGAGGCCAATTATTTGTAAAAAATATATATGTATATTATTTATTAAATTATTTCTTCCAATATAAATAATATACATATATATTTTTTTACAAATAATTGGCCTCGAGCTCGAAAAAACGTTTTTATTTTAAATATAAAAATTTTAAATATTAGAAAAAAAAAAGGTCGAAACAATCAAAATTTAATTTAATTTTTATATTTATTTTATGAAAGTGTATTTGTAGTTCAATATTTTGTATTGTATTGTGTATACAATAAATAAATTTTAAATGAGTAAAACAAGTGTGTGTAAATTTTTTAAAGAATTGTTGTATGGACTGAACATCACTGAAATAAAAACATTAAAAATAATAAATCTTAAACAATAAAACACTTACAAACTTTAATCAAACAAAACAATGAAAATATAAACAGCTGTTATAGTAATCCATTTATATTTCTGTGGTGCCACTTAAGAGCCATCACTAAATACCAGCAGCAAGCGTTTTTTAACTGTCAAAATTTCTCATGCTCATAAATTTTGTATGGAGCATACCGAAACAACACGGCGGCAACGCTTTGCTATTGGAAATACGATTTTGACAAGGCGTTTCACAGTAATAACTATTAATAACTATTAAATAAATAAATTTAAAAGAATTTTTGCTGTCTACACGACTTTGAAGCATTTTGAAAATTTCAATAGTGTAAATCTAGCTTTAGAAAAACAAAATATTTGATATACATACTAAATAATATTATTGCTCAGTTTGTTAAATTCAAACTCAGTAGAAAGTTTTACACTACAGCTGACTTTTTTATTTTGCTGAGATACAAATCCTGACTGTTTTTATATTTTTTAGCCGGTTAATACGAATTTTACAGTAAAATTATATTTTAATGAGCTCATAATATATTTTTTAGCATAAAAAATCATATAGATTCCACTTGATTGATTGTGTGCAGCGAGATACCACGTCCTAGCACTTTATATTCAGGACGAAAAGAGCCACGATTGCTTTTTATTCAGAACTAGATAAAGATCCACGTTTGCTGTATATTCAGGACTAGATAAAGAGTCTCGATTTTTTATTCAGGACTACAGATAGAGCTACGATTGCTTTATTTTCAGAAATAGCTAAAGAGTCACGATTGCTTTAATTTAAGGAGTAGAGAGTAGACTAGAATAGAGTAGAGTAAAGCCACGACTGCTTTATATTCAAGACTGGAGAAAGAGCAAAAATAATCTGTAGTAATGAAATGAAAATTTGTGCTTGTGCCTGAGTGCAAGCAAGTTTCCCCAGTGTCGAGAAAATTCCAATGCAACCCAGGAACGAATTCTTTCAGTATTAAATATAATATTTAAATGTTAGAAAGTATTAAGGTTTAATTAATAATATATTGCAAATAAATTATCTTTAACTTACCTTAATTGTAGTCAGACCCCATATTATTTTCAAATTTTCGTTATAAATAAACTACATGTTTCGATGTTTTACCACAGCACTTTCTTTTTTATATAAAACAGGCCATAGTGCAATAAAAAATGCACTTTTTGCAATTGACTTTTTTTGATTAATTTTATTGCAATATATTAATTTCATTTCATTTACTTTATACATATATGATTTTTTTTTTAATTTTGTTAGAATATACTAATTTTCTTTATTATTTCATTAAAAAGACAAACAAAAGCAAAGACACTCATACACTGTAAAGAAGGGACGAACGAACAGCAATAAAACTAAAATTTCTCAAAACTAAATTTGGAATTTTGTTAAATATTTTAATGTAACAACATAAATAATGTAACAAATATTTCAATTTCATTGTAATTTTATCCCAATTTACTTAAACTTCCTATAACCACTCGCGCACACCTTCAACTAAAAGGAAAAACTAAAGAAACACACCAATTGGCACAATTTATCTAAGAGTAAAAGAGACGACGCTATGTAATCATAGTAAACAGCTTTTATTATACAATAACAACACAAATAAAATGCTGGATATATCTCAATACTTTAAAGCTTTTATACATAAACGGCGGGAAACGGATAACGAAACTAAAGGAATTGAACAACTAACTTTCGTTAAGTGAAAAACTACATATAGATTTTGTTTTTAACAAATTTAACATTTTTCATAATAATTCTTGTTAAAAATTTTTTTGAATTTACTTAATTAATAGTTTTTCTACAAGTGTGTTAATTTTTTTAATTCTTGACAACCGTTAACCGTTTCTATAGCACACCGAAGTGACCAGTCACTCGCGCACGTCTGACTGCATCAAGTTTTCTAAAGAGACTAATGAGAAAATATAACGAAGGTGTTTGAGAAGCTTTTTAATGGCAAGACTGATTTGTTAAAGAAACAAGAGTTACCATACATTTAATATAAGGATTAAAAAGGGATTATGGGTTTTAGCAACTATATAATAATAATATATATGTATGTACCTATTATTTTAATTCCTCGGGATTAAGAAACAAATAATTCCATCAAAATAATAACAAGCCCTTTATTTATATATCAAGAGTAAAATGTCAAAATTGTATGATAACGAAATATTATGTTTTTAAAGAATTTAAATCAAAACAAATTCTGAAAACAGAAAATTATTCTCTTTAATTTTAAAAGGAAATTGTAGCTAAAATTAAGGATCTAATTAGGGTTAATACTTTCTAACATTTAAATATTATATTTAATACTAAAAGAATTCGTTCATGGTTTGCATTGGAATTTTCTCGACACTGGGGAAACTTGCTTGCACTCAGGCACAAGCACAAATTTTCATTTCATTACTACAGATTATTTTTGCTCTTTCTCCAGTCTTGAATAGAAAGCAGTCGTGGCTTTACTCTACTCTACTCTAGTCTACTCTCTACTCCTTAAATTAAAGCAATCGTTACTCTTTATCTATTTCTGAAAATAAAGCAATCGTAGCTCTATCTGTAGTCCTGAATAAAAAATCGAGACTCTTTATCTAGTCCAGAATATAGAGCAATCGTGACTCTTTCTCTAGTCCTAAATATAAAGCAAACGTGGATCTTTATCTAGTTCTGAATAAAAAGCAATCGTGGCTCTTTTCGTCCTGAATATAAAGTGCTAGGACGTGGTATCTCGCTGCACACAATCAATCAAGTGGAATCTATATGATTTTGTATGCTAAAAAATGGATTATGAGCTCATTAAAATATAATTTTACTGTAAAATTCGTATTAACCGGCTAAAAAATATAAACACAGTCAGGATTTGTATCTCAGGGAAATAAAAAAGTCAGCTGTAGTGTAAAACTTTCTACTGAGTTTGAATTTAACAAACTGAACAAACTGAGTTGTTCTTTTTATACAGCTACCTCTCTTACTTTGCATTCTTTCTTTTAGAGAATTTCTCTACAATATGCCGACACAATATGTCAAAAATAAAATACACACGTTTATATGAGAGCGCCTATATTGACGACAGCAGGTAACACGACTGCAGGTTGTTGTCCATGCTAATTTTTTCGTCTCTGTCAAATTAAACTGGTTTCTATTTTTGTTGGCGGTAAAATAAGAACAGTGTTGACCATATAGCAAAATGTGTAAAGCAAATTAAATAAAATAGAAAGCAAAATACAAAATTAAAATGTTATGATCATTTATGCATCAAAAGTTGCTAAATGTAACAATAATATTATATTTTATATTAACAAAAATGAGTGAAGTTTATTAGCATGTCTGGAATCATGTACATATGTTTGTCATGTTTCATAAATAAAACGATACTCATGTAGTCGTGTAGACTGCTATCTCGAAGGAAAAAAAACTAATTCAAGAGCTGTATTAACCTTATGTTTCTGTTATTTTTTCAGCTATATGTATTTGTATTTAATTTTTTGTTTATACATATTTGTTGAATTAAATTTAAAATACAAAAATAAACTAAATTTATAATTGTGCGAACCCAATTAAAACAAAACTCTTCACAAATTTCAAATTATAACATTTATTGAAAAAGATTATGTAGTTGGCAATACTGCAATGAAACATGATCAAAATATAGAAAGTTTTCAACAGTGTTACAAAAATATTCTAGGTAAGAATATGTAACTAAAATGTTTCTCAATACAATATTTTACAAAATCAAATAGTAGTACTTTTATTGAAATTAAATTCTTGAATGAGGAAAAATATTGAAATGTAATTGACTAAACAAATTAATAAATTTCAAAGAATATATGATTATACAAATTATTTAATTATTTTTAAAAAACATATTAGTAACAGAAACAATCAACCAAGACGCAAATGCGGCAGTAAAATCCTTATATCAAAGAAAATAACTAGAGCAAAATGGAATACATAGACTTTCTCCGTAGTGTCAGAAAGTGACCATAAGTCAATCCTATTCCCAGAGACACAAAAAAATAGTAAGAACTATGCTGAGGGCCCATTTTGAAGTCATCAGAAGGTCAATATCTAAATATTTAAATAACACTCATAAATAATATCAAAAGCAAGTCTAACAATATCCATAAAAAAACAACAATTCTCAGAGAGAAAGAAATATCTATGGAAAATAAAAATCTATCTCATTTTATAAATCACTGCCCACACACCATCCACAAACTAACTTCCATATCGTTTTAGTGAATGGTGTATTAACCAAGTGACATTGCACAATAGTCACTCCGTCAGTCCCCTGTGCATTAAAATATAACGGCAGCCCACAAGCCCCAATAAAAATATTAATATAAATTACTTAATATAAAGTCCTCCTCCTTAAAAAAGAAATTAACGCATAAAAACTAACAATGCAGGAAAACATTAACGTTCCGAAAATCAATGAGACATTGTTACATAAAAAAACCCCCCAAATAAAAAACAATCAATAACAAGTAGAAGTGAACAAATGATCCTAAATTAGATATCCAAGCCAACCAGACATCTTAACTACAGAAAATATCACAATAATGAGACCAATAATAATTGTTAAATACCCTAAAATATATGATTTTGACGGTTTAACAATAAATTAATACAAACCAAACAACTGAAGCACTAATTGGTAAAAAAGGGATAATTTCAGTACATATTTGGTACTTTTTAATAATTTTTGATATCTATTTAAAGTACTTCTATTTGAATTTTTTCAATAAAATTTTTTAAGGCTCCACTGGGACTGTATTATCATACATTTGTATTTAAAATACATTTAATGGGGTCCATTTTCATCGTATAGAATGAATTATTAATGAACTGCAACTAAAAATTAGTAAACAGAAAAATTTCATCATATTTTCGGAAAAATTAAGAAAGCAACGAAATTAAAAAAAGCACACCGCGCACCAACTAAAATTAAAAAAAAGTACCAAAAATGGTGCGAAACGCAATAAGTTAACAACACTGCTTAAAACTATCTGCTATTACTCTCTCACACAATCCTCTCTGACTCTCTTAACAGTTCTTATTATCCAACCAGAAATTGTTATTATCCAACTGTAAACCATTTATGACATGTCAGCTATTCGGTGTCGACTCGTTCAGATTCCAATTAGAAAAATCGGCGGCTTTTCTTTGATATCGCTGGTCCCCATTACCTATCTACTGCCATATCACAATTTCTGATGGGTAATGATCCCACTTATTGGCTAAATAAATAATTGGCTTAATGCTGATTATCAATGTTAAATAATAAAAAATTTTCTAGAATTTCATCGAATTTTCACTGCTAAAAGTTCGCTCAGTGTAAAAATGATGGATTTAAACACAAATGACCGTAAAATTCTAACAACAGATGGGCTTTTATTTGCAAAAATGAATAAAGTTGAAAGAAAAAACACCTAGATAAAGCAAAACAGCCACGAAGAAGAGCATTTACCAAGATAAATTTTACAAAATAAATAAAAAGGAACAAATAAAATAAACAAAAAAAATATTATTAATAAAAGATGCCAAACAGAATAAAGGGCCATTAAAAGCAGATTTAAAAAAATAAATATTAAATTATATTTTAAGTTTGCATGTATACTCGTATATACATATGTATATAAGTATATACATATGTAGACATATATATTGAAGTTGTTGTAAAAGACAGAATATTAAAAGACAACAAAGATAAATATTGAGTGTAACATATGTTACAAAATTTAGCATGTATATTAAAGGGACATTTCAAATGATCAACAATCACTTTCGTCCTGATTGTTGTTTTTATTTTTGTGCTTGTAACTGTCTTTCTGTATGTATGTATATATGTATATATAAAGAAAGCATATTTACTATGAGGACATGATGTGTGTGTCTGTCTGTGTTAGTATATAAGAGCATTTCTGTTCTTTTAGTTCTGCAACAGCTTGTAAAGACAGTTTACGACATGTTTACAAACACCCAAATGCAAAAGTGACTAAACTTTTGCCAAAAGGTTAGGCAAAACAAGAAAAACAACAAATAGCAGTAATAAGAAGAACTAACTATAATAAAATATACACAAGGCAAATCGAAAAAGGTCTTTTCGGAATTAAAAAAAAAATAATAATTTTGCAAATTCCCCGGATCATCTATCATATTCTGGAATATAAATCTTCACAACTATTTCCTATTTGGAAATCTAAACAAGTTATTTTTAAGCATTAATCCAAATATAGACCATGACTAAGGTATTTTTGGTAATTGTAAATATTCATGTTATATGAACGCAATCAAGAAACCTTTCATCCAGCCCTCGTATATGTACAAATAAGTGATTTTGTTGCATGCAAAATCCTTATAATAAGGACAATTTTTAAAAATGAAATTAAACAAACGTGGGCATTCATACTTTTCATGCATTCACTCAAATTAAAATAAATGAAAAGGAAAATACACAAACCTACACAGTCATACAGTCACTCGTACATATTTATACATACATATTTATGTATGAGTATTCGTATAGCGTTAATATTTACGGCAACCACAACTACGACCACAACTAAAGAAACCAAAAAAGAACGGAAACGGATGTGGATGTGGAAGTGGTTTTCAAATTTATTGACATTTATTTCAGTTCTATATATACACGATTACTAGTAAAATATCACATGTAATTGAACGTTACACAGTGGATATGATTGTAAATACAAATTTATGGTAATCAATAACTAGCTATAAAACTACTGCAAATTACAGCCTTTTACAAAATAAATGAAAATATATATGAAAATTCTTAACTCCAGGTTCATATAAAAAAAAACTTGATGAAATTTTCCAATTTTCTCAATTCTCCGTTGCTACGTCGCAGATGGTTGAGTCCAATTTTCGATAACTCGTTCGAGCATTTCGACTGGTAACTGGCGAATGACACGCGTGATGTTTTCCTCTAAGGCCTAAATCGAAGCGGATTTGTCCGCATAAACTTTAGTAAAACAGGAAAAAGTCTAAGGGTGTGATATCACACGATCTTGGTGGTCAAACGACCGACCCAAAACGTAAAATTATGTGCTCACCGAATCCATTGATTGATGCGATGTCAATCAAGTAGTCCGTTATCAGGTGCCCCGATAGACTAGGCGAAAGTTTGCCGAACTATCAGTCAGAGGGTTGCAGGTTCGATTCCTGCCAAAGACTCTGGGTATTTTCTGCAGATAAGTCAAAAAAGCTTCGCAGTTTGTGTTTGTTAATTATAAAAAACTGACATCCGAACAACTTGTTACTGGTAGTTGTGATTTTTGTCTAACACTCATGGAATTGGATGCACGTTATTCTATTCTAGTCCGTTATCATGGCACCGCCATCATTTTTAGAGAAATATGAACCGATGATTCCATCAGACCACAAACCACACCAAACCGGTGTTTTTTCTGGATGAAGTGACAGTTCTTGAATCTCTTCAGATTTCTCTTCGTCCCAAATGCGGCAATTTTGTTTGTTTACATACCCATTGAGAAATGGGCCTCATCGCTAAACAAAATTTGCCTCGAAAACGTCGGATCTTTTTGGAACTTTTCAAGAGCCCATATAGCGAAGCAATGTCGCTTGGGAAGATCGAGCGGCTTCAGTTGTTGGACAAGCTGTATTTTGTACGCTTTCAATTTAAGATCTCAACGCAAAATGCGCCAAGTCGTTCCATACCAGTGTTGCCATATTTTTTTTTACAAAATCTGACAATTCCCAAAAAAAAATCTGTTTTTTTCGAAAAAAATCTGCACCTTCAAAACAAAATTAAATAATATCGTACACATTCTTCAAAAGTGACTTAATTCAAAATGTTTATTATATGACACAACTAAAAATAAATCACTATTAAATTGCAACTTTATACAAAATGAAATATAAAGAAAGACTTAACTGTTTTTTAGAACTTGTTAACGGTAACAAAATGCTTTGAATTTTTTCTTATAGATAAACAAGTGTGTTGTGTGTTGTTTAAGGATACAAACCCGAAAAATTTAAATTTTGAATTGAGTCACTTTTGAAGAATGTGTGCGGTATGTAATAAAATGATATTTGTATATGTTTAAATTATTGAAGAAAAAAAGAAAACAAAATATAATTTTTATATTTGATATAAAATATACAAATGTATATAATATTAACCCCCTGGCCCACGTTGTCGAACAATAACGTTCGCTTAGATAAGACTTAAGACACAAACTTGATTGTGGAATAAACAAACTGGATTGAATAAAAAAAATAGATACGATAAAAAGTTTGTGTCTGAAGTCTTATCTAAGCGAACGTTATCGTTCGACATCGTGGGCCAGGGGGTAACAGTAAAAACATAACGAATAATACTTCATTTAAATTATCACATACATATGTATAGAGATCATAGAAAATTAATTAGACATACTTTTGTATGTATTAGTTGTACATATTCTTATTAAATTTAGTTTCCATTTCTTTTGTTTGTACAAAATTTGTGCAATTGAATTTTTTTTTTTAAATCTTTGGTCCGAAAAATTCCACATAAAGTGGGAATAATAATAATTTGTTTTATTCGAATAAAATTGAAAAATCTGCGTTGATTTAAAAAAACTGTTTTTTAGAGTAAAAATCTGCAAGCCTGTTTTGCACTTCAAAAAACTGCAAAAAACAGATAAATCTGCACATTTGGCAACGCTGTTCCATACGTCGACTCTGCACGGTGTTCGTGTACACTCTCAGCCGTGGTCTATTCGGTCGATTTTCAAATAATAAATGCTGGGTCCAGCGTTGCCATTTGTCAAGTTTTACCTTTTTTTGCAAGTTTTTTGAGATGCAAAAAAGTTTTTAAGTTTTATTTTTAAAAAAAAAGTTTTTTGAAAATTTATAATTTTTGATAATTTTTAGTTAGGCTTGAGTTCATTAAATTTAATTTTCATTAAATTATTATTTAAGCCTAACCAAAAATTATCAAAAATTTAAAAATTAACAGTTTAACTAAAAAAACAATAATTGTAATTTATAATTTATTTATAAGTTTAATTTAGTTTATAAAACAAGTTATTTTAACAATTAACAAAACAATGTTTTTCTACTATGCTGCACTGCGTTTGTAATTTAATGGATTTTTTAATCCATTTTTACTGCAACAATGTTTAATTTAGTCTACGTCTTAAGTACAGTAAATGTCATATAAATATTTATAAAATGTTAACAGTTTACAACACAAATAAACTCTTTATTTTGTACATACGAGTACATACATATGTATATGTATGTATATGGAGTTGGACAGTTAGGAGTCAAGTCAAGTAAATATGTAAAAATAAAAGTTGTTTTGTTTTCAATAAAATTGGGTTTTGAAATTTTACTACTTAAAAAAGTTTTTTTTTCTAAAAAAAAGTTTTTTTTTTATAAATAAAAAGTTTTCTTAAAAAAATATATGGCAACGCTGGCTGGGTCTCAAAATGGGTGATGGTGTTACGCAGAGATGATAAATGCAGTACAATTGTACTTTTTTCAGTACAATTCGCATTTCGAAATTACGCTAGTACTCCAATACAAAATTAACAAAATTACAATTTAAAAAATTTTCAAGACTATATTTTCTTATTTGTTTCATTCAAATTAAAGGGTCTTGTACCAAATTTATTTACAAACGGGTGTATATGGGTGTTTCCAAAGTAACGGTCGTTACCGATTTTTGGTGATTTTTAAAATAAAATTACAACCTAAGCAAATATGCCACGAGGATTGCTTAATTTTGGACCTACGAAAGTTCAAGCATCGGTAGCAATCGCCAGAATTCATAAAAAATGTAATTTCAATACTTTTTTGACCATTAAAAAGTTAACGGTCGTTACTTTATAATTTGATCAATATCAAATATTAGCAAGGTTTTTAAAAGATAAGTATTTTTTTTTGTTGACATTTTAAAAGAATTTGTTAACAAACTGTGCGGATTTGATCTCTACAAACTTTTTTTATATTCTTTATTATACCTGAATGTTTATGTTTTTATACAAATGTTACGTACAAATGAATTTTTATGTACATTATCTTTGTTTTTTGTTATTTTTATAATAAGTCCAATAAAAAATATGTTTAAACGTTTTAGTACAATTAGGGTCAAAAAAGTACACTTTTGCGCTCAGAAAAGTACAATTTGAAAAATGTCATTTATCATCCCTGGTGTTGCGAATATTACACTCAGTAGGCCGATTATGTTGACCATAGTTGAGTTGAGCGAAGTGCTTGAAACACATTCCTCACAGAACGTGAATTTTCGTAAAAAAGTTGAACGATTTGTAAACGTTGTTCAGGCACAAGTCATTTCATTATGAGATGCCAAACAATACTAAACAGAAATAACATGACACGACTCACACGTGATCTATCAAAAAAGGCTATTGAAAAAAGTATATCTACTTGAATCACCCGTTACAATAACTTGTGTACTCGTCTTCCTCTCACCCCGATGTACTCATCTTAGCTTAAAGAATTGCTTCGTGTAAATTTGGACTTTTCAAAATAACAACAAAATATGTACATAGTTTCTATTGTTAGTTCTCGTGTAGAGAGCATACAAAAATTAATTTAACAAACTGTTTAAATTTGAAATTTTTTTTGAAACACTTTTATTTTTCTTTCCCTATTTTGCATGAACTTTAAAGAATGGTTAATTTTTATCCTAAAAACTTAAAATGGACTACTACGAACAATTAACAAAAAATTAGATAAATTAAAAAAGTAGGCGTGGTCAGTAAATTTCCGTTTATGGCAAACAAAAATCAATTGATGCAATTACCAACGAACAACATTTGATTTTTATTTTTATAATATATAATTAAGCTTTTCTTTTAATAACATGTGGTGTTGCCTTTATTTTGACGCTCAGTGGTGTTGTGTCATTTAACTAAACATCTCTGCACATTCATATAAACTCTATTACAGAAACTAAACTAAAACAAGTTCAAGCCAAAGAAATCGTGTGTATACACGTACATATGAATATAAAAGAAAAAATAAACGGGAGAAAAGCTCAACAAGATGCTAATGATGATCTGAAAAATTTGTGTCAATAGGTCAAAGACACTCATACACTAGCATACACCTCCCACAATATTTAAAATTTTCAAAACGCCAAAAGGCATTATGCAGTAAATGAATGAGTGTGTAGTATGTAGTAATATTCGTAAGTAGAAGGCAAGCTCATTCAGCCACCTACTCTCCTGTTTGCTCATGTGTATGTTTGCTATATTTCGCTAGGTTTGTATTTCTTCCTACAACCATTTTTCTTTTACCCCCAGCAAGAATATCTTATAAATTAAGTTTCCAATGGCCTTTACCAATAATAATTGTCCATTCACCAGACCACCCACTATCCTTTCATCCACAGTTAGCTGTAGAGAATAAGGAATTTCAAACAAACAAAAGAAAGCAGCTACAAACAACAACAAAAATATATACATACATACATATATATGTATGTATTTATATATGTACGTATGTATGTATGTATGTATATGAAAAGCATCATCATGTAGAGGAAAAACCAACAAGAGCAATAAAAAATATATTGTATACAATGAAACCATTGAAAAAAATGTAAGTTAAGGACATTTTTGTTATTGCAAAGTCATGCAAGTGCCAACAAAAACAACAATAATAATAACAAGAGAAAATAAACATCACAATCATTGCAAGTGCACCTAGACCCAGTTACCAAGTATATACAGTGTGGTTACTTGTTATGGTAACGGCAGCGAAATTAGGTAAACAAATTTAAATACATACATACATATGTATGTACATATGTATATAAAATGTGTAGTTAAAATATCACCTACTTTGAGGTATAGTCGAGTATATGAACGGAAACAGTTTTCATTTAAAATTTAATTTTTTTCTAGTTTGTCATGCCTCTCCTTGCATAGTGGTTTAGAAACGTTGTTTTTTTTGGAAATAATTCGGTATGTTGGGAGCTATTGGAAATATCGTAACGAATTTTTTTATGGTTGGTGCTAAGGTATTTTCAAGTTGATTTACAGTTGCACTGCTTCGTAGGTGAAATGGAGCCAGCGTCAAACATGCTCAAGCTTAGGCCTCACATGTTGCAAAAAATTGCCCAAGTTTCATTTATTTAATCAAATGAACTGAAACTTTAATTAAAAATATGAAGTCCTCGAAAAGATCTACAAACAATATTTTTACGCAAGTACATATGTAGGTTTTCTAAAAAAAAAATGAGACACTAAATGACCAAATTTGTAATGATCTTTCAAATTCATTAAACGTAATAGCATTTAATCCTATTACCACAGACCAATAGTGTTCTCACCAACAATATTAAAAGTTGACTACACTCATACAAACACACAGACGACATACTTCCCTACAACAACATAAGAAACAACAACAACAACAAAAACAGCTAGTTAACAACCATAAGTGTTGTTGTAAATGCAATGCCATATAATAGCTCTCCTACACTTAGTTTTTTGTCGTTTTTTTTTTATTATTTTATATATATTTATATATACGAGTATGTACAAATAAAAATATGTATAAATAAAAAATGTCGTTTTATTTCATTTTATTATTTCTTGCAAAAACAGAAAAAAGAAAAGAGTTCTTGCTACATATAGACGGAAACGAAGGAATGAAGATATGAATTTTATATGTTTGTATGTCAACTAACAACAGTTAGTAGCTCTTTAGTTTTACAGCCAACAAGCATCGCGCCGCGTCAACATTTTCATGCAAGACCAATCCACCAAAAAACTGTAAGGGTTTGGTTTCCGTTTCCTATAGTTTCGTGATGTTGTTATTTTTCATGTATTTTACTTCTTATTTTTTTTTTGGGGGGGGTTTCTTTTGTTTTGCTTCTTATTCTTGTATGAATTCTATAAATGTCGTATGTTAGTTGTATGTCCATTATTTATACTAGTCCGGTCCGCGTTAGGCATACATACATACATCCAAACTGATGTATGCAAGTACAGTGTTGTGTAAAATAATTGATTTAACTGATTAAAAAAATATTAAATATTTTGGTAAATTTACATGTAAGGAGTGAGTTTTTAAGAGCTTTCGGATTTGTTTTAAAAAAACATAAAAAAAATTAAACAAATATATGAAATATTTTTGAAAAATTGTCATACTCAGGATCCCATTTTGGCATACTCTCTTCAACATATATATCATTGCATGAAGTATTTCTTTGCCTAATTCCTACAGGTGCTCAATTGGATTGAGGTCTGGGAACTACAGAGAATGAAATAAAGTTGTTGGACTCTTTCACAATTTTGGACGTATGCTTAGGATCATGGTCCTGTTGGAAAATCCAGTTCTGCGCTAGTTATAATTTATCTACACTGGGGACTACATTGTTTTTTCAAGATGTCGTGATAATCTTCCTTTTTCATTGTAGATTCTATAAAAGTAATATTACTGACCCCTGATGCCGCCATACAACTCCAGACCATTACTGTCTTACAGTACCGTACTATTTTGCCGTATCAGCATATTTAGTACTAAAGACTTGGTTTTTGGTTATCCATAATTTTGGAGGATCTTTGACTCCAAATATCTTAAACTTACCTTCATCGGTAAAAAAAAAAAATATTATTGCAAACAATTTGAGGCTCGTAATATGGGTACTTTTTTTATATTAATATATATTTGTTTTGCGAAATTAAAACGTTTGGTTTGATTGTTCTTTCATATATGAAAGAACTCTTTACGTGGCACTCTACCATGCAGGCCATTTTGATGCAAAAGTCTTCTAATCGTATTCGTTTAGAAAAAATAAAAATAAACAAACGTTTTCGTAACATTTTCAGCTATTTTTACAGCACTATATGTTGGATGTGTTCTTACTTCTCTTACTATAGCTTTTACTATAGTTTATAAACGCTTTGGTCGTGTTGCATCAGACAAATTATCTACGGTATTGTGTTTGGTACAGGGTGGCGCAAAAGTAATCCTCCTATCAGAAAATGCTATAAATTTTGCGAGGCCCCTAATATCAGTTCTGTTTTGATTACTTTTACGCCATCTACAATTTTTCGGGATGCATATAGTTCTTGCAATTATTCTGGCTGCTCTTCACACCAAAAGAAATTATAAAAAACGGCAAATAATCAAATTAAGAATACTACATATACCTTTGTATATACAATTTTTAAAAGAATTCCTGAATCATTTCATGCACACTGTAAATCGTTTGTATCCTCACCTACAATTTGATTTGGTTGCCACTAAACTCGGAACAAAAAATGCAACAGACGAAAAACCGGAAATTGGCACATGACCAAAACGTTCTTATAATACTCATACGTTATACTACTACAGGCACATAGTATATAAATACATGTTTATGTGTATGTATATGAAATATACAGTATAGATTATAAATATATTAATCGTACCCCAAAGCTGTCCATAAAACTATAACATTTCTTATACTCACACCAGTCCATACAGTATATTAAGATTTAAAATACAACTACTACAAATAGAAGAACAGAATTTTGTTGGTAATTTCATGGGTGGGGGAGATGTCGGATATTAGAGATGGAAAATGAAAACTACATACTAATAGTGTCAATGAAAGTTTCATATGTTTTGGTTAATTAATTATTTTATTATTTGTAATAAACGCAAGAATTAGCCCTTTCAACATCTTTCAAGAATTAGATATTAGTCCCTATCAATTGCTAATATTTAAACTCGTTTATTTATTTAAAAAAAAACTTCGTTTATTTAGGACAAGACAAAACAAATATTTAGTTTTATTTCATTTAATGCTTTTTGATCTTGCAAAATTCTTGTAAGAGTAAACAACGTCAAACAAATTTGTGCTAAAGCAAGTGGTTACGCTTTTTAGAGTAAATATTTGCCAAAATGTGACCGTACTTTTAGAAATCTTAGTATTTTATTGCCATAAATGAAGATACTTCCAATTGTATTTCAGAAGTTTGTAATTGTATGACAGAAAATTCCATTTGTATTTCTACATTTTGTGTTTCCTTATGCTGATTTATTTCTAAAATTGACTATAAATAACATTAAGGACTGGCGACTGTGTTGGCGATTTCATCGAATGTGGGTAGTTATATATTCTGGTAAAATCGAAAATCTGATATTATGCCCAGGTTATCTGCTTTTTTCAACAAGTTGTTCTTTAGAATCTGAAGGTACATACTTAAACTTGTCCAAATTTTAAATTCTTAGTGCCAGTAGCTGGCATACAGGCCCAAACCATGATACTGTACCACCATGCTTCACTGTTGTCTTTAGGGTCACTTTGTTGAGTTTTGTATCATGCGGTCTTCCTTCCAAACATGTTTTTTTTTTTGGCGAAATTCGGTTTCTTGAGTGTAATGTTCTATCTATTAAAATCATGTTTTCGCAAGACACGACGAACAGTTTCAACACAACATTGTTTGTCAGTTTCAACTCCAGGTCAGCTTCAACTTCGGCGGCCAATTGTGAAGCAGATAGCCTTGGATTTTCCCTTATTATACCCTTCACTTTCATAAGTTTGTCATTCCGTTTGTAATTTCCACAATATAATTTTCCGACCCTATAAAGTATATGTATATATTCTGGGTCCTTATAGATAGCGGAGTCTATTAAGCCATGTCCGTCTGTCTGCTGAAATCAATTTTCTGAAGTCCCCAAATATCTTCGGCATCCAAGTCTTCAATAATTTTATAAGACATGCTTTCGAGAAGTTTGCTATTCAAAATCCGTCCATAAATAACGGAGATATGAGCAAAAATCCGAGACAGCCTCTGAACTTTTCATAAAAAAAACTATCAAACACACTGTATTAATATTGTTACGAACAACTTTATCAACAGATGTGTTTGGTCCAGCGGACATCACACTGGATTCTCATGCCTAGAACGTCAAGAGCGTCTGATTTCTTAATATTTACACCGCCCATAAAAACAGATGAAGCAACATGATCTGTTGTGCGTTTGTGCGTTAATAAACAACACCGAGTCTTACGTGCGTTAAAATCGACTCTATTCGCACAACCCTATTCCGAGATTGTTTCAAGATCTCGGTTCAGCGTATCATTCATATTTCGTCTCATTTTCCCAATCTCCAAAGGGTTTGGTCTATGGTTAAATGAGTATGAATGGCAAATGTTGCTATGATCTGCAAAAGAGTAGATAGGGTTTGAAGTTTGACAAAGAAGGTCATTTATAAAGATGAGAAATAAAGTGGGAGAAAGAACGGAGCCTTGCGGTACCCCTGAATTAATTTTGTACTAAGTACTAAAAACCAATTAAGTACCATGCAAAGCTTTACAATACTCAAAACTACCTATACATTACAATTCTACCATCTCTTCCATCCCCTAGTGAGTGGTGTTGCATTAAGAATTTGTGTGTGAGTCTTCATGAATAAAGAGTGAATTAGTACTTTCTAGCTGTTTGTTGCTTGCATAATAAAACAAGTAAGAAAGTCAACAACAAGTCAGGCCCGACCATATAATACCCTGCACCCAGTATATCAATAAATAGTTTTTCAGATATGGGCGCTATATGGGAGATATTACCTATTATGGCCCGATCATCCAAAAATTTATTGCCATGACTTCCGTGAATATAAATATTATGTGTGTTAAACTTTATCTCGATATAAATACGTTTAAAAGATTAATGGAGGTTAAAATGAATTACGAAGAGGGTCTTACATGAACTAGCTATTATAAAATTAGGTGTCATCATTTGGGCATAAGAAACTCATTTTTGTTTAATATTATTTGGATACCAACATTTTTAAAAGAGTTATGCTCTTTTAAGTGATTTTCGGAAGTGGGCCTTATATGGGAGCTACGACTAATTATGGACCGATCTTCACAAAATTTGTGGATGTAATTAAGTTTCGTTTATTTCTCATTTTTCGAGAAATTTGGTTGCATAATTCAAAGATTTATGATCGGTAAACCCCAATTTCGGGAGGAATTTTGTATGGGGGCCAGGTGAAATAATAGACCGATTTCCACCAGTTTCAATCCCATTCATCCTTGGGCCGAAAAAATATCAAGTACCAAATTTTAACGAAATATCTTCAAAATTGCGACGTGTACTCTGCGCACAAGCTTTACATGGACAGCCAGCCAGCCAGACGGACGGACGGACATCGTTAAATCGATTCGGAAAGTGTTTCTGAGTCGATCGGTATACTTTAAGGTGGGTGTTGGACTAATATTTCTGGGCGTTACAAACATATGCACAAATCCCACCATGGTGGTGTAGGGTATAAAAATTATTACAACTTTGTTTGTTTATTTGCACGAGGGACTGAGTTGTAGTACTTTTGTGACTGAAGCTATAAAATACATTTTAGAAATTAATATACCTACCAACAAAAAAATGTTGAAAAAAAAACAAAATTAAAAAGAAATATTATATTGTCATCATGACATTCGAATTATGTATGTACATACATCTGTAAGTATGTACATATGTATATCATCTTTGGAATTTTGTGGACATTTTCAATGAAATGATGTTTAAAATTTTATTAATTTAAAATAATGTCTAATAAGTTTTACAAATACGAGTATGAGTTTATCAAGATCTAGGCAACTTATTGGCTGGGTTTTTCAACTGTGGCATGATTAATTGAGAAAATTGTCCCATTTAGCTTCTAAAAAAGCAAGAGCAATTTTTAAGAAGCATTTGCATGCTGAAAGTGTTACTGTATGGAGCGCTGTGTGGTCTGGAGGTGTGATTGGGCCATATGTACACAATTCATTCGCTATAAATTTTATAATGATCGGTCTATAATTAGTCATGTTGTCATATAAAGACTACTTCGGAAAATCACTTTAACAACCATAAAACTCGTTAAAAGTTGTATAGTATTCAAATAAAATTCAACACAAATAAGTTTTATATATGTACATTAGGGTGGCCCCAAAATAAAATTGCGAATGTTCCCGACTAATATGAAAACATGATTCATTTTAAGACTACGTTTCTCAATTTGTTTGTCCTGTGGTCAATATTTGGTGAGCTGGATCAAAGGAAAATGGGAAAAGCCGTTTGGGTTAAATTGCATGATGTTTATAATCAAGAAATTTCAACTATTTATTTAAGTAAATTCTATGAAAATATAAAAAAAACACTAAAATTTTGTCTGAAATTTTCAAAATGTTTGAATTAAAAAAAATTGTTTTTTAATTTTTGATAAACCATTCAATGCGCCTCTCAAAGACCTTTCATATGATGCCAAATTTACATATAGTTCCTTTGGAAGAAATGTGAAAAAATCAAAAAGCCTCTAAAAAGGACATTTTTATCCTTTGATCCAGCTCACCAAATATTGACCCCAGGACAAAAAAAATGAGAAACGTAGTTTTAAAATGAATCAAATTTTCATATTAGTCGGGAACATCGATAGCTTATTTTTTTCTGCATAGAAACGGGGCGACCCTAATGTACATACATATGTATCTACTAATTGTAAAGCTATGTATAGACGGTCGTCAGATATTACAACGTTGTCCGAAAAATGTTCATGTGTGAACTCAAAAGTTTTGTCTTCCAATGTTGTAAGAAAAAGCATTTTCAATACATTGCAAGACAAGAATATTGTCAGACATCTAACAATGTATATTATCGCGTGTGCAAATCTAGTGATTCTCAAAACCTAATAATTGTAAAATTGCATGTATTACAATTCGCACGATTTTGTACACTGAATTAGGTTTGTTTTATCGAAAGTAAAACGGGTAATATACAGAATATCAAAATTCCTTTAGGATTATAGAATACATTTACATTTGCTTTTCAAAGATTTCTAAGCAATCTCCAAAATTATTGCAAGGAAAGTGGTTGAATAGAAGCCAGCTAACTAAAATACAGAAGTAAAAACCTTCCGAGCATATACAAACATTTTAGCAAACGAAATTTGGAATATTCAAGAAACATAGGTACCTAAATAGAAATAGTAAAAATATTACAAGTATTCAAATTAATTCTAACTCAAAACCATGAGTGCAAAATTTTGATCATCAATAATTCCATTGATTTTGGTGTAATCCTAGTAGACGTGCGTAATCTTGCTATAACAAGATACAAAATCTAGTTTGTGGTTAATAATTTGCTTCAGCCATATTATGAGTGTCGTTTTCCTTTTACGACTGTTTATAGATCAAAGAAACAAATTTATGGCATGTTTCTAGATAACGAGTGTATTCTCACTTGAACGAGTGGTACACGGGCTAGTTTCTATAATACACTCGTCTGACTTGCGTTAGTTACCTTGGTAATATTGAGTTGTTAAATTGCATTATTGCCAAATTATTTAATTAGATATTTTGTTTACTTTTTTCCATGTTAATACACAATATTTTAATTTTGTAGGGGCAACCCTAGAAACCAAAATAAAAACAACTGTGTTTTATTTACAATCAGTGATGGAAAATTCTATACTATTGTATGTACTATTTTCAGTACTTTTTCACAACAAAAATACCTGATTTGTTCCCTGTTTAGAAATCCAGCGTTACTATTTTTATTGACCACATTGGCTTCAAAACAAGAACGTAAGGAATGCACAAATTCGTTATTCATGTTATTTATTTGATCTGAGATAAGCTAATCTACAAAAGTAAATATGCATAAAGAATTAAAGTTGTTTGTGGTACTATTTTGATAAATTTTTTAAATTTCTTATGTTTCGTACATTTTTGTAATTCTCATTTCTTGTTTGAGATTTTTTGTGTATCATATGAGTTTGAAAACTTCAAACATATTGGTGAACGAATGATATGGCATTAACACTAACAAAATGCAGGCATGCTCATATTTTTATTATCTTAACCCACAACAAATAAAATTTTTTGAAACATATATTTTTACATAAAAATTAATTAATTTTTAGTTTTTGAATTATTTTTAAATGGATTTTTAATTTTATTTTTGAGTAAAAATATGTTTCCTAAAAAGTACTCTTTTTGCTGACGGTCAGTACCATTTAAATTTTTCATTTTTCCATCACTGTTTACAATACAAAAATAATTTATCACCTGGGTTCTACATTTGTAAAATGAAATGGAAGTGAAATTTTCATTAATTTTGTGAAAATGATTTGAAAAGTAAAATATCACTTTTAGTTTCGTTAATCGTAGTGTAAAAGTTTCACCACGTTTAATAGAACGCCGTGAAATTGTCCATGTTTAATTGAAAACGATTTAGTTTCACTTTGTAGTGTAATAATAGAATATAGACGTATGTGAATTGAAATTGTTATGAATTTTTTTAATAAATTGAATGAAAAATGTTTCCATTTATCGCAATTAACATTGAAATTGAAAGTTAAGGTAGTGGACAACAGTTTATGTTGTAGAAATATACGAAATAATATATAAAATATTACTAGAAATATCTTGATATTTTAACGTGTAGCAGTGCCCATGACATCAAAGGATTTTTTCTTGTCGGTTTTAAAACCAATTCTGACAATATTGGTTTCTATGACACCCCCGAGTCTTATGTTTTCACCCAAGAGAATTGCCACTAGTGTTATAAAACCCCAAAACTAATTTTTGTACTCATTTGGGCGAAAAATTTGAGTCACTTGTTATCTAGAAACATGGCAGTTTTCATAAACGCAGAATGCAATGCAACATTTCATTGCATAGAGTTCATAATAGCATTTAGAATATAATTTAAAAACTTTTACAACATAAAATATAGACTATTAAAGAGAATCTTAAAACAAAAATTTTTAAATTATATTTCTAAATGCTATTTATTATGAACTCTATGCAATGAAATGTTGCATTGCATACTGCGTTTATGAAAACAGCCCATGCCATTATTTTTATCTTTAATCTATGTATTACGAGTCGTTGTCGTAAAAAGAATACGACACTCATAATAAGGCTGATTATTTTGTTGTTTATACTATAAGAATTAAAACATTTCAATCATATTTTATAAAGTCAATTCGTGTGTATTCCATATAAAAAATGAACATTGTCCATTCATTGGAATTAGAACCTATAGAAGCACAATATTCTTTTTTCAAACTGGGTTTATCCATATTAGAACAATTTCCTTTTTCATATCACAAATACAATACGAATCCAACGTTGTATCATCAAATCAAGGCAGACATATAGAAATTAGTTGATAGATACTTTCTAATCTTTTCAGAACGAAAAAGGTTTTATTGTTTTTTTTTTTTTTGTTAAAAAATTAAATTTTAAAAAATTATGATGAAGCAGCAATTAAAACATCACATTTATTGAGGTTTCCTTCTGAAAGAGCAACCTATAAGTAATTATAAGAAATATAAGAATTAGTAAAAGTTGCAATAGATTTAATTAACAAATTAAAACTCACCTTCTGTGAGCTTAGCACGGCCACCGGTTGGCTGGCACAAGATGGTAGCACATCCCGCACATACAACAACGCCTTGAGCGTGACTGAAGACAGTGGTAATTCTGTAGCAGCCGGGGCACTTAACGTCCATGAAGTAGGAGTTAGGATGTTGCACCAAACGCTTCAACTTGTGCTTACGCTTTTCTTGAGCGGGCAAAGGATGCAATAAATCTTTGGCTAGCTAAAAGGAACAACAAATAATACACATTATTTTTAGGCAACACAAATTCATTGAAATAATTTAAAAAAAAACAACTGCTCTAACGAAAAAATTGCAAAATTTCTATTTCGAGGTTATGTGCTAAATCTTTTGATTTTAATCATTTCAACAATTAACACTTTTAATTAAAAAAATTGTACAAATTCATAATATTGTCTGGAGACATTCTTTTTTTTTTAATTTCATTTTGTCAAACCTAATGACATTAACAATTCATGTGTATATTCCCTCTCTTTTACTCTTTACTCATGAATTTTACACGTTCACTCGGGTTCTTGCTTAATTTTTGCACTTTTTCGTGATTTTGCAAACTTTTTTTACCATTTTTATTGTGGCACATCATTCGTTAACATTTTTCCCACATTTTCAACACGATTTTGCAATTTTTTCATTAGTTTTTTCACGTTTTTCATGAAAATTTTCACCCACCGGCATGTTTATTCTTTCACAGCTAACTCGGAAAAGGAATTGAAAAAGGGACGCGTGAAGTTAGATGTAGTTTATATACAGTTCTACTAACGTTTAACAGTGACATCTGGTGCCAAGTAGTAAGTAGTGTTGTATTTAAGTAAGTCTTACAGGGCTGTTCATGTAATTGTTGATTAATAAATAATAAAATCAAATAAAATTGGCATCTAGTTAATTAGTTAGTAACTTCAGGATTATAGATATTTTAAATATATTACAAGGCATATATTTTAATGAATATTTTATTAGTTTTGTTGATAGTTCTAATAAAATATATGCTTGAATTAATTCATTTTCCTGAGCACCCGGTGGGTTACATGATGAATTTAGCACGACGTTGCCAGATGGTTTCAATTAAGCAATTTTATTTCATTTTGCTTAAGCTTGCTTATGTTGGGCCTTAGAGAAGAAAAACTGTTTGCTCCTTCACAACGTCGTAGAAAAACTAAATTAAATCAGGCTCAATCTTTCATAGTTTATTTTGCTCTTAAGTTTCATTATTTTTTATTATTATTGGATCACCTATTTGATTTTTTGGCTACAGGTTGACTCAAATATTTTTTTTACGAATTTTTTTGTCTAAAAATAGAATCAAAAATTCCCATATTCTTTTTTCTAAAAAAGTTCGCATAAATAGAACATCCGGTGTTGTTTTTCAAAACACGACACCACACACACCACACACACGCACACATGCAAAAAGGACGACGCCGCACTGAGGACGTGTGCGGAGCGGACCGGCGACACCGACACACGCTTGTGGAGAAAAGACGCTACTGACTGATGACGAAGTGACGAGGAGGTGGACGGACGGACGGACGGATGGGTAGGTGGGGGGGTTGACCGACGGAGAAATTTTTTTTTCTGTCGTCATGTGGTGAAAAAATCGTGGTGAGTAAAAAATCGTGGTGAGTAAAAATAGTGGTGAGTAAAAAATCGCGGTGAGTATAAAAAATCGTGGTGAGTATAAAAATCGTGGTGAGTTTTTAGAAATTCACCACAAATTCCGTTATTCCAAATTTTTCAAGGTCATTGAAAATTTGTCATCCTAAAAGCAGGCAATGGATTTGCGGTTTACAGTTTTACGGGTGGTTGCTGAATTAGCTAACAAATAAGAAATTCACCACAAATACCGTTTTTGCGTGTGTGTGGTGTGTGTGGTGTCGTGTTTTGAAAAACAACACCGGATGGTTCTATTTATGCGAACTTTTTTAGAAAAAAGAATATGGGAATTTTTGATTCTATTTTTAGACAAAAAAATTCGTAAAAAGTCAGTCAGCTGTGCTACTTGCTGCCAACTTGTACATATAAAAAAATGAATAACTAATGTTACAACAGCATTGCCAGAACAAATGGAATACACAGTTGAGTAAACGAAGTAGTTTTAAATTAAAAAGAAAACCGCCATTCAGTCTTAGAAGAAAAATTCTCCTATTCAGACGAAATTTACAAGGTAGTCAGACAGACTTAAAGAAACATTTTTAATTATTAATAAAAGGTAAGAATATAATAAAAATATTTAATAATTTAATCATACATATATGTAAATGAAAAAGAAAAATTTGGAAATATTAAAGCAATATGTTTAAAAAAGACAATTTCTGAAACATAGAAAGTTGAGTTTTATAGTAAAAATCTAGAACTTTTTTGAAATTTTACAATTCTAGTGACTGCCAAGGACATGTCTTCGTCAGATTATAATACCAATGCAGAGCCCGATATGTTGCAGTTAAACATGGAGAACATATCCAAAGAATTAAATGATTTGATTGTTACTGGCGAACAAGAGTTTGGAATGAATCAGCAATTTTCAGTGGCAACTGCGGTAGAGTCACAAGCAATAATTACTCCTGCATTGCAAAGTAACAATAATCTTCAAGGTCCAATATATGCTAAAAGTGCATTATATGGCCAACAGCATCCATATGCTGTAAATAAAATGCAACATATGAAACATAACCCTAATTACTATGCTGCGACACTTCAGCAGCCATATGCTTGTGTAAATACAACTTACAATAACTATACATCAACTCAAACTAGTTATATGCCCACAAATTACTTGGGAGCTGAAAAGAATACAAATCATTCCACTCTTGGGTCATCGCAGGCTCTCTATACAAATGCTTGCAGTTCACCTACTTATGAATTTCACTATTTACGTTCTAATAGTGAAAACGAAAAGAAGTTCTCTACTTCAAGCTCTTCTTTAGGAAGCAATGCAGGTTATCGCAAAATGCCAAGATTGGCTCATAAATATTTTAACCAAAAACTACAAAATACCACCACAGAAAATGAACAAATTAAATTTGAATTGTCTGCATTCGATTTCACAAATAATAAGTAAGTTAAAAAACACTTTATAATAAGTAAGTTAAAACACTTTTATAATTAATGATATTTTCAGCAATGAAACCTCTACTGTTCGTTATTTGTTCGATCTTTTACGTGATTTATATTGTGCAGTCGCCGAGACGCCACCCTCATATGAGACAAACGAAAACAGTCAATATGTTGAAACATTTGCTCCTTCAGATATCAAAAAGTCGACTATGCCTTCTACTCTTAATGTTCAGAATCAAGTGAAACAGGCCTGTCGCAAGCTGACCCTATTCATTTCTGACATGCAGCGCCTTTTGGCTGTCAACGAAGCGTTTGATCTTGAAATGCATGCAGAATGCGAATACTATTTGAATAATTTACGTCAGTACCTGAATCAATTGGAAAATTATAAATTAATTGAAATGGAACATAAACGTGGTCAGTTTTTAAAAGAAAAAGTTATAGGTAAGTGGTACATTTGTTTATTTAATATGCAGTAAATAATATTTTATATCTAATAACTTCCAAGCATTGGTAATAACATAGTTTCTCTTTGAAATACATATCTATACACATTTAATTATTAAGGAACACACTTTCGTATTCTAAATGTCTAAGCTTTGAAGAACACTGCTTCGTAAATAGTAATTCAAAATTAAACATTAACACGTAAACAATTTTTCTTTTAACATACATATGTATTTGCTATTAAAAATAATTTCCACAGTTCATGAACTATGAGGTTCAATTGAAAAGTAGTATTATGTGAAATATTTGTTTTATTTGTAATTTAAAAAACTTAAATTGTTTCAACCTGTTTTGGGATTGCAGCGTTATTTAATATTTTTGTTAGACATTTAGAAAAAAATTAAGAAATTATGTAGGTATTTGTTTCAACAATTAATACTATTTTTGAGAATTTGAACAGACTTTTTGGGAAAAATCTGATTTTTTTTTATACGATTCGAAATTCTCAGATGTTTGTAAACAAAAAATAATTCAAAAATTTCGGGTAAAACTAGGATTTTTTTTGTGAGTTCATTCAACTTTAATTAAAAAAAGCCCCCTAACGTATGCTGCACAAATTTAGATATTTTATTTGAAAATAAATAAGAACAGGCAGGTTGTGAATACATACATACATCTTCTATATCTATGTACATATACTTATACAAGGTGGCGCAAAAGTAAACTTTCGTTGTATTTTTTTGCTGTCACCGACCGATCATTGGTCAGTGTAGCATTGTTTATTAACGTATATTTCGCATGTGTTTACTACACAAATGTCAAAACAGAACTGACATTAGGGGCCTCGTAGAATTTATAGCATTTTCTGATGGGAGGATTAATTTTGCGCCACCTTGTAAAAAAATTAACTGACATCACGTGAAAACGGCTGGAGCGATTTGGCTGATTTTTTTTTATTCTATCTATTCAAAATTTTCAGGAGATGAAATCATTAGTAAATACCGAGCGAAGCCGGGGCAGTCAGCTAGTACTTTATAAATTTTGATTTAAAATTTAATATGTATTTGTAAATTGGTTGAATTTTGTAAATGTAACATTATCAGAACGAAATATTTGATTTTCTGCTATAATTAATAGTATAGTTTTAGGCATCGAAATGACTAATTTGTAGAGCAACCAAATCGTTTAGCAGATTATTTCAGTTTGATTTCTGCTCCTGCAATGAAAGCGAATGAATGATAGTAGTAGTAGTAGTAGTAGAAAAGTTTTGGCACGATTTAGCCAAAAGTTTTCTGAAGATTGGTGACGTCTGATAAGAGACGAAACGCGTCTGCAAGTTTTATTTTTATAAAAATATCCAATGTCATAGCTGAAAAGGTAACGAAGGGGCTGCTGTTTAGGCCACAACAACAAATTGCCGTCGCCAAACTATTTATTGTCTTTTTAACAAATTTATTCATTTCTGTATATTTATAATATTGATCGGCATCCCACCATTTGGACTTTTCTTTAAGATTTTGATATTGAATTCTTCTTGCGGTTCTTACACTGATGTTGAGTTTGTATGTGCATTTATTGTCGAAGAGACACGCAATTTGTTTGTTTACTCAGCGAACAATTTCTTCAATCCACTCCAGTCGATGTTATGTCTGTTTGTTATCGACCCAAGTTCTGACATACATGTTCTTACATACATACACAAGATTTGTTAATGTTCTTCTGTGTGGGGTAAACGTGTTGATGTAAAAACTTACTTTTTTTTTGTAATTTTGTAAAATGACGGACTTTTTGTGTGAAAATTACATACAAAATCCACATGTTATTATAAGTACAGCTTAATTATATTAATATAAATACATAATATATTTGAAAATTATATTGCATTTTTATATTTTTATATAACAAAAGACCTTCATCCTTAAGCAAAAAAAAAAAAAAACTTCTGACATTCTTTTAATTTTGCTTTGTTTGAAAGCATAACGGTAAAGTCCCGTTCAAAATAATTGCAAGTTTAATAATTTATCATTAAAAGAGATTAAGTTGTTTCGTTAAGTAGTGAAAAATTTACAAATGGAAGACAAACAACAATTGAAACTCGACAAATCATAATAGACTTACATAGAAATGGTAAATCCCTGCATGAAATAGGCAAAAAATCATTGAAAGGCATCACTGTATAATAAGAAAAATTATAGACAAGTATACCAAACACAAGCGTCTTAAAAAAACTGAAGTAAGAGCAAACCCAAAATATAGTGCTAGCTAAAAATGTTACGGAAACTTCTTGATTAGAAGATCTTTGTTCTGACAACATTGTTCGAAGAAGAACAAAACAAATAGATTTGACAACACAAGACACCATCATCATCATCAGTTTGTTCACTCAGCTAGCAATTTCTTGACCGCATATGAATTCGTCTTGTATGGGCGATATTTTGTTCTTGTTCAAGAAACTTTGTCAACACATTTGTACAACTATGTCAATTTTCATACAAAAAGACCGTTATTTTAGAAAATTATAAAGAAATTGTTGAATTTGAAGAGCAATACGTTTCCCCTTACACACAACAAATTTGTGTGTGTAATTCTGCCGACATTTTGTCCATGTTCACACCAAACGATGGCTTGTTAAAATGTGGGTGGATTGACAAATTTATAATTTTTTATATATGATTTTGGTAATTATTAACAGTCTAATTCATAAAAACTTATCAAGGGTTTATAACAGGCATATAAAGCAAATATTCATACAAAATTTGCTTTATAAGCCTGTTATAAACCTTTGACAAGTTTTATGAATAAGGGGGTAAGGCTTTAGGTAATTTTTATCAAATATTTAAATTTTTATTTCAATATTTCGCTACTCTTTGAGTAGCTTCTTCAGAATAAATTTTTTTTATAATTTTATAAATTTCAAAAATTATTTGTCATAGGAAAAAAGGATATGAAAACTTTAACATAGCAAAATATTAAAACAATTTATAACAAGTAGAAAATATTACTAATTATACAATATTTGTAAGTTGTGTTATTTTTTATGTATTAAATTTCTGTAAATCTGTGCTACATTTTCAGTATCTGCTTTGTAGTTGATCCTTTTAGTTGTAGGTACATTAATTATATGTAACATCTCTAACGTTTGTAGTTATTTTCAGTGTTTAATAACAATACATTTTCAAAGTTTGGATAGTGATTTAATTTACTACAATGAGAAGATAACGCAGTTTTTTGTAAAGTAATATTGTCTCTATAGCTTTGTTCTGATTTATGTCCAGCAATTCTGATTTTAAGTTTATTTTTTATGGTACCTATATATACTTTAAATATACTCTAAATCTAGCTTAAGATTTACATGATTGAAATTTTCTTCAAAATTGCTCTTCAAAATGCTTCAAACTCGTGTAAAGAGCAACAATTCTTCAAAATTTATTTATTTAATAACTATTAATAATAATTTAATAACTTGTAAGCCATTCTATATTTATCAGTATCGAAATTTTTTGATCTCAATCGTTCTGATATATTCGAAATACATATAAGTTATTGATTTGTAATTTTTCGGTTCTATTGTGTTTCTTCTATTCTTTTTATTTTTGTTTTTTTTATGTTGTCTTATTAATTTATAAATTAGCTAAACTGGGAAATTATTGTCTTCTAATAGATATATTCCTTATCTTTTCATTCATCCCTATCGTGAATAAAAATTCCACCTGAAATTTGTTCACTTTTATTTTTTTAACATTGAATTTAATAGGAAAAATGTGAAAAGTGAACAAATTTCACGTGGAATTTTTATTCACGATAGGGGTGATTGTTCTTCTTATGAAATTCCTTGTCACTTATATATTAATTGGTCATTTAAAAGTTATTATATAAACGTTTCTTATGAAGTTTATTTTAGATTTATAACATTTTTGGAACTTAACAACTGGTCCTACTAGAATCGTTACAGCGAAACAATTATGAAAATTCTAGTCGATAAATGCGGTCTTTCTAAAGAGTGGTTGTTTAGAGCTTTCTGATTTGATTTAAATCTTTATTTGAGTCGATAGAACGATCAATATAATTCAATGTTTAAAATTGATTTCATGTAAATGTTAACTGCGGCTATGCGTCAAATGATTAATACGCTGGATTCAATTTTGGCATACTCTCTCTCCAACATATCGGCCGGTATCTCACGAATAAATTCTTCAATATTAACTTCTAGTGCATTAACCGTTGTTGGCTTGTCCCATTAGATATGAGACCCTACAAAACCCTACAAAAAATAGTCTAAAAACGTTAAATCGTACGATCTAGTTATAAGTTCAGCTCTTCCATTTTGAGCAAAAAAAAAAAATTGCAATCAATTTTTCACAGTAACGTTCCTGCCTTCGACGTCTTTGAAAACGTACGGCCCAATGATTTGTGTAGATTTTTCGGGAGGTATTTGCAGTTTTTGCAATGCTTGTGGCTGCTCTCCACACCAAACACGACAATTTTACTTGTTTACGTATCTATTCAACCAGAAATGAGCTTCGCCGCTTAACACAATTTCCCGATGAAAAAGTGTAGCTTAATCCAACTTGAATTATGATAATAAAATTCAATAGTTCCATGGTTAAATTCAACACCAAACTGAACATGTTTAACAGTAACATGTGATCAAAAATATAGTGTTATGTGTACAAAGTTTACATTATATGCTTTAGGTGCTATTTTGGGACAATCTATGAACAAATAGGTCATTTACGGTGAACTTATTAGGTAACTATATTTCGGTAAAGGGATTTTTTTGCGATAACTAACTCCATTACTACTCGTGGTGAATTTGTTTCTGGCGAAATTTTTATGTAATTTCCAATTTACACGAAGCAATTTTTATTGAAAAGATTGATACAATTTTTTTCTTGAAATTTTTTCGATGTTCACACAGTACAATTCTTATTGCCTTAATCGCTTGTATTTTTATTTGAGTGTCTACACACATTTGTATACACATATAAGCAATAAGAGAGTAACACGAATTGCTAGTACAATCAAGTCTAAAAGGTAATCAGCTTAACTTAAATAATTGCTTCGTGTAAATTGGGACTAAGACTGGAAATCTATTCCATAAAAAGTATAAAACCAAGTTGTAAGCGTAAATGTATCCAACAAACTATTGTACACATTTCCACTGCAGTGGAACAAAAGTCAAATGAACAACAGTATTTGTTTTTATACCCTTCACCTTCTTGAGAAGGGTAGATATAAGTTTGTCATTCCGTTTGTAATTTCCACAATATAATTTTCCGACCCTATAAAGTATATATATTCTGGATCCTTATAGATAGCGGAGTCTATTAAGCCATGTCCATCTGTGTATCTGTCTGTCTGTTAAATCAATTTTCTGAAGTCCCCAGATATCTTCGGGATCCAAATCTTCAATAATTCTGTCAGACATGCTTTCGAGAAGTTTGCTATTTAAAATCAGCAAAATTCGTTTATAAATAACGGAGATATGAGCAAAAATCCAAGACAACCTCTGAAAATTTCATCAAAAAAAAACTATCAAACAAAGTGTATTAATATAACATATGTATATACATATGTATGTATATAATATAATTATGCATCCACAACAAAGGTGGAGGGTACATAAGATTCGGCATAGCCGAATATAGCACTCTTACTTGTTTATGTTAAAAACGACCAGTTTTGTAAAACTTAGTTTTACAGTTTATTTAAACAAGCTTCTTTTTTATTTGTTTACAAAATTTATCGTATTATTTCCTAATCTTTAACTTGAAAAAATTCTGCTAAAATTAACAAATGCCCTTTTATCCATGTTCCCATTAGTTGTAGTACAATAACATTCTTCTAAACTTGTTGCTATTTATTAAACATATGACCTACATATATAATTAACACAGCATTGCCAATTATAAGATTGTATTTTGCAATTATTAAGTGTAATACTTCTAACAAATCAAAAAGCAAACAACAAAATATCATATAACTTTTTTTTAGCACACGCCGAACGTCTGTCATTATTATTAGAACATATAAATCGACAAATACGTGAAGTTCATATTCGTATTGTGGCATTTGATTGGTATATTGGTGTTAAATATCGTGGAGATGTTCAGGCGGCCGCAATGCAACAAACGCTTAATGTTAAAGATTATAAAGGAAATTCAAAGATTGGCGTGATTAATGAAATTTTACAATTGTGCAATACAACAACAGCAATTTCAACAGCTACTTTAAATATACAAACAGCAGCCACCAAACCAGAAATTGACAACATTAATTCTCCAAAGAAATTTATTAATAATAATAATAATAAAGAAGGAGAAGTGGTTAATGTAGAAGCAAAGCTATTAAATAATAATATTTTTAATATTCATAAGCCAGACCAGATCAGAAGAGCGTCATCTGTGTCCAATACTACTACTGCTAATAGCCATAATCGTCATCCAGTTTTTTATATTGGTTAAAATATGATGACTGTGATTTTTTTATTATTAATTGCAGTTGATTAGATTTTTGTTTAATATTTTAATTAAACAAGAATTATTTTTTTTTGGTTTTGTGCTGGTTTGTGTATTTGTTTATTAATTTCATAAAAAATTAGTTTAGATTTATATTTTTTCTAGATTTAAACATAATATTAATTGCTTGGTGCAAGTAACAACATATTTACCCTTAGTTTTAATATGCATATTTATTTTTCTTATTCAAAGACATAATTTATACTTTATTTTAGCTTTTAGAGATTTTTCTAAAACTAATTTATTAAATATTTTTATTATTTTACATAAAATTTTACACTTTTTTAAAATTGTATTATATACACACTTAATAATTATTAATTATTTAAATTTCATTTCATTTATCAATTTATACACAAAAACCAACTTATTTTAATTCCAAAAATATTTATATTATTTCAAATTTTTGCCACCCTATATTCTAAAATTTTTTTTTAAAACACTTTTTGTTTAATTATTTAAAGAAATTTGTAAATTTTTTTACGAATTTAACAAAAATTGTTTAAATTTTCTTTATCTGTTTTTAATTATAAGTTGTTTCTCTTATTATTTACTCAAACTTTAGCTTATAATTTCATGTATGCTTAATTGTAAATTTTAGTTGTTTCTAATTTAATAATTTGTTTTTAAAACTTGGTATTATTTAAGATTTTATTTTTATGTTTATTTAGCCTGACTTTAGTAGTCAGTTATATCAATTTGTGTTTAATATGTTTGGTATTATTTAAGATTTTATTTTTATGTTTATTTAGGCTAACTTTAGTAGTTAGTTATATCAATTTGTGTTTAATATGTTTGTTTTGTTTTCAATATGGTTTCTTAATAATTTTCCAAACATATTTAGAATCTAGAGATTCAGAACTGTGATTCAGATGTGTATTTATTGTTTGAAGCAATAATCCCTATTTTTTACAATTCTAAACATATTTCGAATGTAGAGAATCAAAACAATTTACAAATTGGTGTCATCATTCATTCATTTATTCGTTTATTCATTCCCACAACAGCCGGTTCTACGCACCGTAAAGACCCAAAATTACTCGGCCAAGGGCTGTCAACTGAGCAACCACAGCTGTTACAACAGCAACAACATTAAATTGGTGTGTATTTATAGTTTAAAGAAATCAACAATTTTCCGACATTTGGCAAATGATAGAAGTGGTAAATTTATCAGTTTAATTAAAGTTTTATAAAATATTTAGTTTTTTTTTTTTTTTTTTAGTGGCCAAACACCGGTATTCATAAACGTGTATTAACGTTAAAAATGCAACAGGAACTTTGTAAGAAACCTTTGTTAACTTTAACAGTCATCTATGAGTAGATTTGAATTAATTTTTTCTTTAATTACTGTTTTTTTTAATTGACACTGAATTATACACAATATATTCTTTAATATTCCACAAACCAAATACGAATAGTCTTTATTTTAAAAATTTACTTAGTTTGGTTTTCTGTAAATCGAATTCACATGATTTACTTGTTTTACTTTTCAATAAACAAATCTGTTTCAATATACAAAATCATGCGATTTGTAAATTATCAATTTGTCAATTATTCACTCCTTTTTTAAAAGACACTATTAATAGAACAGCAGGGGAATTCATTAATATCTGCTTGAATTTTTTTGATAATTATTTTATCTATCAAAATATTCCAGTTTTCAAATTATTTAAAATCTAAAAAAACTTATTTTTTTTTTAATTTAATATAAAGAAAAAGTAAAAATTTATATTCAAATTATAAAAAAAGAATCAATTACTTCAAATTTAACACAGAAAATAAAAACACAGTAACTAAAAAATTATCTCGATTTAGCCAGTCTATTTCAACAATTTCTTCTGTTACTAAATTCGTTATATGGTAATCGGAATATAATTTTATTAGTTTAGCATTTAAATGCTTAATGCTTTATAAATGAAATAACTGCTATTTCTATTTTCTAGGTTTAAATACAATTGTATTTAAAACTCAAATAAAATTTAAATTTTAATTTCTCTTTTAAGAACTTTACTAAAGTCTCAGTTTGAAATTAGTAGTTCTTCAAGACATTTTTACCTAAGTCTACACAGTGTTCTGAAAATATACATAAACAACATGTTAAACATAACAAAGTATCTGTTTTTGAAGATGAGTTCAATTCCATATTGCACTTACGACTGAAGGGAAAATTGTCTCATTAATCCATGTTTGAATAAAACAATGGTCAGAAGACAACCTCGAAACTTTAATTTAAAAATAATAATATTGACGTTATAAGCAAGCAATTACACCACATACTTGCTAAACTTTAATTTAAAAATAATAATATTGACGTTATAAGCAAGTAATTACACATACTTGCTAAATTTAAATTTATTGATTGGTTTTAGCATAAAGTTCAAGGCGGCATTTCGGATCCAGCTAAATGCAAGAATAACAAATAATGAATATTCAATCCAATACTTTTCAGTGGTAATATTTAACTAAGGGTTTAATTATTGGTGTAAGCTAGTAAACTATCCCATAGCAGGCCTTGTAATGTAGCTAAAATGCAAGAACACACAACAACAAAATATTTGCTAATATAAACTACTACACTTGAACTAAATTGCAAGACCAAAAATCATGGCAAAACCGGCCGGCCTTTAGCCAGCTTTTTTTTACTATACAAAGTAAATTCCGTATATACATTATTATAAATTTAATAAAAATAAGTGGAAGTGAAATTTTCATTAAGTTTGTGTTGAAAATGATTTGAAAAGTGAAATATCATTCCCAGTTTGGTTCATCGTACAATAAAAGTTTCACTTGTTTTCTAAAGTGACGTGAAATTGTCTAGGTCAGCAGGTGGCCGTGTAGTACAGCCCACTTAGGTCCATATCGCTGGTCCTATTGTGTTAAAATTGTCTATGTGGAATTGAAAATGATTTCAGTTTCACTACGTACCGGAATATAGAACCTAGGCGAATTTCTTTTATGTAAACTGCTGATATTTTATGGGTCGATTATGTATAGCAACCAAACTGACAACTTTCCTGTTTAATCTAAAAATCAAAGCAACCACAAATTGTCGGTTGCCATGTTCGGCAAATAAAGTTAACAGCTTACAGTTGTCAGTTGCCATCTGTAATATGTTTCTGGCAACTGTCAACTCCACTGAGGTTCGGTTGCCATCCGTAATTGACCCATTAATTCCCATTCAGCTTTATCAGCTGTTATTATACATAAATAAATGGTTCATATTAAAACTAAGCTAAAATAATTAACAATTATTTAACAAATTCATCAGTTTGTTTATTGTATCGAAATGTATGGGAATAAGGTTGCTATTTAGAACTTTAAATCTCCTTTTTAAATAAATAAATTTAAACACTGATAGAAATATAGCTGGGCGTTTTGTCAAACAATAAAGATATTACAATGAATTGTAAATAATAACAAAAAATTAATTTTAGGAAAGCACAATAAAAATATTTTTCTTACTTCTTTTCTTTATATTAAACTTGTATTTATAGAAATATAGAAAAAAGGTATAGAATATTTGCTACTCTTGCAAATTTACTACAAATAATGCTTACCGCTTTTGTTTTTAAGATTGTTAAAATCATAAAGAAACTAACTTCTTCTTAACTCAATTCAAAAATTAAAATATTCTAATTTGTATGTTAAATACAATAATATTCCAAAGTGTTTTCTTTAGAATCGTTTAACACAGTAAGCTGCTCCCTCTTACTAGCGTTGTTACGTTTATTCATTAAATCGTTCTTTTGATTTAAATTCTTTTAATTTAAATAAAAAACAAACACTTTAATGAAAACAACATAAACATTTTTGTAGGTTAGATAAGCAAGCGGCTATTTTAGGCTTTAAAACATTTGTAAACAAAACTTTTTTGAATTTCAGTATTTGTAACAATGTAAACTTTAATAATAGTAAGTTTTAGATTCTTAATTTGATATATTTTAAAAACTTCGTTAGTTTTTAAATTTTAAAACTAAAAATTTTAAATGAAATTTTCTTAAAAGAGATTACTTTTAAAATGCAAATATGTAATCATAAGCTTAAGGGTTCAACAATGTTTTGCTGGTTTAAATAACAACTGCTAAAAGCAAACTACTACAAGTTTTTTTTGTGAAAACAACGAATTAATATTTAAATTTCGTTAACTGTCCCAAGTAAAAGTTTATGTTCTTATACATATGTATATGTACATCACATTTTAAATAAACAAATAACAAATAATAAACCAATAAAATAATTAATAAAATGAATTGATTAGTCTCGTGTAACACAATTGGCTGGGTAGATTCGATATTAACTCAAACAAAAGAATTAATGAAATAACTTTTTTTTAAGAAATTAAATACAAGCTTACAAACAAACATAATCAGCAGTATAGTTGACGCTATATGAATTTAATTTTAAATTAAATAATCCACTTATTTTAAGCTAACAAATTAAATGTGAAAGTTTGTTATATAGATCACATTATTTGAAATTTCAAATTTAAATAATTAACTTTTACTATGAATTAATTTGTACGCCTCATTTGCTTTATTACCTCCCATTGTTTATTATAGCTATTATTTTCATTTTATAATTATTTCATATTGTTTTATGAATGTATTTAACTTCAGTTTGCTTGTCATAATGGGTTTGATGATAAATGACCAACTCGTGTTGTAATTTCAGTGAGAGCGTATGTGTTTGTTCTTTAATTATTATCATCTTTTTTTATATTTAACTTTAATTGTAATATTTTTTATATTTGTAATTGTATAGATACATATATATTTATAAGACTTAATTCTAATAATTTCTTTTTGCTTTGTATTGAAGGTTTAGTTTGTAAATCATTATATTCATTTTATAATTACTTTTAATTAGTTTTTTTTTATTATTACATACTTGTTTTACAGGCTTATTAATTAATTGTAATATTTGTATTATTTTTGATTTGTTAATGAATTTGATAATTTGCATTACCTTGTTAATTAAATATCTAAGTTTGTCTGAAATGTAACAGATTTTTTATTTGCATGTTGAACTAAAGTTGTAAGAGATATAAGTTAATGTGCTATGTTAGGCTATACGAAATCTTGCTTGCCTCAAAAATTATTAATATTTAGTTGGAAATCTATCCACAAATTTGTAACTTATTTCGGGAAATATGGAATTCCACTCCTTGTTTTTTCCCCACATATCGTTTTTGTTTTTACGTTTACATCCTGCTATTTCCTTTTTAAGAATCCCCAAAGATGTTCAATACATTTTAAGTCACTTTATAACATAGGCTTCGTTTCTTCTCTTGCATACAATACAATATTTCTACGTAATCTACAGCGCACATTTGTCCATCCATCCAAAAAACCGACACCAGATAAAAAAAAACTATCGCTTATTATTAACGAACCACGGGTTTCACGTTTTTTTTTGGTATACCTGGGGCCAAATTACCGCATTCGTGATCGAATGAGCTATCATATCGAAAAATGATTTCGATATCGAAATTATGTTTAAATGTACTAAATTTCTTGCTCGATATCCAATATCCATAATCCATAATCTCAAAAAGAAAATTACTATCAATTTTACTCGATATCGAATGCGGTAATTTGGCCCCTGATGTCTCTCTAGATTCCGATCGATTTCGTTTATTCTCAAAAAATTTTTAAATCTCTGTTTAAATATAGTAAAGTACGTTGTGTAAACCAAAACAAAAAACATACATATGATTTTTGTGATAAAAAGTATAACAAAAGCGAACAAAAAGAGCGCTGACAAAGAAATTTTAAATAAAACTGAACAAATTTTTTTAAAAATGCCTGGAATTTCAATTGTTGCTGTTTTAAATGAACAAAAACGCAAAGTAAAAACGATCGATTTGCAAATACGGAATTAAAAACATTCCGTTCGAATTATGTGACATGTCTGAATATTTTTGATTTTTAAATTAATCTTTTCTAAATTTTTAATATATGAGGGTTTTATTATTCTAAAATTAAAAAAAAATGTTGGCAAATTATTGCAAAAAATTAATGTTTAGGTTACACGCAGAACTAAAATCGCAACCATTAATTGAATTGATTTTAATGTTTGTATCAGAGAACAGAAAGAGACCATTCACATTTGCTAACCATTCGCAAATTTATTGCTTTTGCATTGCTTTTACTCGACAATAATAAAAATGTGCATTGCTGTTTGTTTACTCATTCCTTATTACTGTTTGCTATTTTACATTCCCTTTTTGTTATGCGGTTATACATCAAGCAACGAAATAATTCAATGCCACATGAAAAAACTAAAAACATTCACAGCATTCGTCCAGTATTCGTTGCTTTCAGTGAATGAAAACATAAAGAAAGAGCAAAAACAATAGAAAACCTAATGAGAAAATAAATATTTTTTGGTTGTTGCTTTATGTGCGATTTGTTGACAGTAAACTAGAACAGTTTGATATTTTTTGTTAGTATGTACAACTTATACAATCAGCATTGAAACCATTCATACCAATCGTTAACCATTCGTACCAATCGTTAAGTATTCATTGCTTTTGGGAGTATACGTTTACATTTGTACAAGACATGCAATGCAAGCATCACTTTTCGTTACACTCCTTTTTGTGAATAATGACATGTATTGCTTTACGGAATTGATTTATGTTGTCAACATGAGGTTCGTTTTTTGTGATTGTATTCAAAATCTAAAATTAACCAATCAATCCGTTCTCTGGTTTGTATCGTAACTAAAAAATTCTTTAATAATGAAAACTTTTTAAAAAAATAAATTTTCAATATACAATAACAAATTTTATTAATAAAAATAAAAGCTTTTAACAAACAACCTTAACGTACATAAGTTTAGGGAAATAATACATCGTAAGGATATTTATCCAAAACATTATTTATCATTTTTTTGGTCACCAAACTCAGGGCCTTGGCAAAACCAGGTTCTAATTCATTGTAAATATCACGCCAATTTTCATTTAAGAATTTATTCATATTATCGCCCAATGCTTTGTCGCCATTGAATAGATTGTCGAATAGGAATTGAACAAGTTCTGGTTTGAATTCCAATTTAACATGTTCCAATACTGCATAAACTTGGCCGTTTTTCTCCACAGGTTTCATATCGAACGAGTATTTTAGGTGAAGTTTTTCTAGAATTATACAAAGCGGAAAATAAATATTTGTTTGCTCTTAATAAAAATTATTCTGTTGAGTTTTTGTTAGCTATAAAATTAATAAATTTGAAACAATAAAATTTCACTTTCCAACGTTTTGTTAACATGGTTCTACTTACTGCAAACGATTACACAATTTCCATTTCCTACAATAGGTAAAATTAACACGCGTCCATCAACATTGTATTTGCCTTTCAAAGTTAATTCAGGTACTATAGCTTCCAATACACTGCGTTCATTAAACTTTAAACCCCTGGAAATTATAAATTGCTAATTAATTTCCAAAAAAAAAAAAAATTATCACTCAAGCTTTTTACACACTTTACAGCTTTCACTTGCGCAGATTTGAGGCCCAACATATCAAGTTCTTTGAATTTCAATTCGAGATTAACAGGACTTGAGGGATTTCTTTCCAATGCCAAACTATTAACACGTAATGGATCAAAGGGCAATAAATTCAAATCACGCAAACCACCTGGGTATTTATTTAATATTTCCTGTGTAGTACGGGTAAGTAGTATGTTTATGTACCTTTGGGACCACTTTTTCCATACAAATTTGGGAGCATGCCTGGCTGGGAGTATGTGATTGTTAAATGAAATAGTTAGTGTAAAATGTGTTTGTGTTTTGTGAATGTGGTATTGTGTTGGTGTTTCCATGCCTGGATATTTATGTCCGTCCGTCTGTCCGTCTGTGGTTGAGCGATGTGTGTGTGTGTGTGTGTGTGTGTATGTGTATGTTTTTCTGGCTGGGAGTATGTGATTGTTAAATGAAATAGTTAGTGTAAAATGTGTTTATGTTTTGTGAATGTGGTATTGTGTTGATGTTACCATGCCTGGATATAGTTGTGGTTAGCGTAAGTGAGTGTTTGTTTAGTTTTTTTGTTTTTGTTTTAGTTACAGTTTTATGTTTTTGTCATTGTTTTGTTTATTGAATAATGTATACAATATTTTGATTTTTTTAATACCCTAATATAAGCAGACTAACAACCACATATATTTATAAACACTAAACATACAAACATACATATTAAATGCTTAGCTATTAACCCAACAAAGGAATGCTACTAACAAACACTACACACTAACATACAATAAGACCACACACATAAGTATAAACATATTCCGATTTTATTTACTAATTATTCCACTTGAATAAAATATAATGTTACCATTAAGTATACAAATGAATATGACATATTTTTTTAATATTTTTTTCACAAGTGCATTAATACATTTAAATTCTTAGTAAATTTATTACTTTTTAACTTCGTTGACTTCGAGTATTTTCAACTAAATTTCTTACTTTGAATACTATAAGTGAGAGTTTGTTTTGTTTATTAGATAATGTATACAATATACAATATTTAGATTTTTGAATATTATGTTTCATTTGATTTATCCATTAAATATGTACTCATAAAAATATTTTTTTTTGGGGTTTGTTTTAAGAAATATTTAAATAAACATTCTGATAAGGCAAAAACTATTCTTTTACAATAAGAAAAATATAATATAAAAGGGATAGTTTTGAAAATATTTCTATTAGAAATTTTTAAAAGGATTATAAAAAAACATAATTTAAAAATGAGCGGCACCGTATTTACATTAACTGACGATGAGGAGACTCAGTTTTTGGAACCGGGTCAACTAGTTGAAGAGGAGACTGAGTTTGTGGAACCAGGTCAACTACTTGAAGTTTTACCCAATATTCCGTTGAACGGTGACTCAATTATAAATAATATACCAATTGTTCTCAACGATGTTAATGATGGTGATGATGATGATGAAGGAGAAATAGAAGAAATCAATATTAATTCAGATTCAGATTCCGATTCTACTTCAGGCATGGAGAGAAATATAAATGCGGAATATACAAATCTCCAGAATGAGTTTTGTAGTGTAATACAAACTCAAATAGATATAGCAAAAGCACGAGTACATGAGTTAGAACAAAAACGTGAGGCATATTTAATTTCCTTAGAAAAGGAGAGAAAACTGAAAATAATGATACAAAAAGCAAAGCAAATATTAAAAGAACATAAAAAGCATAGAGTATCAGTATATGAAAGAATTAAACCAAAAAACGAATTCGAAGTAATTTATCGAAAGTTGTATAGCTGTCCGGTGTGTTTGGAAGATAACATTCTAGGAAAAAATGTTTATTTCCTAAATTGCAGTCACCAAATCTGTAAAAAATGTTATGGATTTTTGAGAAAAAATGAATGCCCTCAATGTAGAAAAAAGATAGAAGTTCTACAAATTATAAAACATTCTGGTGATCGTTTTTTTATGGAAGCAATCCCAATCATTGAAAATCATTAATATAAATTTGTATTGATTATTTTATTATAATTACTATATACATGAGAAATAAAATATAATAAATCTTAATAATAAAATTAAATTATATTGTTTTTTTATTTTTTTCTAGAGAGAAATTAAAAATACGTTTATATAAATTATAAAGCTTTATTGTTAATATATATATTGATTATAATATGATTTACAAGCACATGTATTAAACGATTCCATTTGAATATTTATACAATCATATTTGTGAATATTATTATTAAAATATATAAATGGTATACTAATGTTATTATACATTCGCAATTCATTGATCATTTTCAGAAAGAAATTTATATGATTATGATCTATACGGTTACTATATTTATCCAACAGCGCCTTTAGTTCAGATGATGTAACCATTTTTAATTTATCTTTATAAAAATGAAATTATTAGAGAGACTTAATCTTATCCATATAACGAACAATTAATAACTGATTACAAATTAATAGAGTTAATTAATTTTTTCTCTTTTCGACGATTATTTAAACATTCTCCAAATTTATTAATATAACTCATTTTCCGTTTGTTATTAGCAAATTATATTAGCTTCTTTTAGTTCCTCAATAATGGAAATTATTTCGTTTTTATGATTATTATGACCAGCACCTGTCGATGCAATAAGTAAACGTAGTCTGTTGACTAATTCATTTGGATCATCCCAATATATATAGTTTGATTTTCTATTATCTACTGATTTTAATAATCCACTACCTTTTGTTAGAATATTGAACTTTTCGTTAAATAATTTCTTTATAACACGTTGATATTTAAATGCTTTTGTACCTTTAATTTGTTTATTTGATTGATAGTTACGCCTGTGTACATTTGTATTAGTTATAATATTCTTATATTTTTTTAAATCGATTTTAGTATAATGTAAAGGTTTAGAGTGAAATAATAATTCAAACAATCCTGGAGTAATTCGTATTCTTTCACCTCCTATATATAAAGAGTTATTATTTTTACTAAATTTTAATTTATTTGATCCATATCGCCAGTTTCCAGTTTGATCTATATTAAATCCATAAACTTTATCTAACATTCCATTTTTCATTAATACTTTTATGTTATCAATAAGTGAAGATTTATTTATGTTATTACTATTGATTTTTATTCTTTTTGTATCCTTATTTAGTTGTGATTGACTCTTTCGTTTTGAAAATAAATGTGTGTTTTTATTTTTTTTAATATTATTTTCATCGAACCCGCTTAATGAGCTAGATGAGTTTTTTCGTTTGGGCCTTCTTAACATCTTTACTGAATCCTTTCCAACGTTCATATTATGTGTATGGTTTGTAAGATTTTGATTTTGAAAATTAGAACCATTTTGAATTAAATGTGAAGAAGATATAGGTTCTATATATGATAACGAATTTAGTTTACTTTTATTCTTTCTATTAGATATATATCTTTGTTTTGTTTGTAATGAAGTTGATGGTTTTTCGTTTATATACGATGATGATTTTAGTGTACGTTTAGTTTTTTTATCATTATATATAGGACTATTCAGTATTAACCTATTTCTTTTAAGGTTTCCTCTTACATCATCATCAATACTCTCATAATCCATAACATCATCATCATTAGCATTAATATTCTCATAATCCATATCATTATAAGATTTAATTTTATTTTGATCAGAACTAGTAGGACCACCAATATGAAATGATAATGGAAGATCTATATTTTGATCTGAATTTACATTTAAGGGTGTTGAAGTTGTTAACATACGATTTTTAGGATTAGAAAAACTAGATATATTTTCATCATAATCCATATCGTCAATACTCTCATAATCCATAACATCATCATCATCAGCATTAATATTATCATCATCATCAACATTAATATTATCATAATCCATATCATTATAAGATTTAATTTTATTTTGATTAGAACTAGTAGGACCACCAATATGATATTCTTTGTCCAAAGTTAAACTTTATTCGAATGCACGATTTCGAATTTTATTTATGATCATATTCTTCTTCACACCCCATTCTCATATCACCCCTTCCTGCCTAACACCACCCCGGACCACCAAGATGAAATGAATTTACGGCATATTTATAATGATCACGTTATCGGTGATATATCATTTAATAAATTTACAACGATTTGCAGTGAATGTTGTAAAGTTAAATATGGGTTTTTAACCATAAGTAAGGATGATATAGTCAATAAAGGACGTTATAGAAAGGTTTCTGATAATTTTATTCAATTGTAAGGTTATGTTAAATATAAAGCTGATCAGAAGCAGATCAAAAACAGTTATAAAGCAGATCAGAAGCAGATAAAAAGCTGATCAGAAGCAGATCAGAAACAGATAAAAAGCTGATTAGAAGCAGATAAAAAGCTGATCAGAAGCAGATAAAAAGCTGATCAGAAACAGATAAAAAGCAGATCAGAAACAGATAAAAACAGTTATAAAGCTGATCAGAAACAGATAAAGAGCAGATCAGAAACAGATAAAAACATAATCATGAACAAAAAACTAATGAAATAACTTATAAATACTAGATCAGTATTAAAGAAAAAATTAAAAAATATTAAATTATATGAAATTGAAAAAGTTAATCTGTTAGAAGATATATTTTAACCTATAACTAAACCTTTAAAAAATATAATGAATAAACTAGATGATTATCAATCCTTAAAGAAAAATAAAAAAATTAAATCAACTTTAAATTCATCATATCCATTTTTATCTTCACAACAATCAATAAAAACAACAACAACAACACATAATGGCATATTTCGAACCCGCTTAATGAGCTAGATGAGTTTTTTCGTTTGGGCCTTCTTAACATCTTTACTGAATCCTTTCCAACGTTCATATTATGTGTATGGTTTGTAAGATTTTGATTTTGAAAATTAGAATCATTTTGAATTAAATGTGAAGAAGATATAGGTTCTATATATGATAACGAATTTAGTTTACTTTTATTCTTTCTATTAGATATATATCTTTGTTTTGTTTGTAATGAAGTTGATGGTTTTTCGTTTATATACGATGATGATTTTAGTATACGTTTAGTTTTTTTATCATTATATGTAGGACTATTCAGTATTAACCTATTTCTTTTAAGGTTTCCTCTTACATCATCATCAATACTCTCATAATCCATAACATCATCATCATCAGCATTAATATTCTCATAATCCATATCATTATAAGATTTAATTTTATTTTGATTAGAACTAGTAGGACCACCAATATGAAATGATAATGGAAGATCTCTATTTTGATCTGAATTTACATTTAAGGGTGTTGAAGTTGTTAACATACGATTTTTAGGATTAGAAAAACTAGATATATTTTCATCATAATCCATATCGCTATTTACACCAGTAAAATCGGTTTTATCGTTAATATTATCATTATATGTTGTTGTTGTTGTTATTGATTGTTGTGAAGATAAAGATGGATATGATGAATTTAAAGTTGATTTAAATTTTTTATTTTTCTTTAAGGATTGATAATCATCTAGTTTATTAATTATATTTTTTAAAGGTTTAGTTATAGGTTGAAATGTATCTTCTAACAGATTAACTTTTTCAATTTCATTTAATTTAATATTTTTTAATTTTTCCTTTAATACTGCTCTAGTATTTATAAGTTCTTTCATTAGTTTTTTGTTCATGATTATGTTTTTATATGTTTCTGATCTGCTTTTTATCTGCTTCTGATCTGCTTCTGATCAGCTTTATAACTGTTTTCGATCTGCTTCTGATCTGCTTTTTATCTGCTTCTGATCTGCTTTTTATATGCTTCTGATCTGCTTTTTATCTGCTTCTGATCTGCTTCTGATCAGCTTTATAACTGTTTTCGATCTGCTTCTGATCTGCTTTTTATCTGCTTCTGATCTGCTTTTTATATGCTTCTGATCTGCTTCTGATCAGCTTTTTATCTGCTTCTGATCTGCTTCTGATCTGCTTTTTATCTGCTTCTGATCAGCTTTATATTTAACATAACCTTACAATTGAATAAAATTATCAGAAACCTTTCTATAACGTCCTTTACTAACTATATCATCCTTACTTATGGTTAAAAACCCATATTTAACTTTACAACATTCACTGCAAATCGTTGTAAATTTATTAAATGATATATCACCGATAACGTGATCATTATAAATGTGTCGTAAATTCATTTCATCTTGTTTAAATATAATAATCATATTTGCATTATCACGTATTAAATGTTTTGGAATTTTTGTATATGTTTGACACAAGTAAAAACAATCTATTTTTTTATGTCTACCCATACAAAAATACTCTCGTATATTATCTTGTTTACCGCAAATTACATCATCGAATATTATTATTGAATATGGTTTCGCTTTTTCTGGACTTAAAACTTTTTCATTTTCCGAGAATGTAAATAGATTTATATCTTTAATTGGTTCAATTAATCTCTTGAGATAACAATATTTTGGTTGATATAACGATTTTGAATATATATATATATTTTTAAAGCAAAGTCCATTAGGACTCTCTATGAGACTAATCATAACATTAGTCTTTCCACAATTTGATGGTCCTACAATTAATGCTCGTATTGAATTAGGTAATAGAGTACTATGTCGAGTTCTATATATTTTTTCCTCTTCACTATCAACATTTCTAATTACAATTTGTTTAGCTTGTTTAATTAAACGCATTTTAATGACTAACGAATTTTAAGTATAACTAATCTTATATATTATATAAGAGATAAACATTTTTGGTTTTATATTAATCGCATAACATTCATAGACGAAGAATGGTTATAAATTACTATAAAAACAAAAATAGTCATCAGTCTAAAACTGGAAGTGGTTTGGTAAACACATTTATAAATAAATTGCCATTTGAATTACATTTACCGGGATATCAATTTTGTGGACCTGGTACAAAACTTAAGGAACGTTTAGCAAGAGGAGATAAAGGAATAAATTTATTAGACGCTGCATGTAAAAATCACGATATCGCATATTCACAATCAAAAAATTTAAATGAGAGGCATAAAGCTGATCAAATATTAGCTGAAAAAGCGTGGCAACGAGTAATATCTAAAGATACTGATTTTAAAGAACGAGTAAATGCTTGGTTTGTTACAAATGCAATGAAGACAAAAGTTAAATTTGGTTTAGGTATGAATCAAACACAAACAACTAAATCTAAAAAGCGTAAATCGAAGAAGAAAAATGTGAAAAGAATGAGTCGAAAGGTGTGTAATAAAAAATTATTTTCAAACACCGTTAAAAATACACTAAAACATTTGAAAAAAGAAAATCCTAATAATATTCATGATGCTATTAAAATTGCGAAGAAAGCTGTTCATACTAATTTCAAGAGCAAGAGGAGATCTACTATTAGTATACCAAGAGTAATTCCATTACCTAAAATTGGTGGATTTCTACCATTAATTCCTGTCTTGACAGCATTATCAGCACTAGGTGGTTTAGCTACAGGTGGATCAGCTATAGTAAAAGCTATAAATAACATAAAAAATGGAAAAGAACAGCTAGCAGAAGCTAATCGTCATAATAGATATATGGAATCAATTGCTATGGGAAAAGGACTCTATCTAAAACCATATAAAACTGGATATGGATTATATTATAGTCCGGCTCCAAAAAACTTTTAAAAAGTCTACCCAATCGCCCTCTAACGGATTTAGATCTAAGAAAATATTGTAAACAATTTAAACATTTTAGAGGTGTATTCATGCGAGATTCTTTGCCTAAAATTCCATTAAAACAAGAATGTGGTATTGTTAATTTAGATGACGTAAAAGGTGATGGAACACATTGGGTAGCATATTATAAAAATCACAATTATAAAGAATACTTTGACAGCTTTGGAGACTTGCAACCACCACTTGAAATTGTCAACTATTTAAAATTACCCATTGAATATAATTATGAACGAAAACAACAATTCAATACATTTAATTGTGGTCACTTGTGTTTAAAGTTTTTGTATAATAAATATAATTTAAAATGAAATAAAAAAGAAAAAATTGTTTAGATTATATATAAGTATATATTTTTATTAATTCATATTATTTTTTACATTAGATTCTTATAAACTACTTATTATATATTTACATTTAGGAAAATTTCATCATCATCATCATTCATAATTTCATTATATAAATTTGATGGAGACTTTATTTTATAATGCCCCCATGCATATGTATTGATATCATTTTCTCTTATATATCTCTTATCATCTAAATAACTTAATGTTAGTTTACTTATATTTTGAGTATAAATTTGATGTACCTTAGATCTAAATATATACATTGAATCATAATACAATTTTTTTTCTAATAAACATTTTCTAAAGTCACTTATACTTAATTTATTAGTTACACATTGTTTAACTCCTTTAATTTTTTTGATTTCTTTATCAATTTGATCAATTTTAACAGAATACATTTTAGCTCTTAAACCAATGAATTCCTTAATAATTTTACCATTACACTCATCCTTCATCATCCCTAAAACTTTTTTATTAAGAAGTGGTATATTGTATACATTATCTATCGGATATGCAGATGTATCAAAATGTGTACAAATATCATTTTTTATATCATTATACAGATCATTTGTTTTAATATCATAAACAAAAGAATCAGTATCCATATAATTGAGTCTAATGTTTTCTCGATATTTAAGTTTTATGTTATCATAATGAAAACTATACATTTTCCATTTTGATATTTCTAAAACTGAAAATCCTATATAAATGGGTTTATTATATTCAGTTTTACTCTAGTCATTTGAATAGCATTTTCATGAATTTTTATTGAACTGTGAACATTTGGTTTAGCAATCAGAGCTCGATGTGTCATATTCATTTGTATACTTAATGCTAACTTTACATTTTGCTCAAGTGGAACAATTAGTAAATAAAATCGGAATATGTTTATCAGCGTTGTCAACGTGGTGCGTTTCGCATAGTTTTTGGTGCTTTTTTAAATTTTTGGTGCGAAAAATTCTTTAGTTGGTGTGCGGTGCGCTTTTTGTTAAATTTTGGTGCGCTTTTTAATTTTTGGTGGCACCAAAGCAAATTCAAGACAACTTTTTGTTTCAGTGTGAGAAAAAATCTTTCTACAATAAAATACACCTGTTTGATTACCATTTCATTCAACACTGCAAAATTTTGTTCGTGTATTTCTGTGCGTTTTTTAATTTTTTCGAAAATGTCATAAAATCTTTATTTTTACTAATTTTTACTTGCAGTTTTTTAATAATTCATAACTCATGAAATCTATACGATGAAAAGATGTATTTTAAATACAAATATAAATGAAATCAAATTCTTCAAAAATCTTTGTTTGAAAATTAAATTAACATTTTAAACATGTAAATAAAAATTCTTGTATAACCTGATGGTTTGGTCTACTGAACTGTAGACGAACAACCAGGGTTAGAGTACCAGTGTAATCCTAACAAATATTTTAATCCCATTCCATCATTATATCATCAATATGATGATCTAGCTTTTCTACTAGAACATCATTTATGATGATTTCCTCAAAGAGTGGTTTAAAATTTTTGTCTTTTCGAACCCTCGAAAAGAATTCCGCACTCTTCTTCACTTCTTCTTCAAATTTTTCATTCATCCATAATTTGAATGAATTCTTAAGTTTTAAGCTGCAAACACATTTGTCGCAATTTTCGAATATAATTCCGCTCATTTTTAAATTGTGTTTTTTTATAATCTTTTTAAGAATTACTAATAGAAATATTTTTAAATCTATCCTATTTATATTATATTTTTCTTATTGTAAAATAATAGTTTTTGCCTTATCATAATGTTTATTTAAATATTTCTTAAAACAAACCCCCAAAAAAAAAAATATTTTTATGAGTACAAATTTAATGGATAAATCAAATTGAGCATAATATTCAAAAATCGAAATATTGTATATTGTATACATTATAATAAACAAAACAATGACAAAAACACAAAACTGTAACTAAAACAAAAACAAAAAAACTAAACAAAACAAACACTCACTTCTTTTTTATTAAGAAGTGGTATATTGTATACATTATCCAATAAACAAAACAAACAATTAAATCAAAACAAACACACACTTATACTAATATCCAGGGATGGAAACTTCAACACAATACTACACTCACAAAACACAAACACATTTTACACTAACTATTTCATTTAACAATCACATACTCCCAGCCAGAAAAAACATATACACATACACACACACACACATCACTCAACCACAGACGGACGGACATAAATATCCAGGCATGGAAACATCAACACAATACCACATTCACAAAACACAAACACATTTGACACTAACTATTTCATTTAACAATCACATACTCCCAGCCAGGCATGCTCCCAAATTTGTATGGAAAAAGTGGTCCCAAAGGTACATAAACATACTACTCGGGTAAAACAGTCATTATCAGCACGATTACATCTGGTCACACCGGCAGCTGTTAATATACATAATTAAATATTATTTTTGTTTCAAAACACTCTTCTTATTTATCCTTTTTCTCTTTAAACTCACGAAAATCTGCCAAAGCAACAGTTATGCTTAAAACTAAAATACAACTCAGTAATTTATACATTTCCGAATATGTTTATTTGAATCTCTTCACTCCTGTTTTAGTATTGAATTAATTATTATTATGTTAACTTCCTTTTATACTTGAGCCGCAAAACAGTAGGTTCTGTTCTGTTCTGTATTTGTTTTTCGTTTTTTTATGGTTTATTTAGAATGTTATTCATTTAAATATATTTATTTGTTTATATTTTTTTTGTTTAATTCAAAATATACGCTAAAACCTGTATATCGATGGTCTCATGTAGAAAGGCCCTAACTCGCATATTTGAAACTTTACAGGAGAAGGTAAAAACATAATAGAAACTGTAATATTCAACATGCAACTTTTTTTGTACAACTGCTTATAAAAGCGTTATTTTTTACACTATTGCAATAAATTTTTGTGAGGAGGTGTATTTGCGTTAAATGCATTGGAATCGCAAAAAAAAAAACAAATGTCGAAAAAATAGCGAATTAGGGCCTTTCTACATGAGACCAACGATATGAGTTTGTGTTAATTTTGTTTTTGCATTTCTTGTTCCAGCTCATCTCTAGAGCTTGTTTGTTTTTTTTTCTTAAAAATTGACAACTGTATTCAAGCTCATAATTTGCAAATAAATATACATACATATGTACATATGTATGTAAATATTATGTTTATAGTTTTATACAATTTGTAATAACATTAGTATAGTACTAAGGTTTTGTGATTATGTTAATATTCATTATTGTAAAGTTCAAAAAATCAATTAACGATTCTGAACTTTGATCTTATTAAAACAACAAGCTATACTCAAAAACTATTGGACATATAAAACAGCTTTAGTCTGTCTTAATTAGTGGTCGTGTGTATTGCCTATTTAATTTTTTTTGTTTATATCTTAATTGCTACTGTTTCTTTTTAATTCTGATTTTGTCTCCTATTAAACATTTTGTGACTTAAAGTTAATTATTAACAGGTCACCGACATTTAATTATTTGTTAAATACCTACATAATACCAAATATTTGTTTTTAGCATGTTTATAAACGAAAGCAAACTTTGCTTTTTGAACGATGTTACTAGTTTTATTAAATTAATTATAAATACATACATATGTATGTACTAGTATAAAATCATATACAGTGTATCGCAAAAGAAAATTTTTTTAAAATGCCCGGAATTTCAAATGATGTTCTTTTAAATGAACAAAGACATCAAAACGCAGTTGAAAAGCTACGAAGAAGCCTTGATTTTACATTCAGGTATGCGATGGAAATCGATCGGTTTTCAAATAAAATCGAAAATTAAAAACGAACGTTTCAAGTGAAAATAACAACTTTTGTTAAAAAATGAAAGTCGTTTTTAAAAGAAAAAAATTTATCAAGGTCTTTTTTAATCAGGGATGTCATAGAAACCAATATTGTCAGAATTGGTTTTATAACCGACAAGAAAAAATGCTTTGGTGTCATAGGGCACTTCTACACGTTTAATAAATATCATGATATTTCTGGTATCATGACACCAAAGCATTTTTTCTTGTCGGTTTTAAAACCAATTCTGACAATATTGGTTTCTATGACACCCCTGAATAATAAATAAATCGAATCACAACGACAAAGATTGAGGGATGCTTCAGACCCATTGAATATGCAGCAAACTAGGTTCAAAGAATGTTTTCGTTTGGATTCTCTAAATATTGAAAAGGTGCACCAAGCTTATTTAACTCCTGAGCGAAAGTTTGCCAAAGCCTTTCTACTTCAACTCTCACCTTTGAAATTTTGTTTTGCCAGTTGGTGGGTGTTTTTTCATAAAAGTAAACGTTTTTTATCACATTCTTTTTAGATTACATTTTGATAGAAACAAATGGAACATGAAATCGAATTCGTTTTTAAAAATAAATCGAATTAAAAACAAAACGAACGATATTTATCGATTTCTATCACATACCTGAGTATTTTTCGAAACAAGAGTTTTGCGCTTTGCGATGCAGTCATGAAGAGAGACTTCCCATGCGATGACTGTACTTCAACCTGTATTTGCCTGGAAGTTTTAAATGGATCAGCTTCAGAGATTCTTTTTATAATTTTATCTTCTCTTTTATTTGGTTTTCGCTGTTTGGGAGCTCTTGCAACATTTGTATTCGATGGCGTTGTATATGTACTTTTCCCCTGGAGCAACCAAGTAAATAAGAAATTTGTAATACGGTTTCACCAGAGGTTTTTATGTTATTAATGAGTTTTTCTAATTTTGCATTAAAACACTTTTTTTTAATATTTACCGACAATATTTTTGCGGATCAATTTAAAAGTAGGGTACAATAAAACTAATATTAAAACAAAGATGAAAATGTTTTAATTATGTGTCCACCCCGCAAAATTTATTACCGAAAAATAATACATTTTTTGTACAAAGGAAATTGATGAGAGAGAGAAATAATTGAGGAATTAAGAGACTAAAGCTAGATTTACACGATTGAAATTTTCTTTAAAATTGCTCTTCAAAATGCTTCAAACTCGTGTAAACAGCAAAAATTCTTCAAAATTTATTTATTTAATAGTTATTAATATAGGGTGTTTTTTTACAGGTTTGTTTTTCGAAAAGAGATAAAACTGGCATTTTGTTGTCAAATCTGGCAACTCTAATGCCATTTATGTTCAGTTTGGTTTGCCATTTCATCATGAACAGGTTGACAAAAGAACAACGCTTGCAAATCGTGCAAATTTATATCGAAAATAACGTTTCAGTTCGCGAAGTTTACCGCAAGCTCCGTCCATTTTATGGTCGACATAATCGTCCATCAGAGCAATTAATTCGGTTAACCATGGATCGTTTTCGCACTACGTTTACATCTATGTGATGTATACATGCAACACAGCGCACGCCACAATCGATTTATTGAAGGAAACATTCGATGAGCGCATAATTTCGCGGAATGGACCTGTCAATTGGCCACCAAGATCGTGTGATTTGGCACCATTGGATTATTTTCTTTGGGGATATGTGAAGTCGCTCGTCTACGCCAACAAACCAGAAACGTTAGGGGAATTGGAAGCCAACATTCGTGGCGTTATTGCCGACATACGGCCCCATATGCTCGAAAAAGTGGTTGAAAATTGGACCTGTAGAATTGGCTTTATTCGAGGCAGCCGCGGCGGCCACATGCCTGAAATCATATTTAAACATTAATGGCATAAAATTATCCTTCCAGTAAAGCCAAATTGATGGTCATTAAGACGATTTTCTTGTGTTTTATTTCAATTCGAAGTTCTATACCTCTCAAAAAAACACCCTATAGTTACAAAATAAATAAATTTTGAAGAAATTTTGCTGTTTACACGAGTTTGAAGCATTTTGAAGAAAATTTCAATCGTGTAAATCTAGCTTAAGACATGAAACAGAAAATTATTGTGGAAAAGTACCGTTTAAATTGCAAAAAAAAAAATTAAAAATTTTAAATTGGATGAGATTTGAATTATGTTTTAATTATATGGCCACTACTGTATATTCCCTTATACATGGTGAATGGTATTTTAAAGAATACTGGCTCGATTTGCTGCGGTATTTGAAACTAAGCGGAAAGAAATATCGAACGATATGTAAAAGGTAATTCCTGCGGCATGCCGCAACACTGTCTGTGTAGAGATGATACCACAAAGAAGAAAAATACCGCAGCAACGGAATGAAAAATTTCAAATTATGCTTCCGCACAAAAAATTTCTTTCTGCAATCGCGGAACGGAATGAATGAATTAATGAATTTAAACAATTCCAATTCAATATAAACCTTTTTATGAAACCTACTGTAGCACGCATTCTGTTTACTAATTAAATTAAAAATGCCTTGCTTTTGTTTCTAAATTGAACTGATTATAGATGATTCATCTATTCTACCTGTTTTTAATTAATCATTAAATTGTGTTTTCAAGCAATTTAAATATTAAAAGCATTTCTTTTTAATTGCATATGTAAAGTAAACTGGATATATTTATATTGTATATATAATTTTTTTATACGTATGTATATAAGTGGAATAACAATTTAATGTTGTTTGGCAAAAAACTCTTCATAGGGTAATTTTGAAAAGACATCATTGGGAATTTTCTGCAAAACTGGTGACAGGCCATTTACAAGAAAAGTGCGAATTCGGTTGGAAATTTCCAGCCAATTCTCATTAGCGAAAACATTGACATTGTTGGTAAGAACCTTTGGGAAAATTAATAAAATCATCACCTGAATACAAACATTTTAATACCATGCCTTAAGGTACGGTCACACTTGGCAAATATTTGCCGAAAACACCACTGAATACAAGTTTTTTGAACTTGTTTGTTTAATAAAAAAACTTCGTTCTTTTAGGGCAAGGCACAACAAATTTCTAAACTTTTTTTATTTGATGATGTTTGTTCTTGCAGAACTCTTGTAAGAGTAAACAACGTCAAACAAATTTGTGCTAAAACATGTGTTTACGCTTTTTTGAGTAAATATTTGCCATGTGTGACCATATGTTTACTATACATATTAAGTTTTTGTTTAATTACCTGCATATTTAGTATTTAGAAATATGTAGTTAATACGTCCCTGAATACAGCTGGAATCTTTAAAATTGCAGGTTATACGATTAGAGGCTGCAAATTTATTTTATTTATTTATTTATTTATTTATTTATTCACAGTAATATAAAAGCCTTCCTAGGCCAATTAACATATATTACAAGAATTATTCCTGAATAAAGATATCTAAAATTAAAAAGAAACAATTTATTTCAATTCATACTCAATACTTCTAGTTAATGGCTCCCCAGCCAAAAAAAAAGAGGAGAAAAAAAAATGACCATAGTTGTAAATTCCCAAAAGTAGTAGCAAACATCATGAAACTAAAATTAGCATAAAACAACTTAAATAGTTTATGAGGATTATAACAATCTAAAGAGTAATTAAATATCGCAAAAGTTTTAGGCGAAATACATTATTCGACTGAGAAAATACACGAAGCTCAAGAGGCAAAGTGTTCCAGCAACGTGCAACTCTAACAATAAACGATCGCTCAAAAACAGAGTTTCTAATCCTAGGAATAATAATTTGCGGGTTCCTACTTGAACGCGAAAAGTTAAACTCAGATCGAAGTCGAGTTGGTCGTACTGTTTTAATAATCTTGTAGAACATAAACAAAATACGGTTAGAAACATAGTTCATGAATGAACAACCCAAAAAGCTCTTGACATACTCCGAGATATGCATACGACGAGGAACATTATATACATAACGAACAATCATATTAGTGATACGATTAAGTTTAGCTAAATTATAAGATAGAGTACCAGATATAACTTTCAGTCCATACATTACATGAGTCATTAAAACTGCATGTGCAATAGCATACTTAATACGACAAGGCAGATAAACACCAACTGAATGAAGCCTTCGTATTATACCAATAACTTTGTAGCTCAATTGATCAATATGATAATCAAAACATAAGCGCCTGTCCATATAAATTCCTAAACACTTTATTCTGTCAGAAAAACCAATACTCGTATTGCCAACAACAATTCTCAAAGGAAAATCAATAGTGCTAAATAAAATTGCTTTAGTTTTAGAATTGTTGACAGCCAAATAGTTATCAGCAGACCATTGTAGGAATCGATCAATAGAATAATCAATATTGCATTGGAGCACATCACCATTATCAGAACCACAACGAAATAAAAGCATGATGTCATTAGCAAACAAAAATTATTTGCAAACAGACGTATCCACAACATTAGGAAGATCATTAATGTATAGTATAAAAAGAAGAGGACCTAATACAGAACCTTGCGGAACACCAGACGAAAGAGAAAGAATGCTAGAATAAGTACCATTAATATCGACAAATTGAGACCTATCACATAAGTAGGAGAAAATAAGCTTACAAGCCGATTTAGAAAAGCAAAATAATTCTTTCAACTTCCTAATCAAGGCACAAAAATTTACAGAATTAAAAGCCTTAGCCAAATCTAAAGACACCATTGCCGCAAAATCGCCGCTATTCAATGAATTACGAACATCATCTGTTAAGTTAAGAAGTAAGAGATTTTATTTTAATAAAACAAAACCTTTTTAGTTTTTTAAATTTAACTTAACTTACGAAAATTCCCTTTAACATTGTCAAACAATACAACCAGTATAGTCAGTATTTTAAAAAATTCTTTAATCTTTAACATCATATAGTCCACGATAATTAGCCGTTTGTTTTTGTACTCGAAAAGAAAACTGATTTCTGGTTTAGTTGTTTTTCCCTTTTTATATTAGAAAATCCGTTTAAATTCAGAATATGATTTTTGATTTACAATGCTGATATGTTTATAAATACAGAATTGAATTATTAATGGTTTATAAATTACACATGTTTATTACATCAGGGGGTATTTGAATTATATATGGGCATTCGTACTGCATTGGTCTGGTGTAAAAGTTATTTAAATGGTTGGCTATTGTCACTTCTCAGCTATAATTATACTTTAAATACAATTAAAATATTATTATCACTTTAAAATGTCGTTAACGTCAATCCGAAATTAATTCTCGTTACCGAAATTATAATCAATGGTCGTCATTCATGGTCATCAAGTTACCGAAAATTTTTAATATCAAAATTTTATATATTTTCGTCAACCACACGTTTAAATCAGAAAAAAATATTCGAAATGGTGGCAAATTCAAAACTTTTTCCTCCCTTTATGCTCTAATTTGAATGGTAATTTTTACACAGAAAATCAAAAAGTATGTCTGGGAGCTTTTGTAAGTTAAACTTTAGTTTTAAAAAAATGTATATGCAAACCATTCTGTCCGGTGTTTTATAAAATATCTTTTATATTTTTTTTTGAATTTGAGAACATATGTATATTATGCATTTAATTCAATTAAATCTTAGTCATAAATACTGGTACACAACTGATCGCACTCATTACGAATACAACACTGATCGCACCCATTTCATATTCAGCCCAATCATGAATAAAAATTCCGCGGGAGTTTTTTCCCTTTTCCTACTTTTTCTATTCAAATTCAATGTTAAAAAAATAAAAAGGGAAAAAACTCCCGCGGAATTTTTATTCATGATTGGGCTGATTGATTGCGATTTGATATTTGACATTTATTCTTCATTGCGACGTAAAAAGTTTTTGACTTTAATTGTTTACAATCATGGAATGAGGCGACATCGAAAATCGTATTATTATACTTGGCCTACTAAAATGCGAAAGCGAAAAACAGAAAATCTGGTCGCGGGAAATGCAAATTTCGCAACAATTTTTATGGGTGTATACTTTAAAAATGTTTTGATAGCGTTAAAAAATACGTTTACTCACCGAAGCTTATGGTAAATGTATTCCAATGGTTTCTCGTATGTATATGTATAAAAGTTTGAATGATTTTTTGATTTTTCTTTCTTTTTGGTTGAAAACATTTTTATTACATTTTTTAAAAACTATAATCTGCCTATACAAACAAATACCCTACAGTAAGATATCGTTTCGAGGTTATTATCTGCTAGGCCCCCATGTAAAGGCTCTTCTTTACAAATCAAGTTTTCATTTAAATGCAATAAATGCCATAAAAATTGTAATAAAAATTGTAATAATTTTATTAAAGTTGTGTGGTGATAAATAAAATAAAACAAACAAAAATATACATTATTAAGTAGCAACAATAACATTAACATTAAGTTGTAAAATCTGGCAAAATTGTTGCAGAAAAGAGTTTACAGTAATTATTGTATTGTATTATATTATTTTGTATTCAAAGTGCGATCTTAAACTACACCATTTCCCACATAATGTATTTCAGAAGTTTCTAATTATATTTGAGAATATTCCAATTATATATCAGAAACTACTATTAGAAAATTTTTAAATTCAATTGCAAATTTCCTGAAATACAATTAGAAACTGCTGTTTTCTGTTTTTTTGATAATATAAATTTGCAACATCTTTAAAAATGTAAACAAAAAATCACTGTTTCAATATGTATTTGCTGATTTAAATGTATTTATTACATATTTAAATTTTATACCTTATTAAAGTATTTTAAAATATTAATTGCTTTTATTCGGTGAAATATTTGTCATAAGGATATTTAGTGAAAATCCCACCAATGACTTCCTTGAAAATTTCACCATATGCTTTGCTCAGAGAAGCACGCACTTCACTGTAAATTTCTTTCCAATTCTCATTTAAAAACAAATTCATATTATCCCCTAATGCCTTGTCGCCATTAAACAAATTGTCCACTTTATAAATCATGCGCTTGGGTTCAGCATCCACATTCAGCTGCTCGATATTCATAAACGTGGCACCATCTTTTTCCAGCGGTGTACCCACAAAGTTTATTATCAGATCGACATCAACTGTTAAGGTAAATGTAGGGAAATAATATTATTTGCTAGAATTTAATTATGTGTTATTCGAAAAGCTTACCCATAGTTATATTCGATTTGCCACTGCCTGTTATGGGCAGTATTAGAATTTTCCCTTTAATATCATAGTCACCAATTACACTTAAATAGTCAGTATGTATAATAAGACTATGTTTTTTGGTTAGATCCTTGCCAAAACCTCTGTTGCACAATATTTATTTAGTAAAGTTTATGATTTTTAAATATTTTTATTTTAATTTTACTTGATTTTTACTGCTGTGGCTGTATCCAGTCCATACATATTGTTATTTTTTAATAGCAAATCCATCCTAACTGCACTTTGTTCCCCTTGTTGCACGTGCACCTCATCGATTTTCAATGGATTAAGTTGTGGCAAATTCATGAAGGCATCGCCTAAAAATTATTAAAAGTAGAAGTAATAAAATTTAATTGAACTAATTTTATTAAAACTAAACTTGGTTTTAATAAAGGCGATATTCTTTTGGTAGCGCATGCTTGATGCAATTTAATATCGATTAATTTATTTCTTATAAAATGTAAATTGTGACAAACAATTTGTAAATTAGATCCTTATAAACTCCGTTTGAAATTTTCATAATTTTAATATCCGAGCGTTTGAAATGCTGTGTTGGAAAAAATAATGAGAACGTTACTACTGAATTCATTTTTGTTAATCATCCCTATCGTGAATAAAAATTCCACATGAAATTTGTTCCCTTTTCACATATTTCCTATTAAAATTCAATGTTAAAAAAATAAAAGGGAACACATTTATGTGGAATTTTTATTCACGATAGGGGTGAATATTTCAATAATAAAAAAATTATACTGTGTGATTCAAAATAACATCATCACCACATGATATTGTAAAAATATACATTAATAAGCTATAAAATTTAAATATATTGTTACGAAATTATATTTTAATTTAACGGTCGGTATCAACATACAGCATGTTTATCAACATACATCATCTTTATCAACAGATGGCGTGCTTATCGACAAACAACTTGTTTAGCATTTGTAGAAGTTTTGATTTATAAACATTATTGTTATAAACTGTTATAAACATAGCTGACCAGTATGGCAACATTGAGTTTTAACGACTTTGGCTGAATATGCTAGACACGAACATTCTAGTATCTTAGTTTCGAAGCTTCATCGTTGGTCTTTAAAATACCTATCATTTGATATATACATACATATATCGTCTAATAAATAAATATTGTTTTCAAGATATAACCAAAGTTTGTAATATAAACTTGGAGCCCCGCCCAATCGAAAAGTAGGCACATTTTTTTTTATTTTAATTATAATTTAAAACTCTATTAGTGATAAACTTTTGGAAATGATTTGAAAAATATCAATTAAACCGACTTAAGTTCAGTTCTTCCACCAGCTTTTCAAATTGATTTGTGTTTGTAATTTTATTTTTTTTTTCCATATTTTTCAATTATAAATTTTTTCTGTTTTATTTTTACTATTTAAATTTGTTGTTTTTTTTTAAATTCTTCTTTGTACACAAAAGAATACAACACGATACTAAAAAGACAAAATTAAAGGCAACATCGATGTCAATTCAAGTTACAAAATACCAAACAATGTCGACAGTCATCGATAAATGGCAATATTGATAACGAGAATACGGACTTACACAAACGATGTCGTCTTGTGTCGACGACGCCAATCAGAGTAAGGGTAAATAGTTGCACAAATGTGGTTGGTAATTTCTATATAAATATTTCGTACAACACCTACAACGTTTTTGCATGTTTTTCGAATGTTGTATCAAAGTTTAAGTGCTGCCAAAAGTTAAATTTATTTTAGTTTAAAAAAAAATAACCAAACGGTAACACTCAAATCATAAACTGATGGACAATTTTAAAACCAGAAAATAAAATTAATAAACAAAAAATTATAGTACACTAGAGCCCCGATTTGCGTCTATCCTTCTTGCGTCGTTTCGATTTGCGTCGCCTTTCTAAATGTGGTTTATTCTCGTCGTCGGCTCTGAAATTTTGTATCAATCTGATTTGTGTCGTTTTGCTTCCGATTTGCAAACATAATTACATAAAAAGTCAGTACATTTGCATAAAAAAAGTGATTCGATTTGCATCGTTTCGGTTTGCGTCGCATTTTCCCGGTCCCCATTAACGAAGCAAATAGTATAATGGATATTGTTGAAAGTTTTACCGTGTGTTTTAATTTTTGAAAATATTCATACATATTTGTATTTATTTCAGTTACCTCCTTACCAGGAGGGTTTTACTTGGCCACGATATATATCATAACGCCATCACCAATATCCGGCTTACGCCTAAAGGAGTCTCGTCAAGGAAGATCCACCGACCTATACCTGCGTATGGGAAACCGGACTTCCCGAACTCCACTCCTGAGTTTTAATGGTCTCCACCAATATCAAAAATGAGTTTTTTTTGGTACTTCACCACGAAAAACTTATAGGTTATGAAGCCTTTTTTTAAAAAATATAGCATGTGGTCAATGCGAGTGGATCGCAAGACTCTCTAAGGCAGCGAAACAAGGACGGCCTGATTACCGTTAAGAGATAATGGCAATGACGCGCGCGTTCTTTCTCCACCCAGAGCTGAATTACGACTCAATATTCATATTTTATGTTTTATACATTTGTTTTTAAAATATTTTTCTTTTGTCATTTTCAAGGTTTGACAACATACACATACAGCTTTGCTTATAATTATGTTCACAATCAGATAGTTGTATCATAGAATTTACAACATACAACACACTTGTGAATTAAACAATAGAATCATTACTAAGTATTGAAACTCAGTAAAATGTTCACAGCTAATAAATGATAAAAAAAAACTCTAACAAGTTTTATTTAAATAAGAAAACTAAATTAGACATCCACTTTAGATTTTTATATTTATAGCGATCATTTCTTCACTTTATATATTTAATATTTGCACTTGTTTATAAGTCTCCGGACATTTGTTAATAGGTATTTCAATATTTTATTCAATATTATTTGAAAATTTCTTTAGTTAAATTACACACCTTGTGATTTTTCCTTAAACAAATAATTAATTGTTGTTTTAATGCATTCCGTATCTCCATATTTGCAGGGTTTAGGTTCGTCAGCTTAAGGACATAATATAGAATAGACAAAATAAAAATAACAATAAGTATATTAACACTTTATACACAAGTCCTTAGCTCAACTTACGAAATTCAGCATTAACACTCAAGTACACTGAAATTACTGCAACCGTAACTATTTTCAAAATCATTTTGATTTTAAGAACAATTCTAAGCGCTTCCGTTATAATAAACTAAACTGAATTCTAAAAATTTTCTACTTTTATATATACATACCCATAATACACAAAGTATTTAGTGTCAATAATTGACATATTAATTAATATTAATATAATTTAAAATTTAATATCAATTAATATAATTGATATTAAAATTTAAATTATATTAATATTAATCAAATGTACATATATAGTATATGTATAATTGTTCCAATAATTTAAAACAATTAAGTGTTGGTAGGAAATTTCAAAATGTTCAGAATCAACTGAGACTGCCAATAATAAAAATTAGTTAAGAAAAATACTACATAAATTTTAACTTGGCTTATAACTATATGTACAGTGGAATCGCAATAGAATGAACTAATTCGTTCAAGGCCTGTTCACTCTATTAAGAAAGTTCACTCTAAAGAGTCTATAAAAAAACACTTTTTATACAAAAAAATCCATATTTATTAATTATTATTAAATAATATATGCAATTTTTTAGCTTTTTCTCTCAACATTTCTCCACTTACTGGCAGATTTTTTGGCTCGTTGTCTTAAAAACCAATTGACAAGAGCTTTTTCAACACGTGGGTATTCTGCTTTTTTGAACGACTTTCTTTTTAGCGCACTTTTACTTAAGCATACAACACTTTCAATTTTAGATTTTTTTTGATCCCACTTATTGTGGATTTTGCTACTCCATATTTCTTTGCAAGAACTGTAGCTCCCACGCCTTTCGATAGTTCTTTAATTATTTCTTGTTTTATTCCAATAGAAAGAAATTTTTTACATTTATTAGAACTCATTTTGTAACTTTTTGTCCGCACATAACACAACTAGGAATTAATAATCACTAAAGCAATCTTTCAAAAAATCGTTAGAAAAAAGACAAGAACACAAAAATGTTTGCAAATTCAACAGAAATCTAACGGTTTCATAAAAGAGTATGTAAAAAATGATAACTTCTGTGTCTTTGGTAATTTTGTATAAGAAAAACAAAAGTTCACTCTATTGAGTTGGGTATTGTTCACTCTATAGAGTAACTAATGAAAAAAATCGGGAGTTCGTAATATCGAGTAGTTCATATTACCAAGTGTTCACTCTATTGCGATTACACTGTATACTTTAGACAAGCATTTATTTAATGACACTATTATTATTATTTATTTATTAAGCACATAATTAAAAATTACAAGCTAATGTTACTTAAGGGTAATGGCGACGTAGGCCTTCAGCTCATTAATGACACTAATATTGTCATAATTAGAAATAATTAAAGTCCTGCGGTGAATTTGAATTAAATACAGTTTGACTATTATTTATATAAAAATAAATTAAAACTACACTCCGGTTCACTTGTTTAAAGGCACTAAAAATTCCATATTCAGCAGCCTGTATCCTCTGCAATTTTTAACCAATTGCAGAATTTTAAAATATAAATGAATCTAGACATCTTGAGATATAAAAAAAAATCATGACAGTAGTGGTTTCTTAACTAACAACTTTTTTTAACAATTTATAAAAAAAGTCAAAAAATTTGCTATTTTTTTGGTTTAGGCACTTTATTATTTGTTTATTATTTTTAAAGTAATTCCGTTCTGAAGTGGAATTAATTCCGTATCTTGCTTCTATAGAAAAAGTAAAACGAACAATTTTTTCGGAATGAAACCTAGAAATGTTTAAAATTACAATTCCACATAGCAAATTAAAAGTAGTTTCATTCCGAAAAAAAATTCCTTGTACTTTTTCTATAGAAGCAAAATACGGAATTAATTCCACTTCCGAACGGAATTAAATTCTGTGACATGGCTGTTAAATGATCGTACCGAATGTTATGACGATCGATCCATATGTGACCATAGTCCACTTTTAAAAAGCACCTATATCTCTTATAAACATCATTATGAAGTTGAAATTTGTCACAAATAATCAAAATATATGTATGTATACATCATCGTAATTACGAACAGTGAAGTGCGTATGTATGTATGTAAAGTGTAATAAAGTTAAATGCCCCTATTGCCGTTCTCAACTCAACTAAGTTTGGTCGTCTGTCAGTCAACCCAACTTTAACTCTACATTAACTCTACTACATATAAGTTGTGAATGGCAATACCGATTTATGAAAGACGACCAAATTATTAAAAAAGTTGTGAACCGTAATAGGGGCAAAAAGTTTAATAAGCATAAAGTGTTGTGTGTAATTAAATGTTCTGATATTGTTGAATGTGTAATAAATAAAGTATGTGTAATATTAAAATAAAGTAAAAAGAAGTATATAAAGTGTAATTAAAAAATTAAGTATAATAATAAAATTAAATATAATAATATATATAATAACAAGTATAAAAAGATTTTAGTATAAAGTGTATAAAAAGATTTTAGTATAAAGTGTATAATAAAAGATATATAAAAATATAAAGTTAATAAAACAAAAATAATAAATAAAGGTTAAAAGTTGTAAAGTAATTTCATAAGTATAAAGTGTAAAAACAGTTTTTTTTTATTCACCCCTATCGTGAATAAAAATTCCACGTGAAATTTGTTCCCTTTTCACATTTTTCCTATTAAACTTCAATGTTAAAAAAATGGAATTTTTATTCACGATAGGGGTGTTTATCTCGCAGCCATTTCTGTACCGATTGTCCCGATTTTAAATAACAAATGAAATTATAAAAATTAATCACCGATTTTTACATTTTAGGCTTTAGGGCCTCTATTAACCGAGAAAAATGACTTTTAGGTTTAGGACAATGAATATTTTATATTATTTAAAGAAGGAAGATAGTATAGTCTGTCAAGCCTGCCTTATAATACCCTACACCCAGTATACATACATATGTGTAAAAACAATTTTTCATAACTAACTAAATATATATTTTTTTTTATAATTAACAAACAAATTCCACCAAAAATGAGTTGTAAATGAAGCTAAATCACATCTACAAATTTTGTGAAGATCGGTCCATAATTAGTCGTAGCTCCCACATAAGTCCCACTTTCGAAAATCACTTTAAAGAGCATAACTCTCTCAAAAATGTTGGTATCCAAATAATATTGAACGCAAATATATTTCATATGCATACAAATAATACGGTACAATTTTATTATGATCGGTCTATAATTAGTCGTAGCTCCCATAAATGGCCCACTTCCGAAAATCATAAATTTCTTAAGAATGTTGGTAATCAAATAAAATTCGACACAAATAATATACAGAAATGATGTGATCTAATTTTATAATGGTTGATCCGTAATTAGTTGAAACTCCCATATTAGAACCTCCCCGTAATCAACCTTAACCTTCATAAAACTTTTTAAAGTATTTATATCGAGATAAAGTTTAACATACACAATATTTATATTCACAGAAATCATGACACTAAATTTTTGGATGATCGGTCCATAATAGGTTATATCTCACATATAGCGCACATTTCTGAAAAACTGTTTTATACTTATACTGGGCGTAGGGTATTATATGGTCGGGCTTGACCGACTATACTTTCTTACTTGTTTTAATTTCTCCTTAAAAAGTACAATAGAATTAGTTATTTCCCCAACTAATTCTATTAAATAATAATAAAAGTTGGTAACCCCCAGTTACCCTTTTATTAACACCACTTTATTGAAAACTAGCTAACCCCCAGCTAATTAAATTCCCTACAACTTTATTTAATAATAATAAAATTACCTTATTCAAAAAACTTTTCTTACTACTCTCGCATTTCAATAAAACTTATTAACTAATCTATTAATTTCTCGCACTAAATACAGCATTATAAATACATAGCTACTAATAAATAATTAACTATTTGCAATCTGTCAGATTATATCAATAATAAACTAATATCAATTTCACTAAGCGATTAATAGATCAACAATATTCTTTATGAGTTTTTTTATTTTGTTTATAATTAATGTTTACTACAGGTTTTATGATGTGAAAAAGAATAACAACTAAGAAAATATAGACGGCAAGACCGACCCATAATACTCGTACACACTATATCAGTTACGAATATACATATGTATGTATGTGTTTACAGAAATTTTAGTTGGGTTGCACATAATACAAATATAGGCACCATCAAAAATTACCCCAGGAAAAATGGCAAAAAAAAAAAAAATAAAAAAATACCCAAAAATTTCATGTTTTGCAATCAGTGTAATTTGTTGCCATTATTTTTCATTTTTTTGGTCCATTTTTCCTGTATGGCCTTCAAAGTTCTAGTCCACGAAGGGATTCTTAGCCTAAACAGAGTTGTCTACCGCTGTCGCTACCCCTAAAATGCTCTTTATGTTATACTACCGTGACCCCAAACGTATTTGATGAAATAAAATACCGTAGGTTTAGAATCATTTTAAAGTTTGAAATTAAGTTTTTTGAAGACATATCAGTTTTTAATAAAGGAATTTTTGATTTAATTTTACCGAAATATTAATAAATACCGTTACCGAATGCACAAAAACATTTAAAATAGGTAGCCAACATAAGACAAAACTTGTCTACAGAAACATATACTACATATAAAACTATAGTCCATCGGGGCACCCAATTGATTCAGAATCGATTGGAATACTTAAATATACAGTGGCTCACAGCTTATTTTATGCAGGCCATTTTATTTGTTTTCAAAGCTCCATAACATTATTATTCTCATTAAAAGAAAAAATGTTATAGTCTAAAGGTACGATCACACTTGGCAAAGATTTACTCCAAAAAGCGTAACCACTTGTTTTAGCACAAACTTGTTTGTCTTTTTTTACTCTTACAGGAGTTTTGCCAGATAAAACAGTATCAAATAAAATAAAACTAAATGTTTGTTGTGCTTTGGCCTAAATAAGAAATGTTTTTTATTTTTTTTTAATAAACGAGTTGAAATATATGTTATTTAGTGGTTACGTCTTTTTCGGAAAATATTGGCCCAATGTGACCGTACCTTAACCAACAAAAACATTTATTGCAAAAATTTACATCTTAATATGTATATTAAAACTACAAAAACAAATAATGCTCGTTTTTCACGCCACAGCTTATTTTATGCAGTAAATTTCTACTGTACCGACAGCTCAATGCAGTGTTGTTGGCTTTTCGTTTTTCTATTTTTTTATATCTGTCAATATTTTTTTTGTAGAACTGTGAGTCCGATTTTGTAACGTCAAGTGTGACTTTATCCATGAAAATCGGGTCCATAACAAAGGTAGAAAGTCACCAAATAAAATATTCAATGAGCATGATGAAGGAAACATTTCTAAACAAATAATCAGTGTTGCCATTTTAGAAATAAAGAAAAGCGTCAAGTGTATAGTAAAAACGGGTAAAAAGGGCAAAAAATTACAAAAGAAAAAAAAAAACGGGTAAAAAGCGCAAAACAAAACTTAACAAAAATTTTGGTATCATGTTGTTTTGCTTTGCAAATAACTCCTAAAAAAAAGATTAAAATTGGCAATAAAACAAAGTTAAAAAACAAGAAACTTAGAATATCAAAAAGCATGTTAAAATTTTTAAATAAACAATTAATTTTATTATCAATCCAGTTACCAGGAGGAAACAAAAAATTAAAATAAAAAAACAATTCATAAAAAACAAAATATAAAGTTTTATAGAAAAACAATTTAATTTTCAAATACATCTGTTTTATAATCATCATCATCGGGCCACAAAACAGATTTAATGAAATATTCAGACCTTTTATAAGTTTGATTTGAATTAATTTTTAAGTAAATACTTGAAGGTAAATTGTAATTGCAACAACAAACTTTTGGCTGAGTTTAAAGAAAGTCGGTTTCTTATCTTTTGTTTATAAAAATTCATTAAACTAAACGTTCTTTCGACTTTGGCATTTGAGTAAGGAAAAGAAAGTATACGAATAACAAAGTCAGCTAGTTCATGAAAATTGTAGACTTCAATCCAAAATTCATCAGTTCTTTCCATATTTTTCCATTTTTGCAACGTTAGATTCTTTAGTCCCCTTTTCCACAGGCAAATTTTTATTTGGCAAATTTTTTGTTTTCTCTTTTAAAATTTTCGCTTGCTTTTCCACTAGCAAATTTTTCTTTGCCAAATTTGCGAATCAAAATACAAAAGAAAGAAAGAAACGTCAAAAGTGTTTACATTTTAAAGAATTTTTCGAAGAAGTGTATATATTTTATTATATAAATTGCAAAAATTAAAAATTAAATTTCACTTGCACAAATTAAAGCAAAAGGTTTGTAAACAAAAGCCGGCTGTGTGTCAGTAAAACGAATAGGTTAAAAAGGAAATGTCAACAAAATTGTTTTCAACGAACAGAGCAAAGCAGAATTTGCGTGTACCGCAACTTCTGAACAGGCAAAGTTTTGTTTCTCTTCCTCGCACCCCTCTCGCCTACAAACTCAGAATTTGCCAAATAAAAATTTGCCTGTGGAAAAGGGGACTTAGGGAAATTTCTATTTTATTTATTAGAGACGAACCTTCAATGAAGTTTTGTATGAAATCAATAATATCCGCTTCGCTATTTTTAAAAACATTGTCAACACTAAATAACGATATTTTTGAAGCAATATAAAATTTGAAGTTCGAGTATGTGATATTTTGTAAATTTTATTAATATGTTCAATTATTTTATAATCTCAAAGTTTGTGGACTTCTTCCAAAACTGCACCAAAAAAATAGAAAAAGCGTCAATCAATACCATTTTTTAAAAAAGGGTATTTGAAAAAAATAAAAGGGTAACGAGACCAAAAAAGCGTTATAAAATACCCGAAAAGCGTCAAAATGCAACACTGCAAATAATGACAAATCCAATGTTACCAACTTCACAACTCTTTGATAGTGTAGAGTATAACAGTTAATTAATAAATAATAGATGTTTATTTAATTATGAAATTAAAATTTTTATTTTAATTGTTCTGTCAGTTTTTGTACGTTTTCGATTGGGTGATTTTCCATAAATAAAATTTATGACTAATACCAGTGTATGTATGTTACAAAAGTTTAATAAAATATTTGAATTCAAATTAAAAGTAGTTAACATATTTTGGCATTGTGTAAATGATAACCACGGATTAACTCCTATACAAAATTATATAATTTACAGAATATCAATTTGCATATTATTCGCTTGCAATAATTTCCGTTTTGAAAACATGATTTACAGACCAGAGGCGTACATACATATGTGAGGATGTTTTCATTATGAATCAAAGAATTACAATCAGGGGCCAAATTACCGCATTCGTGATCGAATGAGCTATCGTATCGAATTATGATTTCGATATCGAAATTACTATAAAATCTACTAAATTTCTAGCTCGATATCGTATGCCATAATCTCAAATAAGAAAATTACGATCAATTTTACTCGATATCGTATGCGGTAATTTGGCCCCAGGCATGTGATGGAAATCGATATCGAAAACGAATGAGTTTTAGAAGTCAATTCGTAATATTTCTGTATTGAAAAACTTTTATCACATAAAATATAAAGATATTGGACTACTAAAGAGAATTTTAAAACAAAAATTTTAAAAATTAGATTATAAATGCATTAAAATGTATTTCCAAAACTGTTTCGTTTTCGATATCGATTTCCATCACATGCCTGAATAATCTAAAGTTTTAACTCCAGTATTGATGATTAAATATATTGAAGTGAATGCAATTGGAACAAGCTTTTCTTCTCTATTGATGATTACAAATCTCGAATTTAATTTAATCGGAATAAGTTCATCTTCTCTACTAATTAATTAAAATCTTGAACTCAAATACGTTGGTGTAAACACTTCTTCTCTGAATTCAATTTAATTGTAGCAAGTTCGCCTTCTTTATTGATGACATTTTGAATTGTAAAATAAATATTCACCTGGGTTCTATATTTTTAAAATGAAGTGGAAGCGAAATTTTCACTAAATTTGTGTTCTCAATTTTGTGAAAATGATTTGAAAAATATCTTTTCTAGTTTGGTTCATAGTAATTGAAAACGAATTCAGTTTCACTTCGTATTGGAATATAGAACATAGGCGATTATATCGATTCATATTGTGATTTCATATTCATTTAATTAGAGACAGTGTCTATTGAACATTAGGCCTAACTCGAGGGTCTGCTAGGAATAGGATTGATAACATGTTTAAGATAAATTCTCGCAAGTTTAAGGTTAATTCTGAAGTATTTTCTAATTCAGGGGTGTCATGGAAACCAATATTGTCGGAATTGGTTTTAAAACCGACAAGAAAAAATGCTTTGGTGTCATAGGGCAGTGCTACACGTTCAATAAATATCGATTTATTTCTAGGATAGCATGATTTCAATACATACCTGCATGCCCAATTATTCATACAGACCAAATAGCGTAATAATTCCTCTTGGATGTTCAGAAGTCCAATGCGCCAATATACAGTGGGGTTACTGTGTATTTCGATTCGAAAAGAAAATCATTCATTTGTATACTTTTTATATTGTATTTCGAAAGCTTTTGCTTTCGAATCGAAATACACTGTAACCCCTCAGAATCACCATTTTCATATGGAATTTTCGAGCGCAATGCAATTCATTGTAAGTATTCTGAAAACTTCTATTACTGATAGATCAACGAGTAAACTGTCAAAACTTATATGTTCAAAACAAAGAAAACTATTATTTTTTTCTATTCCAACAGCCTTTAAAACTTTGTTTTCTTCCTAACTAATCCAGGTTTTTTAACTAAATATGTTTAAGGGCCAAATTACCGCATGCGATATCGAGTAAAATTTATCGTAATTTTCTTATTTGAGATTATGGCATTAGATATCGAGCAAGAAATTTAGTACATTTTATCATAATTTCGATATCGAAATCATTTTTCGATACTATAGCTCATTCGATCACGACTGCTGTAATTTTATAAACTTATAAACTTTCAATATGTATTCAAGAGTGGAGGTTCTTAATGAACTATTTACTTTCCAAAGTGTTCGTACCCAAGAAAATATCAAAGAAAAGTTTTATCTCCACATTTTATGCATTATATCATGGTGAAATTAAATACCAGGTGACCGCATTGCTACAACAATTACAACAAGGCAAGAACAACAGGCATTTTTCTATATGAAAAACTTTCGTCACTGTCAAAAAGTTTTTTTTTTATATAACTTTTTGGCATTTTCAAATTCACCATGAATAATCAGCTGGCGCTACGCTATCGCCTAGTATTTAAATTCACCTTGCATTATATTCTCTAATTGCAATTAAACTAGCTGTAATTTTTTCCATTTAATAAAATCATTTGTACTGCCTATTGATTAATTTGAAAAATGTGTATAATTAATTTATAAATTATATACAATTAAATTTTTTATTAGTTTTTCTTTTAGTTTTATACATCACAGCTTATTCTAATTACATACTCGTATTTGCAAACACTTAATTCTAATAAAATAACAGAAATATAAAAAAACAATTACATATCTCAATAACAACGTCTTAGCGTTTTTGGGAAATACTTATTCAATTAGAAATTTATCATATGGATATTTTGTGAAAACGTGACCTATTACACTTTGGAATATTTTACCAAATGCTGAACCAATCGAACCTCTGATCTCCTTAAAAATGTCAGACCAGTTTTCATTTAAAAACAAGTTCATATTATCACCCAGTGCTTTGTCGCCATTAAACAAGTTATCGATTTTGAAAATCATCTTTTGCGGTTCAGTCTGCAATTGAAATTTATCGATTTTCAAGTAAGTGCCACCATCCTTTTCCATGGGAGTAGCCGAGAATTTCATAATGAGGTCGACATTGACTGGAATTTCAAAAAAATAATATTAATTATTTGTGTTTGGAACAGCTGTATATTTGTTACAACTTACGCATTGTTATGTTGCTTTTGCCGGTGCCAGTTATGGGCAATACTAAAATTCTGCCTTTTATATTGTAGTCCCCTACTAGATCAATTTGTTCAGCTTTTATGGTAATTTCATGTTTTTGCGCCAAGTCCTTGCCGAAACCTCTATTTGAATTAATTATTTAATAATAAATAGTTTTAATTATTTGTATGTTTTAATAGGTTTAAGTATTCCTACTTACTTGACTTTTGTTACTTTGGCATTGGAAAGCCCGTTTATGTTACTGTTTGTAAATGTCAAATCTATATTAACTGGACTTTCAGCACCTTGTTTTAAAGAGATCTTTTTCACTTCCAATGGATCAATTTTCACCAAGTTTATCGATTGATCACCTTGATTTTTTTCACGTAGAAAATATTCAATTGTTTTAGTTAAACACTCGCTGTCACCATATTTACAGGGTTTGGGATCTTCGGCTGTAAGAAAATTATAATTTATATACATAAATAAAACGTTTACTTAATCAAAGTCCATCCATGAATTATATAATTAAATAAAGAACACAAAAAGTTAGTAAATGTAAAAATAGAAAATACACAAGATTTTTTTTTACAGCAAATACTGTTATCCTAAAGATTTTCTATTGAGAACACTGTAATACTAAAGATTTGCTATAGAAAATACTGTTATACTGACGTTTTTTGATAAAAAATACTGTTAAAGTGAACATTTTCTGTAGAAGATACTGTTATATTAAAGATTTTCTATAGAAAATACTGTTATACTGAATAATTTCTCTAGAAAATACTATTATACTTACTATTTTCTATAGAAAATATTGTTATACTGAAGATTTTCTATAGAAGATACTGTTATATTGAAGATTTTCTACAGAAATAGTTATATACACAAGATTTTCTATAGAAAGTATTGTTGTACTGAAGATTTTCTGTAGAATATACAGTCATACACACGATTTATTATAGAAACTATTTTGATACTGAAGATTTTCTATAGAAAGTACTGTTATACAAATTATTTTCTATAGTAAGTACTGTTAAACTGAAGATTTTCTATAGAAAATATTGTTATACTGAATATTTGATGTTTTAAAATAAATAGTTTTTAAATCATTGATATTTCTTTTATTTCGGCTCGAGTTCAATTCTTTAAAGGATTGATGTTTGACTGTAGGCTAGCGGGCGCCGCAGTGGTGCAGATGGTGAGAATTCTGATGAGAGAAAGTGGTGTTTCTCGAAACATATGTAAATTCAACCAACAACCCAGGTTCGAATCCTAAGCCAAGAAAAATTATCAATAAATTTTAATAATAATTTTCATGTAACAATTCCTACCTTCAGTAAAAATAATTTAATGAAAAATTAAATTTAATAAACTCGAGCCGAAATAAAAGAAATATCAATGATTTAAAATTAACAGTTCAAATAAAAATAATAATTGTTCCTAAATAGTTTTTATTATATCCCGTGATTTGGAAAAACATTTTCGTTTGGCATGCCTAATTCTGCTAGTATTTTTAAATCTGTTGTCTTTGCTACACTGTATATTGTGTCTTAGCTAAATGTCTCCAATAAAGTGATATCTATTACTAGAACAGCTGTATAGCAAAAAAAAAAATAGACAGAATTTAAGATAATAGAGACAGAAGTTAAATAATAGTGTGCACATTTTAATTTCCATTTTGCAAATTATATAAATTTAATTTAATATATTTCGAATTTTTTACTAACAAAATATGTTTCCAATATATTCTACGTATTTTGTTATTCAAAATATGTATGCATATTAAATTAAATTTAAATAATTAGGTTATGTTTTGTTAAAAACAAGTTGTATTTTATGATATGTGCAGATAATTACGGCATATTTATACTTAGCATTATTTACTAAGTTTCCAAATATGTATACTACACAATCTTCTAACTTGTGTCGTTGATAAAAATGTTTATTTATATATTTTTATAAATTGGTCTAGGTCAAGTTCTTGACTTTATAAACAGATTTTCATTCAGAACAAGTTTTTAAAACCGCAAATTATGTACATATGTATGTAGCTGTTTGCTAACAATTTTATTTTGTTGTTTTTTTTTTTTTTTTTTACGAAGTTTAAAAAATCACGTTAATTCTTAAAGGAAATTTTATAATTCCGTCTTTGATACCGGTTAACCGGCATTATTTGCTGGCTGGTTTGCATTGAAATTTTTTTTATTGTATAAATACAAGGTGGCGCAAAAGTAATCCTCCTATCAGAAAATGCTATAAATTTTGCCATTGTTTATTAATACTATGTTTCCACGACGACTTGAATCACCTGCTTCGCTCTCTGAATCTTGTTTATGAATCATGCTGTTTACATGACCAAAAAACTTGATTCGATGTGACAGTTGTTTTTAATAAACAAACAGAATAAAATCAATACAATTTGTGGAAAATATTTTTTTTAATGGACAAAAAAACTGAGTGGAAATTAGTTAGCTTATTTGAAAACAAAACATACATTCGTACGTATTTACTTTCTTTACTTCCAGCAACAAGAAAATAATTTGCTTTGTTTACAATAATAATAAATTTTTACAGCTAGTGCAGATAAACTTGCGATAAAAATTAGAGAAGAGTGCAATTTTTCGTGCTTCGCAAGTTGATTCAATATGAATCTACTTGATTCGCTCTTAAAATTTTGTATGGTGAAGCAAGTTGTTTCACTCATGATTGGGGTGTGAAGCCTGAATAGAGAGCGAAGCATGTACCGTGGAAACGTAGTATAACGCATGGTGAAATTAAATACTAGGTGACAGCATTGCTACAACAATTACAACAAGGCAAGAACAACAGGCATTTTTCTATATGTAAAAACCTTCGTCACTGTCAAAAAGTTTTTTTTATATAACTTTTTGACATTTTCAATTTCACCATGAATAATCAGCTGGCGCTACGCTGTCACCTAGTATTTAAATTCACCTTGGTATAACGTGTATTTTGCATGTGTTTACTACACAAATGTCAAAACAGAACTGACATTAGGGGCCTCGCAAAATTTATAGCATTTTCTGATAGGAGAATTACTTTTGCGCCACCTTGTATAATAAAATAAAATTTTGTATAAAAATAAGTGTTTTTATTTGCTTGTTTATAAAAGAGGCACTAATATGTTTATTTAATGCGTGCGTCTTTAAAATGGTGTTGTTTAAAATTTATCGACAATTGAATTAATAACTGTTTCTAATTAAGTTGTGTAAATTTTCTTATGCACACATTTTATATGGTTTTATGTACCTATGTATGTAAATATGTATACATATGTATATCAGAATATTATTTCTATTACATGTGAATTTGTATACCCTACAACACAATAGTGGGGAAGGTATATTTTATTTGTGCTGATGTTTGTAACGCCCATAAATATTGGTCCAACACCCACCTTAACGTATACCAATCGACTCAGAATTATTTAACGATGTCCGTCCGTCTGGCTGGCTCTCCATGTAAAGCTTGTGCGCAGAGTACAGGTCGCAATTTTGAAGATATTTTAATAAAATTTGGTATGTATGTGATATATTTTCGCTCCAAGGATGGATGGGATTGAAAGTGTTGAAAATCGGTCCATTATTTCACCGAGTCTTAATATAAATGTCCTCCCGAAATAGGAGTTTAACGATCATAAATGTTTGAATTATGCAAATATCCAAACAAATTTCACCACAAATGATTAGTAAATGAAGCCAAATTACATCTACAAATTTTGTGAAGGTTGGTTCATAATTGATCATAGCTCCCATATAAGCTCCACTTCCGAAAATCACTATAAAGTGCACAACTCTCTTAAAAATGTCGGTATACAAATAATATTGAACACAAATGTTTCGTAAATATACAAATAAATAATTGATGGTATATGATGATTGGTCCATAATTAGTCGTAGCTTCCATATAAGGCCCACTTTTGCAAATCACTTTAATGACCATAAATTTCTTAAAAATTTTGGTATCCAAATAAAATTCAACATAAATAAGTTTCATATATATATAGAAATGATGACACCTAATTTTATAATGGTCGGTCCATAATTGGTCGAAACTCTCTTAATTCACTTTAAACTCCATAAATCTTTTAAAAGTATTTATATATATAATTTTTATATTCACAGAAATCATGGAACTAAATTTTTGGATGATCGGTCCATAATAGGTTATATCTCCCATATAACGCCCATTTCTGAAAAACTGTTTTAACATATACTGGATGTAGGGTATTATATGGTCGGGCTTGACCGACTATACTTTCTTACTTGTATATATTTTGTTCTTCAACATTTAATTCAAGTTTGATCTTTTATCTATAATTTATATCTGCAATTTATATTCATATTAATTGAATTATGTATAAACGTTTTGTTTACATTGTATCGAATTAAAAATTTTTGGGCGGAAGCATAATTCGAAGTTATTCATTCCGTTGCTGCAGTATTTTTCTTTTTTGCGGTATCATCTCTACTTAGACAGTATTGCGGCATGCCGCAGGAATGAATAATTACATCGATATTTCTTTCCGCTTAGTTCTCCTTTCATTAATTGTTCCATTGTTTCCTATTATTTAATCATGTTTTTTAAGCTCCAAAAATAATATTTATTGATGTAGAGAAGAGCTCTAAATGTTGGCTTTCAAACCTGTCATTTCTAAAGGTATGGTCACACATGGCAAATATTTACTCAAAAAAGTGTAATCACTTGTTTTAGCACAAACTTGTTTGTCGTTTTTTACTCTTACAGGAGTTTTGCAAGATAAAACAAAGTATCAAATAAAATAAAACTAAATGTTTGTTGTGTCTTGTCCTAAATAAACGAAGTTTTTTTTTAATTAAATAAACGAGTTCAAATATATTTTATTCAGTGGTTACGTCTTTTTTGGCATATATTTGCCTAGTTTGACCGAAGGCACTCGTGTGTAATATCCAGAAATATCGAAATCTGTCAAATATAGAAGGTTTTTGAACTAAGTTGGCAATCTCTCGCTCAAATTCGAATGGTACGATTTGTGTGCAACAGTGCAATGTTTTATATATTAATAAAATTCAAAAGATTTCATGGATATTTTTTTATTTAATTGTTACTGAAGCTGTAGCAAGTAGATTGTATGCTTAGATTATTTCATTGAAAATTTAAGAATGTAATTACAAAACTGTTTTATTAATGATTAGGTATAGCTTCCATAGTCACTCAAATTATATGTTTAGATTATAATTGTTTTTAATAATGACATATTTATATAATTCCAATAAGCATATTTGCTGCAGTTCAAGTTGGAGATAAGTCTTGAGGCCAGTTATTTGAATATTTTTTTATTCAATTATACAGTAATACAAAATCAAACTTTCCGAATGGTAATGGGATGAGACCAATTGCAAATGAAAGCTAGCATTATCCATAGCAAAACCTTCAAGGGTTTTTTTTAGTTGAGTGAGAGACTTGTTTTACATGCATTTGAAGTTAATGATTTTGAAACCCTATCTAGCAAGGAATGATCATTGAAAATTTGATAAAATAATGCTTAGGTATTTATTTTTATTATCCTGCAAAAGTGTGATAGCTGATAAAAAGCAATTTTTTATGTATTGCACTGTGTTATTAATCAAGCCGATACAATTTCGTAGAGGTACTCGAGTTGTATGCTTAGATTATTTCCTTACAAACGTAAGCATGCAATAGAAAATATTTCCAAAACTGTCTTAATATTAACAAACACTATCAAATATCATTCAAATTCACATAAACATTTAAAAACTTGGTTGTTTTTGCAATTAATTTTTTTCAATTCTCAATTCAACTTACGAAATTTAGCATTTACACCGCAACTTAAAAAAAACGTTACACTAAATATTAAACAAAAGCGAATCATGTTACTGAAGAGACAGCTAGCTGATAGATTTAAATTAAAATCGATAAATGAAAATTAACACTTAAACTACTTGAGTAATAGTTATTATATTGGAACAACAGAGCAACTAATTTTGGTTAAACAATTGACGAGAGTTTTTATAGAAAAATTATTGCATTTAAAGTATATACATATGTATGTATGTACATATGTACATAAATTTAAGCATACAATACATTTTGAAAAGCATTTAAATACTACAAACCTAATATCTGTCTTATCTATAAATAAAGTTTTTTTTTTACTAATAAAAAGTAACAATAAAAATAAACAACAAAACTGGATTGGCGAGAAAAATAATAATTGTGATTAATCAAAGAACCAACTATAAGTCAAAACTATTTAATAATCAGCATCCAATAATAATCATTAGAATATTTAATTGAAATGGGGGAAAAAACATGTTGGTTGCATTAATGACAAAAGTGTGGCCTTTAGATATTTGCTAATATACGTACATAATTTTATACACACGTGAATGTGTCAATATGACAAACGATGGAATTATTTTGAATATTATCTTAATTGTTTGAAATGTTTATTGTCATAAGTTATAGAATATTTGTTGGGTCATTATGTAAAAGGGTAGTTTAAAAATTGTTAGTAATTACTAGTCACGTGAATGGTCTATAAAAATACCAGAATATTTTCTATAGGAAATACTGTTATACGCAAGATTACTGTTATACAGAAGATTTTCTATAGACAATTTTGTCATATACAAGATAACTGTTATACGCAAGATTACAATATGAACAATATGAAAATATTGTTATACACAATATTTTGTACAGAAAATACTGTTATACACAACATTTTCAATATACAATACTGTTATGCTCTATTTATACACAATATTTTCTATCGAAATTATTGTTATACTGAAGATTTTCGATAGAAAACACTGTTATGCGCACGATTTATTATTAAAAATATTGTTATAAAAAAGATTTTTCATAGAAAATTATGTTATACACAAGATTTTTCATAGAAAATACTGTTAAGCACAAGATTTTACATAGAAAATACTGTTTTAAAGATTTGTCAAGATTTTCTACTGTTATACACAAGATTTTCTTAAAAAAATACTGTTATACACAAGATTTTCTATAGAAAACACTGTTATACACAAAATTTTCTATAGAGAATATTGTTATATACAAGATTTTCTATAGAAAATACTGTTATAAAAATAATAGAAATATAAAAAATAGAAAATACTGTTTGTTCCATTGAAAATACTGTTATACACAAGATTTTTTCATAGAAAATACTGTTATATATAATATTACTGTTATACACATTATTTTCTATAGAAAATACTGTTATACTCAAGATTTTATACTGGTTTTCCATAGAAAATATTGTTATATACAATATTACTGTTATAAACAAAATGTTCTATAGAAAATACTGCTATACTTAAGATTTTCTATAGCAAAATACTGTTATACTTAAGCTTTTCAATAGAAAATACTGTTATACGCAAGATTTTCTATACAAAAAACTGTTATACAAAAGATTTTCTATATAAAATATTGCGATGTAAAAGAGTTTCTATAGAAAATACTGCTGGCGTGTGGAGATAGCATACATTATAGTAATTTGCTAAGAACTACTTCAGTTTTTTCCTCAAAATATTTAATTACAGTTGCATATGCGTCAGTTAAAGAGCGTAAAGCGACTTTCATGTTAAGGAACAAAAACTGATTGACATAATTTATTTAGTTATAATTTATAATTGATTTCTATGTAAGATACGTTCATAAATAAATCTTTATTTCAATTAAGATATTCAGGGGTGTCATAGAAACCAATATTGTCAGAATTGGCTTTAAAACCGACAAGAAAAAATGCTTTCTAGTATCACGTTATTTATTGAACGTGTAACAGTGCCCTATGACACCAAAGCATTTTTTCTTGTCGGTTTTAAAACCAATTCTGACAATATTGGTTTCTATGACACCCCTGATTAGCTCCCTGTTATAAACACTATTTTCAATTTAAAAATTGTTGATGTCGTTAAAAAAATGGCATGAAAGGGGTTTTTTTTTAGAAAATTGCAAAATGAGTTTTTCATTTATAAATAAAGACTGGGATTTTAATTTCAGAAATAAATACTGTATTGAGTTATTTTTGAAAAATAATATTAGTTTACCGTACTAGACCCTATTGTAATCGTTTTCCTTTAAAATATTCACTACTGCTCTGATTCCGGTTATTTTACAAGGTTCACCGGGTGCCAATGGAGCCAAAAGTTACAGTTTGCTGTTGATTTTGGTAGGCGGCATTAATGTACCGTACTTCTTTAATAACGACGTTGGTTAGACAATTGCCGGCAATGATCAATAGATTTAATAGCTATAAATCACTGTTAGACAATTTGAATTTTATCGGACACCTAGATCCTGGTTTTGACACCTTGTTAATAAGCTTTGGGTGTAAGGCCCAGAAGTAAGGTACCCGATTCAAAAGACTGTACTATATATGGAATCAAGTAAAAACCGGGTTGTCGGTTAACCGAAACTAAACTTTCTAAAAACTCTTTAGAAAACCATTTAACTCACATTAAATGAAATGCTTTGGCATGTAAATCGCAATCGCAGGTTTTAAATATTAGCAGCAAGTCTCTAGTTGGGATTTAGTTAGGAACAGGTTAAGTAGTTTGTTAATCTCTGCTGTCACAACCGCTTGTGTATAACTGTAAACTGGATTACCTTCAAGTTGATTCTACATAGCAGTGTTTTCAAGTTCATTAATTTTAATGGCAATAAGCAATTTGATATGTTTTATAAAAGTGAACAAGTGAAACAAATTTAAGTCAACACAGTGGAAAAGACAATTTTTATATTCTTAAAAAAATAATTAGAGAGAAATGAAACAATCGTATAGAAAATTTATATTGCCATTAGAAAAAATAGCTAAATTAAATAATTAAAGCATCGTGTATAAAAATTCCACATGAAATTTGTTCACTTTTCACATTTTTCCTATTAAAATTCAATGTTAAAAAAAATAAATGGGAACAAATTTCATGTGAAATTTTTATTCACGATAGGGGTGATTATTCATATAAAAGCCGATCGCATAAATGTTTTAATATTGAATAAGATTAAATACTTTTAAAGCAACGAAAGTTTTGCTACCAGGCTCTTTTGAAAACGCTGCTACAGTGTGGCCGGATTTTATACGAACAAGGCTATTAGTCAAAGTTTAGAATTACATTATATAAACTTTATAATTTATCATAATTTTAAAAATGCCAAAAGCTAATATGATAAAATCTGATTTCTGATACTGTTTTTAGAAGGCTTAAAAAATCTAAAACAAATTCAATTAGAATATTGTCTGTAAACACCACTGTGCATCGTTTTACTGAACAAAAATGCATCAGCATTAAAAGTTCTTGTTATTATTAATTTTTATTCTTCAATAAAATTAACTCAACTAAAAGGTGACTGACTTTAAGACTTTTTTTCTTCATTTTACTTTTTATATCAGTTTTTAATAGCAAATTATACGAGGGCGGTTCGGAAACTTCTTAGCCTAGAACAGAAAGCGCGGTATTAACAAAAAAGTTAAGTGTTTTGGAAACTTCCATCTGTGCAATGAACAAATGATAAATTTCTTTTCGATCTGCCAACTCCTTCATATAGAAACAGGTGTTCAAACAAGACGCATCCGAGATTTTTTTTTAGAATGGAGAAATTAGAAATTCTTGGTGTCATTAAATATTTAAATAAAAAAGGTTTATCGGGACAAGAAATTCATAGTGATATGGTGAATGTGTTAGGTGAAAGTGCTCCTTCATATGCAACAATAAAAAATTTAGTTGCGGAATTTAAACGTGGTCGTACACGCCACAGTGCATGATCGACGAATAAAAGTGCGTGCAAAAGCTAATATAATGGGCATCTCAAATGATCGAGTCCATTAAATTTTGCATGAAGAACTAGAGAAGAAAAAGCTGCATTTGTTAACAGTCGACCAAAAACGCATAAGAATGATAATTTCTCAAGCTTGTTTGGAACGTTTTAAGAAAAATAAAATGGATTTTAAACGTCGCGACGTTTCATAACTGTTGATGAGACATGGATCTAACACAATACAAGCAATGGACTGAAGCTGGAGGAAATACCCCAAAGGCAAAAACAATTCAATCGGCTGGTAAGGTTATGACATCGGTTTTTTTTGGGACTTTATTGATTGACTATTTGCAAAAGGGTAAAACAATAAATTTAGAGTTCTACAACAACATTTTGGATCAATTAAATGTAAAAATTCAAGAAAAATGTCCTGGATTACAACACAAAAAAAAATTTTTTTTCATCAAGACAACACACCAGCGCACAAGAGTGTTTTAACAATGGCTAAAATCAACGAATTAAAGTACGAGTTGCTTGACCTGATAAAAATCTCCTGATTTAGCTCCCAGTGACTTTTACTTGTTCCCAAATCTAAAAAAAATTCTGGCTGGCAAGCGTTTTACCTCAAATGAAGATGGAATTATAGTTGTAAACCACTATTTTGAAGGCCTTGGGGAAAACCATTTTAATCAAGGGATATAATTGCATTGAAGTTTCAGGAGATTATATTGAAAAATAAAAATGTTTTTGAAACACTAACTTTTCTCTTTATATGCTAGGCTAAGAAGTTTCTGAACCGCCCTCGTTGTGCTACACTATTGATAATGGATTTGCGTTTTAATCGAGTTTCTATAACGATTATTATTATCATAGTTAATAATGTTTCTTTGGAAATTTGTTAATAAAAAATCCTTAAATAAAATCTTATGGTGCCTTAGTTTTTATGTGTGTCTAGTTTAACTTGATGAAACAAATTAAAACCTGTTTAATTGAAATTGACAGTATTTTATTGTGGCTTAAAAAAAAATCATTAAATTAAATTAAATTTAATTTCATGCGTCAGAGTGCTTTACATTATTACATACTCGTATAATTAGTATAATTTTGTAATTTAATTTGCAAAATTAACTTATCAGTCGTAAACAAATTGTTTTTTTTTTGCAGTTTGTGAGGTTTTGCCAAGAAACTGTGAAATCATGCGTAATAAATAATAAATTTATGAACTTTTAGCCAGCGGTACATTGCTAAAAGTTCAATGCAGAAATATATTTGAAATCTAAAACATCTAGACTTTATGTGTTGAAATTATTAAGTTATTGTGGTTTACTCTTTGCTGATTCTTCACTGGCGTAAGTTCAAAATCAAAGTGGTTTTAGTATTTTGTTTAGAAGTAAATGAAGAATTAAAGCGAAATGAAATTGTGAAAAATTAGAAAAACATAAAATTGGTATAGACCTTCATTTTTATATTTTAACTAAGCTGTTGAACTTTACCATAAATCAAGTATTCGCTACTCGGAAGTGGACTATATATGGGAGCTACGGTCAACTATGGACCGATCATCATGAAATTTGGTGCGATGATTTAAATGTGTATATGGATTATTCTTGTAAAATTTTAACTTGATTGTGGTTTTTATAAGGGATTTATACGCATTTAAATGATTTTCAAAAGTGGACTTTATATGGGGCTATGTCAAAATATGGACCGATGCAAACAAAATATCGTTTTGAAATTTTACTTTGTATGAAACTTATTATTGCAAAATTTTGTATGGATACGGCTTCTCTATAGACATTTATGTACCATAAAGCCATATTCCGAGAAGAAATTTGTATAACCCTTAAATACCTGAAATTGAAAATACGTTCCAATTGCAGAAATAAATTTTTGTTCTAGCATGTATTTTATCTGCAAATTTCAGTTCCAATTCAGAAAAAAATACTCCTGGAAAGCTCCAGGACAAAAAGAAGGAAGACAGTCTGTAGACGGTCTTAGTGGCTAAACTGAATAAAACCGGGTTTTTTTAATACTCAACTGCTGACCGTCTATATACGGTCTTAGGCGTTAAAGGGATAAGGGCTATGAAAAATCGTGGACCTAATCCTACCATTTTCAACAGGACCTGTCCTATTAAAAAATTAAAGTGTGCAAAATTTCATGGTATTATCTGCATTATATTTGAAGAAAATAGCAAAAAATATTTAAAAAATATAAAGGTAGTTTGGCACTTTGATCTATAACCGGATCCTACCGGAACGATTTTGTCCATTTTTAATACCAAACATTTCGGTAGAACAAAGAATGTTAAAAGTGGTAAAAACTTCATTGTTCTATGTCTTTTTCTCGAAGCACTATCGTGCCTTCAACAGACGGACGGATATGGCTAGATCGTCTTAGAATCTCATAAGGACTCAGAATATATGGACTTTTTGGTTCTACGATCAATATTTTGATGTGTTACAAAATGAATGATAAACGTAATATACCCCCATCTTTTAGGTGGTGGGTATGAAAACACATAAAAGAAAAGAAAACTTGAACAACATATCCAAACAAATAGTTGCTCGAGATGCTAAAAAAACCGGCACGCTTTCGACAAAGTTTTAACAAAATTCAACAACCGGCTGATATATGATATATAAAATAGGATGTATGTATGTAACGTATGGACTCCGAAACGGCTGGGCCGATTTTGATGAAATTTTCAGGGAATCTTCAGAATATTCAGGCGGGGGACACTGTGAACTTTGATTTTCGGTCGGCGGGCGGAGGGGCGTTTAAAAATCCATTTTTCATCACTGTGTACCTTATAGGAGGCCAAATATCTGGACGGATATTTTTGAAATTTTCACAGCATTTAACTGGGACTCTGGTATGATTAATAGGGTACTTTTTTTGACCCCGCCCACTTTTACGCCCACTTTTTTTGAAATTATGTAATTGCTCCCAATGGCACTCGACTTGCAGTAAAAAAACTGAGAAATAATTTAATAGAAGCGACCATTATAACAGGAAACTATAAAGGTACAGATGTGCTTTTGCCGTCCAATGCTACCAACAGATTTACCATTCGATTTTAAAAAATTTGTTCCTGTTCGGTTAGCCTTTGCGATGACTGTTAACAAGTTCAAGGTTAATATCCCGTGTATATCTGTATACTACTGATGGGCAAACTAAAAATATCCTGAAGCTTTGCACTAAATACATTAAAATTAAATAAATAAATGTTTGTAAATATATAAATACGTTTTATTTTATTTTATAACGAGGGGGGGGGGGGGGGTAGCTTAATATAAAAAAGGCCTAACTCAATTTTGTTTCAAAAAAAAAAAAAAAAAAAAATCAGTGAAAAAAGCCTTTCTTCTCGATACCTTCATTAAAACAAAAATAAAAAAAATTAAATAAAAAATATAATGTGTTGCTTTTTTTATTAAAAATTGTTTTAAAATATTTGTTGTATCTAAAATTTTACGGATTTTATTAAGTTTTTTCCTTCGTCTGTAAAGTAACAAAAAAATCGAGTTAGGCCTTTTTATATTAAGCCATCGATATGTACATATGGAACTATTGCTACTGGGCTACTTTGACCAAATTTTACATTGTATGCAAAAATAAATTAATTTATTTAAAAGGCAATAATAGTTCGGTATGAAATTTGCAGTTGCAGTGTGATGAGCAACCATTTTGTGAACTATTACTTTGAACATTTATAAAAAAATTTTCCATTAAAAAAAAATATTTTACATTTTGCAGCCTCGTCACCATTCTTCTGTAATGTTTTGCTCTGATTTAGAATCCTGTCATTATTCCTAATCTCGTATTAACTTGTGGTTCAGAAGTATTCAATCGCTTTGTTTTGTTACATAAATATAAAACATTGTAATACCATTAGCTAATGCCATTAAAAATGCCGGTGTTGTCAACATTTATACAGCAGATTACAAAAATCGTCAAAATTAAAGATAACAAGGTCACGTTGATGTGATTGTAGGTTTAGAAGATAATACGCTAAATTTGAGAGAGAAACATATTCTAAATTTTGCTTAAATATAATTTTTATCCTGAGAAAAAACCCGCCTTAAACTTGTTATCAGCGGTTAGACTATTTTCTACCACAGGCGAGTTTTATTTAATTAAATAGAAGGGAGCTAAATTTTCCACTTAACTTTTTTATAATCAATTCAACGCTTGTATTCAGTAAAGGCTTAAGTTTTGTTTAAATTTATGATAAGTCTTGCTGTAATTTTATTGTCGTTTGAAAAGGTAGCTTTTCTATTGATTTTTTACATAATTTTCTATTAAAAATTTGTGAAATTTTAAAATGAGGGTAATATATATATTTGATGGTGTTTTTCTAACGGCCATTAGATTATTACCAGCTGGACATTAGTCGGTGACGGTAGCTGTAAAAGAATAAGGTGTATTATTAAAGATTTTTTGGAAGCCTTAAAATATGCTTTATAAAATTATTTAAGTCTTATTAAATCTGATATGTGGTGAAAAAATGATTTAAATTTTAATATAAACATATCGAGCCATAACCGCCAAAATAATGTATCCCACACCATAATCGATTGTTGTTTTTTTTATCGAAATCGATAGTTCAACATCATTTAAAATTATTAAAATTAAATGTATTACACAAAACAATATTTACATTATAAATTTTAAAATAATGGCTTTATTCAAACTGATTTTATTTAAAAAAAACCTTCCCCCGTAAAATTTTGAGTTTGTGGGATACATTTTTTCGGCGGTTATGGCTCGATATTTTTACACAAAAATTAAATTGTAATTTTCTAAAAGTTGCTTGATTGTGGTGGTTCTCATCAGTATTTTGTTTGAAAGCCTTACATTTCTTATATATACAGTGGTGGACATGATGTTAGCACACTTGGTATTGCCAATTAAAGCAAATATTTTATATTGTTCGTTAATTTTTAAAACCCTTTATTTTTCAAAGTTGTTACATGTCAACTTAAAATCGCTCTCTCCAGTTTGTTGTATCATTTGTTGTATTTCGATGGCTTTCTTTGCATAATAAAACTAACCAAAAAAAACTCTATTCTTATAAAAGAAACAACAAATATCTTCATTAAAATCCTTATATTTAGTAGATCCTCTGTTTTTAATAACATCTGCACATATCCTGGGCATACTTTCTACCAGATCCATAATGCGCTCTCCTGGAATTCAATTATTAGCATTTTGTATTTTCTTCCACAAATCGAACACATTGTATGTGGAGATTGAGCTGGTCTTTTAAACATATCAATCTTATTCTGCTCAGGTCCCTCCCACACCCTCTGTTCGTAGTGTCTGAAAGGCTCTCTTATGCAAAAATGCATTTAGTGAGCCCTGTCCTGTCAATAAGAAGCCCAAACTTAGGCCGAAGTCAAAATCTGGACATTCCTGTACGAAAGTCACGTCACGTATGAAACCATACGTCACTTCCCCTTGTCACTGTTCATCCTGTCCTTCAGTTAGAAACAACACATCCATGTAAGAGTGTCCTGTTTATTTTACTCTAGAAGTGGTAGAATATATGGAAATCATTTCGATACTTCGATACCAAATCATGACTTGCGATTAAAAATGGATTAATTACGATAAACCTAACCGTATGTGAAGCCCGGCCAACCAACCGAATCGGACAAAGCAGGTTCCTATCTATTATGAGCTGCTCACATCTAGCAACTGATTCATTTGAAGCGATCATTGGCCGGTTTCATTAGGACAACGCTTGCCCACAAGTTGCAATACCTGCAAAACTATTTTGAAATGTGAGATTCGGAGTCTTTGCCTCACCCCGGTTATAATACAGATCTCGCCGCGTCCGACTTCTAATTATTTCGATCGATGCAGAACGGTCGCTCAGAAAAGAAGAACAGTTATTTTAGCGTAGAAGCCATAAGTTGCCCAAAAGAAAAGAAAATGTCATAGCTAACAATTGCCAATACTTTGAATGAATTTATTTTGTACAAAAGTTTCATCTTTATTTATATATAGCAATTTCTCTCGAAAAGTTCCACTGTGCCATAATAAATATATAATATTGATTTAATTTAATAGAAATAATGAAACAGGCTACTACAGCTGCCATTTTCAAAACTAAAGTTTCTAGAAATTTCTTTAAAATTGACACCAACTTAATAAAAAAAAATACCATGATATTTATTTTCGTTTCAAAATTGCTTAATAAATTAGCAAAAAAAAAATTAAATAAACATAACAATAAAGTAAAACATGAATATGCATAAATAAAGACTTGTATAATTTAATGAAACCTATTAGACAGTCGGAGTCAAAATTTGGGATACAGCGAACAATAATTTCTGTAAGAAATAATAATTTACAGAGAAGTCTATATTTTTAAAATTTATTTATAAAAAATTTTTCGGATAGGCTAACTTTCCCTTTAGTTTTCTTACTGAAAGATACTCGTATGCTATAAGTTTTATCTAACAGAAGAGAAAATGCAATGGAAAAATTTACTCAATATTTAGTAAATATAGCAAACATTAAAATATGTAGATTAAAATAAGTACCGTAAGTACTTAAGTACCGATCGTGCATTAGGTACTATTTTTTAATTTTTAAATAAATGAAATTAGTGACAATTTTGCAATTACAGTGTTAGAAAATTATTTAAGAAACCGAATGGCACGTGTCAAATTTACCAGTGGAGATTAGAGATTTAATAGTGTCGCATCGAAGCAACTGAATATATTGTTAAAATTGTGAAGAAAAGCCGCTCAACAGTTCAAAAAATTATTGAAAGAAGTAAAGCTCGTGGAGACACCAAAACTGAAAAACATGCCGGTCGACCACGATCTCTAATTGATAATGTGGTTCGCAAAATTGTCCGCGAGGTCAAGCAAACTCCAAAGCTTAGTGCAGTCAAAATAGATGAAGACATTTTTAAGACACGCGCATCGACAATTAGAAGACAGCAGACAGGACTACATAGAAGAGTGCCTAGAAGAAAAAAACGTATATTTCTGCAGTAAACCGTACTAAACGAAAAGACTTTGCAAAAGCTTACTTAACCTCTCCACAATCTTTCTGGAATAAAGTAATATTTAGTGATAAAAGTAAACTTAAGATTTTTGGGTCAAAATGAAAAGGAAAAGTCTGGAGAACAAGAAATAGTGAGCTGTTTCAACAGAACCTTAGTGCTACAGTAAAACACAGCGGTGGGTTTAGGGTTGTATGCCAGCTGCAGGACCAGGTAATCTTGTTTTTATTGAATAGCCGAAACTACTTACAAATTTTAAAGGACAATTTGAAAGTAAGTGCTGAAAATTTAGGTTTTAAAACGCCATGAGTCTTTCAGTAAGACAACGACCCAAAAAACACACCTTCAGAATTGTCAAGGAAGCAATTAAATTCATCTGCGCAATATCCAGACCTTAACCCCATGAAGAAGAGAAATTGAGTGAGAAATTTTACACAGCAGCATCAGAAAAAGAAGAAATTTATAATGGCATAGACGAACTCCTTCAACGGAAGAGTGGGACAAGATTATTAGAAATGTGATTAGAGATGTGAACACTAGAGGTTGTAATTAAGCTGAATAGACGACCAACAATATATTCACCCTTATTCCATTTAGCGTCGTTATCATTGTCATCAATTAAATACCCACATAAATTTTTATCGACTTCATTATCTATTCGATACAAACCTTGTATTCCATAACAGCCATGTAACCATGTCGATTGTTTATCGTTTTTGAAGCACATCTCTAATAACATAAACAGTTGGTTTACAGTTTTTATTAAAAAATTTTCTTTCAACAACTAAAATGTGTTTTCTTCCTGTTTGTAATTCTGATCCGAATGATGAGGAAAAGAAACAAAAATAGATGTTACAAAGAAGATTAATATGGCAGACATCACACATATTTCAAGTTTGGTTTTTAAACTTAGATTTTTTCTTTCCTTTTAAAGACGCTCTGAGAAGAGGTTGAGGTGCCAATATTTACCATTAATTTTTTTCATTTTTAAGAACCAAAGAACTTCTATTTCTAAATTTTCACATTCAATAACTTCCTGAACAGCTTTTCGGGTTTAGTTCTTCCAGGTGGATAAGTATTACTTGTATATAAATTCCGCCTCCAGTAGACGTGCACTCTGCCTTGTTTGTAACTAATTTTTTTCGCTCTAAATTTTAAATCCCGCCAAACCGTTAAGAAAAATTTTGTCATGCAACAATCCTTTTGACACTATTCATCTTACCTTTTGCCAACCGTCACCGGCTCTTTTCGTTGGACCAAGGGCATTAAGTATCGTTGAAATTCTTTGCCACTGCTCTTTAAAATCACCAGGAAGACTGCCTTTTTGAAAACCTTTGGCAAGTGAAGAAGGGTTTTATCCAAATAACAATATAAAACTTATTTTTGTTAAATTTTATTTGGATACCAACATTTTTAGGAGATTTATGGTCTATAAAGTGATTTTCGGAAGTGGGCCTTTTATGGGACTATGACTAATTATTGACCGATCATCATAGTTAAATCGACTAAGGAAGTCAATCTGAGTTGATGGGTATACTTTAAGGTGGGTATTGCACCAATACTTATGGGCATTACAAACATCAGCACAAATTCAATATATCCTCCCAACTATTGTGGTTTAGGGTATAATCAGAGTTCATTTATTAAGATGTCGGCGTTAACGTTGCGTACGTCATACGCTTATAGAGAAAACTTGATATTGACAATGGGCATACCGATTTACAACAATCGACACAAAACGATGTCGTTTCGTATTGATGACACTAAATGGAATAAAGGTGATTAACTTTTAATTTTAGGCTTTTAGTAATATAAAATAGGTTGCTATCTTTCAGCTGTACACTAATTTTTAATTGCTTTTCGCAGGCACTTATTTCTGCTTCCCACAAAATTTGCATGAAATCAATTTTAATTTTAAAAATTTTTTAATATAAGAAAACATTAAACCATAAACCATATATAAACATATACTCGTATGTATATTTCGTATTATGATAACAATATTTTGCTTCATAGATAAAAAAGTATACTATATACCATGGTGAAATTAAATACTAGGTGATAGCGTAGCGCCAGCTGATTATTCATGGTGAATTTGAAAATGCCAAAAAGTTATATAAAAAAAAAACTTTTTGACAGTGACGAAAGTTTTTCATATAGAAAAATGCCTGTTGTTCTTGCCTTGTTGTAATTGTTGTAGCAATGCGGTCACCTGGTATTTAATTTCACCATGCTATATACTTAATTTTGACTGTGACTGTTGATTTTAACAAGAATATCGCAAAACTTTAACAAAATACTGGAACAAGTTGTATTTATGAATATTAAGAAGTTAACGAGCTATCAATGCCAACAAATTGTTTGCCAAAAATAAAGCATTTGTCACTTAATTTAAAGGTTTAGATCTGAGGCTCTTTTTAGTACGTCTTAAACACTATTCAACTAGTCAACATGATCGGTTGTTGTTAGTGATTTAGAAAAGTCTGAAAGACGAGTAATGATGACGATGTGAATTATTAAATATGGTTGATTGATTGTTCAAATAACAAACTGAATCATAATTAAAAAAGAAAAAAATTAACATTTTTTTTACTTTCTATTAGAGAAATATTTGCCCCTATTGCCGTTCTCAACTCAACTAAGTTTGGTCGTCTGTCAGTCAACCCGACTTTAACTCTACATTAACTCTACTACATATAAGTTGTGAATGGCAATACCGATTTATGAAAGACGACCAAATTATTAAAAAAGTTGTGAACCGCAATAGGGGCAATTATTTGGCTTGAGTTCATTTTTAATTAATAATTCAAATGATTATAAAATATTTTTTGATGTTTGTTTTTAAATCTGATCTTTAATATTTAAACAGATTTATAAATATTTATGTACATATTTATAAAAAATAAAGTAAGCTTGAAGTGTGCTTTTAGACAAAATTTTCATACAAAATTTTCTTAAAGTATATTTGAAGTCTACTTTAATTTTTTATAAATATGACAGTTAGGCGTTTGTTATGTCTTTCAGTATTCTTTTAAGCGTTAATAGTTTAAATTCTTTATATTTGTTGATTTATTACAACTAAACATATTTACAGCCGTAATCATAAAAAAATCTTGATATTGGTTTAAAGTACAAATTAGTAAATCACAAATCAAGTTGTAAACAATTCCTTCTTCAGTAAAAATAATTTAATGAAAATTAAATTTAATGAACTCAAGCCAAACTAAAAGAAATATCAAAATTAGTAAATCACTTTAAGCTAAACAAACCTTTGATAAAAATTCGTATTCATAAACAGTGCATTAACCAAAGCATAAATGCATAGACGGTCGTCAGATATTACAATGTTGTCCGAAAAATATTCAGAAAATGTCTAACAACCGTGTAAACTTAAAATTTTTGCCTTCCAACGTTGTAAGAAAAAGCATTTTCAGTACATTGCAAGACAAATATATTGTCAGACCTCTAACAATCGTGTAAACACACAATTTTGTCATTGTTTTAAGACAATTGTCAAACACTTTTCATTGTCATATGTGCAAAGTTTATGCATCTGCCAATGGCAGCATTGTCATAGAAATTATTTCTAAATGCATCTCTGTATATACATAAATAAACAAATTGCGAAAAATTAAATAATTAAATTAAAGTGTGCATTAGGACATAAGCAGATAAAATGGTTCCAATTGCTCTTTTTTGTTCCATGACAATATTTAAAATTTCTAAACACACACAGAGCTGCAAAACGAATTTGACAATGCCACACAACAATCTGACAACCGTGTGAACTGACAATTTCGGATGACAGATAAATTCATTTTGTGACAATGTTAGTTTTCTTACAGTCGTCTAAACTGACAATTTACCTTTTGCTAAAAATGTTTCAATGTCAGTACATTGCTAGCACATTGCTAGATATGACAACGTTGTAATATCTGACGATCGTGGACACATAGCTTCAGTTGTGTACATTTTAAATCAGTTGGCGTGCGCTTAAGAATTAAAAAATTTAAAAAACAATAAAAAGAAGGAAAATTCCAGCTGCCGCTGAATTGAAATATGCGTAAAACTTTCTATGAAAATAAAACATATTTAATTATACTTTTATATTTTATTTAACACTTTTTCTTACCTTTTCTTCTTATTAAAAATAGGGTTTCCATTATTTATTTGAGAATAAACTTATTTACATATTTCTTTTGTTTTATAATTTTAAACTTTTACGAATATGTACAATGCGCAAAATGTAAACAAACAAAAAGAAATAACGAGAAATGTCACTTTACAGTAGCCTTAAACTGGCGTCTAACCAGCTTTAAATTTTTAAGATTTAACAAAGCTTTACGAAAGCTTTACAACTTTCATAAACCTCTTGTAAATTTTTATGAATATGGCTGTTAAACTCTGACGTCAAAGTTAAAAAAAAAAAGAAATTAATTCAACTTACATAAATTAACAACACTCATTTCAAAAACAAACAAACAAATTTTGTTAATTTATTTAAATGTTGTTTTGTTTTCTTTAACTTTGTGTTGCTAACACATGATTTTATTTAACCCATTTTTGCCTGGACTAATTTATGTTTTCTAAATTTAAAAACTATTTTTTTTTTCCTTCTTTATGTATGTACGTCAAATTAATAGCTTTAAATAGAATTAAAAACTATTTTAAAAAGGTTGATTTTGGGCATGTTCTAATTTTTAAATACCGGGCTCACAGAAACATTGAAGTGAGTAAAATAAAACACTCAACATTCCAATTCCAAGTTGTTACAATATTGGAACACCGGCACAAGTGGGTTAAGAAGTTTCAAGTTAAACATACATACATATATTTTCCTGTTTTTAGATTTTGTAATTTCATAGAATATTATTTAAAATGGCGCTTGAAATTTCGGTTCGAAAACTACGGATGCGAATATTTTGATCTTTTGCAGTTTTTAATATAGAGAAATTACAATCTCATTTCAGATTGGTGGTGCATATACATACATATATTGGGTGTATAAATTAAATATGCGGGATTTTTTAAAATATTTAGCTTTTATATTAACCGTGCTACTATGTAAACCGTGCTACTATAAAATTTGTACATTTCGAAAATATTTTTAAGGCTTGTGATCAATGCACTATATCGTCGTTAGAGTGATTGTGTGTCGATCTGACGGACAAACACGTTTTTTTGCAAGTTATGCAATGTTAAATACGAATGGGTCATCAAAAGACCCGAAACGTAGTAGCAGGGTTATAACATTTTTGTTTAAAGAGAAGTAACACTCAGGCAATTAGTCTGCCTATATTTAATTGAGTTACTTTCTTTGGAAAGGGAATAGTTTGAAGAAGTAAAGGTGGTGAAAGTAGAAGAAAGCTTTCTATCACAACTCTGCAATCGCGCATTATGTTTGATTTAGTGCAGCATTGCAGTGCCTCTGGTGGTGAGTAGGCGCATTATTTTTTAAAGCTTGATTTTAAAGCCTTTATTTAATTATTTTACTTCGGTGGCGTTTGAATGCTATACCACCGAAGGAGGGCGCTGTGATAAATATAAGTTATGATGGATAGAAAGAAAACTAATAATTATCAGAAGGGTCCGCCAAATAACTTTTTTTTTTTGAAAATGCTATAAAAAACTACTGAATATTTTCTCAAATTTCTTTTTTTATTTGAAAGTACAATCCTTCCGGTTAATAATGGAAAATAATTTCATTCAAATGGCTGCCTCGGCTGGCCATGCAGTAGCCTACACCATCGGTCCAATTTTTAAGCACATTATCGATTGTGTGCAGCTGTATTTCATCAATGGCTTCATGAATATTGTCCTTTAAAGCGTCAATTGTCTCTAGTTTGTCGGCGTAACACTTACCTTTGACGGCACCCCACAAATAATAGTCCAACGGTGTCAAATCGCAGCTCCGAGGTGGCCAAACGACATCAGCTGTGCGGCTGATAATGCGATCTTCAAAAACAGGGCGCAAAACATCGAGTGTAGCTTCGGCTGTGTGGCACGTAGCGCCGTCCTGTTGAAACCAAATGTTGCCAATATCCTCCTCTTTAATTTTTGTGAACAAAAATTCGTTCAACATGGCCCGATAACGATCGCTATTGACTGTAACGGCCTCTCCTTGCTCATTTTTGAAGAAAAATGGCCCAATTATGCCTCTGGACCAAAATCCGTACCAAACAGTGACTCGTTTTGGGTGCATCGGCTTTTCAATGTATGCGTACGGGTTTTCTGTGCAACAAATGCGATAATTTTGCTTGTTTACTTACATACCCGCCAAGATCAAAATGAGCTTCATCTGAAAAGATGATTTTTTTTGGCAAAATCGGCATCTTCTGTAAGTCGATCGCAGGCCCACTTCGCGAAGCGAAAATGCATTGGATGGTCAGTGGGCTTCAACTCCTGAACCAATTGGACTTTGTATGGTGTCATACCAAGGTCTTTATGCAAAATTCGTCTCAATGACGTCTCCGAAATGTTCAATTGTTGAGACCGACGGTGAATTGATGTTGATGGCGCTTCACGCACACTTTCTGCCACAGCAGCAATATTCTCGGGTGAACGCACTGTTTTTGGCTTTTCACGCTTTGGTTTATCGATTAGAATGCCAGTTTCTTTCACAAGATAACGAACATACGGAGCTGACGGTGCTTCTCTTCTCCGTACGCAATTTTCGAAAACATTCTGCAACATTACCATGATTTTCAAAGTAATGTAGCAATATTTCCCAGCGTTGTTCAAGCGTATACACAACTATATTCGTTCAGCGGAAGGATAAAACTAATTATCTGTCAAATCAGACATGAGCTAAGTGTTACCATTCACGAAATAAGCACTAGTTAAAAAAAAAAACGTTAGATGGCGGACCCGTTATTATATTAATAATATTTTTTTTATTTATAAAATTGAGTAAAGTTTATTAGCATGTCTGAAATTATGTACCTACATATGTTTTTCATGTTTCTTGAAAAAAAAAACGCTGCTTTCAAAAAATAAAAGCTTTAAGTGGCACCACTGAAATATAAATGGATTACTGCAACAGCTGTTTATATTCTTATGCCCTTATTCATAAAAACTTACAACAGGTTTATAAAGCAAATTTTGTATTTTTACATCCCTAGTCAACACACAATAAGTTCATAAATTTTTTTTAAATTAATAAGAATTTCCTTGATCTAGTCTTTGAAAATCCACATAAAATGGAAACTAAAACACAAAACAGAACTGCTTATTGTAGCGTATCAATTAATTTGGGCGCTTCTTTTAAAATTCAACTACACTAATACCTCACTTTGCGTTGGGATCACGTTCCAAAAAACCCGACGCAAATTGAAACGACGCAAAGTGAATTACGATTTTCTATAGCAAAGCATGTAAAGATTGAAGATAGGTAAAATAAATTTCCTTGTAGGAATAATGCTTTACTTTTTATGTCAACAAATAAGCTTTTTGCTTTTGTCTGAAATACAATTTTAATTAATGGCATTCTATGCGCAACTTGATGCTCAATCCAAATAGAAAGCAAGAACTGCATTTCTATCATCAAAGCACTTCTTGTCATCGTTTTAGCATCTAAAAATTTGCAGACTTTGCAAAAATTTCAAAAAAAAAAATTAAAGACTCGAACCCAAAACAACACAACCTCCAAAATCTAACGACGCACAATAAAAATGAAAATTAGCACTAATTAAGCAGCAAAGCAACTTCGAGAAAAAAACCCCAAGACGAAACGACGCAAAGCGAGGTATTGGTGTATGTTTAATTGTTTATCTTATTTACCACCTTTTAGTCATTTAAATATACTTATGAATATCTATATAAATAAATAAACAATCAAAATAAATTATATTAAATTGATTTGTTTGAATATATGTATTCGTACGTACACATGTATGTATGTTAGACGAGTACCATTTATTTTTTCTTTTTGCATTGAATATTTTATTAAAAACTAGAAAAAAAATTAGCAATTATTATCATAATTGCATAATTGTGGTATGATAATTATGAGCTATTTATAAATGAGTATAAACAAATATTCCGTATATTGATTTGATCATTTGCAAATACGGAAATTATAAATTGTCTCTTTAAAAACTAAAACTTATAATTAGCAAATAACAAAAAAATTAATAATAATGAAATTCAGTGTTTTTTTTTTAACTAAAAAACCACATACAAATTTTAACTTAAACAAAAATTCACAGTTTTTTTCACTCAAGCTTAAATTTAAATTTTAAGTAAAATAAATTAAATTAAAATTTAATTCTCATACAAGTCTTCATAAGCAAACTTCTTGAAGATGGGCGTCAAGATGCTCTTCATAACGTCAGCAATGGCCACATGAATAGAGGGCTGCAATTCGGACCAGACATCGAACCAGTTTTCATTCAAAAATTGATTCATATGAGCTCCTAAAGCCTGATCGCCATTAAATAAATTGGTTAATTGGATGGTCATTCTGTTAAATAAGAAAAGTTTTATAATAATTATTTGCATTTCGTTCTTCAGTTTAACCGTTAAACTTACTTTTTCGGTTCAATCAACACCTTCAATTTGTCCACCATCAAATAGCTTTTACCATTTTTGCTTTGTACAGATGGCTTGAATTTCACAGAGAATTTGGAATTTTCTAGGGTAATGTCAGCATCACCATCACCGCGTATGGGTAGAATTAAAATACGACCATCGGCTGTGTACTTGCCACGTATGGTGATCTTTGGTAAGCTGCCATACATTTCAAATTTGGAAGTTAAGGGATCAGCTTCGAAACCACTGCATGAAAAGTGAATAATAAAATTTTAAGAAGTGATTTTTTAAAAAATCTATATTTGAAAATAATATATTTGTTGTTGGTTTGTTCTCAAAAATATTGACTCAAATTGTTACCGATAAACGCAATTTTATCAAAATTTTTATAGTGATCATTAAATATTGTTTAAAATCTTTATTTTGTAGCATAATGCATTGAATTTTTCAACTTGTTTTATGTTTGTCATTCTAAATAATTAAATAGAAACAAAAATTAACACAAATACAAATGGAAGCTAACCATTCCCAAAATATTACACGAAAATCCCAAAAATGCGATTTTTCTAATTCTTCCCATAAACTGCACATTTCTTTAGGATCTAATAAAAAACTTTAAGGATAAATATCGAATACATTAAGGTTGCCAAAACTGCTTTACTTTTTGTAATACCAGCTTTGGGATTTTAAAACAAATGGTTTAAAATTGAAATTTTGTTAAAAAAATAGGTAAAATTTGGCACAGCGAGCCAAATATATTATTGGCTGCTAGAGGACAGAAACAATAGAGAACTCAATATGGAATATTTGCAGGCAATTTTCCAACCAAATTAATAAAACCTATAATTTTCTTTTATTGTTATTTAAGTAAAAAATACATTTTTTTGTCGTTAAAAAAAGAAAATAAAGAATAAAAATCCGGTTCTATTGAAACTGGTTCTAATGGAACCTATTGCAGAATTGATACAGTGGATACCTGTTCACAAAATTATTCTGGGTATTATTAAAATGTTTTTTTTATCTGCCTTTTTAATAATAAAATCAGATTCAACAAAACATCAATAGCGAATTTTCATACTAAATGCTACAAAAAATCAAAAGTTGAACTTTGACCTTAAATTTCTCATCAACTTCTGAACCGTTTTCAAAGAAATTAAAACTAGAGAAAAAGTCAAGCACCCCTATCGTGAATAAAAATTCCACATGAAATTTATTCCCTTTTCACATTTTTCCTATTAAAATTCAATGTAAAAAAAAAATAAATGGGAACAAATTTCATGTGGAATTTTTATTCACGATAGAGGTGAAGATTTTTTCTCTTTACAAGAAAAAAAAAATACTAAAATATCTCCATCATTTCAAAAGTTACATATTTTTGGCTGATGAAAAACGATTCTGAGCCACTGTGCGACGTAAGGACAACATATTTAGAAAATTTGACATGTTTATTATAGTAAAATAATCTCTGTAAAGGTATTTTTTACAAATTTAAAAATCTATTATAACTTTCATATTGAAAATCGTTTATATGAGGGTGGTTCGGAAACTTCTTAGCCTAGAACAGAAAGCGCGGTATAAACAAAAAAAAGTTAAGTGTTTTGGAAACCTCCATCTGTGCTATAAACACATGTTAAATTTCTTTTCGATCTGCCAACTCCTTCATATAGAAACAGATGTTCAAAAAAGACCCATCAACGATTTTTTTACAATGGAAAAATTAGAAATTCGTGGCGTCATTAAATATTTAAATACAAAAGGTTTATCGGGACAAGAAATTCATAATGATATGATAAATGTGTTAGGTGAAAGCGCTCCTTCATGTGCAACAGTAAAAAATTGGCTTGCTGAATTTCAACGTGGTCGTACAAACATTGAGGATGAAAATTTCTCAAGCTTGTTTGGATCGTTTTAAGAAAAATAAAATGAATGAATGGATCCTCCACTATACTCCAGAGATAAAAAAAACAATCCAAGCAATGGGCTGAAGCTGAAGGAAGTGCCCCAAAGAAGGCAAACAATTTAATCGACTGGTAAGGTTATGCCAACGGTTTTTTGGAACTTCAAAGGTATTTTATTGATTGACTCTCTGCAAAAGGGTAAAACAATAAATTCAGAGTAATATTGCAACATTTTGGACCAATTAAATTTAAAAATTCGAGAAAAACGTCCTAAATTACAACACAAAAAAAATTTTTTCATCAAGACAAAGCACCAGCGCACAAGAGTAATTTAACAATGGTTAAAATCAACGAATTAAAGTACGAGTTGCTTGATCAACCCACCTTATTCTCCTGATTTAGCTCCCCGTGACTTTTACTTGTTCGCAAATCTAAAAAAATTCCTAGCTGGAAAGCATTTTACCTCAAATGAAGATGTAATTACAGTTGTAAACCACTATTTTGAACGTCTTGAGGAAAGCTATTTTAATCAAGGGATAGAATTGCTAGATAAGCGTTAGACTAAGTGTATTGAAGTTTCAGGAGATTATATTGAAAAATAAAAATGTTTTTGAAACACTAACTATTCTCTTTCTGTGCTAGGCTAAGAAGTTTCCGGGCCGCCGTCGTATAGGGTTCTACAAAAGCTATTGCTTTGAAATATTTGGTGTGATGGAAAATTTTATTGTTTAACAAACAAAATAAATTTAAAAAAACTTGGTGAAAAATTCTACCTTAAATTAAAAAAATCCGGACCAGGGGTGTTACTCTCTATTGCGGTGCGAAAGCAAATTCGATACGTAAGAGTATAAATTTGTACGCTTATCGCATTGTATTTGCTTTCGCATCGCAATAGAGAGTAACCCCCCAGGTTTTGCCAAATTAAAAATATTTAAATGCGTTAAAATCGAAAACCATAAGAGATAAAAGGTACTCGCAATCATGTTTTTTAAAGATCTAGCCGGAGAAAATATAAAATCGTAGAAATCAAATGAATAACAAAAAAAAAAAAAAAAAAAAATTGTATCCTTTTAAACAATTTAAACGTGTCAAACGTGCCCTAGTTTGATGCCGCACAGCTCCGCCCTTGGGTCCAACTTCAAAACTTAAACTCGAATACTCCTTGGTTACAATCGGACCAGCATTTTAGCTATGGTAGATTTCTTTTAAACAAATCTTGATTCTGTCCCACTGTGCGATATTCCTTCGTTCGAAAGTACAGTTCGAAACTTTTAAGATATGTCAATAATATTCTGCATATTCGTTATTTTCAGTCAGAAAGATGAAACCTATTAAAACTAATTTAAATCGGTCAATTATTACTTTTTTTTTTGCAAACTTTTGTTCTTATACTCGCTGTAAAGTATTATATAATGGGGCTTGAATGATACTACTACTGGCTTTGTTTTAAAATGTTGTCTTAACATCATTGAAAGAAATACTGCCAACCTAAAAATAAATTTATAAAATTAAATCTTTGTTGTCAAGCTCTATATTCTACCACAGTCTCTTAAAATTTTAAGAATGCAGGAATTTACTGTGATACTTTTGTTCCCCACAAAAACTGCTCACACATATTAAAACAAAAACCGCCTTTGATACTACAAAAAAAGATACTACAAAAAACCCCCAAAAAAAAAATACATTGAAAATTATAAATACACTTACACAGCACGATCGAATTTCACACCAGACAGGCCCACAACATCAACATCGCGGAATTTTAATTTCAAACTTAACGAACCACCACGACCATCTGAGATATCGAACTGTTTCAAATGGAATGGTTCAACAGTTGGAAATGCTGCAGACGGATAACCTTTGCGCGCATGTTGACTTATCAGACTTAAAGAGGTGCGCACCACACAATCTGTATCAGCCGGACGGCAACGTGGTATATCGGCGGCTAAAATGAAAAAGAAAACGATTAAGAGAAACATATTTACAAAAAAAAAAAAAAAATTCCCCACAAATCAAATAAAAACTAAAAAGAAAATGTTTTTTTTTTGTTTTATGAAGAGGAATGGTTGCGCTATAGAATATGGTTTTTAGCTGTATACATTCTATCCTTATTCCGAAAAAGATGAAAGTATTCCAGCAAAAATTGTTTAACTATTTAGGGGGAAAAATTGATTATTTTAATTGTGGTACATTGTTGGCCTGCAGCGCAAACTTCTCATTGTGAACTCCATTAATCTTGGGTACAATTTTAACAGTATGCTTAAACATGCATTTTACAATAAAATATAAGTTTTTATATGTCCTGTTTCACACTCATCAGTTCTGACTGTCAAGTCAAGTATTTTTCAATGAGAAGGAAAAAGATAAAAGATAATTTTCTCTTTCTTTCTCATTGGAAAATACTTGACTTGACGAGTCAGAACTTCCTTCTCATTGAAAAATACTTGACTTGACGAGTCAGAACTGATGAGAGTGAAACAGGTCTATTCTATTTAATATATTAATATTTATAGGTTTTCTTTTCAAATTTATTGTCTACATTTGTCCTTCTAAAAAATCTCAGTTTCGGTATTCGGGTAAATTTCTAGCAAATACCTGATTTTTGACTGATTTTGGCATAATGCGAAACCGAATACTAGCTTAGACTTTATTAATCTGCTTATAAAGACATATGACGAACAAAAAACTCAACTCAAACCTTATTATTTGATAAAAGCATAAGCGCAAGACTAAAAGTTGATAAAAAAAAAACACATCTTAGTTAGGACGTGGTCTCTAATTATTTACTGGTCTTTTGGCATCCTTACCAAGTCCATTCTAATCCACAACGCCTTATTGCGGTGGCGAGAGATGAAAGAAGTTAATTGTAGAGCTTTTCTGTTTTTTTTTTTTTTCATTTTAATCAGTTGGGTCATGAAAACTTGTATTACATTTGCGGTTGGGCCATGATAAACTGTAATTGCGCAGGCAAGTGGTGATGTAAGTTACTTTCAGGGCTTTTCTGGATTTTTTCATTATAATCAGTTGGGCCAGGACACCCATTTGTCATGGAACCTATTTTTTTATTTTTTTTATACAAACACAAACTGCGAAGCTTTTGGCTTGTCTGCAGAAAACACCCAGAGTCTTTGGCGGGAATCGAACCCGCAACCCTCTGACTAATAGTTCGGCACACTATCGCATAGTCAGTGATCAAACTAATAGCATAAGGTCGTTAATCCAGCATGTTCTACACACGAATCCAAACAGGTTAATGCTGAAACTGCAGCAGAAATTAGAGGTCTTAAATTTCAACACATTATTCCCATGAATAAATATCCACCGAACGTCTAGGCGGTGGTATTTATATCATCTTCAATTTCTCTAGAGACGGACTTTTCAGACTTTTTTTATAGCATGGCCTTCCCATTGCTTGACTTCAACGCTACAATATGTTTCTTGCCTGTGAGAATTTTTGTTTCGTCATGACCTCCGTATCACACATATCTCTCTATGTTCTCATACAAATGAAAGTCCTAGCTAACATGCCACGGGGATACTCCTTCTCCGATGACATCCCAGATGGAACTTGTCCGTCAATGTGATATTTTTTAATATGCCCTCATTGGGTAACACTCAATTAAGGCGATCATACTGTGGCGTAATTTACCACTGCCCGACATACAGAGAGTCTAGTCTGTAGAGAATGTTAAGGGAAAAGCACAATGATTCTATGATATCAGATGATTACATAGCTGAATATACAAGGAAAACCCCTACAAGGTATAGATATCTGGCCGCTGACCTAATAAAGCCAACAGTCTAGACTTTAGAGAGTTTTTCAGGGAAAGCTTAAGAGGCACAATAATACTTTGATATCAGATAGTCAATATTTGTTAAGTGTGTCACTATATACCTATATATACTGATCTGATCTGATTAGGAAAACAGTTTTAAATTTTTGGTTTTCTTTAAAACTAATTATTTTACATAAAGTTTAAATAATTTGTAGAAATTATTCCAATAATAAAGACTTCAATAGCTTTTGCTGTAAATTATCTTATCTGTATTTTAAAGTAGATTACTACTTTAACCATGTTCAACTATATTTGAATTGTTACCAAAATTTTGCTCGTTCGCGAAATATGTTAATAGTTTTTATATTATTCCGATATATAGATTTCGATTGATTTTTTTACTTCAAAACGAATTATTCCCTATAGCTGGATTTACACGATTGAAATTTTCTTCAAAATTGCTCTTCAAAATGCTTCAAACTCGTGTAAACAGCAAAATTTCTTCAAAATTTATTTATTTAATAGACATTAATAAGTTTCTTTGTTGTAATTTCAAAATAGCAATTTGATTTCAAGTAATTTATACATCTTTCAAATTAATGAGATGGACTAGCTTTAAAACAGAGTAAGTAATGCGAATAGAATTCATTCGTAAGCGAATTTAATTTAGGAATTTAATAAAAATTTTTTACAATTCGCATATTTAATAAATAAAATTCACAAGAGAAATCTAATAATAAGGAATTCTAAAAAGCTGTCGTTTACAAAAATAATTTAAACGTATTATTTTCTTTGTCTCTAAAGCTTAAAAACAGAGTACAGCGAATGCTCGAATTGAATTTATTCGTAAGCGAATTTTATTTATAAGTTAATATGATTATTTTTCAATTCACGAATTTAATTAATCTAAATATAAAGAATGCTAAAAACCTAAAAAAAAACAGACAAGCTAAAAAACAGAGTAACGCGAATGCTCGAATTGAATTTATTCGTAAGCGAATTTAATTTATGAATTTAATACGATTTTTTTTCAATTCGCGAATTTTATTTATTAAGAATTCCAAATATAAAGAATACTAAATAGCTGTCGTTTTCATAATTAATTTAAAAGTTTTATTTTATTTATCTAATTAAGAAATAAGTAAAGCATAAAAACAGTGTAGCGCGAATGCTCGAAATTTGTTCATATGTATCGAATTTAATTTATGAATTTAATACAATTCTTTTTCAATTCGCGAATTCTATTTATTAAGAATTCTAAATATAAATAATAATATTAATTTTAACGTATTATTTTATTTATCTAATTGAAAAGTAAAGCTTAAAAACAAAATACCGTGAGCTCGAAAAGTATTCACTAGTAAGTGAATTGAATTTATGAATTTGAGAAACCCGGTTCCAAGGACTGTCATTCAAAAAGCCACTACTCCCATCCAAATATCTAAAGACTTAAAACAAGCCTTAGAACCAATCTAAAAATATATTATTTAGAATTGTTGAGAATATGATAAAAGGAATAGAAAACCTAATAAGTTTTAATCATAGTTATCCTCTAATCTAAAGATCTGTAATAGGTACATAATATAGTTTATAAAAACTGTTTTCCTCTAGTTCCTGAAATGAGTCAGAGTCTTTTATAGCAGTGTTAGCAATATAAATACATATGTATGCATATATAGGTAGAAATCCTAGAAGTTGTTATTGTGGTCTGGGACTGTGTAGATTTTGTATGGACCAAACTTCGTGCCATATTCTTTGTGTTGGCTCTTTATTATAGTCAAATACTATTAGTATATTAACTAGAAATACGAGTAAATGAATCTACCTCTAATAAACTTCAGCAGTGTTTAATTAAATGAAACAGTTTTATATAAATCTGAACCAACGTTGAAGGAAGGCGGCACAATTTTTTTTTTCTAAAATCATCTCAACTTTTGTGTTAACATTTTTTTTTAAGAAAATCAGTTAAAAATTTCCAACTTAACAAATATTTTGTTTATTTACATTAAAAATTTTTAAGTCCATAATATAAATAAATTTATTTTAAACAACTTTGTACGTTTCTTATATCTACTGTAAATTAATATAAACTCAAAATACTTTTTTTGTTGTGAGTTTAAAGCAAATATTTGCACTTATTTTAACAATAATATTCATTGTTGTAATTTTAAAAAAGAAATTTTTGCACATACGGATTTTAAGTAATTTTAAAATCTTTAGATTTTAGAAAGAAAAAACAGATAGACGGGACAGTTTAAAAAAAAGAACAAAAAGTCATTGAGAGTTGGTACATAGTTTTTATTACGCCACTGGAGAAAGTGTTGATAAATTAAATATCTAAACAAATTAAATTAGCAACCTTTAATTAATTGTACAATATATAAATTAATAGCTAATATAACTTATTTATAACTTATAAACTCTAGACTTGATAAATAAATTTTAACAATATCTATCTTATTATTACAAAATATGTATATAACTTTGCGAAAGAAATCTAAATATAAATAATGTAAGAAAAAATACTTAAAAAAAATTAATTCTTTAAATAATTAATTCTTAGGCTTAATTCCTTACGTATGTATGTATGTCCTTTAAATTGAATTAATGGCTTTAGGAAATTAGTCTTTAGATAATTAATTAATTAATTTTTGAATAAAAGGCTGACGATTTTTTTAAGTTTTAATTAAACTTCATTTGTATTAAGGAATTTAGTGGTTCAAATAACTTGTATAACATCGTATTATGCACTATTAGGTTTGTTTTTTCAATGCAATTAGCTTAATTTAAAATACTAATTAATTTAAAATATAATCAGTTTGTTTTGCAGTTTAAAATTTTGAATTTTTCTGTTACGACGACTTGAATCACCTGCTTCGCCTTCTGAATCATGTTTATGAATCATGCTGTTTACATGACCAAAAAACTTGATTCGATTTGACAGTTGTAAACAAACAGAATAAATAAAAACAGAATTTACAATTTGAGGAAAATAATTTTTTTTAATGGACAAAAAAAAAGTGAGTGGAAATTAGTTAGCTTATTTGAAAAAAAAAACATACATTCGTACGTATTTACTTTCTTTACTTCCAGCAACAAGAAAATAATTTGCTTTGTTTACAATAATATTAAATTTTTACAGCTAGTGCAGATAAACTTACGATAAAAATTAGAGAAGAAAGCAATTTTTCGTGCTTCGCAAGTTGATTCAATATGAATCTAGATGATTCGCTCTTAAAATTTTGTATGGTGAAACAAGTTGTTTCACTCATGATTGGGGTGTGAAGCATGAATAGAGAGCGAAGCATGTACCGTGGAAACGTAGTATTAAGGGCAAAAGACTAAAAGTGCAAAATTTTTGCATGACAAGAAAATTTTCATAGTTTTCTGACACAGCAGATTTCAATTAATTTTTTACCTTTAAAGATAGTTTGGTTTTAAAGTAAAACAGTGAATTATTATTGTTCTTTAATTTTAAGCACTAGTATTGCAAATTAGTTAAAATTTTTATGCTGGATATTGAAACAAAAAATGCAGTTTAAGGGCAAAAGGCAAAAAGTGCAAAATTTTTGCATAAAAATATAATGCTCGTAGTTTTTTTTTTATTAAAGCACTCTTACACTGCAGATTCCGATTATTTTTTTTACCTTTAAAGAGGGTTTGGTTTTAAAGTAAAATAATGCATTATTACCCTAAATGCAATTTAAGGGCAAAAGACTAAAAGTGCAAAATGTTTGCATGAAAAGAAAATTCTCACTCTGACACTGCAGATTCCGACTAATGTTTTACCTTTAAAGATTGTTTGGTTTTAAAGTAAAACAGTGAATTATTAACCTAAATGCAATTTTAGGGCAAAATGCTTAAAGTGCAAAATTTCAGCTATAAAGGAATACATACTCTATTGTTCTTTTATTTTATGCACTAGTATTGCAAATTAGTTAAAATTTGTATGCTGAATATTGAAACAAAAAAAATGCAATTTAAGGGCAAAAGGCAAAACGTGCAAAATTTTTGCATGACAAGGAAATTCTCATAGTTTTTTTATTTAAGCACTCTGACACAGCAGATTTTAATTAATTTTTTACCTTTAAAGATTGTTTGGTTTTAAAGTAAAATAGTGAATTATTAACCTAAATGCAATTTTAGGGCAAACGGCTTATAGTGCAAAATTGCTGCTCTCTACTATTGTTTTTTTTATTTTAAGCACTAGTATTGCAAATTAGTTAATATTTGTATGCTGGATTTTGAAACAAAAAGGCAAAAAGTGCAAAATTTTTGCATGAAAAGAAAATTCTTGTAGTTTTTTTATTTAAGCACTCTGACACTGCAGATTCCGATTTTTTTTTTACCTTTAGTTAAAATTGTATGCTGGATATTCAAACATAAAATGCAATTTAAGGGCAAAAGGCAAAAAGTGCAAAATTGCTGCTATAAAGGAAAACTATTGAAACTGCAATTTAGGAGAAAAAAGCCAAAAGTTTTTTTATTTAAGCACTATTATTGCAAATTAAAAAAATAATTATTTAGGTGCAATTGTAAGCAGGAAATTCAAATAAATTTATAAGAAAATTTTATTTAAAATAAAATAAAACTTACGAAATGTTGAGGCAGCTTTAGTATTTGAAAAAAAGAACATGCAGCAACTTAAAGTTGCGAGACACAAAAACGCGAAATTAGACATTTTTTTTCAATGATTTTTATTACAATTGTTTCCGTTTAATTGCAAAATTATTTTAAAACGTTTTATTAATAGCAAAACGTATTGGTTCACTACAAATACAATTGTTTATGTTTGTTATTATTATTGTTATGATTATTATTTATTTACGATTTTATCATACAACAAAATTCTGTTTTATTAATAAATTTTCTTTGTTATGATTTTTGTAAGGATTAAGAAGTGTACAAATTTAATTTATTTTTGCAATGTCTGAACCAATGTCAATGTTAAACTGAAATTAAATTCTAGACCTACGCTGGCATTTATAATATTTTTTTTTCATTATTCCATTGGTGAATTTTGTTTGTTTGTTTTGTTGGTGTTGTTTAGCTTGGCTAGAAAACAAAAACTTATTTTTTTATTATTATTATTTTTTTTGGTCAACAACGTATCATTAATATTGACAACTTCTAGAGCTACAAAATGTTGTATGAGTATAAGACTTTACTACTACTACTACTATATATACATATACATATATATATATTTATAGAACTACTCTACTACTTACTGTCATCTAGTTTTGGTTGTTGTAGGTATTTTTTTTTTTGCTAGCTTCTCTTATTTTTAAACACAACTTATTTATACCCTACACCACCATAGTGGAAAGGGGTGGGTATATTGGATTTGTGCTGATGTTTTAATGCCCATGAAAATTAGTCCAACGCCCACCTTAAAGTATACCGATCAACTCAGAATCATTTCCTAAGTAATTTAATGAGTCCGTCCGACTACAGGTCGCAATTTTGCAGATATTTCGAAACAATTTCGTACTTGATATTTTTTCGTCTCAAGGACGGTTGGGATCACTGATGGCAAACATGGTACAATTGTACTTTTCTTGATACATTTTAAACACAGTTGGTACCAAGGTGAATTTAAATACTAGGTGATAGCGTAGCGCCAGCTGATTATTCATGGTGAATTTGAAAATGCCAAAAAGTTATATAAAAAAAAAACTTTTTGACAGTGACGAAAGTTTTTCATATAGAAAAATGCCTGTTGTTCTTGCCTTGTTGTAATTGTTGTAGCAATGCGGTCACCTGGTATTTAATTTCACCATGGTTGGTACCGTGGTACTACCACGAGTCATATGGTACAATTTCAAAATACTGTTGCATACAAAATTTCGCATTTCAGATGAAACAGATAAATATCAGCCATGTCACAGAATTTAATTCCGTTCGGAAGTGAAATTATTTCCGTATTTTGCTTCTAAAGAAAAAGTAAAACGAACAATTCCTTTCATTCCGAACAAATTTTTCGTTTTGCTTTTTCTATAGAAGCAAAATACGGAAATAATTTCGGGTCGTTATCAACAATATTACAGGCAAAGGTACAAAAACCGGGTTTTTAATCGTAAAACCGGATTTTGAAGGTGTCCGGCATATTTCACTATTGGAATCTTCTTTTACTCGACAAGCCCTACAAGAAAAATAATATCGGGTCCTAGGTATTTTGGACTATCGCACCGTGTAATTCTAGTTATTTTGGAAATATATATATTTACCAAGATTAACTTTTCGCAAATGACTCGATACTTCATAAATAAGAATATTTTTAGATAATCGCGACAATTAACGCAATAATGTTGCTATAAAATATATCGAATTTTCGATAAAGTAAATTTGTGGTAAAGTTTTATGATTATTGAACAAATATTAAAAATGGTACCATGGAGGTCTAAAAAGTACATTTTATTTATATAGTTGGTACGAAAAACAAAAACGCATTTTCCATCACTGGTTGGGATTGAAATTGGTTGAAATCGGTCCATTATTTTACTTAGCCCCCATACAAATGTCTCCCGAAATAGCAGATTATCGCTCATAAGTATTTTAGTTAAGCAAGTATCCAAACAAATTTCACCACAAATACGTTTTAAATTAAGCCTTATCTCACCCTCTGCACCACTGCGGCACCCACTAGCCCACATTCAAACATCAATCCTTTAACCAGTATTACAGGTGGTTCGAAATTTGCTGTAATTATCATTTTTCATTTATTTACATGTTGCCTCCTTTTCTTCAGTTTTTTCGTATTCATATCAAGACTTCGCAGTGGTGCATAGGGTGAGAACGCAAAGAATTCTGATGAGAGAAAGTGGTGTTTCTCGAAACATATGTAAATTCAACCAACAACCCAGGTTCGAATCCTAAGCCATGAAAAATTATCAATAAATTTTAATAATAATTCTCATGTAACAATTCCTACCTTCAGTAAAAATAATTTAATGAAAAATGAAATTTAATGAACTCGAGCCAAAATAAAAGAAATATCAAATAAATAGTCACTTAAAAATAAAAAATGAGAAATCAAGTTGAATCGTGATTTTTTGAAAAGGTGATTTTCGCAAAAGTCAATCTTGAGAAACAAAAGAACATCGTAGTAAGCTTGAATTTCAAATATTTTTGCATTTTTAGCGCTTTTTTATACATATTTGGTGTGTGACGCTCAAGATAGAAATCATAGAAAACCTAAAAAAAAAAATCCAAAAATATTGATTTTTTTTGAGAGCCTAAAAGTGCCACCGAATTAATCGTCAATTTCTACATAAATTGGCCACTCTTACAGGCGAATTGAAAAAACTTTAAAAATAAACAAAACAAAACTCGTTGTGTACGTTTTTTTTTAAATGTGCCCATAAATCTTTTAAAATGTGTTTATATCGTGATATAGCGCCTATTTCTGGGAAACTTTTTTTGCACATATACTGGATGTAGGGTATTATATGGTCGGGCTAGACCGACTATACTTTCTTACTTATTTTTATATTAATTTCTTATTTTTTTCCCCTACAATCTCTGCTAAATTGATTATAATTTATTGTATTTTATTTATTTATTTTAGTCATCATTGTTAAAATATAGAATGAATATATATATGTACATATGTATGTATGTACATATGTATGTATGTACATATGTATGTATGCATGACAATTTGTACATATGAACACATAATGCGGCTGTCGATATAGTCGCCTGCGTTGTGTTTTGCAGTTACTTGTTATTCTGTTCCTTTTCGAAATTGTTATTGTTGTTGTATTCGCTTCGTTACTTTTCGGACTGGGTAGACTTTACAAAAAATTCAACGTATGATTATCATTATTATGCTTATGAATAAAAAAACACATGCATATATACATACTTTTTCGTTCCTCCACTTTTATTTACCGGTAAATACTTTCAATACAAAATCATCTTCGTCAAGCCTCACAGGTTCATTATCGTAAGTTTGCTTTCATACATATAAATTAGTTTGGGACCTGTTAGCTGCTGCTTTTTTTTTTTTTTTTTTTTTTTGTTATTATTGTGCTGTTAATAAAAAAGTTAATAGTTTGTTCATTTACGAAATTGTTTGTAAATTGTCGCAGCCCAAGTATGTTCCCCAAAGAATTCTAAATCACAAAAAAAGTTTAGCTTTTGTTTTTTGTTTTATTCTTTCTGTTAAATTTGTGCTGAAATAATTATTAACTTAATTTCAGTATTTACTTAGTAGTTATTGACTATTCAATTTTGATGCTGAACAAAGTCCACAATATATTTTAATATATATGTAGGTACATATGTGCATATAATTTGATTATAAGGAACTTATTATAAATTTAGAAGATGAACGAATTTTGCAGCTTCTAAATAATACAGTATCTGGTAAACGTCTTAAGAACGGTAAAATAATTATAATGGCTGATCAGGGCTTAAGATATTAAAAGATTTAAAATGAGCCTTAAAGTATTCTACCAGTAAGACTTACAGCCGAACTTCTATAAATTGAATCACTATTACCCAGAGAAAAAACTTCAACTTTGGGTATAAAATTTTAAAATGCAAAAAATAAAACTATGCTGTGTGTTCAAACTAGCAATAACGAAGGAGAAAAGGACCTTCAAGTATAACAATTCCTGAATGTTACAACCCAAGTGAAAATGATGGAACTGCTTTTCAACTTTTTTCTTTGGCAAATGCTAGATACCCTTCAATTGACCGAAGCTGGAGAAAATTTCGGGTTTCATTTATATTTATCAGATTAAACCAATCAAATTTCTTCGCTACCATTCCATTGCAGTTTTTGAATAATGACAGGTAGTGACATTGAAGCAAACCCTTATTAAAGAGTGGTTACTTTATAAAATTAAAGAAAGGATAACAGCAAAAACTGGCTTAATACGGATATGTAGAGCACACGACATGTCAAACGATAGTATTAGGCGTTTGCCTTTATCTCCGGGGTGATTTAAGTAAAGCTAGATTTACACGATTGCAATTTTCTTGAAAATTGCTCTTCAAAATGCTTCAAACTCGTGTAAACAGCAAAAATTCTTCAAAATTTATTTATTTAATAGTTATTAATAGTAATTATAAAAGTATTTATTTATTTATTTATATTTATTTGTCTATGGAAATGAATTCCTTACAGACAGTTTACAAAATATTATTTAACATAAAGGAATAAAATAAATGTAACAAATAATTATGGGTTTAAGAAAACAATTATAAATTTTTTTATGACATTAACATTTAACGAAAAATCAATAAATCTGTACATCTGGTTAAACTGATTACACATTCTTCTTAGGGGATCAGCGTCAGCATAATTTGCTCTATAAAATTTCACAGATAGAGGTGCAAAATTACGGGATAAACGTTGCGGAATATTGAAAAAGATTTCATTGATTAGAAAACCAGAGCATATATCACCATTAATAACATTTAGGATAAATGATATGTTCAGCATAGTTCTACGAAGCTTAATAAGAGCATAATAAGAGCAAGTCTAGCAGTATATGATGGTAAATTAAATGGGTTGAAATAGAGTCCACGTAAGCAAAATATCAGATTCACTTGTATTACTGTGAGTAATGTAAATCGGGTCCCATATTATTGAACCGTATTCCAGTATCGATCGAACAAGTGAAGTAAATAAAGTTTTGGCAATATATGGATCATTAAATTCTTTTGCCCATCGTTTAATAAAGCCTAGTGTACATCTTGCTTTATTTATTATCGTAGAAATATGTGGAACGAAGCTCAGTTTAGGGTCGTATAAAATGCCTAGGTCTAGAAAATTTTGAACCATTTCCACTTGGTAGTTTCCCAGAAAAAAATTTGGTGAAATAGGATTGTGCCTTGCAAAGCGCATTACTTTACATTTCTTTAAGTTAAGTTCCATCAAGTTAAGCTTGCACCATTCATAAAAAGAATCCAAGTCGGTTTGGAGACGTAAGTAATCAGAAGGTTGGTTATAGGCCAAGAAAATTTTTACGTCGTCTGCATACATTAAAACATTAGAGAATTTAATTACTTTAGGTAAATCGTTAATAAAAAGAGAGAAAAACAGCGGCCCAAGGTGACTCCCTTGTGGTACTCCAGAACAAACGTTAAGTTTATATGAAGACGTGTTATTAAAACGAACGGTTTGTGTTCTATTCGACAGATAAGATTGTATCCATTGTACGCTAAGATCTGTAAATCCCAATTTTTGCAGTTTCCGTACGAGAAGTAAATGATTTATTTTGTTAAATGCTTTACTGAAATCCGTATATATAACATCAGTTTGCATCCTTTGAATAAAGCCGCGATTGATGACTGTTGTTAGATGCAGAAGATTTGTAGTAGTAGAGCAAGATTTTTGAAAACCATGTTGAAATGAAGATATTAAATTTGATACTTGATAGTGTAAATGATCGGTTATTAATTTTTCAAAAAGTTTCGGTATAATACTTAGTTTTGCGATAACTCGATAATTTTCGACATCAGTAGTAATAAAATAATTCAGAGTCTATAGAAATGTTAAAGTTGTCCTGTTATAAAAAACTGCTTAATAATATACGAAAGTATGAAATGTGTCACAGAAGTACTATGGTGCTTTTTAATAAAACAAATAGCATCACTAAAATGTAAGATTGTTTAACTTTTCGCTGCTTATTATCTACATATATGTATCTAAATAATAACTGAAAATGTTCGGTTCTCAGTGCATTGCCACTTACTGTAGCCCTATACTTACTTATGTTTCATGCAATTTAAAGACTAATAGTCCCATTAATTTTGCTATTAAACAGATTTTTTTTTAATTTAAATGGATATATTAACCTTTTGGCAATATGTGTTTGTTTTTATACCACTACCATAAATCATTTTGAAAAATCGTCATAAATTTCATTGTTTCAGTAAAAATTCAATGGCACGCGACTTTTAATAAAACGCCAATTTCGATCCTGGCATGTTCAGCTTAAATCAACTGAATTTAAATAAAACAGAAGTATTTAAATTTTATTAAATAAATTTTGTATTCCGCTCAGTAGTCTCGGTGCACATGCCCAGAATGTTTATGAAAATTTTGAATTTTAGTAAAATTAAATATTTTAGTACTGATTACTTTTGAATTAATAAAAAAAGTACAATGATGGTGATATTAAAATTACTTATTTGTATTTATAATGATATTTGGAGGCAGAAGTTTTAAGACTGGATTTTTAAAAACTGCCTGGAATGCATACATAAAAATCCCGGGATGTCGAAAATTTCCAGGTTCCCGGGATTTACCAGTCCAGTTTGACATCCCTATATAAATGTTCATGACGCTAAACACTATCACCCCTATCGTGAATAAAAATTCCACATGAAATTTGTTCCCTTTTCACATTTTCCTATTAAAATTCTATGTTAAAAAAATAAAAGGGAACAAATTTCATGTGGAATTTTTATTCACGATAGGGGCGTATATGACTATGACTTCAGTTTGCGTTTTTTTTTTTTAACTAAACACTAAAATAATAGAATTTGTTATTCAGTATTTGTGTATAAAAATAAACGTGTATTTACTTTAGTTTGCGTAAAAATCGAAAGTGCCTTTAAATATTAAGCATGAGTATTTTAGTTACATAGCATGAAACAACTTTTAAACACCCAATCATATTGCTCCAGAAACTAGTTGTTATTTGAATTACTAGTAAGTATTCATTTAGTGCTTCCAGATAAGTAGTTAAGTAAGGTAAAATGTGGTCTTTCAAGATTCCAGTGATATTCACAAAACACATAATGCTGGACGACACTCATAATTTGCGAAATAGGAACAAGGTTCTCAAATCCCTAGTCGGCAGCAATTGGGATATGGAAAAAGATAGCTTGCCTGCTACCTACAAGACGATTGGCTTGTTAGTGGTTAACTATGCTGCTGCTGAGCTGAGTTATACCCTATACAGAAATATTCAAAACAGTCTGTCTTAAAAACCATCACAGGCTCCCTTCAAATAACCTCTGATCACCACTTTCACGAGGAGACTAAAGTTTTATCGGTCAAGGAACGGAACGTTATGTTGACCAAACAGTTCATTTTGGGTTTTCTCCGGAGCAGTCATCTAAACTTCGGCATCACGCGGTAGGAGAATGCCGTTCGCATGTCGTACTTGGAGATCGCTCATTTCCTTTAACAGACACCAAGAAGATCTGCCGCGTAAAACGAGAGTAACTAGTTCCGGTACATCATGACACCCGTAACTCCTAGCTGTATATGGCAGCTTTGAATGACTTTCATAGAGACGCCCATCGTCGATAGCCGCTTAAAACAAGAGTAGTTCCGGTACAGCAAATATCATGCAGCAACAATTGGCTTAATGCCTACTGCTCGTCCCTAACTTATGCCCAGCATGCGGTCAAGGATCTCATGACACTGCTCACATATTCATGTTATTCAGTAATAGGAACGACGTGTCGATATTCATAGATATCGTTGAATTTTTTTAAACAGAGTTCCTTATGTGTTAAAAATTACATTAGATGGCAGCCATAGTTGCGCCAACAAATATTCGGACAGTGTTATATGAACAAGAAAATAACATCGGGAAGAGTCGCATACGAAATTTTTCGCTGAGTGAACAAATTGATAGTTTGTAAAGTATGGAATCTGCATATCTCACACCAGGGGCCAAATTACCGCATTCGATATCGAGTAAAATTGATCGTAATTTTTTTATTTGAGATTATTGCATTCGATATCGAGCAAGAAATTTAGTACATTTTTCGATACGATAGCTCATTCGATCACGAATGCGGTAATTTGGCCGCAGAGTTTATCTATCAATGCAGATTATCGGTTGATGGTTACAATAACAATTTTGGTTATAGCCATAATATGTTACATTTCAAATGACTAAACTAATATTGTTAATTTTTTATTCAAAATTTAACATACTCAAAATGCAACATGATCAGCATAAATTCGCAATTTGTTTGACGTATATTTAAGTAGTATTTAATAAAAACCGTAAAATAAATTCAATAATATTTAAATTTATTCATATATGCAGTGGCTCACAGTGGCTTCATAAAAATAAAACCAACAGGAACTTAAAAAAGAACTTGGTGTTATTTAAAAGAAAAAATGTTATGGTCTTACAAACAAAAATTATTTATTGCAAAAATTTATATTTTAATATATTAAAACTAAAAGAACAAAAAAATGCTCGCTTTTTATGTCACAGTTTTTTTTTTTGAGCAGGCACATGGATCATGGGTTTCGAAAACTTGAAATTATAAATGGCAATTACACAAATTAATATTTGGTGTAATAGCCTTTAAAATCTACACATACCCAATTTGTGCTTTGGATCTTTATCCTGGTAAAATCAAAAATCTTATCTTATTTCCTCTGCGCTCTCCAGCAAGTTGACCTTCAGAATATGAAGGTACTTAAACTTGTCCATGGTTGTTTCAACAAATGTTGAATTCCCAGTACCAGCTGTTTACATATAAGCCCAAATCATGACACTGCCACCACAATGCTTCACTGTTGCCTTTAGGTTTTCATTGTTGGGTTTTGTATTTTGCGAAATGCCATCTAAACCGAATATGTTAAACTTAGATTCAACGGTGAAGATGGCCGAATTCCAAATTAGGTTTTTGTTTTTCGCATTTATAAATGGTTTCTCAGCCATTAAAATCATGTTGGCGCCAGACAAGAAGAACACTTTAAACGCAAAATTATTTTCTCCGGCCAGCTTCAACTTTTCTGGAAATGTGTCAACAACATGTTCATTGAATGTGTTCATTATATGGTGCCTTAGTGTCTCTGTTATAGACCCGATTTTCAGGGATAAAGCGCTCAATGATTTTTTGGACGGTGGAAGCTTTAATGTTAAACATTTCTGCTATTTTTCGCTGTAAGTGGCCATTTTTGGAAATGGTTAAAAACCATTTATCGTTGTTCTATCATTGTACGCGGACTGTTTCAAAATTGATACTTGTCGGTACAAAATCGGACTCACAATTCAACAGAATATATTGATAGAAGTAGAAAAAAAGACAAACGAAAAACTAACAACGCAGTATAGAGTTATGGGTACGGTAAAAATTGACTGCATAAAATAAGCTGTGATGTGAAAAAACGAGCATATTTTGTTTTAAAATGTACATTTTTACAATAAATGTTTTTTGTTTGAGTATAACATTTTTTCTTTTAAATGACACCAGTTAATTATCTTTTTATGGAGCTTTGAAACACAAAACTGCACTAAACATATTTTATTAACAAAATTAAAAAAACTAGTTTCTTTTATTTATCTGCTTTTGTTTGTTTATTTTAAATAAATAAAATTAATAGCTGCATTTATATTGAAGTTTATTTCTGTGAATATGCATTTTAAATACAGATTTTCGTTTGCCAAAATTTTAAAATATTCACATAGCAGGTTTGACATTTGTATATTTTAAATAATGACTCTACACAAATTTGTTTCGAGTTTGAAAACTTGAATATTTTTAAACTCACAAATTAACATTTATGACGTCAAATTCGTTTATATTTATGGCAAAGTAAGCAAACTTGTCTTTTTCAAACGTTTTATTTATAAGAAAGTTTGTTTGCATTGTAAATCTTGTAATGTTGTCTAAATAATGGCGAAATATGCGTAAACACGTGTTTTCAATATGTCTGGTATTTTGTTAATATTTGTTTGTATTCAAATAAATAATTCAATATTTTTTGCTTATTTATTCTTTATATATAGAAGATGTGTCAGCTGTTTTTACAAACCTGTCACAAAAGTTTTGCCGATAAAAATGTTTATTTCTTAAAATATTATCAACTAATTGAAACTAGAATTTGTTTGTTTCAAAGTCTATAAAGATTTAATTGAATAAATTAAAATTCGAGCTAAAAGCATAAAATATATGGAACATATTTAGACCCGTTTTCTCAATGTGTCGACAAACTGCCTGTTTAGTAACAGGCATAAATATCGACATAAATTTATTAGACTGATTTTTTGGCAATACCTCTCAAAATGTATGTGAAAATTGGGATTTCTGTCTTCAAGTGACAAAATGTTGACATAAATCAGCTGTTTTCCAAATGTGAAAAAATAACAAAAAATAAAATCAAAAAAAAAATTTTAAAAATTAAATAATATGCATGTCTGCCAGATAGTTAGGTCTGGCATGATAAAATCTTTCAACATTTACTTTGAATTCATGTTCTTCGAGTTCATCCTCCTAAATTCTAAAATCTATTTAATTTTTTTACAAAAACTCAAGGTATTGCCACATAATAAATATGAACAGCAGTCAGCTGATTGAATTTATCTGTACAACAAATATGTAATTAATCGGGAGATGAGGGCTGGTTAGTTTTGCGACAGAACAGAATAGAAATGAGACATTGAGAAAACCAAATTTCTTTAATCGGCAGTTTTTAGTCGGAAAAAAAGATAATCGCCTAATGAGAAAACAGCCCTTAGTGATTTTTGTATATTTCAGTCTATTATAGAGCGATTTGTCTGATTTTCATTATATTCATACTAGATCTAGAACATATGAACATATGAATATTATTTGAATTAAGCGTTAAAAATTTTCAAATCTATGAATAGTTTATAAATTATAAAATCCTACTGTCAGCGTCAAAATAAAGTCAACACCACATATTTTTAAAAGAAATTCTTAATTATATGAAATAATTTTATTCTATTTTATTCGACCTTTTTATGATTTTTATTAAATAATTTTTAAGCTTGATGTCACCTTTTGTTTTTTATTAAAGACTTTTTATTTTCATACATAATTAACTGGATATTTCGATTTCCTTTGGAAATTTTCTTCAGGAGTTTTTTCTTTTATATTAATGCTTAAAAAAAAAACATTTACAATAAAAAAGAAATAAATTATCTGGACATTTTAAGCAACAAAGTTGGCCCTTTTGTAGAGAAATTAGAACTAGCCCAGAACTGGATTTTCCAACAGGGCAATGATCCTAAACATACATATGTATGTACCTACAAAATTATGAAAGAATGATTGTCCAAAAACTTTATTAGAGTTCAAAATATTAAGTTGTTAAAATCAAATTAAATTCAATCTGCATTAAAACATACATTACGAATTAATTTAAAATTATTTCAGGTCGTTTTGCATTAATTTTTTGTAGAATAAAATACTTACTGATCATTAAAGGTGGCTGTCATGCAAATCCCTTAAAAATTAGCTTAACCAAAAATACTCGAATCATAATTGTGTTTTATTTAAATCTACAAAAGAAAATAAGCTTTAGAAAAGTTTACAGTGAATTAAACTTAAATTTAAGTCATTCTTTTAGAAAAACTTGTTGTATTATATGTGAGTTTTCAGTATCTGCCACAAATTCCGAATATTTTCTTGACAGAATTTATTAGTTTTTAATCCGAATAAAACTCATCTATCGGTAATTTCTTTAATATATTAATCACAATATTCCGAAACATTTCTTAAAGGAATTTAATTGAATAAGGTTTTAGTTCATTCCAAAGATCGCTCCAGTTTTCATTGATAACTCCATTAAAACTTTCCGATAGAATGGCATTATTATTTACAATATTTTGCAAATCGAAAATTATTCTAAAAGAAAATAAACAATTGTCGATTTAGCTTAACAAATAAGTTAACTCTTTAAGTCACATTGGCACACATTCAAAATCGATTGTTCAGGATCCTGAAACAAATTAAGGTTTGTTGTTGTTGTTGTTAGCACTTACAAAACACTTGTAAGAGCGAACAACTACAAACTTATTTCTGCTCAAAATAGAGTTTTTAAATAAATATTTGAGTCCTGAGTTTAAATTTTAATAAGGAACAGGTACAATTATCACTTTTTTTAATATACATATAGTTTTTAAATATCTTACTTCTTTGGTTCCAGCGTCTTCAACTGCAGTTTATCTAATACTCCGTAAATTGTATTATTAATATTTTCAAGCTTTACCTTAACCAGCAACTAGAAATAAATATCCTTTATTAAAATTTTACCCAAGCCTTTGCCTTTCAAGGGTAAAAGCAAAAGTTTTCCATTTATTTCATAGTCACCGTTAATGGAAACTTTTGGAATCACAAGCACAAGTTCAATAGGCTGCGTCAAATTCTTATTAAATCCATGTGAACGTAAAACTTGTGCAGTTTTGAAGCCTTTCATGGTAAGTGTATTGAATTTTCAATTTACATCTTTGAGGGTTATTTCGCTTAGCGTTTGACAGCAGCTGACAAAAAAGAATACAATTGCAGTGCACTCGGGAAAACGTCAACGCTCGTTTACGTCAACATCCCAAAACGTTAACCCTTTTTTACATTACCTACTTTAAAATTTTATGAAATAAATAGAGAGAAGACTCTCTTCCAAGTGTTGGAAAGAAAAAAAAAACAGCAGAAAAAAATAACAGATTTTTTTTTAATTTGTTAAACGTCAACTCCCGCGGTTTTTTTTTTTAGTTGACGTTTTTCCTAGTGCACTGTATTTGGTTGTAATATTATAATTTTCAGCCTAAAAATATTCTTTATACCATTTTAGGTTTTACTTATCACAGGGTTGTATTTTTAATTTTCACAATTATTAGAACAATTAACTCTTAATGAAGCAATTATCTTAATTGAAATTTTGTATGGATAATTGAATTCAATTAGGCGTTAATTAAAAAATTGCAATTAAAAATGCATGTGTGAACACCATATAAGTCTGATTATATGTCTGATGTAGGGTATTTAAGATTCCGTATATAACAAACTCCCAATAAATTTCATTGCGAAATACCTAAAAATATTTAGCTGGTTATATGACAGTGACCGGCATAAAGAGAATAACGGAGATATTTTTTATAATAACATGTTATTCACTTTGTTTTTCTGTTGTCTGTCTGTCTGTCTGTCTGTCTGTCTGTCTGTCTGTCTATCTGCTTGACTATTGATTTTGATTTTTGTTGTTTATTTCATCACTTTTATGAACTTAGTTGACTTTCGTCTTGTTTACATGTTTGGCCCCTACTGTCTATTAGGTTCTATTACTGTTTTAAGAAATAAAGTTAAAAAAACACTGCACTTAGCAATAGTTTACACGTTTTCTAAACGTATGGCTTGTTTTAATATTAGATTTATAACAATTAAAATCAAGTAGGAAACTATGGTCGGTCAAGCTCGCCCATATAATACCTCACACCGAGTATGCTGCGAGTATAAACAGTTTTTCAGAAATATGGAGCGTCCATAGTAACGTTATAGAGATTTTCAGGAGAGGGATTATATGGGAGCTATGACTAATTATGGACCGATCCTTATAAAATTGGGTGTCATGATTTCTATATATATGAGTATTATTTTTGTGATCTGCACAACATTTCTAGGTATCATTAGGCTTCATGTACAACTTATTTGTGCGAATTTTTTTTTTTTTTTTTTGAATACGTGCATAAATCAAACATTTATGGCCGATAAACCCTAGGAGGACATTTGTATGGGGGCTAGGAGAAATAATGGACCGATTGGAACCAAACTGTCTTTGGACCGAACATAGTTCTCATAGTAATTTTTATCGAAGTATCATTAAATTCATAAATAATCCATTTCCTTTAGTGCTATATCGTTAATATTTATATATAAAATAGGACTGTCTTTTTGCAAATTTTTGAAATTTTTTGCTAAAAACTAGCACCTATCACTGTGGAATGTAAAACATACTCGTACATAAAATACAATACGTTAATTATTTGTTTGTTTAAAACATTTAACATTTTGCACAACCGCACAAAACAAGTGCTAATAAATTCTTTTAAAATTCCTACTAATTTGTTTATACATAGTACACATTTTTGTTTAAACAATATTTTGGTTAGTTTTAATTAGTTATTAAAAGAAAACAAATTTCTATTAAAAATTCTAAGAATTTGGAAATAATTTATGTGGCGCCTTTTCTAAAATTAGCAGACATATTAAATTGTTTTTAAACGAACTAGCGATAAAAAAGCCGCTATAAGGGAATAGTGATACAGAAGTATGACAATTTAAAAGAAATTTCCATTACGTCACCTAATCGTAATATGTAATCAGTATTTTGTTTGTTTAATTAAAAACAAATATTTATTGTTAATATTATGCAAACAACTAACAGGTATACAAAGCAATGTTCACATAAAATCAGGCTACGCTACAGAAGATTTTTAAGAAACTGTTGTCAATAGTTTTATTTTTTAATAATTTAAACGTTATTCTGTCATAAACTTCAATCAGTTGGAATATATTTGTACGAGTGCTCAGTACTGGAAAATCAGAATACAGAGAAAAACCAATTTCTTGAAAATCCCACATTGTGGGGTTTAATCAATGGCAGAAAGCCAAAGCTTCCAAAAAGTACTATAATGCTGTTATAAAATGATATAAGCGAATCTTATCAAACAAAAAGACAGCTAAAATGTTACCCCAGGTCTAAACGAGCCATCGTTTTATGCGCACAAGAACAAAACATTGACACAATTACGGACACAAATTTATTAATGTTCCGCTGTGTGAGTTAACTGTGTGATTTTCATGTTCATAGTTTTCTTTTATCTACTTTTGATGACAGACATAGTTGTGCAATTAAATATTCTGTCAATGTTGTTCAAACATCAATTTAAAATTTACAAAAGTTGTCTACACGAGATATATTCCATGTGTGGACAAGAAATTGTGCGCCGAGTCAACATATTGGGGGATTGTCAAGATTGTCAAGTTATTAAAAGAAACTAGCAGAAACTAACAAAGAAAATACTATATTCAATAAAGTAAACCTAAATAAAATGTATCGTGCAGTAAAATATCCAAATCATAGTTATAAACAGAATGGTGTTGCTATAAAACGAATTTTTTTAAGAGGAAATGAATTTTCATTTCTTTTAGATTTTCTTAAATATTATTAAGTAATTTGCTGTTCAAAAGTATTTAAACTCTTTTTTGGTTATATAAATGCGTAAATATTAAAGCATTTATGCGAACGGATTTTATGTGAACAATGCTTTGCATAGTGCGATGAACTGGTTTTTTTTTATTGTTTTCATGTAAATTTACACTGTGAAATTCATACGTACATACTTTTTAACAGTTGCATAGTGTTAATGTTTATAGTTTATTTAAACAATAAACATTTACTAGTTAAATAGTAAAAAATACCGGTGTTTTATAAAGCAATCTGCCGAGACAGTTGAAAAATCTGTTTTGTTTACTATCTTTTAATACTTAACGAAATTAACGAAAAATATCTATATACTCGTATGTAATAATCACTAATAAATGTTAAAAAAGTAAGAAAGTATAAATAGTTTTTCAGAAATGGGCACTATATGGAAGATATGACCTGTTATGGACCGATCATCCAAACATTTAGTGTCATGACTTGTGTGAATATAAATATTATGTGTGTTAAATTTTATCTTGATATAAACACTTTAAAAAGATTTATGGAGGTTAAAATGAATTACGAAGAGGGTCTTATATGGAAGTTTCGACTAATTATGGATCGTGTCATCATTTCTGTATATATGAAACTTATGTATGTTGAATTTTATTTGCATACCAAAATATTCAAGAGATTTATGCGATTTAAAGTGATTTTCGAAAGTGGGTCTTATATGGGAGCTACGTATAATTATCATAAAATTGTACCAAATGATTTGTATGTACAAACGTGAAACATATTTGTGTTTTAAGAGATTTATGCTCTCTCTTTATTTCTGTACAAAATTTTTTAAATGTGATTTGGCTTCATTGACCACTTATTTGTGATGAAATTTGTTTGGATATTTGCATAATTCAAACATTTGTGATCGTTAAACCCCTATTTCGGGAGGAAAGTTGTATGGGAGCCAGGAGAAATAATGGACCGATTTTCACCAGTTTCAATCCCACCGTCCTTGGGACGAAAAAATATCATTTACCAAATTCTATCAAAATAACTTCAAAATTGCGACCTGTACTCTGCATCGATCGGTATACTTTAAGGTCTGTATTGGACCAATATTTATTGGGCGTTACAAACATCAGCACAAATCCAATATACTCTCCCCACTATGGTGGTTTAGGGTATAAAAACAAATACAAATACGAAGGGTAATCCATTTGGACCATTTTTTGATTTGGTTTTATTTTCACGCTTGACTGTTGCAGTGTTTTTTTTTGGAAATAAATCGGTACTCGGAAGATATTTGAGATATCGTAACGTAATTTAACATGATTGAACTGAGGTGTTTCCGAGTTGATTTACACTTGTTCGACTTTGTAGTGAATGGTCCCTTAAAAGCTGTAACCTTACTTTTTTTTATTTTATAAATCGCCAATATATCTGATCCGTGTAAGCTGAAATTGTCTTTGAGAAGAACTTGCTGAAAATATGTCTACAGGTGAGGGCTATCTCATTTAGTCTAGAATTATTTAGTTTTTTTTTCTTTTTTTTTTTTTTTTTTTTTTTTGATATGGCGAGCCTATGGACGGTCGGCTAATGTTTCTACAATATCAGCTATATTTGCATTCGAAGTAAAATTAAAAAAAAAAAACTTGCTAACATTTATTTCGTTAAAGTTGCACGAATCCACAGTTGGAACATGTAAAAACGTTTTTTTAAGTTCCTTTATTTTTCTTTTGCATAATCTAATTTTTTTTGGGACTATATACAATTTTTATATGATCCGGAAAAAGAAGTTAGTGCATAGTTAATCATATAAAATAAAATTTGGCCGTTTAAGCGGACATATCCTTCTTCATCTCTATGCAAACTTGGCCAATTTAAAATTAGGTTTGAGAAAAAAATTCAAAAAACTTAAAGCACCGATCCTTAAAGAAGCTCCTTTTTTGTATAATCCTATATGTTACTTAAATACACACAAAGAGTTTTTAATAACACAGGTTAAATAACGACACTGTGGGTACTTTTATAAAAAAAAAACACTGAGTTTTTGGAAAAAAATTTTAGAAATTTATGTATTTGAAAATAAGAAATGGTACACTTTATAATACCGTTGATTTAAGGACATTTTAATGTATATTAGTTTTAATTTTTGTTTTGTTATCTTTAACCAATAACAGTTTACAATTTTATATATTTTTTTGAAGAAAATCATCTTATTATTATTTTAGTTTTTAAAGTAAATGGGGCATTTTTAGAAATGATAACTAAAAGTTTAAACTTAGTATCAACTTAAGTTATTCTTAGTTGATTACTCTCTCAGCACGAAAAGTTACAACTTAATTATGGGTAAAGCTGTAACTAAATGTCAACTAACAAATACATTTAAAGAACAGCTGATTGATTTTATTTCTTGTCGTCGATGATGTTAACATATTTGGCCACAAATTCTTTAAATGTAGTTTTTACATCTGGCGACTAATTTGAGTCTCTAAAATACACCAAGCAATAAATACATATTTTTTTCCAACAATAATAATAAACTTACCTTATTTTCTTTGCTAATTGTGTCCATTTTGACCAAAAAAAAAAGAAAACAAACTAGAGATGTGTTTTTCGTCAACAAAAATCTACTAAATGCAGTGTTGCATTTCTTTTAACAGCTGAAAGCAGTTGCTAAGTTAGTTATAATTTGTGAATAAGATCTTTAACTATTTGCAAACTATTTTTTAGTTTCTGTTTAATAAGTTTCGACTTTAGTTACGATTTCTGAATATGCGTTAATGACTTCCGGAAAATTTATAAAATTATTTGATATCACAAAAATATTAATCATCAAGTCCTATAGTTTTCACCATTACCAAATACTTAAATACATAAAATTTTTATATTTACTAGGGATGCTAGTCCCAAAATCCCAACTCCAGGATTTTTCGGAATTCTCACTCAATTTCATTTATGCGAAAAAACATTTTCTTACAATATTTATGATTCTCATAAAACCCACTGTGATTTATTTGTATTTACAATATTAATTATTTTTGCTCCCTAGGTTGTGCTATAATTTTTTGACTATTATTTTTTTAAACCATTTCTGCAACACTTAACCAGCAAGTGTATAGGGTTTTTGTCTAGGACTAGCACAAGTCTAGAGTGGTGGGTTACATTTAAGATCAGAACTTCTCTCACTAATTGCGATCGAATAAATCGATAGGTAGCTATTTAGCGAAAATATGGAACCTTTAAAAATAAAAACATCAGCTTGTTTTTTGATTTATTTAAAAATATATTTATTTTCAAAATCTTTCTATTTTATTAGTTCGGCTTGAGGTCCCTTTTATTAAAAATATAAAAACTCTTGTTCGTTTTTAATTTTTATTATATTTTATTTATTTTAGAAAGATTTTTAACAATATAAAAGGTCTACATAGCACATAAAAAACAATTATATTTATTTTCTTCTGATGCTAAGTATTCGTACTTTTTGTTTTACAATTAATTTTACTTTTAACTATGATTTTGAAAACAAATTTCTAATGAAAATTTTATGAATCTTAAAAATATCACACATACAAGCAATTACCGCTCTCAAACTAAATATTTTTCTTTATTTTTTCTTTCTTCTCACTTTTGTTCAAATAAAATAAGCCAATATTTTGAATAATTTTTGTTGCGTTTTTTTAAATAAATTTTCTAATTGTTTTTTTCTGGATTTGTTTGTTAAACTAAAGGCGTAATTAAAAATGAATTAGAGTTAATTAGTACAATGTAAAGAAAATAATAATGAAAAGAACTAATAAAATATTAAATGTAATAAATCCGATAATTTTATGAACTATTTATGTAAAAGTAAATTATAGATGTATAAATAGGAATTAAATTTAAAAATTATAAAGAAAAATTTAAAAAATATGTAATAAAGAGTAAAACAGCATCTAGGGACATTCACCATCTGCGGTTTTTTGATAATCTAAAGTAGTAAAGGGAGAAAGAGCAATTAGTTTGAATTTTGAAAGGAGAATTTTTTGTTAAACAAATTCTTACTTTGATTGCGTAGACAATTCTCGGTTTTCAGTATACAATAATTGGTAAATGTTTTGGTGTCACCTTTGTCATCTGTGCCACAAATTGGCTTAAAGTCCTGCAATTCACAATTGTGCACCTCACAGTCACGACCTTTGGGTGGGAAGGCGGCAATCAGGGGAAGAATAAAAATAGCCACTGTAATTAAAAAAGGAAATATAATTAAATAACTTTTATTATTATATACAAGTACATATGTATATGTATGTATTTATTTAATATTAGAGATAATTTTACAAGTTGTTAAACAATATCTTATACGAACTTTATATATTCCTTAATAATAATTAAAAGTTTAACAAAAATTAATGATGTCATTAGTCCTTAAGAAGGCTGGCAGATGTGACTAAACTATTCACAAGTTTTTGCTCACTGAGATATCAAAAAAAAAAACTCTCAGTAGTATTTTGACTACGTCAAACAAAAGGTATTTGGAAGTTCTAAGTACTTGACTTGATTTCCGGGTGAATTTTATATGTTCTGATGATTTGTATCTTAATCTTGTTTAAAAATGTTGGCTGTTGTTGAATTTTTCTTTATAACTTTAATGTCTATTCTGGCATCCATCAATATGGCCATGAAATCATCGATCTTGAGGATGACTGTCAAATATTTTTAATGAATTCAGTTTAACATAAGGATCATTTAGATCCCTGTGCCATATGTACGTGGTAATTCCAAAGCGAATAAAAGTGCAAACTAAGGCTTCGGAGTGCAACAGAAAAGTTTTTTAATAAAGAAGGCTTCAAGATCTCTTTCCGTCTAAAATTTTCTTTGATTAAGCTGACTGTCATCGACTTTTGTCTCCATAATATAAATCTCTATTCTGTCAGCTATCAACACACGACCCTGAATTAACCTTAAAATAATTTGAAACCCAGAACATGGGAATGGCAAATCGAATTAGAATGCAAACATAAAATTCAGTTTGCGATAAAAAAGTTGAAAAAGTAAAGATAAGTCAGTAGATATCATTGCAATATAATCAAAAAAACTAAGCTTACATCAGAATAGAGGACAAATTACTTTCGATAATAACCGCATTTATTGTATATCGATGGGTGCAGACTCAATGCATGACTGAAATTTTGGTTTCCACAACCAATTTATTTTTTTTCTCTGCTGATGTCTGTCCCATAAACGTTTTGTGTGTCTTGAATTTAATGTTAAAAAAACTTTACATGGTATCTTCAAATATCTGCCTGAACTATTGGACACTGAATTAAAGCATATTATGAGCTTTCGGACTGAATCTATGGACCTCAGTTAGCCAACTGTAATGGAATGTAACTGGAATGTAACTGTAGTAAGAAACAGCTGATGGATATTGTTATGTGTAAAGTAATGCAAATGGTTATGGAGATGTAAAGTAACGCAACACCGTAATGTATGAATCTGTAAGAAATAGAATTTCCTTACATTTTTACTTCATTACACTACCTTCCGTTACAGTCGGCTAACTGAGGCTTAACTCTTGTCGATGTTATGTTCCTGCGTTGTCAGAATATTTGTTCGCACAACTATGTCCACAACTTTCACATTTTCACACAAAAAAAAAAACGGTAATTTTTAAAACTTACAAAGAAAACTACGAACCATCAGTACATTTTCCCCACACAGAAGAAAATTGACAAATTTGTGTCTGAAATTCTGCCGAGGTTTTGTTCTTGTGAACACAAAACGATGGCTTTTTAAGACGGTCGGATAACATTTTTGCGTTCATTTGGTTTTTCCATTTATGGGTTAATTCACAATAACACATTATATCTTCTATATAAACAAATGCACTACTATTACATACAAGTACGTAAAACAATTATAAGTCTACTATACACTATATTGGTAAAGTGTATCAGTGTATGTATGTATATAGCAGATTAAAATAGTAATTAACACTCGCTACATATTAAACATACATATGTACATGTGTATATCGATCGCATCGTAATAAAACGTCGCCACTTGGTCTGGTGTGTTCTGCTGTTCAGTTCAGTTTCGTTCCCATCTATTGAATTCTAGTATGAAAACAATGTTTATAGTTGTTCGTAATTATTTATGAGGGGCGTAAATTGTTTATAAATTTTCTCAGCCACTCATCGCTTAATCGTGTGGCATGTTTTATTAATGACTTATAATTCTGTAGTATTTAGTTTTAGTTGTTTTTATACCCTTCACAAATACAAGTGGTGAATGAGGGAATATTACGTTTGTCATTCCGTGTGAAACTTTGTTTAATATTCATCTGAGACCTATTTTGTTGATCCTTATGATATTCTAAGTCGTAAAGCACTCTCACGTCCAAAATATACAATGAAATTTCCATAAAAATAATTTTGTAGGTAACTTTGGTATTGAAAATCAGCAAAATCGCTATAGGTGGACCAGAGTTATGGACCAAAATGTGAGGCAACCTTCATAAAATTTTGATATTTTTAAAAATTTTTTTGCATTTTTTTTTCTAATATATTGCAGATAATACCATGAAATTGTGTACACGTTATTTTTATTTTAAAAGAAGAAAGGGCGAGGAAAATAGTAAGAATCGGTCCATGATATCTCATAGACCCCATATAAATACCTTTCCGAAATATCGCTAAATGATAGATAAATGTCTGTAAAATTGAAATATCAATTAAAAATTCAGCAAAAATAAGTTTCATGTAAAAAAAAATCGCAAAACGAAATTTTGTTTAGTTTGGTCCATGTTTGACCATAGACTCCATATAAAGCCCACTTCCAAAATTCACTTACATACGTATCCTTCATATAAAGCCCTATTCTGAAAATCACTTCAATACTCATAAATTTCTTATAAATAACGGTGTCGATCCACAATTTTACACGCATCATTTACATACAGGCCAAAATCAAACTGCTGGATTTTGAGAATATCGGTCCATATTTGTCTACATATATCCTGCATATAAGGTCGTCTACCGAAATTCACTTTAATACTAATATGTATCTTAAATATACCGTTATTATGTTGAAATTCAACGTGAGATATCCTCATATGCATAAAATTCACTGTTTCACAATTTAAGAAGATTGGCCCATGATTTGTCATTGCTACCATTTCCTAAAAACAATTAAACCTACATAAATGTCTAATAAATATCGACATTGAACCAACTTTTATACAGATTAGAAATTTTAATCCAGAAATCATACAAATATCGGTTATACGGCAATTATCAGTAGCATAATTTTGAACCTGCCAGTCAATACTTGGCAATAGCTATCGAATTAAGACCACTTCCGGGCATAATAACCAACCATACAACTCATGGAAGTAACGTTATTGACATGAAATTCAAACAAAATAAGCCTAAAATACATAGACAACACATTAGTGGATACTGGATTTAGAAGCTATTGCTCCACTTCTACTATGCCACCCATAAATCTTTTGTAAATAATGTCATTGAGATCAAATTCAACCAAAAGAAGCCTCACTTTATATGGAAAACTGTTTTTTTTAAATTTTATAAATTGTTAAACTACAGTCAAGATTATTATGAAAATCAGACAAACTCTGTAAATTATGGAGGGAATCGGTAATTACATCAATTATAAATGGTCAAAATTAGGTAAAATTTAAAAACATTTAAAATAAATTATGTTGGTCATAAAATTGTCTTTCAAACAATCATAATAAAATTTGCACTAAGATAGCCAGTTTAGTTTTTCTATTTCTTATTACGTTTAGGTGGAGGGTATGTAAGATTCGGCACAGCCGAATATTGTACTGTAACTTGTTTTGTTGTTTTTTTTTTAGAATTTCTTTCATTAAAATAATGGCGTAATAATCATAAAAATTTAATAAAAATGATCTCTCTGAATAAATATGCCTTCATATAATCTATTTACTCAAACGCAAAAAACTATTTCAAAAACAAAAAAAAAAAATCTTTCTATTTCGCCAACTGAATGGACCCATTTTTGATGATAATAGTTTTTTTTTTTTTTTTTTTTTTTTTTGTAGTTATAAGTGATTCTCAAGTACATTTTGCTTAATTTATTATAATTTTCAATTTATTTTCTATATTATAATTATTTGATAATACAGCATCTTCATATAGTTTTAGTAATAATGATTTCATTTGTTTATTAGTGTATTTTTTGTTGCTTTTTTTTCTTTTCTAATTTCTAATTGAAAATATTTTCGTATGTTTAAACATTTGTATGTGGCTTTATGTTTAGATTAACGAAGCGGCCATTGAACTTTAATTTTGCAATGCAATAGTTTTGAAGTCAAAGAACTTTCACGGAAAATTGTCTGGCGATTTATGAGATTATGCCAGTTTTTGCCAGCGCAAAATACCCTTTCTTTAATACTGATGATATTATATGGCTATTTGCATATTTTTAAATGTATAGTATTTATTAAATTTGAAATATTTGCTGTGTATATATAATTTTTGTATACCAATTTTTGGAGAATTTAAAATGTATAAAAAACGCGCGATTCGTAACAGTTTGAACGCGGTTTTTGTGTTTAGGAACTTATGTGTATGTCATTTTGAAGTGTACATATCTGTCATTTATTTTAACTTAGTTATTGAACACTTCAAGAAAACAAAAAAGTTTTTTTTTTTTTGCTTCAAAAATGTCGAATTTTGTGCCGAGAAATAGTCATCTAGGGGAAGTTTTGCTTTACTTTAATTAAAAAAAAAACGCCACTGAGGAACACCGATTGCTTACCGATGCTTACGGTGAATGTGTTCCATCGCTTTCAACGTTTGAAAAAGGTTTCTGCGGTTTAGAAGTGCTGTTTTTTTTATAAGGAAGACAAAGAAAGTCGTAGCAAGTCAAAAAGCTTGAAGACCAAGAATCGCATTGTTCCATGAAGATTGTTGTCAAACTCAACAAGAACTTGCATTTGCAGCCGAAAGACCTTGAAATACGATTTTGCATATCCGAAATGCTGTTTAAATGCAATAAAAGAAAATCATTTTTGCACGGAATCATTACTTCCGATGAAAAATGTATTCATCACGATAATCGCAAACGTAAGAGATCGTATGAATCTCGGCTAACAGCGTCAAGGTAATTTTCTGTACTTGGTTGCTGCTGAAATCTGGTCAGACTATTACATGGAACTGGTCTGACCAGATTTCAGATTTCATGTAATAGTCTGGTCAGACTATTACATGGAACATTGCAACTTTATTGGCCGTAAAACACCTAGAATAGGCGGCCAGACATGAAAGCGTAATATTCCATCATGACAATACTCGTTGCAATACCTATTTAAGAAGTGCTTGAGAAGTTTTGCCTTATCCGCCTAATAGTCCAGACCTTGCCCCGCCCGACTACTATTTATTTCGAAAGATGCGGAACAGTTTCTCTGGAATACGCTTCTTTTCAGAATAGGATATCCGAAATTGGCTTGATTCGTTCTTGGCCTTAAAATTTGAGAGCAGTTTTTTTTTGGCTGCATAGATTGGTGAAAATCCGTGACTTTTAAATAGAGGTGTTTAAATGTAATGAAACTTGATTTACTTGAAACAACACTGTGCAGTAAGTAGAGTGTCTCGAAAAGAAAAGTTCGCAAAAGAATTTAAAAAGGTAATCCCTACGTTCGGCCAAAAAATAAAAAATTCAGTTTTTCAATAGTTCTGTTGGAATTATCGAAAGACTTCCTTTGCAAAAGTTTAATGATTTTTTGTGAGCTTTTTTTTCTGGTATTAGGGTGGCACATTAGGGTGGTAGGAACTGAGATCTGGTGAGTAAATACTAAAACGGGATATTTGAGGTAAATGCAAGATAATAACGATAGATCACCTCAAGATAAAAACATCGATATATCACACTTTGAGATCGGACTATAAATGCCGAAGATATAACAAAATATGTATTTTGGCGACCCCTAGTTTCGGCAAAAAAAAAAAACAAAAATTTTTTTTTTTCGAAATTGTCTTGCAACAATACTTCATATTCAGTGGTGTACCGCGAACTTTTTTTTTGCATGTAAGGCGAGACACTCTACTGTGCAGGTTTGTTAGAATTAGATGTGTGTCCTGACAAAGAGTGTCAGAGCATTTTTATTGTTACGAGCCCTCTGCATATAAAGTAAAAGAACTAGAACCGGTATCTACTATACCAGAACCAGACACGTGACTAGTTTTGACTCGGCTAACTTCGCTCTAAGGATACGAATGCCGTTTTTATTCATCTGAGGGCTCTTATAGAACGATTCGTGGTCTTAACTTATTCGTAAAAAGGAGATGTTTAACTCCAAGACACGCCCTTTAAAGTATACCGTTAGACTCAGATGCACTTTCTGATTTAACATGGAAGCCCTATATGATGGAGGTTTTTAATTTTTGTGCAAATATTGTAATAAGATTGTAAGTTAAGCGAAACCCAGTTAACAAAACCCCTGTTTTCCGTATTTAGTGAAATATTTGTCTATTTATCATCATTTATCATTAGTGCCTTGAAGTGTGCTCGGCTGACATTTTATATGAAATCGGGTTAACAATAAACGGGTTGCTTTCTTTAGATTACTGTTTCTAGAGTCTAATAAAAACCAGGTTTATTTTAGGTCGACATTGAAACTAATATTCGGTTTATTTTCAGACATTGTTGATTTCACTAATATTGTTTTTCATCTTCAGCAGACACTTTTTTCGAGAAGTTTTTTCTAACCTCCAAAATTATAATTCGATTTGTAGCACAACGAAATAATGAACGAAGAAAACAAAAGTACATATATACCGGGTCCTTATAAGATTCTAAGACGATCTAGCCATGTCCGCCCATCTGTTGAAGAGCCTCGAAAAAAAGACTTAGATCAAATAAATTTGCCATCAACATTTTTTGTTTCACCGAATTATTTGGTATTGAAGATGACATAAATCGCTTCAGTGGGAGCCGAGTTATAAGCCAAAGTTTCAGGCAAACTACATATTTTTCAGATATGTGTTGCTATTTTCTTCAAACATAATTATGAAGTTTTGTACACTTTATTTTGATTATATTTGTTGAAAATTATAAGAATTGGTTCACTATTTCTTATAGCCCACAGCCAAACGACTTCCCGGTATATGGATCCATGGTACCAGAAACAAGTATTTTTACAAAATTCTGCAGAAATAATTTGCATGCAAAAGAAAATCGTACATTGGTATTTTGTTTGCATAAATCCATATTTGGCATATTGTAATACAAAACTGTTTTCAGTATTGATAGATCACACCACTGGTATATATAGGTAAGTCGTGGGTATATAGGATTCCGTACAGCCGAATATTTGTTAAATGTCTATTAGTTTTCTTAGATAATTTACATTAAAATGTAAGTCTGTATTATTACATTCCAAACTTGTTTCTGCTTTCAAATTCCAGATGGTGAAGGGTATATACCCAGGGCTGCCAGATGAATTTCGTAAAAAATCGTCAAAATCCCGATAAATCGTCATTTCGAATTTTAAAAATCGTCAAAAAAAATCTGAAAAATAAAAAGTCGCTATTTCGAATAGTATTTTAAAATTTATATTTAAACGAAAACATAAAACTTCAAGTTTATATGTCTCTTGTACAATATAGTGAATGGTAAATCGACTTCGATTATAGTCGTTACTCGATTATTGCCTTCAAAAATCGATTATTTTGTGATCGATTTTACAGTACCAACTTTATACTGAAATCGACTTTTGGTGTCGATTAATCGAAAAATCAATCTGTAAAACTAAAAGCGCGAGTTTTTTGACAGTCGGTGTGCAAAAAAATAAAAGTAAAATTTAGTTAAAAGTGATTAAAAGTGAAAAAATGGCACCAAGCCACGTTTGATAATATTTTAAAAAAATGTATAAAGGAAAAAAGCAAAGTGCTGCATTTTCAAGAAGGAGTTAGCTTTTTGTGGCAGCACAACTCTACCTTATCAGCGCACCTGAAAAAATCTCATAAGATTTAAAAAATAAAATTTATTAAACAGAAATATGTAAAACATATTTTTTTAAGTGCGCCTTTTTAAAATAAAACAATTGAATAAAATTGCATGTTTTATTTTTTCAACAAAAACAAGTTGCAAACATTTTTGATTTTTTAGTTTAAAAAAAAATTATAAAAAAATCGACTTTTGTGTTCGCTTAATCGATTATAATAATCGAGTTGAAAATTGTTGATCGAATAACCGAAAATCGATTATTAACATTTCATACCATTCACTAGTACAATACATAACAAATTTAACTTTTTAAATAAGAAATCACAAAAACTTGTGAAATATTTTTATAATATCTAAGTCCGCGCTCACTCTCTACAATTCTGACTCGTCAAGGCAAATATTTTTGGATGAGAAGTGAAAACAGAACATAAGCGGTACAAACTTGACGGTACTAGTCAATTTTCTTATTTCTTTTTGTTTTTTTTCTTTCATGCATGTTGATTTGCATTAAAAAGTACGAAAATTGAATTGACGTGTGTAAATGAAATGGCAAGTTCAAAAGAGAATTAAACAAAAACAAGTCACCGAAAACTGAAGAGCGTGAAACAAGACTTACAGTATTTTATAAATAAATATCTGAATTTTGCATATTTTATTAATTCAGGTTAAATTACAAGGTCAAAACAATTTAGTTTATTAAGTTTTAAATAACATTTTGAGTATAGAATTCAATTCATCCATCATTTAAAGGTACTTATTTTCAAAGATTTCCGTATTTTTGTTTTTTAAATTTATTTGGCTAAATATTCTTTCGACGTTTTGTTAAAATATGAGAAGTTGTTGCACAATTTCCCCGATGAAATTCAGAAATTGTTTTCTCTAAAAATGTTAGTAAATGGAATTCAGCATTTACACTGGCTTTTTATGTTTACAGATAAATAAGTAATTTCTACTATTATTTGGAATTATTATACTTAAACTTAACAATTGTCAATAATTAAGAAAACACTACTATTACTTAGTTTAGTTTTTGAAATAAATATGTCATGTTCTTCTTAAATTTATGACATTTAAATGAGAAAAATAGTTGTTGTCTCAAAAGATAGAATTTGGTAACAAAAACATTAATAACACAAACAAATGATGGAAATTTTAAATAATTCAGAAAATCGTCACCTTCAATGAAAAAATCGTCAAATTGTCACTTTGCTATTTTTGAAACAAAAAATCATCAAATCTGGCAGCTATGTACATATGTATGTTAATACCCATATGATTTATCAAATAAATTGCTAAGTTTTTGTTGTAAAGAAAACAGTTCCTCATAATTAGAAATATTTTACAATAAATTCTACTTACTTGCTAAGAATAATGTGAGCAGCTTCATTGTGTTAATGTTAATCCTTAAAGGTTTCTTCTTCTGTACAGCAAATTAATCCAAATAATTGATGGTTAATCCCAATATATCGGTTATCCCAAGATGTTTAAACAAACTAATTAATGTGGCAAACGTAATATACAATTTATATTTGCTACAATTAATTTGTGTAAAATATTTTTTAATTTAATACTTTTTTGTTTGTTGATTTGTTAATTTCTTTTATAATAAAGTAAAACTCACAGTCACACGTTTTGGTTTGTTCTTTTTTTTTTGTATTTTATTTTAGTTATTATAAAAAAATATGTTTTGTTGTTTAAAGGGTTCAGAGCATTACTAAAGAATACACATGACACGATCACAGCAAATTGCAAACTGATCGATACAAAAAATTCAATCGTTCACACAGGCTGACTCTGACGCTCTGCTGATGATGATGACGATGTTGTGCTTAAGAAAATTCCAAAAAAAAAAAAAAAGAATTCGCATAGAAAGTTCAATTGATCTTAACCACAGTATTCGAGATGATGCTGTTTGCTGATGAGGAGGAGGCGAAAACTGACAACAACAACGATCTCTCACACAGTAAACACCAAAAAAAAAAAAAATATTACAAAAAAAAAAAGACACGAAAAAGGCAAAATAAAAAAAAGAAAAGAACTGAGTCTTTATATTGCGATCCTCGGCATGTATCGAATTATTAGATACAAAAAGAAAAAACAGGATTTTGGTACTTTAAATTCAAAGAATTTCTTTTAACACAACCGGTAAATGTGTTTTTTGGCAATTTGTTTTTTATGTTTTTTTTGCTTTTTTTGCTTTAATTTATGGGATCGTTATTTAGTGTATTTTGCTGTTGCTGAGATCCCTTTTTAGTGTTTTTCGAAATTTGTTTAAAGTAACGTTTTTCAATATTGCATGTGTGTCTCTAAGTGAAAAGCGCACGCGGTTCGGTCCAACTGTGTATGTGTGTTTGAGTAAGCGTACGAAGAATTTGAGATTTATGAATTTTTCAGATTGTTTGATATTTGATATTCGTTGGATTTATACTGGATTTTGAATGTTTTATTTTCGGGTTCCTTTTTCGTTTAGTTGGTAATTGTTTGGTGGAAAGAAGAAATAATCTGTTGTATAGAACGTACAGAGAAATACACTATAACACGATAGATGTTCAAACAAGAATCACAGTGATTTGTGCAAAGTTTGTTAGTTTTATAGAATTTTTATTGGGATTTTCAGCTTCAGTTGAAATACATGCATATATTGTACATAATAAAATATATTTTCATTAAATGTGCTGTTGTATTTGTTAAGTTTTTTGTTGTTGTTGTTTTTTTTTCATTTAGTTTTATAGTAAATGTATCTTTTGTTTAAATGTATGGGTGAAACTTAAATTTTAAAGATACTTTTAATTTGTTTTGCTTTTGTATTTAACAAACTGTACTCTGGGCTATTTCAGTACATATTTAAATGTTCACTTATATTTTTGCTGTATATATTTTCATAAATTAAATTTCACTGTCATGGATTTTTTGGATGATTTTGTTAAATTTTCTTAAAAAATTTCTTTAGCATTCGTTTTAATACTAGTTGTTAATTCATACGCGCCTCAAAGATTACTAATTTTGTGTTACTCTGACCAAGACCATACGAGATTCGTTTCAAGGAAATCTTAATACATGATATTTAGTTCTCAAAGTGTTGATAATAATATTCACAAACACAAATCGTTCTATGAAGTCTTTCTGACTGCTCTGGCCTGGCTTGGCTGTCCTTATCAGTTGAAAATATTGTGTGTGAAATAATTTACACAACCATCATCTTTTCGGGTCGTGGATTTCTTTTGATCTTGCCTACATTTTATTTTTCAATTCATTTATTTTTCTGTTTCATTTATACGTTTTCATAACCATTAAATGTGATTGGTCAGTCATGCCGTCATCAACTGTCAATTTCAGTTTTTTTTATTTTTTTATTTTTACATACCTACAATATAAATATTATTTTATTATTTAATACTCTGGGGTATTTAAATTTATTGAGAATTTTGATTTCAAAACATTCTACGCATGATGTTCTTATCAGCTAAGCTACATATGTACTTTGACGACTGTTCGTTTCATTGTAATGACGATGATGATCATGATGGTCCTCATCTCAAATTATCTATCTTCTGCTGTTAGAATAAATAAATTTTTATTTTTAAAGGATTATCTCATTGTATTCTAGATCTGTTGAGCATGTTGTAGAATATAATAGAATTCTTATCATTATTTGCACACGTGCTGTGCTGTGCTGTGCTGGTCAAAAATACACACTCATTTTAGTTTTTTGGAAAACTAAAATATGGAGCGATTACTACCATCGGCACCCTACCCTAAATTGTTTGTATTATACTGATAGCAAACAGTAAATGTTTGTTGATTGTTATTTAGCTAAAGAGGAGAGCATTTAAAAGCGGGGTAAAATATCATTGTTTTACTATTCATTCAGGTATGTGATGGAAAACGATAACGATAACGAGTGAGTTTTAGAAGTTAATTTTTTCGTAATATTTCTGTGTTAAAACAGTTTTATCCCACAAAATATAAAGATAATTTGCTATTAAAGAGAATCTTAAAACAAAAATTTTAAAAATTTAATTAGAAATACTTTAAAATGGACTCAAAAACTCAGTCGTTATCGTTTTCCATCACATACCTGATTATCTCTGTCTACTTTGTATTTATACCTAATTTAATTTATACCCTCGGATTTGTTTTAAAAAAATAACGCATAATATTTAGAGATATGTATGAAATCTTTACTTGAGTCGACAGAACGATGAATATAATTCACTGTTTAAAGATGATTTCATGTAATTGTTGGTCTCGTCTACGCCTCAAATTGTTTATACGGCGAGGCCATTTTTGTCATATTCTCTTCAACACATCGGCCGGTATCTCACGAATAACTTCTTTAATATTAACTTCCAGTATGTCTCTATAGATATCAGCCTTAACATAGCTTCACAAAAAATATTTTAAAGGCGTTAAAACGCACGATATAGGCAGCCAATTGACCGTACCCAAACGTGAAATAAACTATTTACTGACACATGTCAGCCAAGTCCAGCTCTTTTATTTTGGGGGAAAAAATTGTATTCATCGCCATTCATAGTAACTTTCCTTCCTTCGTCGTCTTTGAAAAAGTACGGTGAACCTTTACTTTCTTAACCGATTATTTTGATAATAAAATTCAATAATCTGCAAGCGTTGTTCGTTTGTAAGTCGATTCCTGGTTTAATATTAGACCAAACTGAACATATTTACCAGCAACACTTTACACGAAAACAGCTGAGCTGCCAAAAAAAAAAACAGTATAGACAAAAAGAAAGTTGCTAAAATATCACCCATTACATGTAGATCAGACATAATGTTCCATTTCATTCTAATTTCATTCTTTAAATCGAAAAATTCATTAAGCCGAGATGTCCTATTTTAAACAAGTTTTAAGCGGCAGAAGGAATTTAAACCAAACTTGGTACTAATTGTAAAAACTCAAAGATTAATAAAGCCACTGTAAGGAATTTAGCATTTTGAAAAGATTCTACTGTTTAAAAATGTACACGCTTTATTTTAATGAAGATAATTTACTGGCGATACTTTGTTGCCAAACAATGGGGATTCGTTAGCTTTCCAAGAGAAGCGGTTGAATTAGCATTGTTTCAGATGCATTAGCGCAAAGTAAAATTTTTACTCTATCCTTCGATAATTTTCTTACTGCAGCACTAGTTTCTGAAGCATAAATAAACGTTTTATCTGGCATCTTTAGACATGATATTTAGATTTTACTCAATTTTGTATTGTGATAAGCCCAACACTGACATAATTCGCCTTAGTGTGGTGGATTAGGTATATCGCTCCATCTGCGTTGCTATTGCTGGATCCATGAGAACCTGTCTCAGCTATGCTTTAGGTGTTAATCTGCCCATTCTATCCTTACTTGGTTTTGTAATGGAGGAGGCCTATATGAATGAGAGCTGAACCGTATGATTTCGTTGGGCATACAAGCATTCTAAGAGTCTTTAAGACTCCTACGACCTTAGTATTGGAGTGTCGGACTAAATACTACATTACTTTAGTGTCACACATGTAGGCATTTACAATCAAACTTGTTTACATGATAACGTCAATTGCGATTGGTTGCACTTATGGTTTCAACAGGTCAATGATGACACTGTCGGCGCTATTTCCGGGCACAATTTTCAAAGACTTAATCTAGATTTACACGATTGAAATTTTCTTCAAAATTTCTCTTCAAAATGCTTTAAACTTGTGTCAACAGCAAAATTTTTTCAAAATTTATTGAACAAAACTTTTGAAGATTTTATTGATGCCGTGTAAATGAGCATCAAAATCGCATCTGGCAATATTGATAACAATAAATAATTTGACAGCATGTTCATTCTTTTGATTCAAAACCATATCAATACATATACATGTGCTGGTGCTATAATATTGATGTGTTTTCCATCTAATGCCCCGATTGAATTGGGAAAATTCCAAATTTTATTTATACTTTGGGAAATGCTCTCCCATTCCTCTTCTATTGCTGGCATCTGTACCAATAGATATTATTTTTGATATGTTTTTTTTATTTAATAAATTAGGTTTTACCTTTAAAAATTCATCTTTTAATACTTTATATAATGCGGCGCAGACTTCAGGCACAATATTGCATATCGATGATCTTGATCTTTTAAACAAGAACATCAGACTTGGGTAACTGTCCCCAGTCGCTAAAAATCTCAAAGTAATTGCCAGGCGTTTTCCGGGGCATAAAGATTCCCGCATATTAGTATTAGCCTTTTTTATTGATGGGGTGACGAGATTAAGCAAATAATCAAAATCGTCTGGTGACATTCGCACAAAGTTTTTGTATAAGTCAGGATCATTCCTTATGAATTGCTCCCTAAAAGAGACATACCTTCCAAAAGATACTTCTTCCTCCAATAGTAAAAATTGTTTTTTTTATAATAATAAATTATTTCACAAAATAAGCAAAACAGCTGATCAAAGTCAATATTTTCAATATAAAAAGTTTATCAATAGTCTAAATTAGCTTCAACAAATTTTGATCAAATTTTTATCAAAAGATTTTGAAATATATTGAAAGAATATTTTGAACAAATTTTTGAAACGTGTAAATAGAACATCAAAATAAATGTTCAAAATTTTGATAAGACTTCAAAATACCTTCAATCGTGTAAATCTAGCTTTATTTTAACAATAGATCATGCTCTGCTGAGTGTTTGAGAAGTATAACAGATAATTTTGGGATTTTTGTTATGTCAGATAACCACGCGCACCTTAGTGCCTTAACTTCCTATGTGTAGAAGTCTGGGGTTATCATGAACTTCGTTTTATCTTTGAATAAAATGATTTAACATTGTGCTGTATACTCCGGATCATAAGGGCAATGCGGGGAATGAACAGCTAATAGAGATGCACGGCACGAGTTAATTGGACTTGAAGAACTATTATGGTATGAAAAAATTCTTCCCTGGCTTAAATCGGTAACTTGTCTTGACTTAGAACATAAAAGATGTTATCGTTCGAATAGAGTGATTTGAGAATACTAACTGTATTATTTACCGGATATTGTGGTCTTAGATGCCACCAGTAATCTTGCGACAAAACATTGCAGATTTTGCATGACCACTGAGCATGTTTCTTGTGACTGTCGAGTGCTGGGGACGAGCAAAGTGAAATGGCTCGGAAAGGCCTTAATTAATATAATGGTAATTAGCTTTATTTACTGCAAATAAAATCTTATGGGTCGCAGTGCATGTAGCAAAGCTTGTATTAATAATAATAAATCAGCTTGGGAAGATAACTTGTCTTATGATTCTTTAAGAAATCTTACGTAGTATATTTTTTGGAACATAGACAAACAGTCATAACTTGCAAAAAATCCACTTTATACATTTTGAATATATTTCTATGGCTTTGGATTTAAAAGCAATTCCATTAACCGGAGTATGTTTTTTCATCTGGTTGAAGAATCAATAATAAAGCTTATTTATCAAAGAATGCTCACTTTCAGATATAGACGATATTTTTTGATTGCAATAACTGTGGCACAACATTTCGGTACATATGCGCTGCTTACTTAGGTATTCCAAATAATTAAAAATTTTATTGTTTGATTGGACCTATAGTCCATGGCCAATAATGGGGACAGTTTTTTTCCTACCAATCCATGTCAGCTTTTGAATAATGACAGGGAGCTAAACCGGGTCAAAACTTTATTGATAATTTTTGATGTCTAATAGCAGATTGCAAACATCAGCAAAATGCCTGCTGATTTTTTTACATAAATAACCGAAGTATTAAGAGTTGTTCGATCTGTGCTTATGATGTGTTTGTTACACTTTAACTACAACTTCATTTGCAGTACTTTAATATGCAGGGTATCCAAGTAGTCTTGCTTGCACCACAATATCTTCATACTTGTTTTTGTAAATAAAAAAAAATCGAAATTTCAAATGTTGTTTATAAAAACTAGGTTTAAAAATATTTTATATGCGATAATAAAAGACATTGTGTTTATTTGGAAATATTAAAAATAATTCTATGATGCTGTTGTTTATGAAAGTGTATTTATAAACCCAGTTTAGAACCGTGGAGCTTCTCTTTGAATAAACAATGAGAACAGAGTCATAAAAAAGCCCCAATCATTGTTGGCTTAAGTGTCCAATACATGAAAATAAATATGTCTTTGTTGACTTAAGGGATCTTTATTTTATGAGTTTCAAGTCATGGAATGTTGAACAAAAATCTTATAATACTTCAGTGTAATCGAAAGTATTTAAAGCTGATAATTTGTAATTTAGAGTTTCATTTTTAAAAACATGACGAAAAATAAATAATAGTTAAACAAATTTTCGTTAAACAATAAGAAAATGATTTTAAGAGAAGTATGAAGAAATCGCATATTTCATAAAGATTTCTTGTTTTGTGGATTGATAACAAAGGTCAAAAGTCGTTAGACATAGAATAGCAAATAAATAATGTAAACATATTTATTTAGCAATATTTTAAGGTATACAATAAATTTAAGCACATTTTTCTTAACAAAAACTATGTCCCAATTTACACGAAGCAATTTTTATTGAAAATATTGATACAATTTTTTTCCTTAAAATTTCTTCGGCTAAATGCCTTAATTGCTCGTATTTTTGTTTGTATACACACATATGTAATACGAATAAGAGAGTCACACTTGGCAAATATTTCCTCAGGAAAGCGTAACCACTTGTTTTAGCACAAATTTGTTTGACGTTGTTTACTTTTACACGAGTTTTGCAAGATCAACTAGCATCAAATAAAATAAAACTAAATATGTCGTAAATAAACGAATTAAAATATATTTTATTTAGTGGTAACGTGTTTTTCGGCTAATATTTGCCAAGTGTGACCGTACCTTAACACGTATTGCTCGTCTTATCTTCCTCTCACCCTGATGTCTAAAAGGTAAACAGCTTAGCTCAAAGAATTGCTTCGTGTAAAGTGGAACTTTTATAATTGCTTTAGTGTATTAGGTCTAGGTCCAAACTTTATTCAACAAACGTGCTAAGAAAAAACATTAATAAAATTCGGTGCAAATGCAAACATTTTGTGCTTAAAAACAAATTTATGTTTGTAACAATAAAGCCACACCAGCCAAAGTCCATTTGCCTGGTTTATCTTTAGTTTTTAAATTGAAAGTCCAAACATAAGTGGGGCCTCGAGTGCGTGTCTTATAGACAGGACACTCATACATGTTGCGTAGATCTTGTTTATCCTGGGTAATGGCCTAGAAAGATTGAAAAGAATAATAACTAGTAATAAAAATTCATAATAGTTCTTTGAATAATAAAACTTACATACACACTTCTGTGAGTGTATGTATGTAAAAATGGCGCCAAATTGGCACCGTTATTTTTTAATTAATTTAAATTTTTTGCATATTTAAACTTTAATTTCAGATTGTTTAGTTTTAAATACAGTGGCTCACAGTTTATTTTATGCAGTACATTTTTTTGTTTTCAAAGCTCCATAAAAAGAAAACTAACTGGTAAAAAAGAAATCGATGTCATTGAAAAGAAACAAAGAAAAGAAAACTGCACTGCATAAAATAAGCTGTGAGTCACTGTACATAGATATTTACATACAATATACATATCTATGTATATCGATCATAGATAGCATGCATTTAATTAAATATTTGTTCTATGTCTTTAATATATTTACTTATTTAAAGTATTTCGATTTGTTTATGTACATATTTGTTTTTTTTCGCTTTTAAGTATTTGCATTTTAAATTGTTAGAAATTCTCTAGAATTTCTTTGTATGTATTGATATTGATATTGACTTACCCGTATATTAATCACTGGCATTGGGGGATAAAGTTCTTTAAGACGCGACTCCATAATTATACCCTGCTGTATATCCCATCTGGCGCCTTCCATAAATATGCCATGCACGTAGGCGCCTTCTCTTGGCGCTGATCTATAAGACATACAGACAAATTATACAGTAGACTAAAAACAAAAAAGTGGCAGGCGAAAATACTCGTAATACAATACAATACAATAAATGAAAACTACAAAAATCGCATATAATTTACAAATTAAATTCAATTAAATTCGTCACTATAAATAGAAGAAATCACAATAAAAATAAAACACCGCTTAATTAGCTATGACTACAACTCAATTAATAGTTTACACTAAAAATGTTGTGAATGGGCATCGCCAGTGCAATATATCAATAACATACGAGTATCTACATATCTATCTGTCCATAAAAACAATATAGTCAACAGTCTGTCGATCAGTTTGCCGGTGAAGTACACAGTTTAAATGAAATTGAAAATAAAAACACTTGAGTAATAACTTGTGGTGCCTTTATGGCAAACTGATGACGCTCTCTCTCTCTCTCTCTCTCTCTGTGACTGTCGATAACGTCAAATTGTCGCCGTTACCGCTAGACGCAACCAGCTAATCTTCATTTACCTTTCATTGAAACATATTATTTGCATAAATTAAATTTTTTAATTACTTGTTGTCGTTTGTATTTTTGTTTATTATTTGGTTAATTTGATAATTAAAAATCGCAATTGTTTATTATTTTACATGGATTATTTATTGTTGGATTTGTTTTCGTTCAGTTCAGTTTAATTTATTTTTTTATTTGTTGATTTTTGTTTGTCTTATGTTGAAGAGTGGGATTTCCTAGAGCAGTGCTGCGCAAATGAAGTGAACTTGTGAGTGGCTATTTAATTGAGTCACGCAAAGACTTTTTTGGGCTTTTCTATAAAAGCATTGTTCACATGAAATCCGGCCACACTACAAAAACTCTTTCTAAATACCTGGGGGCTATTTCTGGCAGTCGTGAACGAAATTGTTTTCGAATCGAAATTTATTTCGAGAGTGCAAAATTTTCTAATGATGGTACTCGATACGAATCGAATTATTGCTTCAGTGTTGTATAAAACTTAAATAAGTACGTATTACAACACTGAATAAAATAAAAGAAAATGTAAACAAAAAACATATGTTTGTACAAAAAATAATTCAAGTAAAAGCAAAATTTTTTAAAGAAATTATTTTGAATTAAAAATGGATCCTTAGGCGGAGCCCCTTAACTTTTTATAAATTCCTCAATAAAGGTGTTTTGTACAAAAAAATTAAAAAAAACTTAAAATTTTTGTGTTAATTACTCTCAACATGTTTGTAACACCAGGGCTCAGCCAGGCCATATTATGTAGAAAATGCAGCAAATAAAATCAAAACAAAAGAGAAAGAGATTAAACCGATAAAAAGCAGAATTAATGTCCTTGAACGTTTCAGAAATTAGTTTTTTTATTGTTGTGCTGGCAGTTTGCAAGTGTTAATAGTGTTACAATTAGTACTAAATTAGACAAAATCTTTGAAACAGTTTCAAAATCTCACCCTAATTATGACAGATTGGCAGAGGCAATTGCCAATGATGTAGAAAACGAAATTCAGAATGAGGTTTATGCAAATGAAGACAATGCTTTTGATATTGGAAACGAGTTAGAAATTGATAATGAAATTGAAGATTTTTAATTTAAAGCCATACAAATTATAAAAAGTTCCAGCTAGGCCCTGGGGTTCGCTTATGTGCACACAATTTGGTGTTTGCTTAAGGGTTAAGCGAAGAACTGAAATCATCATTTTTGCTCCTGCTGTGTATTTTGTTAGTGTAAAGCAAAAATATGCTAAACCTTTTTGCAAATGCAATACTATTTCCACAAGGTTATGAATGGCGCTAATAATTTGTTAAGAATTTTGCCCACATGCGTTGATTGTGAACGATGTTTTTCGTTTAATATCGTCATATATTGGTAACAAAATTAAATTAACATTTTCGCAAATCGCATTTTACAACATACAACATCAAAATACTGAAGGTACAGTCATGATTTGCAAATATTTACTCAAAGAAGCGTAACCACTTGTTTTAGCACAAATTTGTTTGACTTTGTTTACTGTTACAAAGGTTTTGCAAGATCAAACAGCATTAAATAAAATGAAACTTAATATTTGTTGTGTCTTGTCCTCAATAAACGAAGGTTTTTTTTTTAATAAATAAATGAGTTCAAATATATTTTATTTAATGGCAAATATGTGCCAGGTGTGACCGTACCTTTAGTGTTGTGAACGGTAATCGGGGCCGTTATAATGTTTTTCAAACATATTTATATTTAATATATTTACTTTCTTGAAATAGTTTTAATTATCAATAAAATAAATTGTTTTATTTTAATAAGAAATAAAAATTCCGAAAATCCTAAATTACATTTTAAACATCCCGAATCCCGGGATTTCAAAATCCAGTCCCATTTGGCATCTCTAGTATAAACAAAACATCGCTCGTTTCGGAACCAAGAGTTTTCAGCAAATTGACAATACCCTAAGGAACTTTTCCATATATTTTGTTTCTAATAACGTTGATAATGAAATTATAATATAAATTAAATATGGCGAATCAGTTAAATGTGTGCCCGTATTATATTGATGCTGGGTATACATATAAGATTCATCACAGCCCAATATAACACTCTTACTTGTGTAATAAGAATTTAGATCATTTTTGTTTTATTTAACCTAATTCAGTATTTTCAAAGGTGTTGTTGGTTAATGCTAGAGTCTGTTATAGTCTCTATTGGCTTCTTCGATTAGCATATAAAACTGATTTTCCATGCATGCATTTCAGCAAAATATTATTTATTCAAGCTGATGCAATAGTTTTAACTATTTCGTCAGAAATTAATTCAATGTTTTGTTTGTATCGATTTTTGAAACAAAATTTATACATATGTTAAATAAACATCGCTCATTTTTCTTTACATACTCCTATGTATATATCTTAAAAGTCACAACAATCTGACAACCCAAATTGCTTGGGTAGTGGGTATCAGTAAATAAAGCATAGGAAATTCTTGAGAACAAAATAAATTTAATGTATTACGAGTATTTGCATGAAGTATTAAAAAATTTAACTTTAAATTCAGAAATGAATTTGTGTCTTATTTAAACCTACAAAAAAGGCAACAGAATAATAATAATATTCTGGTCAAAAGTTTTTATAATGTTGCCTGATGTGTCTGAAAATGAGATTCCTAATCTAAAGTCGGTTTTATTAATTAAGTAAATTGTTTCCACACAATTTACTACAAATAATGTCAATAAAATTTCAATACCAATTAAGTATGTATGCCCACAGCACGCAATAACGATGTATTGTCAAAACAAACAAATGCAACTGTATTTGCAAACAACTGAATTTCTCAATAAACTCATGTAGCGTATACAATTATTAACCGATTTTAATAAAAAACCTTATTTTCTTCGTAATACATCACACTTCAACACTAAATAGAAAAAAAATTAAATTAAAAAATTAGACTAATATAATGAAATTTAATACTGAATTTACTTTTTTTTAAATTTTGTCAAAATTGAAGCAAAATTGGTGATATATCAAAAAATAACTTCGAAAGCGACATTTGGATTGAAAAATTTTGTATAGAGAGTTGATAAAGCATTTAATTACCTTTAATTTAACGGTAAAAAGTTCAAATCCACCTATTTGGTCCGGAGATAATTTAATTTAAGTGCAACCAATATTTTTATTAATGAAAATTTAAAAATTTGGCGATATCTCAAATACTGTTCTACTTTAGTAATTTTAGACTTCATTTTAGACGAATGCCAAATATCGTGGATCGCAAAATTTTTCCAAATTTGTTGCCAAGTGTAATTAAAAGAAATTAAGTTGTGACATTCAGTAGTGAAAAATTTTACAATGGGAAGAGAAATATTTATAGACAAGTATACCAAACACAAAGTAGAAAATTTGCCTGGTGCAAAATCAAAACGTCTTACAAAAACTGAAGTAAGAACTATAGTAAGAAAAGTAAGAGCAAAACCAACATCTAGTGCTGTAAAAATAGCTAAAAATTTTACGAAAACTTCTGGGGAAACCTGTAAGCCCGCGTACGATCTTTGCATCACGTCCTTTATATCAAAGAACAATCAAACCAAACGTTTAAAAACGTTTCTTGGAATAATATTTTTACCAATGAAATTAAGTTTGAGATATTTGGAGTCAAAAACCTTTCAAATATATGGCGAAGCAAGAACGAAACTTTTAAGGTGGTTTTAGACAGTGTACATTTTGCAGTGTGCTTGCCAAATTTTCCACTGCAAAATGCATACACGTCGTGTAAAATGCAAATGCCAGCGCAATTACAGTGCAAAATTTTCAATTACATTTTCATCTGACAAAGCACCTGCAACCAGCTGTTTTGCAAGTAAATTTTTTATGGGGCCAAGAACATAGTGTTTGCGATTCAGCAAATTTATTCAAAAAAAAATTGTATTAAACAAAACAATAAATTTGTATTAAAATATGTATTGAAAAACGTATTTATACATATTCATTTTTATTTAACTTAAATTTTTGGCTCCATATGGCACATTTTCTCTTTAAAGCTCGATTTACACGATTGAAATTTTCTTCAAAATTGCTCTTCAAACTCGTGTAAACAGCAAAAATTCTTCAAAGTTTATTTATTTAATAGTTATTAATATGTAGTTATTAAATAAACAAATTTTGAAGAAATTTTGCTGTTTACACGAGTTTGTAGCATTTTGAAGAGCAATTTTGAAGAAAATTTCAATCGTGTAAATCTAGCTTAACTCTTGCTTATTTTTTTTTTATTTTATAGAAGCTATACTTGCAATAAAGTTGTAAGATAAAATTATTTTATTTTTTAATCCATTTTTTTCAAACTGTTGTGTTCTGTTATAGATTATGTCACATGAAACTAAAAACCGACGTGTGAACGCAAAAAATATAAACTGCCTGTAAATTGCAAATTTTGACAGACATGTACAATTACATATGTATCGTACAACTGACAAGTACTGCAAAATACATACTGTGTAAAACCAGCTTTAGTAATAAATATGTTAACAAGACGCTTAAATATGGCAGTGGCTCAGTAATGATGTAGGGTTGTATGGCGGCATTAGCGGTCAGTAATCTTACATTTATAGAATCTACAATGAAAAAGAAATATCTCAACATTTTAAAAAACAATGTACTCGTAGCCCCTAGAGTAGAAAAATTAGAACTAGCGCAGAACTGGATTTTCTAAAATTGTGAAAGAGTGGTTGCCCAATCATTGTCCAAAAACTTTAGATCATTCTCCTCAGTCCCTAGACCTCAATCCTATTAAGCACCTGTGGGAAAATCCAAACAAAAAATTTGGTCAAAGACATATTTGTTGCAAGACAAAATGACTACAAACAAAATATTAAATACAATGTCTTGTTTTATATAATTTTTTATTATACCTGTTTACTTGTACATAGAATATATGTGACGGCGCCTATGAAAATGTGGCTTATGACTCAAAAAGGAAATTGCGAGACACAGCTGTTAAAGATAAACAATGCATTATATTAGAGAAAAATTTTGTTGTTTCTATGGCTAGAAGATTTTCAGCTGTGATAAAGACAAAATGACTACAAACAAAATATTAAATACAATGTCTTGTTTTATATAATTTTTTATTATACCTGTTTACTTGTACATAGAATATATGTGACGGCGCCTATGAAAAGGTGGCTTATGACTCAAAAAAGAAATTGCGAGACACAGCTGTTAAAGATAAACAATGCATTATATTAGAGAAAAATTTTGTTGTTTCTATGGCTAGAAGATTTTCAGCTGTGATAAAGACAAAATGACTACAAACACAATATTAATGGTCTTAGTATCAATCCAAAAAAGTCTAAATATCTTCTAATCCAAAAACGGACTACTATAAGTGATCATATACCGGATATTTTTCTTAATGACACACGTATAGAAAGGGTAAACTCAGCAAAAAATCTTGGAATTATCTTTAATAAGAACCTGACATGGAGCAATCATATTAATTATGCATGTGGCCGTACGTATTCCATGCTTAGAACTCTCTGGCAAACGCAATATTGCACACCTGTCAAAATAAGAGTACTTCTTGCAAAAACCTATTTATTGCCAGTTCTGATGTATAGATGCGAATTGTTTGCCAAATGCGATACCGCAAGTACAGGAAAACTAAACTCAGTTTACAAAAGTATTGTGCGCTATGTATATGGCGTGAAAAGGTTTGATTCTGTTTCGCCTTTTACGGCAAAACTATATGGTATGCAGTTTGATGCCATACTCAAAACAAGAGTACTCCTGTTCATGCACAAAATCGTGTATACCCAACAACCACAACATCTCTATAACCGCTTAACCCTATTGAGTTCTAATAGAGGAAAGCGAATCTTATTGTTTAGACATCATTGTTTAACTTCTGATTGGCAATTTTTTCTTAATGCAATCCGGCTTTGGAATCTACTCCCGCACAACATACAAATAATAAGTAACGCACTGAGATTTAAAAAATGCATTATTAATTTTTTTACATGTTAATTTGTTAACTAAACACTTTTCTTTTTCTTTTTTGTTTTCTTTTATAAATTTATAAATTAATTAGTTTAAACACTTTATCTTTAAGAATTATAATTTTTTTTTTCTTTTTAATGTTTCTGCTAAAACAATGTTCTATACTGCAATAAGAGATTTTAAGTCTTGTGTATAGAATTGGAAATAAATAAATAAATAAATAAATAAATACAATGTCTTGTTTTATATAATTTTTGATTATACCTGTTTACTTGTACATAGAATATATGTGACGACGCCTATGAAAAGGTGGCTTATGACTCAAAAAGGAAATTGCGAGAAACAGCTGTTAAAGATAAACAATGCATTATATTAGAGAAACATTTTTAATTAGGCTTGAGTTAATTTTTAAATTATAACTCGAATGACGCCCTTGGCAGGGCAGAAAATGCATCTCAGTGTGCCATTTGTCTAGAAAAATATAGTTTTTACAATGGTATTCTTCGAGTTATTAATTAAAAATGAACTCAAACCTAATAAAAAATTTTTCTCTAATATAATAAATATAAAAAAGTTCGAAATAATATTATCTAAAAATTGATAAACAATGCATTTCGTCAGTTTCTTAGTAGTTTTTCTTTTGCATTATGAACAGTCATGCCTAAAAGGCAACCAAAAAGGCAAAATAGCATAAATGAGATAAGTTCGCGTGTATGTATATAAAGAGCGATGTTTTTTCAATTTTCATCAATTTCAATCGTGTTTTTAAATTTTTCAATTCCATTTATTATCTTGATTCTGGATTTTCAATAAAATTCTGTTTTTCTTTCATATGTGCTCTTCTTTCTTTACATTTTTAGTACACTTCTAAGCAAGTTAGAACTTTCTAGTTTTCACCACGTGAAAGAGCGTCTCAAAAACTATCGAAACCAAAAAAAAGTGGAAAATTTATTTTTGAGTCATAAGCCACCTTTTCATAATAAAACATTTATCTTTAACAATATTAGATGTTGACTTTATATTGACGCTTACAGTAGCTAGATTAATATATATTTATTACAATCTTTTCGCAGCTAGGAAATATCATTAAATACTAATTTATATTTCTCACAGTAAAAAAATGAATTTGAAATAAAAATAGCAAGATTCATAATGAATGTTAAAGTAATGAACAAGAAAGTTACATTTTAAATTTAAACCTCTATTTTAGATATGTATTTAATTGCTTATTGCATATTCCTAAAACTCTCGGATAAGAGTTAGAACCAAATGGTTATTAATAATTTACATAGAACCAACAAGAATTTTTTAAAATTATTAAAACTGTTTCAAAATATTTATCATTTCTTGATATAAACTACATATAAATACAATACTACATACATACATATGTATGTATATGTATTTGTATTTGTAAAAGTATTTAAATATTTCTCAAAATCTGACAATTATTACACACTTCACTGACCCATGACAAAAAATATGTTTTCATTCGTTTCTTTTTTTTTATTATTGATAAACGATTGAACATATATGTACGTATTTATACAAGAGCAAGAACTTTTTCTTCTTTTGCAAAATAAAGGTCAGAAAAAATGTCAATTAAATAATAATCAAACTAACTATTCGAATGAATATAACAAAAAAGAACTGAAACAGAAAACTAAGACATTGACTGGGAAATTGATCGTTTATTTATATGAGTTGTATTGATTTCTTTTTTATCTTTATATTAAGTCAGAAATTTAAAATGATGAAATTGTTTGAGAAATGTTTTTGTCAATTATATTTTAACTGCATTTTATTTTTGAGATTTGTTTGTAGCAAATATATTTTAAAGTTTTTCTAAAAACGACATCGATATTTCGGAGTAAATGATTTCTTCAGTTATACACAATATTTTCTATAGAAAATACAGTTGTACATAAGATTATTTGTAGGAAATGCTCTTATAATCATGATTTTCTATAGAAATTACTGTTATACACAAGATTGCCCATAGACAGTGCTGATATTCAGCCGGTTCGGACCGGTTCCCTCGAACCGGTTGTTAAAATTTTAAAAATTTTCCGTACCGGTTGTTGCATATTCACCCTTATTGTGAAAAAAAAATTCCACATGAAATTTGTTCCCTTTTATTTTTTAACATTGAATTTTAATAGGAAAAATGTGAAAAGGGAACAAATTTCATGTGAAATTTTTATTCGTGATAGGGGTGATTATGTTTTTTGCTTTAACGGTTTTATATAATGTGTATTTATCAAGGTGATTAGTCTCGGCAACAAACACAATATTGTTCAGTTGTTCATTGTCCAAACGTCCAAACAAATGATTTTATTTTTTTCATACATTGGATTCTTGGATGATGATGTTTTCGATAGCGTTTTCTTCAATCTTTTGAGAAAAAAATAAAACAATTTTTTTTGACTTATTTTGCAAAATCAAAACTATTTTTTTTTTTAAACGTAACTTTTTTTTATTAAACGAAAGTTCATATCATTTCCTTCAAGAGGCTTGTGGTCTGTTACTGGGATGCGACTTTAAAATTTTCGCTATTTTTATAAAAATTTGGCAAAAATATAATTTTTTTTAAGCGAACCGGTTGCTAATTGTTTCCAATATCACCACTGCCCATAGAAAATACTGCTATACACAACATTACTGTCATAAACAAGACTTTCTATAGAAAATACCGTTATAAGAAGATTTTCTATAGAAAATACTGTTATACACAAGATTTTTTTTAGAAAATACTATTATAATAATGATTATATGTACAAAGTATTGCTACACATGATTGCGTATGGAAAATATTGTTAGACACAAGAGTTTTTTTTATCAAAAAAACGTCGGGCGTTATTAGTCCCAATTTGCACGAAGTAACCCCCTGTTTCACGATGTCGAAAGATAACGTTCGCTTAGATAAGACTTAAGACACAAACTTGATTGTGGAATAAACAAACTTGATTGAGTAAAAAATAGATACGATAAAAAGTTTGTGTCTTAAGTCTTATCTAAGCGAACGTTATCTTTCGACATCGTGAAATAGGCCATAAGACTTTAAGCTAAGCTGATTACCTTTTAGACATGGGGGCGAAGGGAAGATAAGACGAGTACAAAACAGATTGTACTAGCAATTCTCTGATACACTAAAACAATTATAAAAATCCCAATTTACACGAAGCAAGTCTTAAAGCTAAGCTTACTTTCTAGACATCGGGGCGAGGGGAAGATAAGACGAGTACAAACTTGATTGTACATACTAGCAATTCGTGTTACTCTCTTTTTCATATTACATATGTGTATACAAATTTGAGTGTATATACTTGTACACTCAAATAAAAAAACATCCTTATTAATACTTCTTTCTTAATAAAACAGTATTGCAACATGTTCCCAAGCGTTGTCATGATAAAATATTACGCTTTCATGTGTGGCCTCATATTCTCAACGTTTTTCGGTCATTGCTTTCTTTAAACGAATCAGTTGCATTCGGTACAGGTTCTCTGTGATGGTCTGTCCAAATTTAAGCAACTCATTATAGACAGGACGCTTTTGTTCCCACTAAATACAAATACAGTACAGGGCATTCATTGCCTTAGCGTCATGGATATTTGGTTTTTGTGTCAACTCGGCTAGTTGGCCGTGCTTCACATATGACCTCTTACGCTTCAGTTTGTCACAATGAATCCATTTTTCATCGCCTGTAATGAATCGATGCAAAAAATATTTCCTTTTAGAATGTTTAAGCAGCATTTCGGACATGCAAAATTGTGTTTCAAAAACACGTGCTTACAATTCATATGTTACCCAATTTCTCTGCTTTTGGATGAATACTGCTGCTTTCAAACGTTTTAAATTTGCTAGTTGAGTAACTGATTTTGCAAGCTCTTGTTGAGTTTGACAACAATCTGCATGAAGTAATGCCGCATATTCCTGATCTTCAAACTTTTTTGACTAACTGGGGCCTTTTTTGCATTTTGTGTCAAAAATACCACTTCTGAACGGCACAAACCACCGATTGAAAACATTCACCATAAGCATCGGTGAGTAGTTGGTGTTCGTCAGATTAAAGTAGGAAACTTCCCGCCTATGACGCTTAGTTGGCACAAACTTCGATATTTACAAAGCAAAAAAAAAAAAAAACTTTGTTGTTTACACAATGTTCAGTAACTAAGTGAGAATAAATGACATTTATTTTCACGCCATTATTTCAAAATGGCATATCCAGGCATGGCATAGAATTTAATTCCGTTCGGAACTGAAATTAATTCCGTATTTTGCTTCTATAGAAAAAGTAAAACGAAAAATTGCTTCGAAATGAAACCACTTAATTTGCTATGTGGAATTGTAATTTTAAGTATTTCGAGGTTTCATTCCAAAAAAAAAAATTTCTATAGTAGCAAAATATGGAATTAATTTTACTTCCAAACGGAATTAAATTCTGTGACATGGCTGATAAGTTAGTAAAGACAAAAACCGTCATACAATACAATTAGTCAGTATAATGTTTATTTAAATTTTAATCTAACACTGTGTACTGTGTGCTTATTTCGCTTTGGACCTGGACATCAATGACTAAATACATGGTTAATAACTTAGTAAATATCAATTTGTCTTTAAGTCTCTAAAATCACTTGTTCATGCTGTATGCTAAGGTTATTTATTATATATTACATTTAAATGAATAATAATGAACTAAATAAAATGCCTAAAATCTTTGTAATAGCTGCAGAATGTGCATGTTTTTTAAAGAATTTACTTCTTTTACATATCTTTTTTAATACTCACGTAAAATCTTCTTTTTGCTTTTTTGTCACATCACACTGCAGACACATTTTGTCCAATGGCAGCTCATTGCGACGTGCAGTACTTTGCATAATTGCCGTTAATAATGATTGAGGATTGAAAAAGCCAGCCAACCAAACACAAGAGGGCAACTGTTTTCGTGTAGTTTTGTGGGGAATGAGGAAATGTAACATTGACTTTTGTTGTTGTTGCAACGAAATTAACTTTCACTTACCACAAAATCAGTAGACCATGTCTCCAATTCTCGCAGACGTAAACACAAGTCAATAAACCAATTATTTAAACCCAAAAGGGAAGGATAGGCTCTTTGGGTCCATGCGGGTGGCACCTGGTCTAAAAATAAAGCATTTTCCAATACCTCCATGTCGGAGGTGATGGTAAGTTCTCCTTTCAAGCCCAAATCCAATTCCTTGAGACTTCTTTTCATTTCACTGGTCAAGTAATTCATACGCTCGCATTCTTGAAAGGCCACAATAACATAGGGCGTTCTTTCTTCTACCTTATTCATAATTTCTATCATGTTGAACTCTTCGGGTAGCTTTTCTATAATTTCATCAACTATTTGTTTGACTTTATCCTCACGGGTGACGGTGGCCCCACCGCCCGCACCAGCATCTCTTGGTTGCATTTCAAATACAGTGCGGAATATGTTTTCGGCGCGTGTGGTCAAGAAACCAATCTCTGCATTTGGATGTAAGCCATATAGATAAGGAGATTCGGCTGGAATATTATCATCAATATATGTATGATAGCCCATGTAATCTGTATTAGGAGGAGCTGGAAAAGCTGGAGCCAAAAATAATTCACCATCTACCAAATCTGGCTGCATGTACTCCTCCAAATAGGTAATGCACAGTTTACGATCCCAATCGTCAGTTATATGACCACCGTACATGATTTCACCAAACAAATAACGCAAGTCCTCCCAAGGCACTTTGGCATTGGCCTCCAAGTAATTGTAGAGAACCGATACACTAATATTGAGATCTCCCACGTTGAAGGGATAAACCTTATTCCAACCCTGAGGCCCAAATTTACGACGTTCCGCAACAACAGCATGAAAGTAGCAAAGCGAGAAAAGTATAGCCTTGAATTCAGCTTCTTTTCCTGACATTTCGAGAGTCTCTTGGGTGAAATTGTCTAGAGCCTTGTGGAGATTGGCGAGCATGCCAGTGGGTGGTTCGTTGGTGATTTTAATAGAGGATTCCAAAATGCCCTGTGACAGTTTAATTTAAATATAGTAAGGTTTGTAAAATGTAAAACATTTTAAAGCTTTAATTAAGTACCTGTGGTATGATATGGGCCGAGGGTGTAGAGGCCGGTTCGGCACTCAAAAACATTCTGTAGTTTGGATGAGAACCTTCGGCGTAATATTCTAATTTCTTTTCCAATACCGGCAACCATTTCCGTACCAAATGTATATTTTGTAATACAACCCAGTGGCCATTTTTGGCTGCCATATCCATGGCTGATTCAGCTATTGCCTCTTGACCCTGACCCAATGAAACATTGTGGAAATTATCCAAGTCTTGTGAGTATCCCAAAAGTTTTCCTAAAGCTTCTACATCTTTTAGAGGATTTACACCTGGTGATAGTATAAAGAAGATGGGTGTAGAAGGCGAGGCTTCCTTAAATGACTTGGCAAATTCCATAGCACGACTTTCCACGTACTTGGAGCCAAGTTTTTCTCCAATGAAATCTCTATATTGAAAAGGAGAGAAACACCTTATATACTTGATAATGATGATAATGCATCGGTTGACACTTACGCCAATGCATAGGTCATACGATCCGCCCTCAATGCTCTTATCATGCACAATCTCTGCAATGCCGTTTTATTTTTCCATTCCTGTGGGAATTTTTCCTTTTCCGGTAATTCGGATTCCACTAATTTCTTCCAACGCTTGGAAGAGGTTTCAATATCACGATCCAAATTTCTAAATTCATCTTTGGAAGCTAGACTGCATATTCCGCCCCACGATTGATTGGATAGAAAATCAACCGGACTGGTGACATGGGGTTTAATCGGGAAGCGGAGTAGGAAATCTAGTTCCGCAGAAGTTATTTCTTCATTCATAAGAAGAATCTAAATCAAATTTTGAACATTAATGTTACACTTAATAGATTAGAAAAATAAATTTAACCTGGAAAGTCATTTGTGAAGCAAATATTAATTTATCACATTCAAATAGGCCTCTGGTGGTATACTGGAACACTGAGTAGGTAATGCAATCAATTAAATTTAAAACTCGTAGGTTTAAAGTTTCGCCGGGTTCTGCCTTGGCAATGGCCTTTTGGAAAACCACACTAAAAGCCTAAAGCGAAGAATAATGTTTCTTAATATTTCATAAATTCTAAAATTACTGGCACAGTTTCTAACCTTTAAAGAAAACTGGTATATGGGATTAATGGTATTTAGCTCATTTAATATAAAATATAAAAGACTGGCTCGGGCAGCGGCCGGACGATAATATTCTCTGGCTTTATCAATCTCTTTGGAAGTTATTTTCGCTTCAGCCACCTGAAATTAGTTCAAGTTTAAAAAAAATACCTTTAATTAGTGTTAATCTTTTTAACCTTTAGCTCAATTTCTGAGGCGGTACTTTTGGTAGTCTCCAAATTCTCCACCAAAGCAGTATCACCCAAAATATTCTCTCCTGCCGAAGATAATCTAGACAATAAATCATCCTCCAATTGTTTAAGCATTATTTTAAAATCATTTTGTTGCTTGGTTAGTTCCGCTTTTAGTTCCTCCAAATCAGGACGCTCGGCCTTGACTACCTCAGCCAAGAGCTGATCTTCTAAACCGTCTCGTGTAACAGTGAAATTAATTAAAGTGGTTTGTGCTTGCATTTCAGGTTTATAGTGAGGATTTGCTAATTTTGTGTGCAATATCAAGCGGAAATTGGAATTATATTCAACCTCTTTGTCGCCGATTTTAATCGCCCTGTCGAATATTAAACAAGTCAGTTTAAATTTGTGTATTTTTAGTTATAAGATATTTAAGAACTTACTTTCCCTTCTTAATTAAATTGCGTCCCAATAAAGAATCCAATACTGGATCCAATTGCTCATCGATATTTTCTATTAAAACGGTATTTCCCTTGGTAATGGCCTTTTCGATTTCATCCAAGTAGCTACGTTGACCCATGCGTATGACTATCAAGTTCTCGCCATATTTTTGTTTAATCCATTTAACACCTTGCAGCTGGGGATCTATCATCAGTGGCCATCTATCGGAATTGGATAGTATGGTAGCATTTTCTATAGACATACGATCCGATGGTAAACCCTCATTTGTCCATATAGCTATAGTGGTGTCATCTGTTAGCAGCGATAAAGGATCCAAATTTTCTGTGGTTGGTATGGGAGGATCTATATTTTTTAGGAATGGTGTCCACATTTTCTGTATCAAATCTATGCGAAATTGTTTCGTAAAACAGCCAACGTATGATATGAAAGCTGTGATTAACAGAATATCTCCAGGTAGAGTGATGCCTTGTTTAACGAAACTAGAAATTGAAGAAGAGACATTAAAACTCCGCCCAAGCAAAGCCATTGAAAACAATCTCTTATTTATATTACTGCAAAAACATTTTTTTCTTTCTACATATAAGTATGTCTATCTATATCAGAGGTGGGCAAACACATACTGTGATGTTTATATTTGTGTTGGTTAAGCAGAAGAGAGTTTTGTGTATTAAGATAGAAAATCATAAACATTTAAGAAATTGCATAGTGAGACCTTGCTTTCACAAGTGCTAACTAACAACTGATTTGAGTTTGTTCTCTGAGATCACAACAAAGCGAGAAACAACACACAAGTATGCTTATAGTGTACGTGTGCCAACGTACACGGAAGAGTTTGCAGTCCAAAAACCATTGATTTTTTTAACGCTTTGAATAGATAATAAGCGTGGAAAATTTCATTGATGTAGAAAATGAATAATCCAAAAATATAAACGTTCTGTTCGTTTTGCGATGTTGAGATTTTCCCAAAATAGACCTTGATATTATCAAGAGTCCAAGTTATATATACCAAAGCAATTCGTACGAGCTTAAAATCTATAAGACCAGACAATAACGTTTATAATGATAAAATATAAATTGATAAATATTAAATAAAAGGGGGTCTTGAGATTGAATATCTTAGACATAAAACTTACTTATTAACAGCTTCGGCCCAGCGTACATTTTCACTAGCCAAACCGCCCACCAAACGATTGGCTAAAGCTATGGTAGCTTGAGTAGCATCGGCCTCTTGTTGGCAGCGTAATTTATCGGCGGTAGCCTGTTCAAAATCGGCTGTTAGCTTCGCCAATTGTTCTTCCAAACTCTGGTATAAAAATAAATAATCAATAATGTCTTCATATAACAACAGCTGCCTCTTACTTACCGTAACCTTCCTCTTAATACCCGCCAATTTCTCTTGAGCAGCAGCCAGCTCAGCATTTGCTGCCGCCAAAGCCTTTCTCTTGGGTTCTACATCACAGAATACCTCATAAAACTTAATTATGTTTATAACCCAAGCACACAAACCGGCTGCAGCTCCCGACTTTGATCTAACAAACTCTGGTTCGAATTCAGGATCTTTTAAGTACGGTTGTATAGCCTTTATAATTTCAGGATGTATATTTTCCTTGTCATAATTGATGAGAGCATCTAAAAAGGCATCCACTTTAGCCATGGCAATTTTGGCTGCTTTCCAGGAACGATCTTTGGGTAATTTGCCTCCGGGAGCCAATAAAACCATAACAGCTGCCGTTACATTGGTAACAGCACCCGGGGGAGAACCGAATGATTTCAGTTCTGTTAGATTGGCTTTGTTCAAAGTATTTAAAGCTTCTTGGGCAGCCACCAAAGCCGGTTCAGCTTTTAGCAAATCTTCCTCACAATCTTTTTGTTTCTTCAACACCTCATCGGCTATATAGGCCACCTTCATTTCCTCTTCATCGGCAAAACCCTTCTCGGTTTGTACCTTCTCCGTTTCTATGCCCACTATCTCGATTAGAGCATCGGCCGCTTCATTTTTCTCCTTTAGCTCAATTTCCTGTACGGCCAGCTTAACCTTAAGATCAGCCACTTGTACAGCTGTGGAGCGTAATTTCTCTAAACCATTTTCCAAGCGCACGATTTTACTTTGCAAGTCCTCGTGTTTATTATTTAGAAGCTTTAAATACAAGCTGATTTGCTCCAAATAACTTTTGGGTGTGGTGTAATTATAACGCCTTTCGTTTTGTAAATACACCTTGGACATGGAATTCACTGAGGTATGGACATAGGCCATAAATTTAGCCACCGAATCTTGATGATTTGCCGGCAAAACTACATTTTGTGATAGGAAATTCATGGCCACTGAGATAAGAGCTTCCTGAGGCCACTCATGAAACCAGTTGATGGAGGTGGCATTGATGATGGCAGGAAATTTTCTTGACCGAACACGTAATGTTGAACCAACAGGCGAGAAACACAAAACTATTTTTAGCTGCTTGCGTACACGATCTATAAAGAATTTCCAACAATTTTCACGAGAATCCACTAGACCAGCACCTTTAACCTCATTACGAACACCGGCTATAATGTTTTCGATTTCATCATCGGGAAATAGGTCTGGAATCTCGCCAGTGGACAGCATATCGTTGATAAGGACCAAAAAATCCTCGTTGGGAATTTGAGCATCTGTCATGAGAAACATGATGCCCACATTCTTTAGGCCTGCCTTTAAATATAAACCTGAAAATTCATTCTGAGAAAACAAACCAGTAAGAATCAAACATGGAACGATATTTGTTTTTGTTTGTGTATGAAACTAACCTTTAAATCATTTATGCCGTAACCCTTCTTCAATTGTATCTGCACCACTTCCAAGCTCGATATAAACGCCGCCAAGCGTGACAATGATTGTTTACCACTTCCACCCACACCCACCAGTAGAGCACTGCCTCGGGGCGACTCCAATATGCGATTAATGCGACATACATGCATCATGGCATCCTCAAAAAGTACTAAATTCATGGCAGCAACAAGATCATTATATGAAGACATTGCCTCCGTGAGGAGTTTGTGAAGCTCAGTCCAACCCTTGATGGGCATGTACTTGGGTTCACCAATTCCTCCTGCGAAATGACAATAAATATTCGGTTTATCAAATATCACCGATTCGTCAATTTCTTCAAAGGATTTCTTTACAATGTCGTGTTGCATTTTAGTAAAACTATCAATATCCTTCTCATCGATCAGTTTATCGGCATAGACACGTTGCGTTTCATGTTGCCACAGGCGTATTAGATCCGTAGCAGTCGGTAAACAATCGGTAGTGCTGAAAAGAAGGCCCTGAAAAGATTAAACATTTTATTAAAAATGATGCTAATTGGGAAGGAAACAAAATATTTTGGAAATTAAATCTATCTATGTCTATCGATTAACATAATATCACAGGATCGTAGCAAATAAATATTCGAGTTTAAGTTTTGATAAGACTAAGCGCCGCTTCTGTAGGGTCTGGGCAGTCCATCATTCAAACAAAAATATGAATAGTGCTCTTCTACGCCCAAGTCAATCGGAACACCTACTTTGAAATGACATATTCTTTGAAAATATTTTTTATAACTAACCTGAAAAACATTGCTTATATCTCTTAAATTGAAAATATAATGTGATTTTATGGCCGTGGGTAAAAACACCTGCAATGATTTATTGTGCAATGCCAAGGTGGCTGCCACAATGTTAGCTGATATTCTCGACACTATTGGATTAAACTTCTGTTCGGCATTGATAAAATGTTGCGATAAAATCGAAAAATACATGGTTGTTATTGATTCCGAACTGGGGAAACTTACAGCCAGCACACAAAAGTGGCGCTGTAAACGAGGATTAATGGTGAAACTACCAGCTGTAGGATTCATGCAGGCCACATATTGACAATTGTGTATGTCCTTCAAACTTAACTTGTTGCGATCATACCAATGGCCATAATCCAAATGTTGACGCATTAAGGTATGAGGTTGCACCGTACCATAACAGTCCACCTCTGGCATATTCATGTCGTCGATAAAATAAATAAGAGTTTTATTGCCAGGTGGTCCATAGTTGCGTCCAGCTTTCTTCTCTAAAGGCTTTTCCAAGATTTTCTGTAGCATTTCAGAAGTCGTATAGTAATTAAAGGGTATTGTGGTGACGGCATAGTTTTCCGATAGCGATTGCAGTTTCTCATTAACCAGCACAGTTTTGCCACAGCCTGCGTTGCCTACCAACATAACAGGATGTTTTTTATCCATAAGCAAATCTAAAAAGAATCTGATTCTTATGGATTCAGAGGTGTGAACTAATATAGCTTGCAATGGCAAATCGCTATCCAATTCAAATTTGGGTATTTTATCGGTCCAGGGTACGAATTGTTTAGTTTCACAATCCAAAAAATAATCAAATACAGTGCCGCCTTTAAAAGTTTGCAAAATAAAATTAAGATTGGATAAATAAAATTAAAACGATTTTAATTTCAAACTTACCCTGGGGAAATTTAACGGTTTTGAATTCGTTAACCCACCATTTACTAAACTCCACCCGATAGTCAATAGTTTGATCCTGGAACATAGCCGAACCGAAAGCCCAAATACAGGCAAAAACAAAATAGAGTTCATGCCATTCTTTGGGGCAGTCGGCTGGTGTGTTAGCCGGAATCAAAAAGCATTCCAGTAGATGGCATAACATTTGTATGTGAGCCATTTCCGCAATGGGTGTAATCTTCTTAAAACGAACTCTGATAGTTTCCAATGAAGCTGGTATATATTTATCAAATAACATAACTAAATTGGACTTCTCGGAGGGTATTTTACGTGTTTCCACCCAACTGGTCACATACCTTGTAGGAAAGACAAACGATTATAAAATATTTAATTTTTAAATCAAAGAAAACCTACGGATTCCAGCCCAGATCCTGGGGATTTATATATAAAATACCCGCTCTGGATACTGTAGCCGGTGTGGCTGTTCTCAGATTTGAAATCTCAAAAAGCAAACGCATCGAAGGCGTCAACGCAATACGCTCATTGCTGGCCAAAGTCAAGACTTTGTTGTCATCCATTACCGTATTCAAACTTTCGATCCACATGGGATCTATGTCGCCATCGAGCACAATCCACTTGGGTTGATCGCCCGTTATGTTTGCTTGATCTCTCATTATTACCGAGAACAAACCATCTTTCCACTCTCGAGTGGCGGGATTTATAATTCCAAACAGCTCGTCGTTGGTAACCGCCTTCGGGTTCAAATCATTGAATATGGGCTTCCGTTTGATATTCTGGTAGGTGCGCAAAAGGGTTTTCCATACTTGTGTCTTCCCTGTGCCAGCATTACCAACAATAAAAACGGAATGTCTTACTTCCAATAATTCCTCCAGTTGCACTACTTTTAGAATGAAAGTATCTTCGGTTTGCAGGAGTAAATCAGAGGCTGCTTGTTTGACCGTACGTTCAAAATCCTGATCTCTTTTACGCGGTACATCAAGGGCAGGGAAGAGATCACTTATCAAGCCCATAAATACGGGCATATCATCAGTGACAACTTTGGGTATGTTGAAATCTCTCAAAGCTCTCATAAGTACTTCCTCTTCAGGACGACCAGGATCACCTCGCTGAAATGTTAGAGAGATATTAATTTGTAACTCGACATTAAATATAACCAATCACCTTCAAAGAACCTGCTACGACTAAAACTGACTTAATGGCTCTCAAACCCCAATCGTAGTGATCCTGTTTGGACAACAGCTCTTTACACAAAGTATACAAAGTTATAAACTTGCGTGCCAAAACACGAGCATCCTGAAAACCCTCAGCTACCAACATAATTTCGCAAATCAATTCAAAATCTGGCACTACCATAGCACAAGGTCTAAATAAAGCCTTTAAATTCTCAGGCAGCTCAGTACGTCCTGCATAGCCGGGATTCATGGTGATGAATATGCCTACTGTGGGTACACAAGTAATCATTTCGCCCATAAAATTAAAGGTCTCCTTTCTGTCACGTATGGCATCTTGTACAGACTTCACCTGCACAGCCACCACAGATAACACCTCCACCGTAATGCGATTGAACTCATCAAAACAGCCCCAAGCTCCGGTCTGGGCTAATCCTTTATAAATGTTACCACACGATTGATAATCCATTTGTTCTGAACAGTTGAACACATAGACCATGATGCCAATAGCTCTACCCAAATCTTTAGTAGTCTCTGTTTTTCCAGTACCAGCAGGACCGGCTGGGCCACCACCCATTATCAAATGCAAACTCTGAGTCAAAGTGATGTAACAACGATCGGTAAGGGGTGTAATAACCAAACGTGGTGTATTCCCCAAATACTCATGATTGTAACGAAACTCTGCGTCGCATATGTTGGCAAAGCAGTCTTTCTCCACATCATCGAAACGATGGCGCAACTGCGATTGCCACATAAAAGCCGAACCGGAATCCAATTTGGCCTGAATCATTTTAGCCACCACGTCACGTGAATGCACATCGATGGTGCATATAGTCATAATCTTTTGGCGATCTCCCTTAGTGAGTTCCCCCAACAAAAGAGTGATCAGTAAACTCAATTGCGAGATCTGTTTTTTATAATAATCCTTGATGGCATTATCGTAACCCTCTTCCAGGCGGCTAAAGGCTATATTCACTTCTGTAGACCACCAAATTTGCGAACCACAGAGCGACACTTGGGCAGGATAGTCGAACAACCATTGTTCACGTTGCTTTTCCTCATAGGCCACCACAGCTTCGGAAACAAAGAAGCGCAATGAGGCCCTCATGGCGGCCTGTATACGATTGAGCCACACTTCGACGGGGCCACGCATGTTAGTTATTTCATTGAACTCCACATATTCGCCATCCTTGGCATACATACCCGAAGCCGTAACGATTTCATTTTGTTCGCCATGATTGAATTTCAAGCGTGCTATAGAATCAAACAGTTTTGTTAAGTGTTTGGTCACCATATCCGGCTGTATGCCATTGCTTAAAATGTCCAATAGATCGGCGGAGGACACAAAGTAGAAACGAGGAAAAGCCAAACGTTTTGTTTCCAAATACTCTGCCAAAGCCTTTTCGCATAGTGTAAGCTCCTTCTGCAAGGTTTCCAAGCGCTCAATCAACCCGGTTCGATTTGTCGACGCCACCACATTATTCGATTGGGCCATTTCACTCATTAGTATACGAAATTCCGTATCAATACGATCGAAACGATCCGAGTCGACTGGTAGCTGTTTACGAATATCTTCCGAACTCATGAAGATACTCTCGAGATGGGTCCAAGTGCGTTGCACCTCGAACCATACAGTTATCACCTGATCGGCAATCATTAACTTATTCTGCCACACTGATACCTCTTCGAGGAAATGAGCGATGTACTTGGATGTTATTAGATTCTGTAGACAAACTTGATTATCTTCGAGAGTCTCTATGAGTTCTTCCGAGGCTCTGAGGAGATTACATCCAGTGCGTGGATGGAGTTCATGATCAAATTCCATCGCAGACCATGTTGTATTCAAATCTCGCAAAATCTTCTCCATAGACATTTCCTTAACGGCCTTGTCTACAATATTCTTAACCTCTTCTTCACATTCGTGCAGATTCAGGCCAAGCAGTTCGGCCAGAGTTGTCTCGTGATCCATTATGAATTTAACCTGGGAATTTTATGATTTTGTTAGAAAATTAGTGAAAACATTGAATTTTTGATTAGACACATAGAAATCAAGCTGTAATTTAAAGTCATGCATTTAGTGCTCTAGATTATTTTTTGAAGTGTCGTTAAGAAAAATATATGGACATGTACAATTTGGTTAAATATTTACATAGGATGAAACTTACAGTTATTTCCTTGGGTAAAGCTGATAAACTCTGTAAAGATATGTATTTACAAAAGCTGTACAAGAATTTATTTACAATTTAAACTGAAGCTAAATAAAAATCTTGTGACTATACAATGGTATAACCCCTTAATTCGTTTAAATCGATTGTGTTTAACGATTAGGCGTTTTTTTTTGTGACAAACATGGTGCTTTAGTCATTTAAATAAAAGTAATAAAATAAAAATAAAAGCTTCAGTTTTCCTAAAAATATGAAAACATAGACTTGTCTGTTGCAATTAGATTTCTTATAATTGCGTCCTGTAGTATATTTTGTGTAGCCCTAAAGTCTGAACTTCATATGAAGCTTCATATTCTGACGAAATATGTAATTAGACCAATTATCATAATGAGAACTTTCACTCAATTCTATCATTGGAGAGTTACAAGACAGAAGTCTAATACTAAATCTCCAAAAATGTGCATTGTTCTGTTTTTAAGCAAATTTTAGCAAAATATTTACTTAGTGTATCTCCCTGAGATGACATGGTCATGGTCCTATAAACCAAAAATCAACATAAAATTACAGATGTCTTCAAAATCCACTTGTCAGTTTTTCAGAAATTACCGCTATATGGGACCTATTATGCACCTATTATCCAAAAATTTAGTGTCATGACTTCTGTCAATATAATTATTATGTGCATTAAACTTTATTTCGATATATGTAAATACTTTTGAAAGATTTGTGGAGGCTAAAGTGAATTACGAAGGGGTTTCGACTAATTATGGACCGACCATTATAAAATTAAGTATATATGAAACTTATTTGTGTTGAATTTTATTTGGATACCAACATTTTTAGAAGATTTATGGTCGTTAAAATGATTTTCGGAATTGGACCTTGGAATTGGACGGTTTTCCAGCCTAATGTCAGCCGATTGTTTGCACCTACTTCGCCAGAGATGAAAATCGATCCCCAACACCTCCTTTCCAACGTTCAACAGCACTAATAAGGGTGGCTTAAATTGTCGCCTGAAAGAGGCCTAAAGAAATACTACTTTGAAAGTGGGAGCAAGAAATACCAGCACAACCATTGAACATATTTGATAATGACGAAGTACATCGCTCGGTTTTCCAACTAGTGCTATTGTACCAGAATCATGGAAGCAGGACCGCTTGAATCATAGATAGGTGATAGACTATACTAACCTACTACAGACAGGTGACATATGTAAATATATTCATTTTCTCGGATTTAATGCCCTCGTTTTGTCAAATAGACGCTGTAAGGCAGACATAGATACCCCTAATAGGGTTTTTGATTGCGTCACACCTTTTACTATTCCAAGTGATTATCCTGTCAAGTGTCATTCGAAACCTCTGCACATGAGTCAACTTAACTGTAGAAGATAGCATTTCCACTATGTAGCCTTCCTACATAATGAATAATTAATCAGAAACAAAATATTTTATTCGAGTTTTGACGACGTACTTGACGGATTTATTAAAAGCTTGGGTTTGTGGGGTTTCAAAGAAGGGAATTAGCAAATATAGGACCACATTGAAAACATTTTATTACCGATTTAGTTAAAAATACATTAGTAATATCCAGAGAAATTTTGAAGGTCTCGTCCTACTATTTAGTGTACCATTTGTATGTTTCTTTTGTAGACGAATTGCATCAAGAAGACTAAAAATTGATCTTGATCTTCTGTAGGACATAGGACACATTTTACGACCGATTTCGTTCCAATAGCATAGAATTTGGAAAGTAAATATCCAAAAGGTAACTACAGGTCTCTTCTGGTAATTCAGTGTAAGCATCAGGAAGATTGAACATTTTGTCGCAGTACCTTCACCACCTTGATATTTTTGATGTTCTAAATTTCCTCTCATACTCTAGGTACGGTCACACTTTGCTAATATTTGACGTAACCACTAAATAAAATATATTTGAACTCGTTTATTTATTTAAAAAAAATCGTTTATTTAGGACAGGACACAACAAATATTAAGTTTTATTTTATTTGATGTTGTTTGATCTTGCAAAACTCTTGTAAGTGTAAACAACGTCAAACAAATTTGTGCTAAAACAAGTGGTTACGCATTTTGGAGTAAATCTTTGCCAATTGTGACGGTACCTCCAGTGACAATGATTGAATAACCATAATTGTTAGTTTGATTAGCATAAATTAATGTTAACTTATTACATTATATTACGGGCGTTCTATTCTCAAACAGAATTAATATTTTGTCGTGTATAATATAAAAGATGTTTAAAATTGCAAAATTTGCTAAATTAAAACTTCAATTTTAAAATATTTAAGCAAAATTTAAACAATAAAAAAAGTATATGTTTTTGTATGTACAATTGATATTTTAAAACACCATGTTTGATTAACGTATTAAATAGTTGAAATGTTAAGCAAACAAATTGAAACAAAATTTACACAAGAAAAATATTTACACATTAAAAAAATTGTCAAACTAAAATAAAATAACTAATATGTAGTCTGAAAGTAACCTTGGTGGAATTCATGAGTTGATTCCAATGTCTTTCTCTAATGGCGGGATTTTGTAGTTCACCCACAGCCCGCAAAGAGGTCAACATATTTTTGACGGTAGATTCTAAATTAATAAAAGTATCCCAAGTGCGCATTTCTTTATCCAAAAGACGTATGTCTTTGGCAAATTTTTTGCATTCAATATCCATATTTTCAACATCCACCTTACGCCAGGGTGTGGTCTTCCAGTCCTCAATGCAGGTTTGGACTATGAAAACATAGTCCCACAATTGCTAGATTTTAGTAAAGAAGAAAATCATTACAAATATGTTTTTATGTAAAAATTCAAAACAAGAGTCCAGTTTAAAGAATACTTGATCCTTTGCAAAATTCAAAAATCTAAGGACAGCTTTAAAAAAATGTATATATTGATATACTTATATCATTAAAATACTGGAATATTGGAGTATTGAATACCTTTCAATTTTTACTCGAAACTTACCTTTAACATTCTTAATTCTTTGCGACATTGTTTTAGCAGTTTAAACTCGGGTATATTAACTTCAAAGAGACTACCCGATTCTTGTATATCAATCATTTCACATTCCAGCCTAAACATGTCATCATTGATGCGATCTGCCAATAGATATGGTTGAGGGCAATCGTAACGGAAAAAGTCATAATGTTTGAAGACATCACGGAATTGTTGCACATAGATTTCAAAGGCAGCCACTTTATTGCGTATGCTTACCACTTCGGTGGCTTGCAGGGGAGAAACTTGTTGCTTTACTGTAGAGGCTATTTTCTTAGTGTTTGCCCATTGTTCTGGCAATTCCTGCAGTAAAACATTTACTTCTTCGGGTATGTCCATGTCATAGTACTTCAAAAGCTGTATGGTTTCCTGCATGGGTTCAAACATTTCATCGGTATTGAGAGCTCGTTCCTTAACATGCATCAGATAGCCCATTATGCTAACCAAACCCTCATAGTCTCCCTCTTTGACCGTTTGCAGTAAACCTTCATCAGCTTTGCGTATAAAATTACTCAGATCCATTAAATTAGATGTGACCGTAGTCACTAAGTGGGTCTTGAACATATTGCCCCACTTGCAGACTGTATTCAAAAGAGCCTGCCTAAAGGGTTTAACATCCACCTGGAACCAAGAACTAAACACCTGAAAGGGTGATATATCCTCAATTTCATTGAACAAACTCTCATAGTTGTCAATTTGTTCCCGAAATGCCTCGATTGTGGGCGGGCAAGGCTTGGGAGCATTTAAATCGTTCATTTGTATTAGCTCAACTTCATCCACATCTAGCATACGTCCATATTCCAAAAAATATTCCATACACTCATGACGATCATCCAACCACAAGTAGGAATATCTTTCGAATTGTCTACAGAACATGGCGGCTTCTTCCATTACCAAATCCACTCCGTTTAAAATCTCTCTTCTCATATCGATAATATCCTGATTCTCTTTGACCATATCGCCATAACTGCGTTTCTCGTTCTTCTTCAAACGCTTAATCAAACTGGACATTTTCAAAATGTCTCTCACCAACTCAATCAACATGTTATTGAAACCCATTGAATCTGCCGGGTTTAACGAAGGTACAAATACCATATTGGGTTCTCTCAACTCCAAACGTGCCTCAAATAGCGGAGCATAATTATTCTCCGGATCCATATTCTCCACTATATAACCGACACTAACGCCCACGGTTTTCAATAAATGTTCATACACAATATTGTCTACAAAATCTACATAATTCAGCCACATTTCATCATCCTGCTTTTCTTCCATATCGAATTGTTTGATATTGTCTTGCAAAAGTTGATGTATATCATCAGACGCTGCGATAATTTCGGCATATCTTTTGGCTGTGCGATCTGGTCTTTCATCTATACAAAGCACTGTATCTTTTTTACCATCCTTTCGCTCGAACAGTGGCTGTTTTATCCACACCGACATAATGTTGCGTATTTGCCTTAGGTTGCCTTGCGTATGATCCATGCGATTTTGCAGAGCGGCCACAGGTTTTCGTAGGTTTTGCAAATATGTCATGATATCTAAAGATGGGGAGTAGATATGATTAAAATGGCCTAAAAATACAGACACTAAAAATGTAAATTTATGTTTTTGTAAAATTCAAGGAGTTTATTCGTCCTGTCATACAAACATGAACTAAAAGGGTGTTATTTGGTACTCTATGGTACTTTTTGAGATTATAGATTTTAGCAAGAATATAAGTTTCACTTCAAAAAAAATTCAAAAGAATCTCAATATTGTAATTTTTTGTTTGCTTTTTGTTTTCAAAATATCTTACTCTCAATAATATTTTAATTCCTTATTTATTTTAATTAATACCTAAAACCAATATAAATTAACTCACCTTCTGAATTCCAAACCAACTCATTGATGCCCAACTCCACCAAATCATCAATTAACTTTATTTCCGATTCAATTAATTTCAACTCTACCGGTGAACTATTCTCTTGTATTGCATTATACCAATCAATAGTTTTCTCCAAATTCAAAGTGTACGTACGGAAGATATCACTATTTTCCGCAAAATCCAATGCCACTTGAGGTATATCCTCAACTTCCATTTGTTTTAGATAATGAACTTCACGCAAAATACAAAATAATTCAGAACTAAAGTTGAGTATTAATAGATTAGTCGAGGGATCGCGAGTAATCAGCGACTTTCTTAAATTCGTTTCGATTTGCTTGTCCAAATTTTCCGACCATTCGCCAAACACATACGAACGACTAGCGCCGATTTTCAGCAACAAACGTTCATAGCGTTTAATGATGTCCACAGACTTTTCGGATGTAACAATTCTGGAATTGTTAGAAATTAGCAATAGTTATACATTCTAAGGTAATTGAACTCTTACTCATGCTGCAAAGCCTGAAATTGTTTAACCGGCACCGTAATTCTTCTCTCCAGCTGACTACACCATCTTATAAAGGCAGCTGCTGGTGGACAGTTGTATTCTGGATACAATGTCAAATTGTCTGTTCTCATAAACATTTGCCGCTCATATATATTCTCGCATACCCAAAGCTCCTCATCGAGCATGCGTACAATTTCAGCATATTTTAGGGTAAATTGTTCTTTGATTTTCGGTCTCTCCAAAACACTGCCCACAATGTTAATCAACTAAACGAGGCAATTAAAAATGTCAATTGTATTTCTTTAAAGTTGTAAGTATATCTTGTTGTTACTTACCTTAAAAATACTTTCCAAATTGTAGCAATCGTCAAATGCCTGACATAATACAGCGGCCAATTTCATATCCAACTCGAGTATACGCACTTGAAAATTTTCAAAATCCACATCGAACTCATGATCATCGGGATCTAGTACATCATAACTCTTCGATGCGAAGGCCGTAAAGTATTGATTGAACTCAACATAAACGGCCGTAATGCGTGTACTCAATTGGCGACCACGCAGACCACCGATCTCAACCTTCTCTAACTTCAGAAATTCAATCACTGTAAAGAAAAACCTGCAAATGCCAACCACATAGAGTACGCCGATCTTAATACTTTTGTAATGTGCAAACAAATAAAAAATCTTAGTCACCGACTCTACCCGCATATAGATATGGGGATTTCTTAAGGGGCTTTATTCGAGTCTATAGCAATACTATATCGGATCCATAATTCTCTTCGACTTAAAATGTATGTATTATTCAGGACGTCTTTACACTTTTCACCTGTCATGTAGAGTCTAAACAGAGTCTAGAATGTTGATAAAAGATTCGCCATAATTATGCGTAGTCGTGTCGACTTCTGTCCAATATCGATTTTGATTCAGAATTGTCAAAACTTACACTTTCCAGTTCAATAAGATTTTGAATGATTTTCATATAAATTTATCAGTAATATTCGACACAGCCTAATAAAGCACTCTTAGTTGTTGGGTACTATATCCTGCGGACTATGATGTGACTAGGGTATAAAAATCAAGTTTCTTTAAATACTTACCATTCTATGGTGGTTAAACGTTCGAGAAAAGCATTAAAGCGTCTGAAAACTGAATTTGGATGGAAGGTCCAGTTAATCGGTGGCCTCTCTTCAGGTTCAGTAAAAAATTCCGCAATTATTTCTTTATAATAATCAAATAAAGCTCTAAAGAACTTTAAAATGTCTATGGACAAAGTCAAGCGCTGCATGGCTTCATCAATGTCGCTATGAAATATTGATGAAGGATCTAAATAACGTTTAGCCTGTGAAATAAATAAATATATAAAAATGTTGTACTAAAAACATTTTATAACAACTTACCTGATGTATAATCAGATTACACAGTTGTCTCAGCAATATAGTTATCTTCGATGAATGGTTGTAATACCGGGAATTGCCCCAAATAGTACATACCACATGCATTAGGGGTATTAGTAAGGGTTTACATTCGGCAAAATCCATTTCCTCTAATTGTTGTACACATTTCCTTAAGGGATTTATGTACATAGTGATGTCCTTAGCCTCTGCTAAAGCTGATATTTCAAACGAGACATCAGTAGTTTAGCAAATATTTTCAAAGATCTGTTGAATACTTACCAGTTACTACGTTTTTGAATAGTGTTTGAAAGCAAGGATAATAAGCACTACGTGAATGTTCTAATACCAAGGCCATGGCTCGTATACGTTCATTGCGTAGTTGCTCAAAGATAAAGGATAGATTTTTCAAACGATTATTCCAAAATATAAATTCTGGAAAACAAATGAAATTTTATTTTATAAATGATTTTAATTTTACACTTAAGCTGCTTACCCGTGTGCGGTGTGGGATTCTGGCCATTCAAAAAAGCATTTGCTGGATTCTCCTTAATAACTTCATGCACCTGTGTAGCCCACTTGATGACCACTCCCTCTATGGCACTTTTCAAATACAAATCAATTTGTAGCTGAGGATTATCACCAATCTTATTGGCGGCCTTAACAATCTTCTCCACTCCCACTGGCATTGCCAGTATAGTTTCACCACTAACTTGTCCTTTCACCTGATGCACGGTACTTTTCAGACTGTGCACATGTTTCTGTACATCTTGAGCCACCATAAATGGCCAGGTCTTATAATTATCCTCATTGGAAAGCAAAGGCACTAAGACCTCTTCTACTAACGCCGATAACTGATCGATGGTGCGCGTGGCTAAATCTCCACAGATTATAAAGCTACTGCACTCTGCTTCTCTGGGTATGGGTTGGGGATGTTTCTTTATGAAATACACTCCCTTACTTTTGAGTTGTGACAGCGGGAATGTGCTGGAGGGTACCAATTGTGCTGCTTGTGTTAGAATTATTATTAGAACTACTGGTGTTGGACGATCAAGGAATTCCTTAATGATGCCCTTGTGTTCTTCTACGGTGATGACACGTGTCCATTTTTCTGGTTTTAATTTGAGTGATTTGATGACAAATGAGCCCATTAGCTCTAGGCGCGGATCGGGACCAGCACCGGCTGCTGCAGCAGCTTCGGCACTAGTTGACGGTTGATCCATACAAAAACTTTATTGAGGAAACGTATTAAACCAAAATGTGATGAAAGTATTGTTCACATGAAATCCGACCACACAATAGAAGCTTTTTTAAAGACCTGTTGGAAAAATGTTCGCTTTTATCAGTCAGTTGTTGTCGGAATTTGTTTGACACCTATTCAACTATGTCTTCGGATATTTATACAACGTCGACCTGATTTCTACGATTCCAATCTATTGCAGCGTTTGAAGGCTGACAAAGTTAAACCGGCCAAAACTGTACAGAAGAGTGCTAACGTCTAATAAGAGCGAGCAAACGTTTCCGCATTATTTTTTATAAATTTACAAAGTCATAGTTGAATAGGTGACAATAGGCGAAGTCAAGATAACAACTGTAAATTGCTTGCCAGACCATTGCTTTTTTACCAAATTTATTTTATAGAGACCTGCACGAGTTGTATCTATTATTAGCTGGTAAAATCTAGCCAGACCATCACAGGGAACTCATTCGTTGAAGCGAGCATTGGCCGAAAAACGCCCAGAATATGCTGCATGACATGAAAGCAATTGGTCAGATGTTGCATTATCTGTTAAAAAGTATTTAGAAAGAAGTTGTTGGAAAGTTTTGCCTCAGCCGCCTGGACTATATCTTGACCCTTCCGACTACTATTTGTTTTGATCATTGAAGAACCCTCACTCTCCTTTTTTCTCTAGACTACAGAACAGGGTATACGTAATTGGCTTGATTTGTTTATGGCCTCAAAACAAAAGCAGTACTTTTGGTGCGGAATCAATAGTTTTTAAAATAAAATTTAAACATTTGAAAACTCCTGCAGTTTTAAGTTATACAGCCAATAGAAAACATCCACCAATCAATCTTTTTGGATTCACTATATGAAGTATATGTTTGAAAATCTCTAAATATAAAGCCATAACATACGATTTAATAGAAATTCTTCTAAAATACTTTGAAAAACTTTTTAAATATGTATAAATTTATATTAGTCTGTATTTATTTATGTATGTCGTAATAAATTATCTTTAAAACAAAATAATTTCATCGATAGCTAAATAAGATTCATCAAGGTATTGCACAATTGTTATCAATGTGTTTAGTTATTTAATATTTATTTATTTAATACTAATACAGGCATCCCTTTTTAATCATAATAAGTAGAAAATTTTAATTTTTTAAATTAAATGACAAGTGATAAAGTCCAGGAAGTCATATTATACATCATATTATACATAATGGATAATTTTGTCTACTTTTCTAAAATATATAGAACTTTTTTTTGAATTTCATGGAGGACTTTTTTTGAAAACCGGCTAAAAATGTATTATTTTGAGTTTTTTGCGGAAACAAAAATTGTTTAAAAAGAGTGAAACATTTTATTCATAAATATCACTGTTTGTAACGCCCTTAAATATTAGTCCAACGCCAACACCTTAAATTATACCGATCGATTCGGAATCACTTACTGAGTCGATTTAACGATGTCCGTCCGTCTGGCTGGCTGGTTGGCTATCCATGTAAACTTTGAGTACAGGTCGCAATTTTGAAGATATTTTCATAAAATTTAATTCCTCTAGGTTCTCAATGACGGTTGGGACTGAAATTGGTTAAAATCGCTACATTTTTTCACCTAATCCCCATACAAATGTCCTCCCAAAAAATGGGTTTATCGCTTGTTAATATTTGATATATACACATATCCAAAACAATTGCACCACAAATAAGTTGTACATGAAGCATAATCACATCTATAAATTTTGTGCAGATTTGTCCATAATTGACCATGGTAGGTATAGTATAATCTTTGAAATTCGATCACAACGAAGAATTACGATTGTTTTAAATTTTTTGGGGACCACTGGCGCCGTCCCTTATGGATTTATGAGCTGCAACTTTAAAAATTACACTTAACTTAAACTCTAGAAATTACAGACTTTTTTTCAGATTCACCCACTGTACACAGGTGGGTCAAAATGTTGGGCAACAATTAATGCGATCAATGAAATAAACAAAAAATTACGTGTTTCAAGAGGGATAGCTGTAACTGTTATACCCACTACCAATAAGATGGGGTATATATTAAGTTTATCATTCCGAAAACAGACATCGCCTGTTGAACACACGACAGAGCCTTAAAAATAATTCTTGTTTCACCGAAATGTTTGGTATTAAAAATAGGCAAAATCGGTCCAGTAAAAACCGAGTTACAGGCCAAAATTTCAGACTGCCATGATATTTTTTGCATTTTTCTTCAAACATAATGCAGATAATATCATGAAATTTTGCACACTACTTTTATTATAGAGGTCCCTTTTGAAAACGGTAGGAATCGGTCCACGATTTATTATAGCCTCCATATATATGTTTTCCCGGATTATGGCTCTATGTTAGATAAATGCCTTAAAAATTCAGCAAATATTATTTTCACTTAATGATAAATCACAAAACGGCATTTTGCTTGAATCGGTCCATATTTGACAACAGCCCCCATACAAACTGCACTTTCAAAAATAACTTAAATGGTAAACTTTAAATGCTCTTATAAACGTCACTATTTATATATAAACCACATGTATATATAAATCACAGTAACCAACGTATGGTAATCTGCCCATAATTGGTCATAGCTCCCATAAAGCGACCACTTCCGAAAAACTTATTAACGTTAGTAAATATTCTATAAATATCGATATCGAACTGAAAGTTTTCACCGATCAGTTTTATGTAAGTAAAAATTTTACTATTGGATTTTGTGGAGGTCAGTCCATAATTGGCTGGAGTTTCTACATTTCCGAAAATAACTAGAATATCCAAAAAAAAAAAAAAAACTCTAAAATATGTCGTTATTGAAATATGAAATTCACCATAAGACTAAAATAAATTAAAATATTTTATGACGATCGTCCCATATAAGGAATCCAAACAATAAAATAAACATATTTATCGATACAAATTTATTTTAAGTATGCTTAGTCCCGGGTCACACACTGCCACTTTTGCTGCTTAACTTTTGAGTTTGTAGGTGAGAGGGGAAAGAAGATTGGTACCGGGACATAGATCTCACTACTTGCTTTATCTGCATATTATCAATATAATATCTTTAAAAATGCTAAAGTTTTAATTAAATGTCACTATGAATCACAGTTTTTTATAAATTCCAATTAAATTTTAGTTGAAATTCACAATTATTTCTACTTTTTACAAACTTTGTCTTACGAGTAAATTGAAACACTTTATTCTTTCATTCAATAACACTTTATTTTAATTAATTTCTATAAATTACCATATATTTTCAAATAATTTATGATTCTTAGTAAAAAATCATTAAAATTTGCTTAATTTTTCTTAATTTTCCCAGATTTTTCACAATTTTTCATAGATTTTCTCACATCAATTACATAATTTCATATATTAGATGTAGATAATTTCTTACTTTTTATTGTGTTTGCGTCTGCTTGCTATGCAATGTTTTCCGTTTCCGTTTGCTTTTAATATTAAACTATTGTCACGAAAAGCTAAAACAACTTTGTGTCATGAAAAGAAAAAGTTAAGCAAATATGTTGTGTTATTTTTCATTTTGTCTTTCACCCCAGACAACAAAATATTTTATCGATGACACTCTTGGTAGAGACAAATTTCAAATACAACACGCAACTTGTATGAAATATATTTTTAGTTGGATATATCCTTTTTTGTTAATTTGTCGAAATATGGAAAAATAAACAACTAACCGTGAGTTCTTGCCAATAAGGAATTTATTTATTTTGCCAGGCAACGGCAACTCTAAAGAGTTTTGGAATTTAACTGATGGAAATAAATACACGGCAGGAAAAATGAAAGGAAGGAAATGCTTGGTTATTTGTTAAACACAAGCTGTTGGTAGTTTAACCACCTTTGACATACCTTTACTTATACTATAAATGCTTACACATTTAACAAGTAAAAGAATTTATTTAGTTCGATTTCAAATGTTTTGCATGTTGAGTTGCAATTACTTTTAAAATTTCATTTGTTGTTTTGGCTAAGTGCGCTTATGATTAGACGCAAATAATTTGCAAGGTAAAGGTGTTCAATATCTTAATTGAATTAGATGAGCAGCTGTTAAAAGTTTTGCACAAAAACTTGTTGTTATTCAATTAGAACAAAAGTTTATAATCAACCTTAGGCAGGCTGCGTGCAAAGTATATGTGCTCGTACAAGCATTGAGCAAGAACCACGTAGTGTACGTCCAATGTATTAAATGATCGACGAATAAAAGTGCGTGAAATAGCTAACAAAAGGACATCTCAAATGATCTAGTCCATTTAATTTTGCATGAAGAACTGCAGATGAAAAAGCTTTCTGCAAGATGGGTGCCGCATTTCTTGACAGTCGATCAAAAACGCATAAGAATGAAAATTTCTCACGCTTGTTTCGATCGTTTTAAGAAAAATAAAAAGGATATTAAGCGTCGTTTCATAACTGCTGATGAGACATGGATCCACCACTATACTCCAGAGGCAAAAGAACAATTCAAGCAATGGACTGAAGCTGGCTTACAACACAAAAAAAAAAATTTCATTTAACAATGGCTAAAATCAACGAATTAAAGTACGAGTTGCTGGACCACCCACCTTATTCTCCTGATTTAGCTCCCAGTGACTTTTACCTGTTCCCAAATCTCAAATGAGGTGGTATAGCATTGAAACGCCACCGAATTAAAACACTTACATAAAGACTATAAAATCAAGCTTTAACATCAATGCGCCTACTCACCACCAGAGGCGCTGCAATTCTGCACTAAATACAAAAATAATGCACAATTGTAGAGTTGTGACATAAAAATGCTTTTTTCTTTCACCACCTTTACTTCTTCAACCTATGCCCTTTCCAAAGAAAGTAACGCAATTATATATACACTAATACCCCGGTTAGCGTCGCTAATTGGGACCGGAAAAACAAGACGCAAACTGAATCACAGTTTTCCATACATTTGTATTAATTTTCATTTAATTCGTTCCGAGACTCATAATTTTAGTAAAAAAGAATTGATTTTTCAATAGCAAATACCAATTTTTTATTATTATTTGTGTAATAATAGTTTTTATTAAAGAAAAAAAAAATAACAATTCATGAAAAACACATAAAAAACATAAAAATATTAGGATTAAAACTTGTAGATAATTTTCACATACAAATTTGCATTAGACTTCGACGGGAAATCCCCTTTTTCTATTTTTACTTTGTACATACAAACATTTATTAACGACGCAAATCGAAGCACTAACGATGCAACTTTGAAGCAATGCGACGCAAACTGAAGCAAAAACGACACAACATCGAAGTCACAGAAATTTTAAAAAGACGCAACTTCGAAACGACGCAAACCGGGGCATTGGTGTATTAATTGCCTGAGTTTTACTTCTCTTTAAAAAAAATTACTAGATAAGCGTTTCTCTAAGTGTATTGAAGTTTCAGGAGATTATATTGAAAAATAAAAATGTTTTTGAAAAACTCCTCATTCTCTTTCTGTGCTAGGCTAGGAAGTTCCCGAACCGCCCTCGTATTTTTGTTTTTTATAATACATATGAAAAATATTTTTATTGTAATTTTATAAATTTGTAAAATTTTATTTCCCTGAAGATGCTACACATTGTTGTAGCGAAATATTGGAATAAATAAAAAATAATTAAAAAAAAATGCCAAAGAAAATTATTTTTAATAAATAAACTACCAGTTTCTGAAAAACGGGTTTTGCACATATACTGGGTGTAGGGTATTATATGACTGGGCATGATCGACTATACTTTCTTAGTTGTTTTAGGGTTAATTGCAACTAATAGGCAATATGAGCTGGACAATAATTTAGAACGTGAAAGTAAATTTTTATAGTTTGTTAGTTTCTCGCGGTAAGGTTTTAGGAATTATAAAGTTCTGAAAGTTTCTGAAAGTATGAAACAAAGGATTAAGTATCATAAACACTATTTAGATATGGCTAAAATGAAGTGGTGCACAGAGAAATAGCGTAAGGTTATTCACCAGAGGAACTCTATATGTAGCAACCATTTTTACTACAACTACATTTACCTGTCTGTATGCCAATTGTTTTGTTTGTTTTTATAACTAGCTATTCATTCAACAAGTTTATAAACATTTAAAACAAATATACACCACACTGCTCGTATCTATGGCTATTCAAGTTCATCACTATTGATTTACATTTATCAAATTCAACACACTTACAATAGCATTTAAAAGTTTGTTTACGAACAAAATGCAACTGGTATTGTTGTTTACAAACAAAATTGAAATGTTTAGTTTGGTTATAAACATGTTGCTTAGCTACTGCATGATTTAATAGCTACAGGTTGTTTTATTTACCAACAATTGCACAATGTTGCTAAGCAACTTTAATGTTTAGAAATATGTAAATGACTTTGAACTTGAAATTTGTTGCATTGTATGTAAATGCTTTACATATTTATTTTTTGTGTTAAATATTATGAACAGCGTATAAAATTAAAATAAAAAAAAAATTAAAAATAATCGCTAAATAAACAATTCGTGACATGCAAATGATCAATTAAATGTTATTCACCTTTTTAGTTTGATTCAAAGAAAATCAAACATGCGAAGAATAAAACTGTTTTTTTTATTTATACATACATATCGATGGTCTCATGTAGAAAGGCCCTAACTCGCATATTTGAAACTTTACAGGAGAAGGAAAAACATAATAGAAACTGTAATATTCAACATGTAACTTTTTTTGTACAACTGCTTATAAAAGCGTTGTTTTTTACACTATTGCAATAAATTTTTGTGAGGAGGTGTATTTGCGTTAAATGCATTGGAATCGCAAAAAAAACAAATTTCGCAACAATAGCGAGTTAGGGCCTTTCTACATGAGACCAACGATATGTACAATAGGGAGACAACTTTTTTTACAAGTTTTGAAAATATCAAAATGGCCCTAACCATACCATGTAGTGCATAAAAAAACAATAAGAACTGCATCTTTACATTTTCGATATCGTTCAAAAAGGTTCCGCGTCAAATTCAATTAAGTTTGCGATCAGTAAGTTCTAAAAAAATAAAAATATTTTGTTTATAAATTCATTAAATGATAAATAATTTATAAGTTTTTCCATTAAATATTGAATAATAATCTGTATAAATTCTATTAAATTAAATTTAAAGTGGCATGATGATATGCAATATTTCTATGAACTAGGACAGGATTTTAAATACTTTATGGAGCACAATAAATTTTCATTTATAAACTTTAAAACTATACCACCGATTAGTAATGCTAGATGGAATTCTAGAGCAATTCTTGCGATTCTACCTTACATACTAATTCCAAAATATCGTAGCAAATTATATGCAATATGCGAATTTATATGTGGCCCTTGGTACAACATTTTTTTTCAGATCATTTTTACAATAAAAACGACTTCGAAGCCTTAAACAAATCATTGTCGGGCTTTACTAATGCTCAGAAATGCTTTCTAAGACATTGGGTGAAAGATGAATCAAGAATTCCAAAAACACAAGGCAGCAACATTTGTGCGGAACGCGCCATCAAAGTCGTACAAGATAGTTTCCCCCAATGCAAACCAACACGAACTCTTAATCTTAAGTTAATTTTACTTAACAAACATAGTTTTTAGGGTGCCCCGATAGACTAGGCGATAGATTGCCGGACTATCAGTCAAAGGGTTGCGGGTTCGATTCCCGCCAAAGACTCTGTCACAAAGATAAGTCACACATTTGTAGACCAGTCAGACATATATAGACCAGTCAGACATATGTAGACGAGTCAGACATACATATATAGACCAGTCAGACACATGTAAACTAGTCAGACATTTGATAGAGAATCTAAGGCATCGCAATGGACCATATTGGTCTCTGGGTGAGGGTGTGAGGTGACTCACACCAGCCTTCCTACCTAACCTAACCTATCCTAACATAGTTTTTAGATTGTGATTTTGATTAAAATCATATATTTACATTAAGAAATGTAAATAGTTAAATAGTTAAATAATTATAAAATAAAAAATTTTGAAAAAATAAAAAATTTTGAAAAAAAAAATCTTAAAGGGCTTTCAGAAATCGGCTTCGACGCGGAACGTTTTTGTTCCGAAATGACCTGAAGAAACATTTTTCGGTTTCTGCACAACATCGGCTACAGCGTGGTGATAGGGCCTTATTTTGGTTGTACCCCTAATGTACATAACTATGTATGTATACATAAATATAAAGAAAGAAATATAAGTAAATACTAGAGCAACAAGTTGTCTCTGTTGGAATTTAATAGCAACTGAAGATTGTGTTTGTAAATGTGAGTTTGTAAATGTGAAAACAAATTCGTATGACACGGTGCAATAATACAGGGACAAATCTTTCTAGATTCTTTCATGTCATTTGAATATAAATAAGCATACAAATTCTTAGTAAAGCAGCAGTTAGTGATTCTTAAGGTGCGGTAACACTTGGTAAATATTTACTCAAAAAAAATTTTGTTTGACTTTTTTTACTCTTACAAGAGTTTTTAAAGATCAAACAGCATCACATAAAATAAGACTAAATATTTGTTGTGTCTTGTCCTAAATAAATGAAGTTTTATGTAATAAATAAACGAGCTCATATACATACATATATTTTGTTTAGTGGTAACCATAGCTGCCAGATTTGACGATTTTTGGTTTCAAAAATAGCAAAATGACGATTTGACGATTTTTTCATTGAAAGTGACGATTTTCTGAATTATTAAAAATTTCTATCATTTGTTAGTTTTATTAATGTTTTTGTTACCAAATTATCTCTTCCTTTTTTTTAAGACAACAACTATTTTTCTCATTTAATATCATAAATATTAAGAAGAACATAATAGTAGTGTTTTCTTAATTATTGACAGTTGTTAAGTTCAAGTAAAATAATTCCAAATAATATTGAGACAGGAGAGTCGAAATTTCTTATTTATCTGTAAACATAAAAATCAATTTTAAATACTAAATGCCATGAACTAAAATTTTAAGAGGAAACAATTTCTGAATTTCAACGGGGAAATTATTCTACAAAAACTTCTCCTATTTTAACAAAACGTCGAATCTTCAGCCAAATAAATTTAAATAACAAAAACATGGAATTCTTTGAAAATAAGTACCTGTACTTGTATATGATGGATGAATTGAATTCTATACTCAAAATGATGTTTAAAACTTAATAAAATAAATTGTTTTTAAATTGTAATTTAACCTGAATTTATTTATAAAATACTGTAAGTTTTTATTCAATTTTCTTTTGAACTTGCAATTTCATTAAAACAAGTCAATTAAATTTTCGTACTTTTTAATGTAAATCAACATGCATAAAAAAACAAAAGGAAATAAGGAAATTGACAGTACCGTCAAGTTTGTACTCCTTTTGTTCTTATTTCCCTTCTCATCCAAAAATACTTACCTTGACGAGTCAGAATTTTTAATATTATATTTTTTGTGATTTGTTATGTAAAAAGTTAAAATTTATGTATTTTGATATGTATTGTACAAGGGACTATATACAATTGAATTTTTATGTTTTCGTTTAAATAAAAATTTCAAAATACAATTTGAAATAGTGACTTTTTATTTTTCCCATTTTTTGACGATTTTTTAAATTCGAAATGACGATTTTTTTCTTTTTTATCGGGATTTTGACGATTTTTTCCGAAATTCATCTGGCAGCCCTGGTGGTAACGTATTTTTCGGCAATTATTTGCCAAGTGTGAGCGTACCTTTAGAGACATTTTTTTTCAATATCATGTCTGGAACAAACAAACTAGATTCTTTGGTGAGAATTGAAACCAGAACAGCAAAATAAAATCTATATTTCCATTATTTCATGACTTATCTTAGGACTGTCTTTTCACAGTGGGAGGTTTTGAAAAATTTTAATAAAACGGCAATTTAATTTACGAATGTGTACAGTCATTTTCAAGGCCACAAAGTAAGGTATCACAAGTTTATTTTCGAATTATGGATTTCCAACTGAATTTATTTGAAAATCAGTTTCGCGATTAACTCCTTAAGTGAGTTGGATAATTCGGTATCTGCGGAGCTATTGCAGATATCGTAACGAAATTTCACATAATTGGAGCTAAGGTGTTTTCAAGATGATTTTGACCTTGTAGGCGGAATAGCGAATAGTTGGTCACCTCGGGTCCTGTATTTTTAAAAAAAAGTCCCCCAAAATTCATTTATGATCCGAATGATCTGAAACTGAAAATATATAAAGTCTCTCAAAAGATCTACAAAAAGTATGTTAACGTAAGTAGGTTATCACTTGTTGTACAAGCTATTTTTAGGTTTTTTTTTAAATTTTGATCGATCTTTTTTTAAATATGGCGGGTCTAAGGCAATTTTTTTTAAAGTACCAGCTATATTTGTCATAAAATTATAAATACAATTAAATAAAACTTGCAAGCAGTTTTCTCTTCCCTACAAAAAGTTACGTCTTTCCCCGAAAAAGATGCTTATAATTTTTTTTTTTATAAAAATAAAATTTTTTTCGAGACTATATATAATTTGTATATGCTCCGGCCAGATAAATAAATATGGGAAATAAAATTTGACTCATTTCGTAGGTTAAAGTAGAAAATTCTAAAAACGCAAAGCACAGGATCCTTAAAAACTTCCATATTTGTATAGCCCTATATGTTACTTAACTACACAGAAAGTTTTTTCTATCACATGGTAGAAAACGTCACAGTGGGCACTTTTATAAAAAAAATTAAAATTTTGGAATACATATTCCCTGTTTTAGAAATTTCGGTATTTAAAAAAAAATTAAGAAATTATAATGCCATTGATTTAAGGACGTTTGAATAAAAAAGTAACACTTTAACCGTCAAAGTTTTGCATTAATACAAATTTTATATTTTTCTTCATGACAAATCAACATATTATAATTTTTGCAGTTTTTAAGGTAAATGTCGTCCGAAAAATTTCTAAAATTATTTTATTTTACTAAAATATCAATTTTCAAGTCTTAAAGTTAAGAGCTTATATTTACTCTTCTGAAGCTACACAAACCTGTTCCCTTTTCAAACATTTTAAGGTTTTTTTCATTGTATATTAAATTTAAAATGTATGTACACACAATGGGGCAGATTCGAAATTTTGTTGGAATAAATAAATCTGTCATTTCTAAAGTAATAAAGATGTAAAGTTTCACACGAGAATATCAGATTAGCATTCGTGTTTAAACCACAAAGGATCCAGGGACAAAGCTGTGGTGTCTAAAAATAAGGTACCTTTGACATGTAATTTGTTTAAACGTATGTAATTTTTTGGTTTTCATCCAATTCTGAAAGTCCTCGGTTAGGTCTTTAAAACTCATGATTGCGTGTGCTATTTATCTGTTGTAGTTTTCGAGTTATAAGCATTTTTAAATTTGAAATTTGTTGATTTTGTTTGATTTTTGTAAAATATACGTCAGAATTTATAACCAATTTTCCTCAAATTTATTTGGTTAGTTAAACAATTAAATTAAATCAAAATAGTTTGTTTTTGGACCTAGAAAAGATATTACTTTGCAATATTTTGTGTCGGATGATCAATTTTATTGTTTAATTAAGAAGAATTTATTGTAATGCTAATCACACAAAGTAGCTTTTAATTATTCATAGAGACGTTACCAGTTTTGTGGTTGCAGGATGCTTCATGAATTTGCTTGCAGGTTGACTGCCAATCATAGTAGGCACAGAGAACATTTTTATTAGTTTTTCAGATTTTCAATCTTCTGACTCCCACTCCCATTTATTGAACTGTTTACTCAAGCATACTTTGTTTTGTTCTGTGTATTTATGGAATTTCAAGAGTAACATACGTTTTTCGAGATACCTATGGAATTAAACTATAAAATGTTAAAGATATACATATATTGTTCTAAATTATGACTCTAGCCCATACCACATCTAAAACATGTACTCCAACATAATACAGCATTTACGACTTTACGACCTTAACTACAATACGCGTTATATGATTAGTGTAACAACATTGTGACAAGCTTAAAGATCATTATTTGGCGTTATTACTTCGATATTGTAATGATGTCAGCTAATGTAATGATGTTTAAATTACATAGAACTGATTGTATTTTTCTGCCTGGTAATATTTTGAGGAACAGGAATTGAAAAAATCAAATTAATCCCTCTAGTAATTATGACTGATTTCGTTTTTTAACAACACATAATCTAGACACTTCATTGAACAATAATTGGTATTAATGTTGCACAAGCATTCAATATTTTATGAACAAATTTGCTATGGATTTGTTAAGTGATTGAACTTGGCAATCTGGTAAACTTTCTTTTAAAGTAGGCAGACACTTTGCATACATTTTAATTAGCCAACAAATTTATAAGACACTCCATTTGTTATAAAATTTCTTATAAGTTATTTATTGCATTTGAATTTTATATTTATACATCTTTAAATTTAACGTGATATTAACACACTTTAGTTGAAACATTTTTTTTTGAATACGTTACAGATGCCAATATAAAATCAATTGCAATATTTTCATTAAAACTTGATTTTGGCTTATAAGTTTAACAGTTTTGGCATCTTAATATGCAATTGGTGTTTTTCTTTTTTTTTCTTTCTTAAACCACAAATCATTACAATTATGTAATAGTGCGATCAAGAAAATCACTCAAGCATTATTTCCACAACTGCTTTCACAAACGCCAACGAAAAAGTCTATAATAAAATCGCTTACATTCGCTGAAACTTTTCAAGTTCAGTTATAGATTTCCTACGATTAACATGTACACCAAAACACCCAACACTCTGGTTATGTTAATAATTTTATTAAATTGTATAATACACGCCATCATTGTGGAAAGAAACTTACATTCCTACTACCGACTGGCCACCACAACTGTTAAAACATCCAACGACAGTGAGCATTACTACATATTACAATGTCCTTTTAAGTCATCGCTCAATTTACCAAAACCCGAGGATATGCCCATATGCATAATTGTTGGCAGACACAGTGACAATGAGCAGAAACAAAAGGAGCTGGTGAAAGCAAAACCCCGCTCAACTCTAAACACTCAAGTGGATTATCGCTACTTGAAGCCACCGAAATTAGTAAAATTAGTGAAAATAAAAAATGGTAAACCTTATACTGTGTTACTGAAACCGATTAATAAGAAAGAGTTTTCCTACAAAAGACCAAAAACCGAGATTAAGGAACAATTTACAGCCACCAACATAAAACTATATCTTCCAAATCCCAAAATGTTATTTAATCAATCGACTGTTTTGTATTCTGTACCTTTGGTGCAAAAACTGCTAACAAACGACTCTATGGCTTTGAGTTCCACCAATGAGCCCCAGAAATTAACTCAAACCCTTAAGCCACCAACTGATTTGGCAGCAGACTTTGTGGATGATCCTTTAGATGAGGACGATACTCAAGCAAGTCCTCTGAAATATTTAGCAGTTCCAAATACTTTAAAGCAATTGCAGCTATCACAAGAAGTGCCTCGTCCTACGGCCAGCAATCGTACGGTATTTAAAGCAGAAAAGTTTTTTGCCGATTCGAAAGATTCTAAAAAAGGGTTTCGTACCAAGGGGTATCAGAATATGTATCATCGTGATGAAATTTATCAGGATCATATATTTTACGATGATCTTCAGCAAATGGGGAATTACCGGATTAAACAAAAGTTGCAACAGCAGCAACCATAAAAATAATTAAACAACTAAAAGTGCTTTGTTCGGCTATGGTGAATCTTATACGTACATATATCCTTTACTTTAGCATACTTTAAAAGAAAAATTAAAAACCAGATTTTTTGGTCAATAGTAATATTCTTGAGACTCTGATGATAAAAGTTTCGTAAAGTTGAATGGTTAAATCCACTTCGCTATCTAAGGTGTTCCAGGAAGACTTGTAACAAAAACAATTAGAAATCTAATAAAATCGAGTTCCTGTTTGATTAAATCTAGCAAGTGCTTCTAATAGGCCAAACCCCAACAATATTCCGTAGTGTCAGTTATATCTCTTAAGTACATAGTGATTACATAGCGAAATCAAGGAAAAATATATAATTTCTGTAATTAATATTATAATATAATAATTATTATATGTAAGTAGGAGTAAATTGTTTGAGAAATTATAAAAAGATCTGAAAGAACAGCGTTTTAATTGAAATCTTTCAAATAGATAAAAAAACAACGTTTTTACAGCCCACTGTGGAGGAATTTGGCAAAAAGGGGAATAAATCTGTATTTCTAAACGGTAAATTCCATTGCAATAAAATATCACATGCTAAAGAGAAAGTGTTGTTGAATTTAAATTTTGAATTTTAAACTCATAAGGCCACCAGGGACGGTGCCAGAGAGCCCCAAAGTGGGGCTCGGGTATATCGGAAATTAAAATCGATCCCAATTCTTTGTTTGTGATATTTTTTTTAAACGTTTGAAAACACTGTAGAACTGCTTGCAGCTTTTATATCTTTCTTTCTTTATGTCTTTTAATTAAAGTCATTATACTGCGGACAAAATATTTAATTGCTTACAAAGGTGTTAAAGTACTTAATCTGTATTACAATTTATAAAGGGTGTTTCAATCTAACGCTTCTAAGTTAACAGTATATAAAGCTTGAAAGATAATATCGCGATGGCTAACATTATCGGCACTATAAATACTTACTCGATCTCATTAATATTATTATTGATTATTAACTCATCATTCAGTCAAACGATATCTATCACCATTTGACTTTGCTGTTCCAAGAAGTTTGTCAGCTGTGATAAAGACAATGTTTTGTTTTACAAAATTTTAATAAACCTCTTTACTTTATTTTGACGCGAAAAAATCTGGTACTTTTCCGTTAAAATTGAATTATTTTTTATGTTTTTTATTTCACTAGTTTTTGTAAATGAGTAAATTTTTTTTTTAAATAATATTAGGTGTTTACTTTAGATTGATGCTCACAGTGTGTAAATACTTGAATTAACAATTTTTAAACGCTTGAAAGAGGTCATGCAAGTCAAAGTCCTTACCTTTCTCTAAGCCTAATTGTTCGCCTTCATAATTTTTCATACTTCTCGGTATGATTTATTACTGGAAGAGCCTTTGAGCTAGGGAGCAGGCAGCTAGTTGAAATCATACACCGATTTTAAACAATTTCAAAAGGCTTCAATCCAAGTGAGAATATTTTATAAAAATATCTTCGAAATTGTATTTTGTAATTTGCACACAAGATTTACCGCCAAACGGGCAGGCTAATTATTTATTTTTTTTTTACTTTTTTACACAAAAACGGATGGCTTCACGCTTATTCAATTAATTTTATTGATTTTGTAGATAATTTAGTTTTATCTCATGTCCTCGTTTTGTATTGTAAAATAATAGTAATAGATTAACAGTTAATTGTTATACATTATTTATTTAAAAGCTGTTTTTCAAAGTTAAAGTAGTAAATTAACAAAACAATGTAAAAAAAGTGGAAGAAGTGGAAGTGGAAAAGTAAGATTATTGCGACAGGAAGCCACTTTATCAATAAAGCTTAGAATACATAAAATCTGGTCCAAATTAATGCTTTTAATATTTATGTGAAAAAAAAAACAAGTAAAAAAGTATAGGTATAACCGTCCTAGGGCCGAAAAATATGAGGTACCAAATTTTATAGAAATATCTTCAAAATTACTACCTGTACATTGCACACAAGGTTTACAGCCAGCCAGGCAGACGGACTGATGGACGTTGTTAAATCAACTGAGGAAGTGATTCTGAATCGATCGGAATACTTTAAGTTGGTTGTTGTACTAATATTTATGGGCGTTACAAATATAAGCACAAATCCATTCTAATCATAAATGGATGCTTTGAAAACATGTGAGACCCGAGGTGAAAAACTTTAAGGGGACACCCTCTGGCTCCTTTTCCGCCTACGACGCCAATATAATCAACTGTTAATTTACTCGAAAACACCTTAGATCCCACCATGTTAAATTTCGTTACCGAATTATTTCCAAAATAAAATGTTTCTAAACCACTATCACTAGCGCTTGTGGAATGTTTATGTTTTTTTTGTTCTACAAGCCACTTGTGACATTTTGTATAGAAAAATTAAAATTTGCATTAGTTGCATGCCTTTGGTGAAATTAAGATTATTGAGATTGTGCACTAGTTTTTTATTTGTTCAATTCACAAGTGTTGTACATTGTATGATACAACTATGTAATTGTGAACACAATTTTGAGCAAAGTCTTATGTTTCTGTTGTCAAGCCTTCAAATTGATAAAAGAAAAATATTTTAAAAACAAATATTCAAAACATAAAATATGAATACTTTCCTAAACCAACAGTGAGTGGTATTTTCAACAATATCCTTTATTAAAATTTTTGGCTTATTACTTTTGTTCTCTTTTTTTTAAATTTGTCAATCAATTTTTGATTGAAGTGTTGCCGTTTGGTTATTTTTTAAACTAAATTAAATTTTACTTTTGGCAGCACTTAAACTTTGATGCAACATTCGAAAAACATATGCAAAAACGCCAACAACATTGGTACAACTCTTGTAAATTCAGACAACGTACAACTCCTACGACACTACAACATCACTTGTGATTTGAACAATTATAATAAATTTGGGGGATTATTGTGTATTTCGATTCGAAAAGAAAATCGTTAAATTTTGTATGTTTTTTACATTTTTACAATAACCAACTTGGTCTCTTTGAATTCGAATTTCTAAATTATGTTTAATTTAATAGTTTTATGACAATATCATTTGATCATTACAATTTCAATTTAGCTTTTGCCAAATTCGAAAAGTTGTGAAATCAAATGTCTACTACCCTAATAATTAATCTCACAAATAAAAACATTTTATTAATTTTGTTTTAAATATTCTTTTATTATACACTTTTTTATTCATTATTACTATTATTTATCTAATATAGTTTAATAAAATTTATATTATAAAATTTCTTATTATTACAATGTGATGTTTTAATTTGAAAATAATTATATGATAAGAGAAAAAAAACAAACATTATTGCACTACTGTTAGTTGCTGTGAAGCCAATTTAAAAATAAAATACTTATTTAAAATTATAACTAAAATTTAAAAACAATTTATATATTTAAAATACAAATTTTAAGTAAATTAATTTTTTTGTAACTAATTTACAGTTCGTTTTTATAAAATTTCATAAATTTTCAAGCCAATAAATATTTGATTTGGAAATTCAAAAAATTTAAATTTTATTTCAATTCAATTCGCTACTTTGACTTGCATTTTATAAAAACTGGCTGTTAATATCTTAAGTAAAACAATTTGTAAATGTGATATTTAAGTAGATAATTAATTAGAGAAAATATTTTATAAACAATTTAATTCCTTTCAAGTACTTGATTTAGTTTTGTTGTTTTTTTAGGATATTTTGAAAAAATCTCACAGCCTTTTGCTACAAGTAGTTTAAGAAATTGTTTAAAAAGAAAATTATTTGGAAAAAATAAAATAAATTTTGAGGAAATTGTTAAGATATTCACAGAAAATTAAGTAAAAAAAATTTCGAAAATATTTATAGCGCAACATAGAGCTGAACGTCATAAACAATAATTCAAAAGGAATTTTTAAAATGACAAAAAAAAAAAGATATTCATCATTTCTATAAAATAAAAAAGTTTTTACGAGCTCGAGGCCAATTATTTGTAAATAAATAATGATTGAGTGTGGAGATAATAATACGTCTCTTACAAATATAATTGTAACTCATTCCTTGATAATGATATCCGATGGATATCGAAATATTGGAGAAAATAATTTAATAAATAATATCAGCCCAATCATGAATAAAAATTCCGTGGGAGTTTTTTCCCTTTTTATTTTTTAACATTGAATTTGAATAGGAAAAATTGGAAAAGGAAAAAACTCCCGCGGAATTTTTATTCATGATTGGGCTGTATATATATCTTTTACAAATAATTGGCCTCGAGCTCGAAAAAACTTTTTCATTTTATTGAAAGATAAAAGGTCGAAGAAATTAAAATTTAATTTAAGATATTCATTTCTATTTATATGTATCTTAATTGCAGACTACTTAATAATATGGTTGTATATACTAGGGTTGCTATTTAGTAAATGAAGCAAATCAATTTGATAGTTTTGCATTAAGGCTTAAATAATTTAAAATGTTTGTTTAAACTTCAGCACCAATTGTTTATTTTAAAATACAATACAAATTTATTATTTTAAGATACTAGAATTTTTCAACAAAAAAAAAAATAAAACAATCCGAACATGTTTAGAACCAGAATAAGAACGTGAGATATAGCGATATTTTTTTTTTTTTTGAAAATTGAAATTAAACATCAAATACGAGTATAATGTCAAACATTATGTAAAACGAAGCTTGATTTGCAAAAAAGTAACTTGACAAAATAAAACAAGTCGATCCCGACCATATAATACCCTACACCCAGGATATGTGTAAAAATAGTTTTTCAGAAATAGACGCTTTATGAGAGCTATGACCTATTATAGACCGATCATCCATCAATTTTGTGTTGTGACTTCTGTTTTATGTCGCTAAAAATACTTTTAAAGAAACTACGTGTTAAAGAGATTTTCGATCCTCCTATATGAGAGCTAATTATGGACCGACCGTTATAAAATTAGGTCTTATGATATCTGTATATGTAAAACTTATTTGTATTAAATTTTATTTAGATCCCAACGTTTTTAACAGGTTTATTTTTCGTGATTTTCGGCGGACTTTATATGCGAACTATGTCTAATAATGGACGACCGATCATAATAAAATTGGACTGAAAGATTTTTATATATACAAAACATATTTGTGTTGAATATATTTGAATACCAAAGTGATTTTCGGCAGTGAGACTTATATGGGAGCTATGGTCAGTTATAGACCGATCTACACAAAATTTGTAAATAGACTTCATGTACAATTTACTTGCGGCGAAATTTGTTTGGATATGTGCATAAATCACACATTTATGACCAAGAAACTCCTATTTCGTGAGGACATTAATAGGGGTGGGGGGGGTAGCTATGAGAAATAATGGATCGATTTCAACCAATTTTAATCCCAATCGTCCTAAATATATCATGTACCAAATTTTATGAAAATATTTTCAAAATTTCTGCCTGTACTCAGCGCACAAGCTTTACATGGACGTCATGAAATCGACTCAGGAAGTGATTCTGAGTCTGAATTTAAGATTCCCAATGCTTAATGAGCGATAAGCGAGTAACTATAAGAGTTTCTATAAGACTTTCAAATATTATTTTATACTAGAAAACTTCCTTAACTGCTTACGCTAAAGTACTTCGAAAAGTGATACCGAAATAACAATCATTGTTAACAAAAATGGCTATTTAAGGTGGTTTTAGACGATACGTATTTTGCAGTGTACTTTTCAGTTGTACGATACATACAATATGTAATTGTGCATGTCTGTCAAAATTGTCAATTTACAGGCAGTTTATAATTTTTGATTTCGCACGTCGGTTTTTAGTTTAATGTGACATAATATATAACAGAACACAACAGTTTGAAAAAATTGATGAAAAAATGAAATAATTTTTAGAGAATATTATATGCGAACTTTTTTATATTTATATATTAAAGAAAATGTTTAATTAGGTTCGTCATAATATTCTCTAAAAATTAACAAACATACAAGGCACGGTGTAAAAAATTGGCATCTTATCTCTGGTGTTTCATAGTTACAGAATAACAAAGAATCTACCATAAAGGAGAAATGACAACAACAACATACTTTGCTGATATTGTCAGCCGACGGTAGACGCAGCAAATGTAACAACAAATTTTTAGTAATACAAACATTTGTAATAATAACCCTGCAAATAACGCGACTAGTCCATACATGCATGTAAAGACTAGACCAAAGAGGAGTAGGAGTACTCCAAAACTACTCCAAATATATGAAAAAAATGTGGTCGATTTAACATTGCGATGTCCTAGGATTGGACATCCTCCATGGAGTACTCAAGAGGGTTAGTTTTAAACAACAACAACAACTCAATATGCAATTGTGTTAACACGAAACCATGTCGTTTAACTACAAACTCTTGTTTAACTATGGCATGGACCATGCTGTAAGTAGTACATTTCATGTAAAATGAATCACGTAGACCAATATTATTTGCAGGGAATAATAAAGAAGAATACACACACATTTGTAAAAACATAAGTAAATTTCGTTCTAACTCATAACATGTAATAATAAATATGTTTAATTCCCAAAATCTATTTCTCAATAAATTGCGAGTTAAATAGATGATGTTTACAAGTAGATCTTGGACAATAAACTTGCTGATGACGCCCTTGGCAGGGCAGAAAATGCATTTCAGTGTGCCATTTGTCTAGAAAAAATATAGTTTTCACAATGGTATTCTTCGAGTTATTAATTAAAAAAAAAATGAACTCAAGCCTAATTAAAACTTTTCTCTAATATATAAAATTCAATAATTTTAACTTGAAACATTATTGCACTTATAGCTTCTACAAAATAAAAAAAATTAAGCAAGAGTTAAAGAGAAAATGTGCCATATGGACCAAAAATTTAAGTTAAATAAAAATTAATATGTATAAATACGTTTCTCAATACATATTTTAATACAAATTTATTGTTTTGTTTAATACAATTTTTTTAAATATAAATTTACTGAATCACAAACACTATGTTCTTGGACCCATAAAAAATTTACTTGCAAAACAGCTGGTTGCAGGTGCTTTGTCATATGAAAATAGAACATGCTCTAATTGAAAATTTTACACTGTAATTGCAGGCTAAACATTTGCATTTTACACGACGTGTATGCATTTTGCAGTGGGAAATTTGACAAGCACACTGCCACCTTTGGTAACGATATGGATATATTTTAAAAATAAATTAAGTAAAATGTTGCTTAACAAATCTCGATAATTAAACTTATTTTGGAGATGTGCTAAGTAAGGAATACCTCAAATTATGTTTTATATTCATCATAATCAAAAGTGATCGTGTTTTAAAACTAACCCCCTGACCCACGATGTCGAACGATAACGTTCGCTTAGATAAGACTTAAGACACAAACTTGATTCTGGAATAAACAAACTTGATTGAGTAAAAAAATAGATACGATAAAAAGTTTGTGCCTTAAGTCTTATCTAAGCGAACGTTATCGTTCGACATCATGGGCCAGGGGGTAATTATATTTTAAACAAGCTACTTTTTTGCTTACAATTTGTAATCCTTTCCTTTACGATAAAGTACCTGTACACTTTCTTATTCTGAGTTCACATAATATTAACCCTACACTGACTGCATGACTTTTTATATTTGATCGAAAAAAATGTTTTGTAAGGGGAAATTACCGTCTGATTACAGGAAAAATATTTAAAAAAAAATGTAAACAATAATTTAGTAGATATTATGCAATTTTTATATGTATCACCAGTGATACACTATGCAGTAGGTAAATGTATAACATAATAATAAATAATAATATTACAATAATAAAATTATGTATCACTAGTGATACAATATGAAGTGTAGGGTTAATAAATTTAGCTATTATAAGAGCTTGTTTTCTAAAATGAAATCAGTAATATAAAATTTGCAAAGAAAATAATTAATATGACAAAATTTGATCTTATCTACAACACATATTTATAAAACTTAAATATAATTATTATTTTACTTTTAATAAAATTAGGTATTTTTAATTTCACTTAATATTCAACTAATCGTTATTAGTCTGCCAATTTTTGTTGTTTTTGTTAAATATTATTATCATTTATACCTTTGGTGTTGTTGTTATTAGATTTATATAGAGTTTATCTAGATTTCTTATGAATTTTGTTTCAAATGTGTTTTGTAGTGTTTGTATTATAATATTGTTGGTAGTTTGAAATTTCAATGGATGCTAGCTAATGACATTTGATGTTCCATTGGCCAGTATTCTTATACTATTAATGTTATTGCAATTGATATGATTAGCAACATCATCATCATCATCACTGTCATCCGTTTCTACATTACGCAGTAATGGCTACGCATCTTCATCATTGTGCATGTCAATTTCTGCATCTAAATTTGTGGCAATTCTGTAAAAAGGAAATTTTATTTTATTATATATAAATCTTTTTCAGTGTAAGTGTGTTTATTTATGTATGAGTGTGTGTCTATAGCCAGCAGGAAAAATATGCTTTAAGGAGACCTTCTAGAAGGCCTTATTTTGCAGTCACAAGGACTTTCAACTGCATTGCAAAATCGTTTTAATTTTTATTGACTACTGGTTAGATGCCTGATAGAAGGCCCTAATTGAGAAAGGCAATTGGTAGGTCTACCAAGTAATGCCTTAAAGAAGGCATAATTAAAGGTCTGCTAAATTAATAATTTTATTGAGAAAAATGAAAGAAGGGTTTTAAATTAATTTAAAAAACATATGTATGAATAAAGTACTGCTAGACCACAAACTTTCAAAAAGAGCACAAAGTATACAGAGATGTCACCTAACAGAAGATAATCAAGTTTTATATTTAATTCTTTCTTTCACAACTGCCTTTTGTTTATATTTTTGCAGCATATAACACTAAAGCTATGTATAGATGGTCGTCAGATATTACAATGTTGTCCGAAAAATGTTCAGATAATGTCTAACAACCGTGTGAATTTAAAATAGTTTTGTCTTCCAACGTTGTAAGAAAAAGCATTTTCAGTACATTACAAGACAAATATATTGTCAGACATCTAACAATCGTGTAAACACAAATTTTTGTCATTGTCATTGTTTTAAGGCAATTGTCAAACACTTTTCATTGTCATATGTGCAAAGTTTATGCATCTGCCAATGGCAGCATTGTCATAGAAATTATTTCTAAATGCAACTCTGTATATACATAAATAAACAAACAAGTGTGCATTAATAACATTTTGGAAAAAAAATTTCGGTTGACAGATAAATTCGTTGTGTGACAATTGTGTGCCAATGAAATTGTTAGTTTTCTTACAGTCGTCTGAACTGACAATTTACCTTTTGCTAACAATTTTTCAATAAATTTTCAATAAATTAGGTAACAAAAACTAATAATATTATACCTTTTTCTTTCTATGAGAACTGCCTTAGAAATCTGATTTTCGGCAACTCTGTTTACTTTGTGATAAAAGACTAATGCCCTTATTCATAAAATTTACAACAGGTTTATAAGAGGTTTATAAACCTCTTCGATATCGTGTAAAATTTATCGTAATTTTCTTATTTGAGATTATGGCATTCAATATCGAGCAAGAAATTTAGTACATTTTATCATAATTTCGATATCGAAATCATTTTTCGATACGATATCTCGATCACGATTGCGGTAATTTGGCCTCTGTTATAAACCTGTTGTAAGTTTTTATGAATAAGGGGGTAAATTTATAGACGTTCTCTTTATACATTTTTAGCACAGAGCTACAATCAGCTGATAAAGCAGTTCTCTTAAAAAGAGAAAGAAAATATTTTGTGTTAGCATGTTGGTAATGTGAAAAAGCAAAGCACTATATACAACACGAATTTTGTGGGCAATGCAAAATAAACAAAACAAAAACAATTTGAGAATATTTTAATTGAAATTTTAAATTTTGTTTGTATGCTTGTGATTGCAATAAAAGTTACTAAATTCTATTTTCAAAATTGTTCAAGCTTTAGGTCTTTTTTTGTGTTATTAAACTTACTTATCTTTACCACCGAAAATTAAAAAAGGCAGTTCTCAAAGAAAGAGACAAATATAAAACTTGATTATCTTCCGTTTCGTGACACCTCTGTATACCCTGTGATTTTTAGTACTCGTTTAGCAAAGTCCCAATTTATACGAAAAAAAATAATTGCTGCAATTATTGCCTTAAAATTTCTTTTATTTTTACACAGCACAAAATTTTTTCTTAAATCAGTCGTATTTTTCTTTGAGTGAGAGTAGACACACATTTCTATACACATATGTGTTACTCTCTCATTCGTATGTAACAAGTACAAGAATTGTTAGTACAATCGAGTGTGTACTCGTCTTATCTTCCCCTCACACCGATGTCTAAAAGGTAAGAAATATTGCTGCAACCATACGTATTTGTAATTGAAATCATGATTTATTGATATTCTTTTGAAATGCTATTCTAGAACACCTTCTAAGAGAAGGCATAGTGGAATGTATATCGTATCTTTTAAAATGTGTAAACAGGTATTTTATAAGACCTACTAATGGAAGCACTTGCAATTTTTCGCGCTGGGTATGTCTGTATGTATGTATGTATATATATTAAATTGAAAATGCTTTTTGTTTTATCTTTAAGCTTTAAATGTATAAAGCTTTAATTTATATAATGTTAAACTTTCATTAATATTTTGTGCAGTTACATGGTTGCACGATAAACTTAAAAGCCCTTCTAAAATACATGGACGTGTAATTAAATGGGCGTAAATTTATAAATAAATTATATCTTAAACTGCTAGTTTTTTTAATGTTGTGAAATTCATATCAACAGTTTTGTGAAATCTAAAAGAATTTTCAACAAGAACTTTGTTATTGAAAAAAAACAAGTTAGAAAGTATAGTCGGTCATGCCCGACCATAAAATACCCTAAACCGTGTATGTGAGCAAAAAAAGTTTTTCAAAAAAAGCTACATATAACCTATTATGGACCGGTCATTATAAATTTTAGTAGCTTGCCTACTGTGCATATACAAATTATTTGCATTATATTTTATCTTGATATCAACATTTATACATAAAAGATTATTATATAGGAGCTATAATTAACTATAGACCGATCGTTATAAAATTAAGTGAAATGATTTTTGTATTTATGAAACTTATTTTTGTTATTTTTGATTTGTATAGCAATATTTTTAAGAGATTTATGATAGTTACAGTGATTTTCGAAAGTTGGTCTTATAAATATGATAGCTATGACTAATTATATACCGAGAAAAAAAATTCCGCTGAATGACTTATGTATATTTAAGACATAATTTATTTAATACCAAAAATTGTTAGAACATTTATGTTCGTTTAAGTGATTTTTAAAAGTGTGCCTTAGCTATTTTCAATTAATGACCGATGTGTACAATTTTTGTCGGTGTGATTTGTTTTTATATAGGTATTATATACTTATTTATGTCGAGTTTTGTTTGTATAAATGTATTAATCAAACATTTATGATCGATAAAGTACTATTTCGAGAGGATATTTGTATGGGGGCTAGAAAAAATAATGGACCGATTTCAAGTAATTTTAATCCTAATCGTTCTGGACCCAAAAAAAGTTTACATACTAAATTTTATAGAAATATCTTTAAATTGTGACCTGGTCTTTGCGCACAAATTTGCATTGACAAGAAAAATAATTTTAATAACAGGAAATGCCTGAGGCTATATAGGAGTTTTTGAAATAATAATTTACCTCTACATTTACAGTTAATAACTAGAATTTCATTTTTTAAAACTGATTTAAAAAAGTATTTATTTGAAAATCTTTAAGAACTTTTGATGTAAAATCTATCTCAAAACTTATTTTTTTTATCTAACTATTTGTTTTGTTTTTTTCCTTTTTCTTCAACTTTTTTGTTAGCAGAAGCACTACTTTGTAAATGAATTTTTTATAAATAAAATTTTTAAATAAACAAAAAAAAATTGAATATATTACATATTCGTCAAATATTTGCCAATAACATATAGCAAACATTCTGATATTTTTCCAGAAGTGACCAAATCTAAATAGTGCAGTAAAATATCAAATATTCTAATACATAAATATAGTTGTAAGATAAAAAATATTGTATTATAGAATTTTAAGTTGGTAACACTTTTTTAAATGGCGGCCATTTTGTCAGCTGTCAAGTAATTTACATATGTTTGAAGTCGCTAGTCTACGCCGATAAGCCCGCAACGATTGATCACTTGGAGGACAACATTCGCCGTGGCCGGATTTACGGCCAAAAATGTTGAAACAAGTCATCGAAAATTTGACCTCCAGATTAGACTACATACGAACCACTCATATGCCAGAAGGCATGTTCAAATTATAATGCCAGAATATTGTTATCTTTCGAATAAAGTAAATTTAAAAATATCATCTTTGTTTTATTTCATTTCAAAGTTCTATATACTACATACGTATTAAAAAAAAACACAGAACCATTATTTTCAAAATAAATTTGCGGAAGCGTTGTTCAAAAATAAAGGCCGCCACAAGGTTCTGTAACCTATTCGTTTCAAAACCCCTCTTTTATTTTCAATGATTTGTTTTTCAAACATAGTTATGGTTATTCTATCAATAAATTTTGTCAATAGAATTCTGTATAATGAAAAATACTAATAGAATAAAAATTCTGCTCAAATTCCTTTAAAATGCAACATTGTCGTGTACAATAGTTGCAAAATAGCTAAAGTTTTTTTTTAAACATTAAGCACATTAAAAGAAACTAGGAATATCCGGGTCTCTGCCACAATGACCGCATAGTCTGAAGAGCAACCCTTTTGTAAACCTCTTCAACTATGACTTTGGATATTTATATTTGGAAATTAATGAGTGTTGTCTCTATTTGTACGTAACCTCTGTTTTATTAAAGTTTAACTCTCTGTCATTATTCATAAACCGCAGACATATTTTAAATCTCGTTTATTTAAAACAAGGCACGACAAATATTTATTTTTATTTTTTGATGCTGCTTGATCTTGCAAAACTCTTGAAAGAGTAAACAACGTCAAGCAAATTTGTGCTACAACAAGTGGTTACGTCTTTTTCGGCAAATATTTGCCAAGTGTGACCGTACCTTAAACGATACTATTTTATCCACAATGTTCTATGTCTATGTTTTTAGTTAATTATTCCAACTTTTAAGAAAATTAAACACTTTCGAATTACGAATTTCGAATGATGAAAAGTTGTGCAGATCTCAAAGAAATAATTTATTGTTGAGAAATCAGCTAAATGGGCCAATGTATTTATACTCAGTACATCAGCAGAAAAATACTGTTTTTATAACATTTTAGTGTATAATAAATATCAGTTTCAGGGATGGAAAATTAAATGATTATAGATATCGAGATTTTAGAAAATAGTTTTTTTTCTAAAATTTTTTATAAAAAATTGTGTTAAACTGAAAACTTTCTGTAGAAAATAGTTCTATACTGAAAATTTAATCTAATATACCGAAGATTTTCTATAAAAAATACTTCTTTGCTGACAATTACGTACGTTTATACCGCAAATATCTATAGCGAAATACTGTTATACTGAAGATTTTCTATAGAAAATAATTGGCTTAAATCTAGTTTATCGACGCAGATCCAAAGGACCTAGGGGGATAGAAAACGCTTAGTTTTCGGGTTATGGACGTTGTTAGTTTTCATAGAAATATGTGATTTGGCTGAAGTGCAGCTTAAAGGGCTACGAAAAAAAAATATGCCACCCAATTCAGAATAAAAAAAGAAAAAAACCAAAATTAAAATTTAAGGGGCCTGAGGCCCGTGGGGCCCCCTGGAACCAAAAAAACTGCCCCGCCCACTTAGTGATATGTGTGGGTATTTAAATTAAAGATAATATGCCCACGATTGCAAATATGTATTTTGTTTTTGCATTCGCATATTATTTCACTCTTGAAGTTAATTTAAGCATTTTTTAGGGGCAGAAAAGTTTTAGTTAGCGAAGCCGGTGTTTGTTATACCATAGAGAAGAAAATCCTTGCGCCCGGCCGAAGGCCTGCTATGCAGAGAAGCTTTAGTTAGTGGAAAAATTACATATTTCTATGAAAACTAAAAACGTTCATAACTCGAAAACTAAGCGTTTGCGCCAAATTCTTTGAAATGGACGTCATCAGCAATCAAACTTGTAATTGATTTTGAATTGATTTAAAAAAATATAATAATAATATTAAACTGAAAGTTTCTATAGAAAATACTGTGATACTAAAAATTTTCTATAGAAAATGCAAGTAAAAACTATTCTTCAAAAATGGGAGCGCCTATAGTCACGTGACTTCTGTGCATATACAAATTATTTGCATTAAATTTTACCTCGATAACGACGCTTGTAAAGGATTGACTCATGTTAAAGTGATTTTCAAAAGATGATCTTACAAGGTAACTATGACTAATTTTGGACCGATCGTTATTAAAATAGGTGTCATGGTTTCTGTGTATATAAAACTTATTTGTGTTGAATTTTATTTGGATACCAACGTTTTTAAGTAATTTATGGCCGTTAAAGTGATTTTCGGAAATGAACCTTATATGGTAGCTATGACTTATTACGGACCGATCATTATAAAATAGGACCGCATGATTTGTGTACATATGAAATATATTTGTGATGAATATTATTTGGATATCAACATTTTTAAAAGAGTTATGCTGTTTAAAGTGATTTTCGGAAGTGGAGCTTATGTGGGATCTATGTGTAATTATGGACCGATCTGCACATGTACGACTTATTTGTGGTGAAATTTGTTTGGATACGTGCATAAATCAAACATTTATGACCCTATTTTAGAAGGACATTTGTATGGGGCTTAGGTTAAATAGTGGACCGATGGTTAACAAATTCAATTCCAACCGTATTTGGGCCGAACAAAGTTCTCATACTAAATTTTATCGAAATATCTTCAAAATTTCAACCTGTGTAAAGTGTACATAGACGGCCAGCCAGATGGAAGGACATCGTTTAATCGTCTCAGAAAGTGATTTTGAGTAGATCGGTATATTTTAAGGTGGGTGTTAGACAAATAGTTTTAAGTGTTACAAACATCAGCACAAATCAAATACACCCTTTCCACTATGATAGTGTAAAAGTTGCGTTAGAAAAACAGTTTCAAGATATGGTTTTAGGTGATAAAATCGGTTTTTCATTATATTCAGTATTATTTACAGATTTTCGATATAAAAATAAGAAAATATTGTCAAAAAGTTATAACAGGCGGCAAATTAAGAATAAAAAGAATTGAAAAAAATTCTTATCTACAAAAACCGGCTTGTCGAATAATTCAAACATATAAAATATTCGATATTCATCGGTTTAAAGAAAAAATAAAAAAACGGTTAAACGTTTTCAGCTTTTGAATACTCTAGTCAAAACGAATTTGCAAATTATTAAATTCAAATGAGTTGCAGAAATAGAACTACGGTACTTTTGAATACAATATGGTATTTATAAACATTTCTAAACACTTTACTTCGATTTGGTATTGGATTTATTTTTAAATACTTTACAAAACTAAGTATGTGTAAAATACTTACTAGACACAATTTTCATAAAAAAAATTATTAAAAAGCAAAACAGAAACCATTTATACAAGATTTATAAACAATTTGCTAAGAACTAAAAAGAAAAAGTATACAAATTGAAATAAAACACAAACACTACAACCAAATGACTAAATTCATATTTTATTTTGTAATTTACAAAATTTAATTAAATAAATCGCTAGAAGAAAACAATAAAAATTAGAAGAGAAAAATATAATTAAATAAAAACTACAATAATTTGTACATAAATAAAATCAAGTACATAAGGCAAAAAATCATATAAATTATAAAATACAATTTAATTATACATAATTAATTTAGTAAAAATATGGAATTGTGAGCAAAAAAATTACGATATACAAAATAATGAATGTGAGTTTTTTTTTACAAAAAAACAATGAATTTAAAGCTTACTGGAAAAAAATTAAGAATGATATTTTACAAACTATTTATATTTTTATATTTTGAAATGTTTTGGTTTATTTTAAAGATGAGAAAAGTAGTTAATAGTTACGATAGGAAACGGAAAATATGGGACTTCCGGTATCATATAAAGTCAGCTCACTGCAGTCAAGTAAAATAAACACACATACAACATTTGACAGAAACAAAATTTGATACAGTTGGCGGGCATTCAAACGGGCAGGATGTTGGTGGGTGTGGTGGACAGGCAAACAAGCAAGCATTGGTGGTGGGATGGATGGTCGGTCGATGGTTATATTGACGATGTTGTGGCGTTTTCATTTTAATAATTATTATTTTTATTTTTTAATAATTTATTAGCAAGCCCCAGCCAGTCATTATGGATGATGATACATTTTAATTTAAATCATTGAACATTTGAAAACCACATGGCCCATCAACCACATTTAAGTTCAAAATTAATTCAATAAGCGTGGCAGTTTTTTTTTTTTTGTATTATATTGTTTCAAAATTCATAGAATTTTCAATTATATGCAAACAATTTGTATGAAATTATGGTGTTTTTCATGATGAATTTTCCATTTAAATTATTATTATTTATTAAAATTCCATAATTTGTTTAATGATGGATTTTTGTTTTGTTTGATGATTTCATTTCAATATCGTTGAGTTTTTATTTCATATTTTGTGAGTTTATTAAGAGCACAGTGTGTGTTTTTTTTTTTTTTTTTTTTTTTTTAATTAAATGGAAAGAAATTTATATAAAATGAATCAATTTAATTAAAATGTTGAATTTTCCACACAAAAACAATAAGAACATGTAAGATACATAGATATAGAAAATTAATAGAACGTAAAACAAAAATGAAAACGGATAAAGAACACATGTGTAAAAGACGAGTGAGTATTAGTGAGTTGTACTTTTTACTACATTTCGGTTTTTATTCTCCAGAATTAATTGTAGTTCTGCAAATTGTATGAAGAAAAACTTTTAGTTTTCATAGTTTTTAATTTCAGATTTTTCGTATAAAAATTAAACATTTTTTTCCAAACAGCCAAAATTTTAATTTTATATTCCAGATTTGGGAATTCAGCATCAAACACAATTATTTTTTATTTTTTGTTAAAATAGTGGTAATTGTTTGTTTGTAGTTGTATGTGTGAAGTATGTGTGAATAAAGTTTCATGTAATTTTTGAACAATTCATAAATGATACACAACATTTTTTTAAAACATCAAACATTAAGACATGATTGGAGTACAGAAGTATATAAAAATAAACAGAAATTTGTATTAATTAATTGTAATTATTTATTAAAAATAAACGAGCAAATAAATGATAAAAAAAAGAATGATATTGAATGAAAAACACACCAAATGCCAATGAACAAATAACCGCAACAAAACACCATTTTAAATAATTAACACTTATATTTACATGAAAATATTTTGAATATCTGCCCTTAATTGGGTTTATTTCAAATTCAAATTATGATTTCAGTTTAATTTAAAATTTCACTTTAAAATAGTTATAGATATTTCACCAACTTATTTTAGTTACATTCACAAATCACAACAAAAAATCCACTTAAGATATTTACATTAACTAATAAAATGCTTCAAATGCCATAGCTTTATTATTTAGACCTAAACTAAAGCTAGATTTACACGATTGAAATTTTCTTCAAAATTGCTCTTCAAAATGCTTCAAACTCGTGTAAATAGCAAAATTTCTTGAAAATTTATTTATTTAATAGTTATTAATAGTTATTATATAAAAAAATTTTTAAGAATTTTTGCTGTTTACACGAGTTTGAAGCATTTTGAAGAGCAATTTTGAAGAAAATTTCAATCGTGTAAATCTAGCTTTAGTTTAAAAATAAAATGTCAGTTGTAACAAGTAAGAGTATTCGGCTGTGCAGAATCTTATATACGCATCAACTACAGTGGCCCACAGCTTATTTTATGCAGTGCTTTTTATAAAAGAAAACTAACGGGAACTTACGCAATCACCCCTATCGTGAATAAAAATTCCACATGAAATTTGTTCCCTTTTCACATTTTTCCTATTAAAATTCAATGTTAAAAAAATAAAAGGGAAAAATTTCATGTGGAATTTTTATTCTCGATAGGGCTAAATAATTTAATTTTTGTGTCATTTAAATGAAAAATTGTTATAGTCCAACAAACAAAAATAATTTATTGCAAAAATGTACATTTTAATAAATCTATTAAAACTAAAAACATCTTGTTTTTAAGAGAAAAGTTTTTATTCAGGCTACTAGTTCAAATAATTAAGAATACTATTGTAAAGTACTGGAACAATTGGCAAATTGGAATGCATCTTGTTTTTTCACGTCACAGCTTATTTTATGCAGACAGGAAATCTTGAAATTAAAACTAGCAATTACTTGTTTTAAAACTTGTAGTGACAGTCTTTATTATCTACAACAGATTTAAGGCGATCTGGCATAGATTCTAACAGTTGTTGGGTAATACTCGGCGTAATATTCGAACATGCCGTCAGTAGCGCTTTTTTAAATCGTTTTTGTTAGAAAATTTTGTGTTTCCTTATGCTGATTTCTAATATTGACCATCAATTTTCGATAACATTAAGAGCAAGGTCTGGCGACTGTGGCAGCGGTGTCATCAAATGTGGACAGTTATATATTAGCCACGTTTGCACAATACGCGATTTGTGCTTTAGATCGTTACCCTGGTAAAATCCAATCTAATAGCCAGGTTCTGTGAGCTTTCCAACAAGTTTTCCTTCAGAATCTGAAGATACTTAAACTTGTCCATGGTTGTTTTAACAAATTCCCAATACCAGCTGCTGATATACAGGCGCAAATCATGACACTGTCATGGTTCTGTATGGCTGGTTTAAGCCAAACATACGACAACTGAACCGAATATGTTAAAATTGGCGAAGATGACCGCATTCCAGAATGCATGTTCTTTGCAAATATGTTATTTGCCGAAACTTAGCCTGCTCAGTCTGTTTTTCGGGTTTATTGCGTGCAACTTGCCCGTTAAAATCATGTTGGTACAAGACACGACGAACAGTTTCAAAGCCAGATTGCTTACCCAGGTTAGCTTCAACTTCGACGACCAGTTGTAAACCTGATAGCCTTGAATTTGGCTTTATATTCCCGCAAATTTGTCGCTTATCACCTTTAGGTGCCTTTCTGCCTTTGTGGAATGATTTTTTGTACTGTGGAAGTATTTCTGCTACTTTTGCTTGTGAGTAGCCATTTTTAAATGGTTTAAAACCAATTCTCGTTGTTCTTCTGAACTAGTTTAAAATGACGACCTTACAAGATCAAACTCACAAATCAACAGAAAATATTGATAAAAGTAAAAAAAACGAAAAACCAACAACACTGCATTTATAGCTATCGGTAGAGTAGAAATTAACTGTATAAAATAAGCTGTGATGTGAAAATAAATATCGCGATATTTCTAGTATCACAATATTGGTTTCTATGACACCCCTGTATAACTTTTTTTCTTTAAATTATACCAATTCCTGTTAGTTTTCTTTTTATGGAGCTTTGAAAACCGAAAAAAATTCAAGGTATAAAAAAGGCTGTGAGCCACTGTAGCTATATATAAACAGTTTTTGGCTCTATTAACTTTTGGTTTCAAGTTCAAAATTCCAATTGATAAATGAGTGTCACTGTTTCTTCCAACAAATATAAAGCCAAACAGAACCAAAAAAAAATAGCTTTGAAAATATAGACAAAATTATGCCATCAATAAGTTGCTTTTAGAACTTTGCACATTTTTTATTACTTATTTTGAATTTTTAGTGGACTGTACACATTGTCTGTTATAAATTGTCTTCTTTATAGTTATTGCTTTAACACTTTATTTGACTTAAAGTCTCCATTGTTTTTAAAGCTCCAATTTAAGGCAGTTATCGGGCTACTTTATTGATATCCGAAAAATTGTATACATTTTACTGGGAAATAAATTTGCAATTTTTAAAAAAGCGGACTTAGTACTTTTGCATACCAAAAATAAACATACATAACAAATATATAGAAAAAAAAACGAAATAATTGTAAAATTACAAAGTAAACAATGTACTTTTCTTATTCTAATATTCTGTTTTCATGGACTCAGCACGTTTGCTTACTAAGGCAACGATAAGATTATATGCAGTTGGGTCTGAAGGAATCGCAAACAAAATATTGTTCAAAATACCACCAATATAAGTTTTACTGTATGAACACAAATAAATGATAAATTTTATTTTAAATTTAAATCGCTTTAGTCTCTAGACGAAACCGAATTAAATATACACACATAACCATCCAAATTCCTCTAAACTAAACATGCACACTAAAGATTTTATCTTCTTACAGAAATGATCTGGGGTTTAATTGTTGAAACAATTGTTTATTAAAACTAATAGTATAATTCTTTAATTTTTTATTTAAAATATGAACAAATTTGTAAGATTGTAATGCTTAGACACATATTAAATTACCTTTACCAATAAAATGCTTTATGTTATGAACATTATCAAATGCATGAAATGAAATAGTTAACAGGGTCATCCATTGATTTCGACTTGAATATTTACTTTGTTGGGTTAGCTAGGTTCACGAATTGTACAAATACATTTTTGATTTTTCTTTTCTTTTTACACCCTTCACCTTTATGATAGCATGAGCAAATAGCAAACTTCTCGGAAGCATGTCTGACAGAATTATTGAAGATTTGGATTACGAAGATATCTGGGGACTCCAGAAAATTAATTTCAACAGACAGATAGACGGACATGGCTTAATAGACTCCGCTATCCATAAGGATCCAGAATATATACATATACTTTATAGGGTCGGAAAATAATATTGTGGAAATTACAAACGGAATGACAAACTTATTTATACCCTTGTCATGAAGGTGAAGGGTATAATAAGTAGATCGGTTTTTAAGTAAATTTTCAGTTATTTTAAATTACAGTTTCATTTAATTTTACATACAAAATACTTTTAACAAAACAACTGTCAATATCAAATACAACTGAAAATCCGTATTAATGTGCACTTAGTTTTTTGAATAAATGTTAGATTCAGTTTTCTTAGAATTTTAAATGTTCATTTAATTAAAAACAACTGCACGGAATACTTCCTAAATAAACTACAGTCCGTTACTGTAATAATATTCTTAGTGTAGGACGATTTTGAAAAATTAAAATAACAAAATGTTGGACCTACTATAATAATAAATCAAAAATACTCAGTAACAAATGACTATACAACTAATATCTAAAATCATACATTTATATTAACGTTTTTCAATAAGAATTTTGTTTTCCAACAGGGACTTGTTGGAATAACGTGAACGATTTGACATGTTACTTGTTGTTATTTTAAAAGTAGAAGCTTTGAAAATTGTTACAATGATTCCATTCCATTTCGTTCGAAAAATGTGGTTCTGTAAAAGGTTAATTTCGTAAAATTCGGTCATCATAATTGTTCCTCTGGGGCCTTGTGGGGCTATGTTAAAGATAGGGTCTATACAGAGCCAATCGAATAGATTACAGCTTTAAAACTCAAAATCCTAGACATGCAGGCATGTTCTGAAATCACGGTGATTTTAAATCACGAACGATTTTGAAATCACGGGAGGAATATTTTGGTTTTCTGAAAATCACGAGATTTTTAGTTTTTAGTAGTGATTTTGATTGTTCTAAATCACGAGCTAACAACTGATTTTCTTTGTTTACAATAAAATTTTTACTTGTTTTTTACATTTGTATATTAAAATTTAATTTATGAAACTACATACATATTTATTGACTACTTTTATTTTGTTCAACAATTTTAATAAATTTTTAATTTTTATGTATAATTTAATTTAATAAATCAGTCATATTCCACACGACTTTAAAACTTTGTTTCTCTGGCAACCAAAATGACGTATATTTTGATCAACAATATCAGCTCACTACTAAGAAGTAAATCACGAAAAATTTAAACAAATCTAAAAAATGGTCCGCAAAAAATACGTCTTAATAAATTTGTAAATTTTAAGTTTTTTTCTGTGTAAAATAGTTAGTTTTATTTCAAAAACAAATAAAGAACAAATGATTTTAAGTGTGTGTGATAATTTTATTACAAGAGTTCAATGAAAAATGCTTGAAAAACTAAGTGATTTGAAATCATTAGGCTGTTAGGTGACCGGTTTTAAATCACGAGATTTCAATAATTTTTGTGCACAGAACACCTTTTCAGTGATTTCAAATCACTTTACGAAAAAGTGATTTTCCGAACATGCCTGATGATTAATGAAATAGACTCCCCAAAATGTGATTGAAAATTTTTAGAAAAGAATCGACATCTGTATGTGAGGTCGTGTTGGACATCATTCCGCTATTATTTTTCATTTATAAATATATTTGTCAGAACTTATACTTTTCAATACATTTGAATCATTTCCACAAAGAAATTGTTTTATTCTGCTTTGAAAAACAAAGTTCTGGTCACTAGTTAGTTCCTTTAAAAAAAAGCATTGCCTTGAAAATAGAAGTAGCGAAGATCGATTTAAAGGAATTATTCTTATATTAAATATACGGCCGATATAGCATGATATTGATGTAATAAATTGCCGCCAGTTTCATACAACAGCAACGACAACTATTAAAACATATATTTGCCCATGTCGCCATGTCACCAAAATAACAAAATTTGGCAAATATCCTGAAACGAAAATCAATTTACAAGAATTATTGTACAACCGCTGTGGTATGTTAACGTTTGTCAATTGACGTCAATACCATTCAGTTGTTGTAGTATTGTACTTGTAAAAGGGTGATTTTTTTTTAGCAACTTTCTCTTTGACAACACTGTTTTTGGCAGCTAACATATGTTACTGTTAAACATGTCATGTTAAACATCTACATATCTATAATTTAACCATGAATCGTCTTACAAAAAATTATTGAATTTTATTATCAAAATTCATGCGAGGTTAAGAAAGTGTATCATGCACTTCCTTTTTTATCAGAGAATTGTGTTCAGTGACGAAGCTCGTTTTTGGTTAAATGGATATATAAACAAGCAAAATTGTCGTATTTGGTGTGAAGAGCAGCCAGAAGCTATGTAAGAACAGGTGGCATCATTTAATCGTACTTTTTCAAAGACGACAAAGGTAGATACGTTACTGTGAATGACTAGCCCTACCGTGAGATGATTACAAAATGGAAGAGCTGGACTTGACTAGCATGTGGTTTCAACAGGACGGTGCCACATGCCACACAGCACGCAAAACAATGGCCAAATTAAGAGGTGAGTTCGGTAAACAGTTTATTTCACGTTTGGGACCGTTTAATTGGCTGCGTAGATCATTCGATTTACAGTCTATATTTTATGGGCCTATGTTAAGGCTAATATCTATAGGAAGAATCCTGCAACGATTGACGCCCTGAGAGCTAATATTAAAGAATTTATTCGTGTAATATTATTTTGGCCTAATTGGCTTTTTATTACTGAATAAATAAACAACCGATATGTTGCAGAGAGTATGCCAAAATTGGATTCAGCGTATGATTCATTTGAGTCGAAGCCGCAGTCAACATTTACATAAAATCATCTTTAAACATTTAATTGCATGGATCGCTCTATCGACTCAAAGATTTCACACAATTATCTAAATTTTATGTACATATATTTTTTTTTTAACTAAATCTCGGAAACCTTTCAAAAGCGAAAGATTTTAAAAATTCACTCTTTGTTTACTTATGTCGCCAAATTAACAGCGAAGATTAATTTAAAGGAATTATTATTATTATACGGCTGACGATATGTTTTTATGTAATCAATTGTTGCCAGTTGCTGTAATACGTTTGTATATCCCTTTAACGCCTAAGACCGTCTATAGACGGTCATCAGTTGAGTATTAAAAAAAAACGGGTTTTTCCCGTTTAGCTACTAGGACCGTCTACAGACTGTCTTTCTTGTTTTTGTCCTGGAGCTTTTCAGAAGTATTTTTTTCTCAATTGCAACTGAAATTCGTAATTTGCAGATGAAATACATGCTAGAACAAAAAATTATTTCTGCAATTTGAGCGTATTTTCAATTTCAGGTATTTGACAAAATCTTGCGAATAGACTCATTCCGGAACGAAGATAATTTAAAGTAATTATTCTTATTTACTTAATGTACGGCCGATGTCGAATGATATCGATGTAATCAATTGACACCAGCTGCTGATGCTGTAATAGCAGTGGTTGCTGAGTTGAAAGCCCTTGGGCCAGTCAGGCGCGTAGAACTGGCTGTAGTGGTAATGATTGACGCCAGTGAATCCAGTATGTTTACTTGTGTCGCTATGTTACAATATCAATAAAATCTGACCATTATTTGATCTCATTGCGTAGCAAAGATTAAATGTACAACCGGTAATGGACGATATTGATGTAATCTATTTATTCAGTTGCTGTAAAACGTTTGCTTATGTCTCCAAATTAGCAAAATTTTGCCAATAGAAACTCATTTCCTTCCGAAACGAAGATATATTTATAAATCATAGAATAATTACAAAATGTTTACTTAATATTATTGCAAATATTCTGGCTTATAAAAATGTTTAAAAGTTTTTAAATATTTCTGTATAAAACAATCTTTTCAAATAATAATTTTATTTGGATGACCCTGCTTTTAATAATAATCATTTATAAATATGTTACAACAACATGAAACAAACCTAAAATAAAACTTATAAAATAGTTATAACGTAAATAAATGCAAGGTTAATTACAATTTGAACTTATAAACAATTGAATATTATTTATTAAAATACGAGTATATAATGATAATAGTACAATAATAGTAATAATAACAATAACAGTGTTAGTATAATATAAATATGTATTTACAAATATCACACATTATTAACAATTGCATATAAACAATGTTTTAGCTATACGAGTATAAAAATACATATATTTTAGTAAATAAAATAATTGCATAAAGTTATTCGCTGTTAAATGTATTTACTTTATTTTATTAATGATATACATATGTATGTTACAATGAAACCTAATAATGAGTATTAATTATGTAGTTATTTATTAGTATTAGGAACTTTTTCCGAAATTGTGTTAATAGGAGGACAAATAGTTTTATTTGTATTTTCTATGGAAACACCACTGTTGAAAAAAAAAATAAAAATTCGAAAGTTAAAAAAAAAAATGTAGTTAATTATGAAAAATTTTTAATAAATAAAAGACAGATATTAGAGAGTAGAAAGAATATGAAGAAAGAGAATAGTTTGCGGGAGGGAAAATTATAGATATTCGATACCGTTTTTAAATAGACAAACAAACAACCCTGTTAGGGTTTTAAAATTATCATTTCCGGCTGTTTAGAAACATAATTTTCGAAAGGAGTGCGGGAGTGCAAGTTGGTGCTTCGCAGTAGCTTAATATTAGAGTAAGTTAAAAGCGTTTGTGCATATGTGTATTTACATATAAGTGCAGTTGTATTTAGTGTATATAAAAGTTGGTGTATTTAGCAAAATATTAAATTTAAGGTATAAAAAAGTGTATGTGTGTGTGTGTGTTTGTGTGTTGGTATGAGTATATACATTTAGATACATTTGTTACAAATCTTTTTAAATACTAAACTTACCTTGCATAGGTGGAATTGGCATTCTTAATTGAAAAACTATTTTGGCTGGGTAGAACATATTTTTGGATCCACTGTAAAATAAATGAATATAAACTTATTTATTTAATATAACAAATATTAATTAAAACTAAAAGAAATATAAAATTTTCTACAAGAGATAACAATAAAAATTAATTGTATTGGGCTTTAGAAACGTTTTATTATTTTCACTTTTACGCAATTGAATTCCAATAAAAGATGACACTCGTTATATGGGAGCTTGTTGAGAACTTTTTCTCGCTTTCCATATTGACAAGTTTTAATCTTCATACATCACTGTCCTCCTTCAAAGCCTTGACCTACGTATTTTATCAAACTACAGGTAAGGTCACACTTGCCAAATATTTGCTGAAAGATACGTAACCACTAAATAAAATATAATTGAACTCGTTTTTTTATTTAAACAAATTTAATTTATTTAACAAACAAATTTGTGCTTTGTGTGGTTACGCTTTTCTAAGTGTGTGATGTGACCATACCTCAAGTATCAATTAATCGAAGAGCTATAAATTTAAAGCAGAGGTGGACAAACACATACTATGATTGATTGTATCGGGTTATTCAAGTAGATATTTTTTTCAATAGCCTTTTTTGACAGATTTGGTGTGAGTCGTGTCATGTTATTTTTGTTTAGTATTGTTTGGCATTTTATAATGGAAAGACTTTCGCCTAAACCACTTTTACAAATCGTTCAACTTTATTACGAAAATTCACGTTCTGTGAGGAATGTGTTTCGTGCACTTCGCTCAACTTATGGTCAACATAATCGGCCTACTGAGCATACTATTCGCAACACCATCACCCATTTTGAGGCTCGTGATCTCGGCGACATTTGGTTCCAGCAAGACGGCGCCACTTCCCACCATGGATTTATTGAGAGAACATTTCGGTGAGCACATAATTTCACGTTTTGGGCCGGTCTATTAGCCACCAAGATCATTGTGATATCACACCGTTAGACTTTTTCCTGTGGGGATATGTAAAGTCTAAAGTTTATGCGGACAGACCCGCTTTGATTCAGGGATTGGAGGAAAACATCATGCGTGTCATTTGCCAGTTACCAGTCGAAATGCTCGAACGAGTCATCGACTCAACGGATAGACCATCTGCGACGTAGCAACGGCCAATATTTGATAGACATAATCTTCAAAAAATAAATCAAATGATAGTAAACATTCCCCATTAAATTTTAATTTTCTGTGTTTTTTTTTCTTTAAAATAGTAGGCAACCTCGAAATGGATCACACTTTACAAGTGCTATCCAAATGATAATTATTGCGAAAAGTAATTTTTGGTTGAATTATCGAACAATAAGTAATAGAACTTTTTTGAGACATTTTTGATATTCTGATATGTATAATTGTGTTAAAAATTTTGTACTTCTTAATATCGAGTAGAAAATTTTTTTAAACATTCGTTATATGTATATTAAGTAATGTTTAAAATTTTGCCGTATGTTTTATTATTATTAAGTAAATATTAAAAATGGTAGAGGTCTAAAATGCACATTTTATTTACATATATTGTTGGTACAAAATCCAAACAGCTATTTTCCATCCCTGTTGTTTATATTCATTTTGCTTAAAGTTGTCTCCAATTTATGCAAATATGTTGTGCTCTTTAATTAAAGAGAAAAATAGAAAAAGTTTTCATGAATAGTTTGTGTCAACTAGAAAATACTCAATAGTTGCCAAAAACTGAAGATGTTTTCGTTAATTCATTTATGATTTTAAAAATGCATTCTGAGAAGAAAATTAGAAATTAGTTTTCATTTCTTTGCATTATTGTATGTAATTTCAAACAACAAACTGTTTCAGCTTTAAATTAAATTTTGCAACCTATTTAAGTTAAACAAATTCTTAGACACTCATTCGCTTATTTTGCTCTACTGAAATTTCAAACCCTAATAAATTGAATATTTTTGACTATCAACAATTTGCTGGTTATGATAAAATATGTAAATCAAATGCCTTTTATTATCCTGTCATCCTTTATCACTTATCAACTTGAGAGAATTAGACCTAAGCCTGTATAGACTACTTGCGAAGTAGAAATGTTGTACTTAACAAATGTTTTCCTATTATTTTATTTTAAATGCAAAAAAAATCGGGTTTATCATAAATAATTTATGTTATCAGATCATTGTAGATACCATTAAATGGTCGCCATCAATACGTGACTGCTAACAGTAGAACTTTTATCTATCAGTTATAAATTTTATATTTTTAAATGTTATATTTAATAATTGCAGTGAAGGCGTATGAAAAACTTTCAATCAATTTAAAATGCCGGCAAAAAAGTTATTGTTGATGCAACCATAAATTACTAGGAAGAGTTAAAAAAAAATATTGACAAAATTAAAAAGAATTTTTAGTAAAATGAACTGAATCATAGAATATTTTATAATACTAAAGGTACAGTCATACTTGGCAAATATTTACTCAAAAAAGCGTATCCACTTGTTTTAGCTCTAACCCAGCAAACCATATGAATCCGAAAAGTGTCTTTTCTGACACCTTTTCCGGAGCGTTCATGCTCTTTATGAGCCCAAAAAACAATCATCATTGCTCCGAAAACCTTCAGAAAAGAGGGTCATTACATTCGAAAATGGTCCGTCAGAAAGAGCTCTTAGATAATGTCAGAAAAAGAGTCTTTTATGAGGGTTTTTTTTGGCTCTGAAAGAGCTCTTAAAAATGTCTTTTATGAGGGTTTTATGGGCTCAGAAAGAGCTCTTACATCATGTCAATTAAGAGTCATTGCAATTTTAAATACAACAAATTTAAAGGTCGCATTTATGATTTTTTTTTTAATTGTTTTTACTTAAACAAATAAACTAAATTAGAAATGGAAAAAACAATTAAATAAATTGTATTTACAGCAAAAAAAAATTAAATAAAATATATAAAAATGGAAAAAATTTATTAGTTGGACTCTTTTCTGACTCCTTTTTCGGAGCGCTATTAGAATGGTATGCTGGGAATTTGTTTGTCGTTGTTTACTCTTGCAAGAGTTTTGCCAGATCAAACAACATCAAATAAAATAAAACTAAATATTTGTTGTGTCCTGTCCTAAATAAACAAAGTTTTTTTTTAATAAACGAGTTCAAATATATTTTATTTAGTGGTTACGTCTTTTTCGTCAAATATTTGCAAAGTGTGACCGTACCTTAAGTTATATTCTAAATTCTAATTAAATTTCAAAATTGGTCTTAAGTTTGCTTGACATTTTTAAAAACCTTCAACAGAGCTCTAATGGACATCTAACCCTTTGAGACTTTAATTTAATACAAGATTTCGCCCATCATATTTCTCAAATTTTTTTTATTAATATTTCGTACTTACCGGACTATTCATAAGAGTTTTATTGCCCATGCAAGCGGCCATATGTATCACAAGATATAAATTAAATAATAAATATAAAATGGCAAATATACCTAAGGAGAATAATAAACAAATTGCATTACGATAAATATTTAAAATGAAATGAAAATTGTTAAAGAAACACTTACAAACTACAGCTAAAATTCCACCTTCAATATTTAAAGCCTCGACTTGATTAATAACAAAATATAAATTAACAGCAATAACAACAATTGTTAATAATATTGAAATAATTTTATTGCCACTGAAAAAGAAGAGAGAAAGAAAATAGTATTAATATCATAAATAAGTGTTAAATATCGATAGAAAAAGAGGCCTGATAAAACAGAAACAAATAATATCAAATAAAAAATTATTCAGAAATTACTACAACAATGAGTGTTTGTATGAAATTTCAAAATGTTTCTTATGTTCTTGTATCAGAATCAGGGGGGGGTTACACTCTATTGCGATGCGAAAGCAAATTCGATGCGTAATACTATGTTTCCACGACGACTTGAATCACCTGCTTCGCTTTCTGAATCATGTTTATGAATCATGCTGTTTACATGACTAATAAACTTGATTCGATTTGACAGTTGTTTTTAATAAACAAAGAGAATAAAAAAAAACAGAATTTACAATTTGTGGAAAATAATTTTTTTAATGGATAAACAAAAGTGAGTGGAAATTAGTTAGCTTATTTGAAAAAAAACATACATTCGTACGTATTTACTTTCTTTACTTCCAGCAACAAGAAAATAATTTGCTTTGTTTACAATAATATTAAATTTTTACTGCTAGTGCAGATAAACTTGCGATAAAAATTAGAGAAGAGTGCAATTTTTCGTGCTTCGCAAGTAGATTCAATATGAATCTACTTGATTCGCTCTTAAAATTTTGTATAGTGAAGCAAATTGTTTCGCACATGATTGGGGTGTGAAGCATGAATAGAGAGCGAAGCATGTACCGTGGAAACATAGTATAAGAGTATCAATTTGTACGTTTATCGCATCGAATTTGCTATAAAATGTGAAGATTGTGTGTTGCTCTTGTGATGGTACGAAATTTCATATTTTCGCAAGAGCCAAAAACTGTCACTTAATTACCAGATTATAGAGTTTTCTTTTCTGGTAGCTAACAAATTATCAGGGTCTCTTTTACAAACCATGTTTTTAAATAAGTATATAAAAATACTGTTGTAATATCCTCAAAATAAAAAATAGTAGAAGTTTTTAATAATTCTGACTTTTAATAGTTCTCAATTAATTTAAAATTTAAGTCTTAATGTTGCTACACCATGCTGAACTAGTTAATTTATCATAAAGGTATTAATGGTTCAGGTTATATTCCAAAGCCACTATATGTGTAAAAATTATGCGAGTATTATAAAAAAAAGCAATTAGAGAGATGCAAAAACTCTCCCAAGGGCTGCTTTAAATCTAAAATTTAAATTCATTTTGTTATTTTAACAAATCACATTAAGGAAATCAAACATAAGCTGGGGCCAAATTACCGCATTCGATATCGAGTAAAATTGATCGTAATTTTCTTATTTGAGATTATGGCATTCGATATCGAGCAAGAAATTTAGTACATTTTATCATAATTTCGATATCGAAATAATTTTTCGATAGAATAGTTCATTCGATCACGAATGCGGTAATTTGGCCCCTGTTTTAACAATATCAATGCTTTGTAATAAAAATCGTAGTAAATACTCGTATAGTAGTATGGTAAATATACCACCAAGTGTAAAAACCGCTAAAGAAAACATTACAAAACAGAGTATTGAATGAAAAGAACTTCTCCACTCGAGTGAATTTAATCGTTTCCAACCAAACTAAAATAAATCTTAAGTAATGAGATTAACAATATTTATTTGAATTATCATTGTTGATCGCTTTAAATACCCCGATATAAATTCTTAATACTAAAGAGTGGAAGAGGCAACAAAATTTGCTGCAGATATTATTTTATATAAATATCTAGTCATAGTTGAAGAGGTTACAAAAAGGGCTGCTCTTCAGACCAAAACTGAAAAGTGATAGCCCAAATGTATGAATCTTCTGAAATGTAGTCGGATTTTATAAGAACACTGCTTCAAGCAGATATTCTATATATCACAATATTTGCACCAAGAGTTCTCATAATAAAAATATAGAAAAATAATCCACCCATTCCTAATACTCACACTCCATTAACAAATTCACCCATTATAGCCGTACACGATGTAAATGCAATTGTTGGTATGGCAGCAAATGGCAGTTGCAGCGCCATAACCGCATTCAATATATCATTCATATTGGTTAAATCTTCCATTTTACTGAGCAGAGCCAAACAAAAGGTAGGCACAATGGCAATCAAACGGGTGAACAAAACACGACGCCAGCGGGGCCATTGCAAATTCAAAAAGCCCTCCATGGAGAATTGACCAGCATAAGTTCCGGTCATGGTAGACGATTGACCGGCGGCCAAAATACCAACACCCCAAATGTACATGGCAGCCACTCCAAAGGTACAGCCCAAAAACAAACCACTCTTGTATAAATCGGCATCAATGATAGCGGTACCGTTTTGATTATCCACAAATGAATGTTTGGCATCTTCAAACATACTTTGATTTTGACAAACTTGTAGCTAAATTAAAAAAAGCATTTATTAGTTTAATTGCTACTCATTTAAAGATCAGGTTTTTTTTAACTTACCACATCATTATTGGTTTTACCATACATGCCATGGGCAAAGACCGCCACCACAAATAAATTGATAATGAAAGAAACAAACAAGGCGACAGAGGCTTCAATAAAGAAATAATAATTAGCTTCACGTACTTTTTGGGGCTGACGACGATCAACATCACGAGACTGTAATAACATTTGAAAACGTGACGTATTAATTGCTTTTATTTTAAATGCTTTCATTGATGTGCTGTTTTTTTTTTTTTTTTTTGTTTGTTTATTTTGCAATTACCTTGACCAAAGCTGAATGTAAATATAAATTGTGTGGCATAATAACTGCACCCACTACGCCTACTGCCTGCAGTAAAACTTTTGAGTCGCAATCTTTACACCAGGGCACAAACATGCCTTCCAGAACTTCAGCTTGATTGGGGGCCGAAACAACATACTGGATAAAGAAAAACAGAGAGTTTTTGGAGTATATTTTTAAAGAAATAGCAAATTTTAAAAGATTTTTATAATTAATATAATATAATTAACAATCTTATTTATTTATTTTTTGGCCAAGATATTATGTTTGAAGTTTTTCTATATTTGTTTTCTATATAAGCAAATTGGGCCTAAATTATTTTATTGTAAATTAAAAATGCATTTAATTCCAATTTTTTCCCAACGTTTCGTCAATTTTTTGTTGACTTCTTTAGGGGAATATAATATGTGTATAAATTAAATTACATGGAACATATTTTTTATTTTATTATGAAATTTAAATTATCAAACATATAAATCAATTATCTAATTTATAATTTTCAATAGTGATCAGTGATGGAAAATTCAATACTATTGTACTATTTTCAAGACTTTTTCCCAACAAAAATACCACAGTACCCCCACATCATATTTAGTACTCTTTGTTTGTTTTGCTTTGTTCCCTGTTTAGAAATCCAGCGTTACTATTTTTATAATCATTGACAACATTGGCTTCAAAACAAGAACATAAGGAATGCACAAATTCATTATTCATGTTATTTATTTGATCTGGGATAAGCTAATCCACAAAAGTAAACATATGCATAAAGAATTAAAGTTGTTTGTAGTACTATTTTGATAATTTTTTTAAATTTCTTATGTTTCGTACATTTTTGTAATTCTCATTTCTTGTTTGAAATGTTTTGTGTATCATATGAGTTTGAAAACTTCAAACATATTGGTGAACGATCTATTAATGATATGGCATTAACAAAAATGCAGTCATTCTCATATGTTTATTATCTTAATCCACAACAAATAAAAAATTTTGAAACATATATTTTTACATAAAAATTAATTAATTTTTAGTTTGTTGTTATAATAGTTTTTTTTTTACTGAATTAATTTTTTTTTTTGAATATATGGGCCAGGGGGTAAGCCCACGATGTCGAACGATAGCGTTCGATTAGATAAGACTTAAGACACAAAGTTTTTATCTTATCTATTTTTTACTCAATCAAGTTTGTTTATTCCACAATCAAGTTTGTGTCTTAAGTCTTATCTAAGCGAACGTTATCGTTCAACATCGTGAGCCAGGGGGTTAATTTTATTTTTGAATAAAAATGTATATGTTTCCTAAAAAGTACCAAAATGTTGAAAAAAGTACTCTTTTTGTTGACGGTCAGTACCATTTCAATTTTTCATTTTTCCATCACTGATAGTGATAACGTTTATGGCCGAATTCACAGTCTTTAGTTAGCTAATGACAAAGGCTTAACTAATGATTCTTTATTCGCAATGCTTAGTTTGCCATAATAATAACAAGTATTAATTAAAGAACAGTTAGTATATTAGTTTACCAATGGTTAACTAATGACTGAGAATTCGGCCATTAGTAATTAATTAACCTAGTTAAAATTCGGCTCGCTTTGGGAATTTGCAGTGGCAACATATTGCCCGATTTTATCGCTCTTTGGGGTTCTTTCAGTCACGAATCTATGTGAACAATCCGCATACTCTGAAAGCTATCAACAAGAATATACGACAAGATTAGGATAAGTTATTGTCCGAAGTTCTGGACGAAACTTTTGAAAATTCAAAACAAATTAAGCCTACATGGTGTTCAGCCGTTATTAATCGGCAATGAAAAAGCACACTGAAGTTAAATAATGAGTATTTTTCATTTTACTGTCACGTGTTTAAAATAAAGGGAGCGTATTTTTGGACCAACTTTTATTGTATTAAAATCATTACAAACTTTGTCATAAACTTTACCTGCTTATCTTGATATTGTAGGGTATGTGACAAAATAACTATCATATAATTATTTTGTAAGCATCAAAGTAAATTTAAAATAAAGAATAGATAAGAATATGACAAGTTCTTTGTGAAATAGTAACAGGCAATTAAGGTCTGTGTGACAGGTGTATTCATAAAATATTTAAATAGTAAAATATTTAAAGATAAGAAAGAATATGTGTTTATTTTCGCAGAAAAAAATTGCAAAGAAATATAATTTAATGGAAATGTTTTTCTATTTTCAAAAGCCATCCGTATATATGGAGAGACTTGTAATGTCAAGGGGGAGGCTCTCCATTGATTCTATTCCGAATGTTAAGGCATTAATGGACATTACAAGTCTCTTCATATGCATGAATGACTCAATAAAGGGGATCAAGTTTGTGGTTTTGTCACATCCAAGACTTTGGAATTAAGATCTTTTTCAAGATTCCAAATGGTTGTAGTATTCTTCAATCTGAAATATCGCCTATAATTGGCTCAGCGATATACGTATGTATGTAAACATATATACTAACAGCCAATCTGCAATAAATTATTTGACAGGTGTATATACTACATCAATCTTGGCCCAGGCCGGACATTCTTAAATAGGATGGCGGGGTCTGGCGAAGAAAGGCGCCATGCTACCTGACGGAGACATAGACTATATATTTCGTTATAAACATGCAAGCAGCAAATTAGTAACATTTACTATAAACCTGCTTAGACTAGGTGGAAACATGAGCCCACCTGTGCAATGACGGGATTGATATGGCCTAGGCTAAATAAGAAACGTAAGTCGTATTTGTTAAAACTATAATGATTCCAACTAAGTAACTTAGTGTCGGTGATGATCACTGGACACTGTAAACTCGGCAACTACAATGACTTCTACAGAAGCTGTCATAATGGAGAAAAGGATGAAACCGTTTTTCATCTTGTTTTTAGCACAACGACCCTGATAGTCGCTCTAAAATATCAGAAATGAATTAAGCCTTCATTAGAAGTAGCAATTAGCTACCGCGATCGGCTACATAAACCCTTTACGGGGGAATTATTTGGTCATTAAATTGACACGGAAAAACCTATTTTATATTTTTTTGTAACTCGGTTTATTTTTTTTTTCTTTTTTTTGTATTCATCTTTCATATCTAACTTTTATTTCTATCCCTCTCTCTTCCCCATTCATATATTTTTAGGCAATACAAAGGGACAATCTAAATGGAACCACGTGAGCTGTGAGTAGTACAGCAGCCTGTTTAAGGTTAGCTTAAACTAAACAAACTAACATTTAAATATATCATTTTAATTTTTCAACATTTTTATTTAAAAAATAAAAAAGAATCATCAACGTTTTGCATATAAAAACAGAAGGGTTATATTGTTTTTTGATTTTAAACAAAACTTCTTCAAGTTAAAATATTTTAAGCAATACAAATTCGAACATTAATTGAGTTTGGTTTAAAAAACCAGGAGGGTTATATTGTAATAGGAACGTAAAGAAAATTCCCCTAAATTACAATATATTAAGTTGTACAAATTCGAGCTGCTTAGTTACAAATTTGTTTGTGATATATGTATGTATAAGGTATAGTCCCATATCTTCGGCATAATTGAAGAAATAATTCATGTTAAATACAATTTAAGTTTAAACTGTCAGACTAAAGATAAGCTTCTTGATAGTAAAACTTGTAGAAATATAAAATTTCAACAATACAGAAGTTTAGATTAAAAATACGTGAATACATCTTATAAACACAACATTCATAAAACATAAATAATGATAAATCACAAATTTATGAAAATTTTAGATTAAATATTTTAAAACATTAGAATTTAGTGTTTTTTTTATGTATATAAAAATACCTCATAGCCAAATGTCACAGCCATAACAGTGATAAGAAGACCGAATAGAAATTCCAATTTTCGTAAACCATATTTATCTAAGAATAGAAACGTAAATGTGTCGATAATTGTTATCAATACACCGCCCCACAAAGGAATTCTGTACAAAAATGAAAATAAATTACAATTTATTAATAAAAGTTGTACTATAATAAATTAACTGTACAAATTATAATAACAAGAAATAAACTTACACTTTGTTCGATAGTAAGTATATGGCAATTGCCGTACCAATGACCTCTTGCATATCGGAACCAATGATGGCAATTTCAATCATAATCCATAAAATTAAACGTGGTACTCTTTTATATTGACGATAGCACATCTCGGCTAAATGAAGGCCAGTTACAACACCCAGTCTGTTGAAGTGATTTAAATGTTCAAAGATAAATATAATAAAAAAAACAACTATTAAACTGCCTTTGTTAAATTACCTTGCAGCCAAGCGTTGCATTAGTAAACCCAGCACGGTCGCCCACAATAATACCCAGAGAATTTTATATTTTGCTGCTGCACCACTTTGTAAATCAGATTCAATGTTACCCGGATCAAGATACGCAATTGACATTAGAAAACCGGGCCCTGTGAAGGCCCATAATTTGCGCCAACTGAAACCCACCTGCATAAACAAATAAAACCAAATATTACAAAATAATTTCTCTAATAATATCGTTGTGTTTAACTTACTTCTTCCGATTCGGGTATCAAAATTTTTTCATCACTGAAATAGGCCTGCTTCGAATCGCCACTTAAATGTGTCTCTTCATTCGGTACTATCTGCTGCTGTGTGTGTTGTTTGCTTGTGCTCGGCGTTGTGCTACCGGTAAATGATGCAACCGAACCATTGCCTCCATTTTGTTCTTCACTACGATTATAGGCGTCATTTGATGACATACTCGTAAGTTTAAAGCAAAAATCTTTAAAGAAATAACAAAGATAAAAATAAAACGTCATTAATATGTTTAAATATTTCCATGTAAAAATTAAAACTAATTTTAAGTTCGTAAATTGCCAGTTAAGTTTTGTTTTAAAGCTTAATTATTTTGTTTCTCTACTAAGTAGTTTACAGTTTATCAGAGTCAAAAAGGAAATGCCAGTGTGATAAATGCTTTTGTTTTTATGACGGCTGTAAAATTTCATGAGATTTTTGTGTGGTTATATCGCCAGTTCAATTGCATATTGTTATAACTATAAAATTAGCAAATATGGATTTTATTAATTAAATCTAGTTCAATTTATCGCAATAATTTCTTTAATTAATTCCAATGCAATAAACATGTACCTATGTACTACCTGCTTGATTTGAATCTAATAAATAATGAACTTTGTTTCTTCACTGAAATGACAGTGGGAGTCAAGCGATATAAATTAAAAACAAGAAATTATATCATATTATTATATTATATTATTATTATAATTTCAGTTTAAGACTTTTGAGTTTTGGTAACGATATGTATGACGGATGCATTTGTAGACATAAATAATAAAATATATATAATATAGATTTCACGATGTGCAATTGCAAAAGTAGTAAATTTATTATTATCATGTTCACTTTGTTTTCTTTGCAAAAAAGTACCCAATTTTAAATATTTTCAGGCTTAATTTTATTTTACAACTTTTAGTTTCTTAAATTGTTGTTGTATAGAATACTAAATTAGGAAAAATAGTTAAATTATACATACATATGTACATCATTTAAATAATAGAAAAAATATACACACCTATATTAAAAATAATGGGGATTTTTTTTACCCCCTGGCCCACGATGTCGAACGATAACGTTCGCTTAGAGAAGACTTAAGACACAAACTTGATTGTGGAATAAACTAACTTGATTGAGTAAAAAATAGATACCATAAAAAGTTTGTGTCTTAAGTCTTATCTAAGCGAACGTTATCGTTCGACATCGTGGGCCAGGGGGTTAATTTTGAATTTCCAAACTCAAGCGCACTATTTGATGAGTCTACAGTTTTTGGAATTTGGAAATTCCTATATAAAAAGCTTTACTTGATTAAACCTTTCTTTGCATGATTTGTTCACTATTGCTGAAATAATTAATTCATATTCAAAATTTAAGGAAAAATGGTTGAAAAATTTAGCAAACACCAATATGATGCAAATTTCCAACATCATGCAATGTTAGATCATTACCTTAGTACTAAATAGAAATAAAAGAGGGCATTCAATGTTATGATGGAAATTTCCAGCGTTATGGAAAGAAGGGTTAAAACCTTAAGAGATGAAAAACAAATAGTTGTTATTTTATATCCGGTTAAAGTAACAGACAAAGCTCTTTGTCGCAGTGATATGAACCTCTGTTGATGTTGCCCTTTTATTTATACATAAAGAGATATCAAAAATTGATCTGGTGAAATCTCTACTTAAAAGAAACCAAAAAAGAAGGATGATTTATTCAACACTTTTAGATTTTTGAAAAAAAACCCAAAATTAAAGAGTGAATTTAATAATGAGATAGAAATGTTTGTTATTAGATATGAATTAAAAACGTTGATTGCGAAACGAATAAAATACTCACAATGAACGTAATTTAAATATGTAAATTTAAATATGTCAACGATGTTTTTCGTCTGCTTCATACTATATTGGTACCAAAAATAAATCAAGATTCACTTTACTATAGATACCTTCATATTTTTAAGACGCTTTATCGATCGATAATATTCTGTTGGTTTTAAATTATTATAGAAATTAAAGTCGAAACGAAATATTAAGATGTAGCTTAATTGGTTAGCGCATTTGATCATTAAGCATGAGTTGGTATTTGTAGCCCGGGTTCGATTCCCAGCCGCTGCCACTCAAACAACATCAGTTTCTGATAGTTATTAGTTTTTTGTCTATCCATCATAACTAATATTTATCACAGCGCCCTCCTTCGGTGGTATAGCATTCAAACGCCACCGAAATAAAATAATTAAATAAAGGCTATAAAATCAAGCTTTAACATTAATGCGCCTACTCACCACCAGAGGCGCTGCAATTCTGCACTAAAAACAAACATAATGCGCAATTGCAGAATTGTGATATAAAAAGCTTTCTTCTTTCACCACCTTTACTTCTTCAATTATCCCCTTTCCAAAGAAAGTAACGCAAGTATATATAGGCATATTAATTGCCTGAGTGTTACTTCTCTTAAAAAAAAATCTACATATATACATGTTATTATGTTTTTTATTTATTAATGGTTTATATACTTTAAATCAATTTAAATTTTTTAGTTTTCAAACATATGTATGTATATTTAACACAAGCAACTTTTTTGAAATAAATTGTTATTATATAGAAATCAATTGAAAATTTAACAAAAATCCCGATCGCGGGATTCATTTATGAAATCCCGAATTGGAATCCCGAGTTTGTTCATCGAGAAGAAAACAAGAATTCAATCCCTGTTACACTACTAAAACAGGGGAGGTTACTCTCAATTGCGATGCAAAAGCAAATTCGATGCGTAAGAGTATCAATTTGTACGTTTATCGGATCGAATTTGCTTTCGCATCGCAATAGAGAGCTATATAAAGTGAGCTATTTCTCTGTACATAGTTTCATGCACCACTTTTGGGGTATAACAACATCAAAGTAGTAGTTTGTTGTCAATCTACCCACCTTAATATGAATATTTGTATGTGTTTTGTATAAAATATTTTATTGTAATACTAATTGTTGTTATATACGAGTAGTGTGAAATAAAAATAACTTTAAATATACATGAAAAAGTAATTAAGATATTATATTTATTAATAACATTTAAAAAGAAATTCTCCGAATACATTAACAATGACTAAAAAGATTTGCTAGGAATTGTTAAAGGTCTGAAATAACTATCAGATCTAGTCAGATGAGTCAAAAATTTTATAAATGAAGAGGAATTTGACACATAGATCCTACAATTCGTACAATTAAACAGTATAAAATTTTAAAATTTGTCTCCTGTTAAGAGACAATAACTAAAGTTTTTATATATGTAAATAGTTTATACTAGATACATATGCACTCGCATATTATTATTTGAAATATTTTATACGCGCACTATGATTAAACATTTGCTTTTTATAAAATTTGTTTTACATTTGTTTTTACTTTAAAACTACTTATTAATATAATGCAGATCATATTTATGTTTCAGATTTTATCAAACAATTAAATTGTTTGAAATCATTTGTATAAAATAAATTAACTTGGAATGTGAATTTTTTTATAATAAATCGCTTAAATAATTTGTATAAGCTGAGTTAAATTTAAACGTTTTCATGTCACTTAACAGAAACATTAAATTATTTATTCATATTTTAAATCAGCATTATTATATTATGTGTAATCCTCAACAGTATTAAATAAATATAAAATAAACAGCAAAATTAGGGCAAATTAAAAACATTCAATTTTTATTATGTTTACTAGACTTATTAAAGATAAAATAAGAAAGTAAATACAATTCAAATTTATTAGAGCTGATAATATGAAACAAAACTTAAAACAGATTTGTAGTATATACAATTATAAATATTTTCTTAATTGTATAAGTTTTAATACCCATTTATTTATGCAATTGCTAACTATGATTACCCTTAATATTTTTTATCGAATAATTACCGGCAATTGGCGGACAACATTTTCAAAGAATCAAAATATTTTCATTTGAAAGTTACAGACAACAAAAGCAAAATTTCAATTGAATTGATGAGAAATAATATTTAATGTACAAACATTTATAAATAAATACATACACATGTACATACATACATAAGTATTTACATAAGTACAAATATATGTATTTTTATGACAAAAACAAAACAAAAAACGAAGGATTGGATTGCCTTATCAGCAGCAGAAAATAACAACAAATTAACGGTATGATGATGTTTGGCAAAAACGAAACTTAAATATACTACAAGTTTATACAAATGTTTTCTTAAAAAATTAAAGGGTGGGCAATTTTGAGGCTATAATGTAATTGTCTGTCAAATGATGAAATGTCAATAATAGGGCTGTCATTCTTTGGCATTTATTTAGTACAAACTTGGAGAATTTTACCGCTTGGCCCACGATGTCGAACGATAACGTTCGCTTAGATAAGACTTAAGACACAAACTTGATTGTGGAATAAACAAACTTGATTGAGTAAAAAAAATAGATACGATAAAAAGTTTGTGTCTTAAGTCTTATCTAAGCGAACGTGATCGTTCGACATCGTGGGCCAGGCGGTTAATCATAGAATGCAACATAACATTAATTTTAATTGCGAAAATTCAGTATCAAAATGCATCACTTCCAACATCTTTTCATTGTTATTACTCTGCAACTTCTTGTGGCCATCACTAATGTTGACATCAGTGATCTTCGGTTTCAGCAGCCTGCCAAAAAATTAAGTGTTTTTTTTTTTTCTTAATTTGGTGATGTCAATTACCACTCCTCTTTTATTGCAAATGCAGAATTTACGTGAATATACAACAAAAATATTCATATGTTAAATAATCTAGCAGAGACATCAAGTATTAAATGGTGGAATTTCATCGGATACCTGAACGCCACAGGCTGGATAAAGTATCCAATATATACTAACATCTGGAAAATATCTAGTCCTATCATATGTTCAACGAATGGTGTGATAGTTTTCAAAACGGAATCAAAAGATTCCACTTGAATGCCTGCAAGCAGCAGGCAACCACGTAAACCAACCATTCAATACCACAAAAAAAAACAACTGATACTTTGAAAGATAAAAATTCGCTGCTGCGTTGCCTTGTAAGAACAAATTTTGCACACAATTTACTTCATAATCTTAAATTTTGCCATTGTTTGCATTGCAAACTAGAAGAATATTATAATTTCTACTGGATGGGTCCATAAACTAAAGCGAAATTGAATAGTTGTCATTAGATTTAACCACTTCCCGGAAAAAATTGGAAACGGAATGGTATATGCCGGACCAGATGGCTAAGTCTACGCTTTAGGCGGGAGATGGAGCTACGAGTATATCAAGTTCTGTCGTATTTGCAAATTAATTCACAAATAAAATCCGGCATTGACTTCTAATGATTTTGGTTGTTATTGCAGAATATATTGATACTGTACTGATAGTCTGACATTTCAAGTTCGTCATGTGATTTTTTTTTTCTAAAACTGTACCATTCTTGAGGAATGTTTATAATAAGCATGGCCGTTAATAATAATTCGTTACGATTGATACTACTTGGTTTGACTTTCTCTCCAAATAATCTTCTTTTATATAAGCATAAGGAAAGACAAACACATATCTGATAAATCCTTGGATCCCTGCATTTGATATAGAAACTTAACAGCATCTAATAAATATTATCTCTTTCGCCATAGTTATCATTATAATTTAGCTCCATCTGTATCTCTGTTCTGTAGCTTAAAGGACAGAACTATCCAATGAATAATAATATAATATTCAATAAAAAAAACCTCTCAACTATAGAGAGTAAACGGATTACATAGTTGTAATGACCAAATTTGTTGTCAATCGAATTATTTGATTATATCTATCAACCATGTCACAAAATTTAATTGCGTTCGGAAGTGGAATTAATTCTGTTTTTTGCTTCTATAGAGTAAAGTAAAACAAAAATTTTTTTCGAAATGAAACCACTTTTAATTTATTATTTACAATTCCACTGTAATTTTAAGAATTTCTAGGATTCAAATTTCGCTTTACTTTTTCTATAGAAGCAAAATACTGAATTCATTCCACTTCCGAACAGAATTAAATTCTGTGACATGGCTGTATATATTTGTTTCGTTTATAGCAACGGAGTGTCAGTTGTCAAAGAAGAATTTCAATTATAGTAAATATGTGTAGATGACGTTGTGATTATATTGAGTCAGTAGACAAATAATAAATAAATACTATGGAAATAACAGAAATAACATAATTCCAATTAAAATTTTTTAACGATAATAAAAAAATACGATCATTAATAATATCATTTGATTACCAACAAATTGCTTTATCTCTAATTTCAGTCATGAAAACAAAGGCAGATGAGAAAATTTTCTTTAAAATCATTCAACAAATTCAAGTTACCATTTAAATACATACATACATATTTCTTTACAATATCATGTTACAAAAGCATTGACAATCACATACTAACAACCTTCAATTTAGTACATCACAAGTGCAAATTATAAATAATAAATAAACACATTTAAATAAAAAAATATTAAAAGAAAAAAAGGGGATAATATTGCAAAAAACTGCAAAAATTTCATAAAATTTTTAAAATAAAGTCAATAAACCGACATTAAAATCTGATTGAGTTCAAGTGAAAACAGGGATTTCACTAGCAGTGCAAAAAAAAAAAAAGAAAATAACAAACAAAAAGAATTGAATTATCTGGTTTACTAACCGAATTTTATCAATAACTATTGAAATAAAAAATGCCTGCTTTTAAAAATAAAAAGATCTAAATTTATTTCTTTGTTTATTTCAAGTTCAGTTAATAAAAACATTTTTAACTGGTTTTTTTAAATTTACGCAATACATTAAAAAAAAACTCTTGATGTATTCTTCAGTTAGTTGTTGCCTTAAAGAATTTTACACATATTCTTAGACATTAGATTTTTGCACAATTACTTTAGTACTAGTATTTCTTATATTTAGAAAACTTGTTCACCTTGCTGATGAGAAACTTCTTTTTTTTTTTTGTACAACTGACAATCATGAAGTATATTCACTATTTAAGGAAATTATAATAGTAAATTGCCTGCTGCATTATTGTGACCCACTGTCATGATACACTGGGAAAAATACCAATTACTTATTCACAATTCTTAATTTAACTGAACACTTGTTTAAAAGCAAATATACCATATTTTGTTTAATAGAGTATTTGTTTAAGAAAAAGTACAGAAAGTTGTATAATTATGAGTTGATCAAGATTTTCAAATTTCTTTTAAAAATATTGTTCAAACATTTTCAGGACTCGTTTAAAAATGTTTGAATCACTATGCGATTAATTGAAATACCAGAGAAAAAGTTAAAAAAGAGTATGTTTAAAATTCATAATAGTTTTCAGGAGCTCTAAAATTTATTCAAAGCCTACATTTCCCTAAGTGTATCTTCAGAATTATTTCTTATATTTATTCCATTCGTTTTTAAGCGTTCTTATGTTGTCTTTTATAGACATCGAAAATAATTAAATAATTGATTGGTGTTTAAATTGGTTTTTAGCTGCAACTTGAACTCCTTATGTTTAAATAAATATACATGATCAAACATACTTATCTACAAGTGAGTTCACAATTAGAATTGTATACAAATATAAAGTTAATATTTATTTACTGATTTACCAAAATATTTATGCAGCTAGATTTTGGCTAAAAAAACAAATATTTTAAAAGCCATAAACGTTATTAAAAACATTTTTGTATGATAAGAGTAGAAAATGTGTTAAGAAATGCATACTTGGCAGTGATCAAATCTCAACCAAATTTAGAAATAAACTAATGGACAATAAAATAGTTACTTTAGCAGTTTTTTACAAAATTCGCTGCGTTATAATGTTGGCATTTTATGTGAAGAGAACTTTCAATAAATGTTTTATAAAAACCTGCGAAGCTAATTAGGGAATTTCGGGAATTTAAAACGAAATTATATTCTAAATGCTATTATGAACTCTATGCAATGAAATGTTGCATTGCATACTGCGTTTATGAAAACAGCCATAACTTCTGATATTAATATAAAAAAATGTTTGCAGAATCGTTTGCTGAATCTTATTAGAAGTCACTACTCCTCATTATTTTCATAAGCTGCAATAGAGTGGATTCGAAAAAATATATGACGCCCCTAATTGTGACCAGCTTCGGCCTCTTAAACATTATTGCCAAAGAAAAGTTGAAGCGAAGTGGTACTTGTAGGTCTTGACAACATGAGCAATAGATCAACATTTTATGCAACTGAGAAAGTAAGTGTTACCCATCAAAACAAAGCAGTTTTATAAAAGAAAATAAATTTTAGTTTCATCTGTTAGCTTTTCTTAAATATTAATAAATGGGTATTAATTTATGTTTCATAAATATTAAATATGTATTTGTTACATATACATACATACATATATTAAAACATTTATGTTACGGTAATTTGTGTGAACATTGCTTTATATCTGAGGGAACAAAACTCAGTGATTCCTTGTCCCTTGATCCCAATTTTTTTTTAAATTAAATAAATGAAGTAAAGTACTTTATAAATCGTGAGAGTACTCCGGTATTGTTTATATGAAAAATTACTATAAAATGCGCAATAGTATTAAATTTACCATCCGTGGTTCAGATTACCCCACTTCTTGATTAGCTTAACAAAATATCGTCACAATTACACTTTTGTTTATGTTCTTCTGTGTGGGGAAAACCTGTTGAAGTTCAATATCATTGTAATTATGTACAATCTAAAATGGTGGAATTAATGTCTGTCATGTTTGTACGAACAAATGTTCTGAACAAAGAACAAAACAAATCAGAAACAGAAATTGTTCGTAGGGGATTTACAGCAAAAAATTTTATTGACATTATTTTATTTTTTTTAAATGTTTCAAATATTTAACAGAATATACATATATAGACAGATGGAGAAATTTACCTTAAAATTTTAAATACTGTATTATTTATTAATTTAGACTCTCGTTTAATCTATTTTTCTATAGTTCGTAGGGGATTTACAGCAAAAAATTTTATTGACATTATTTTATTTTTTTTAATGTTTCAAATATTTTACAGAATATACATATATAGACAGATGGAGAAATTTACCTTAAAATTTTAAATACTGTATTATTTATTAATTTAGACTCTCATTTAATCTATTTTTATAGCAAACACTAATTTTAGAACATTTCTTATCTCAGCTAAAGTTGTCTTAGTGAAAATTCAAACAAACTATAATTATTGTTAATATGTTGACTGACTTATGCTCAAAGTCGAATCTATTCACATATTGTTAGTAGTGCGCAACAGAATTCAGTCAACTGTTTCGATATTTTCTAGTTAATATGAGTAGAAAGCAATCAAGAACTTTTCAATACGTTTATTATTTTAATGAAAATTTCTGAATTTCATATAAATTGACCTAAAAACTAATTTCCAAATAAAATTCAATTTATTACGTTAGAAATGAATAATTTTTGTTTAAAAATTCATAGAGTTCACACGAAATTATTAAACAGAAATGTCGATGGTATTCGAGTTCAGTTACAAAATATAAATATATATTAATTATACAGATACTAATTATGAGAATGATAATATATTTACAAATTGAAAATATTACCTATTCAATTATAATTGTATACAAAGTTTTCAACTAAAAATATTGAAACTTTCAGTTGTAATATCAGAAAATATAAAATAATAAATACAATTGTTTAAATGAAGGTCATTAGTAATAGAGATTCGAAAACAATAATAAATAAAATAACAAATAAGTGTAACTGATATCAAATAGTAAAACAGAAAACATTATTCTTACAACGTGAAATGTTGTGTAAATTACGAAAGTTGGTAGGTGTAAGGGCCGTTAAATAATGTTTAAATACAAAATTGACTTGAATTACAGTTATACTTGGAAACTAACTAATTTATTTATTTATTAAGTCAATGGATTAAATCCTTACAGACTATTAAAAAAGTATATTGAAAATTAAAATTAATTTACAAAAGGTTAATTATTTAATAAACTAATTATTTCATGCTTAATTACATTTGTAGATTGTTAAATTCGCAAAATAATCTTCTTAATGGGTCAGCTTGAACATAATTAGTACTAACGGCTGTTTTCATAAACGCTATTATGAACTCTATGCAAAGAAATGTTGCATTGCATACTGCGTTTATGAAAACAGCCAACATGTGGCTTAAAATGGCGTGAAAATATTTACAAGCAACTCGGAGCAGACTTCACCATTAATTATATTGATCATAAATGTTACATTAAGTCTAGTTCTTCTACTATATAGAGTTGGTAATTTAATTAATTTAATGCCCCTATTGCCGTTCTCAACTCAACTAAGTTTGGTCGTCTGTCAGTCAACCCGACTTTAACTCTACATTAACTCTACTACATTTAAGTTGTGAATGGCAATACCGATTTATGAAAGACGACCAAAAATATTAAAAAAGTTGTGAACCGCAATAGGGGCATAAGTCTATCGATGTATGATGAAAGGTTAATATCAGGATCCCAATGTAACGTAGACAAAAGAGTAAAAATCGTTTCTGTACAGACTCTATACGCTAAATATGAATATTATAATAAGGATCCCAGGTAATAGAGCCATATTCCAATATAGTAGGTCTTACTAAGGAAATGTAAAGTTGTTTTGTGACATAGGGAACATCAAATTCCTAGCCCATCACTTTATAAATGCAAATACACCTCTAGCTTTATTTATCATCATGGTAATGTGCGAAGCAAAGTTTAATTTGTTGTCTAGTAAAATTCCTGGATCAAGAAAATTTTCAACAATTTCAAGCCGGTAATCACCCAAAGTAAATTTAGCAGGAATATAATTACTTCTTGAAAAACGCACAAGCTTATATTTTTTTAAATTTAATTCCATTAAGTTGAGACTGCACCACAAAAAGAAATTGTTGAGATCGGATTGCAGATATATATAATCCAAAAATTTAGAGAAGCTCAAAAATATTTTAACATCGTCAGCAGACATTAGAATGTTACAAAAATTTAAAGCATTTGGAAGGTCGTTGATGAACAAGTAGAAAAGAATTGGACCAAGGTGGCTGCCTTGAAGAATACCAGAGTAAACAAAATATTTTTAAAGTATTTATTATTAAATTTTACGCATTAAGTTCTCTCCAAAAGAAAAGATTTTATCCAGTTTAGACTGCGAGATGTAAAACCAAGAAGATCTAGTTTAATAAAAAGAAGTCTGTGATTTACTTTATCAAAAGCTTTACTAAAGTCAGTATATACGGCATCAGTATGTTTTCCTTGTACAAAGCCTTGGTTAAAGTGGGTAGTAAGTGCAACCTTTCCGAAATCCATGTTGAGAAGATGACAGAATTGATGATGATTGATGACACATGTAATCAGTGATAAAGTGTTCAGAAATCTTAGGTACTACACTAAGCTTAGCAATACCTCTGTAATTTGGCACCTCAGATTTATTAACAGATTTAAATAATGGGATTATGAATGAAGACCTCCAAATTGTCGGAAAATAACCATATTTAATGGATATGTTGAATAAAACAATTAAAGGATTGAGCACAATTGTGTATAATACTGCTAGGAACACCATCAGGACCATAGTTGTACGAAATTTTAAGTTTTTTAAACTTTCCAATAAATTCTCAGCATCAATATTTGGAAACAATATAGCACGGTTAGTATAAAGTGTGTTGGGATAACTATCCGAGCAATATTGCTTATCCGAACATGTACTGGAAAAAAAATCAGCAAACATATTACTAATATTAATATCGTCGGAAGATTTATAATTGTTGAGTTTCATTACTGTAGGATATCCATTTGTTTTTCTTTTAGAGTTGACAAAGTTGTAAAATGCTTTAGTATTATATTTAAAATCATTTTTTATCTTTGTAAATATGGCTGATATAGGGAATTGTTGAGATTATTATATTCCGCACGAGCAACTGAGTATTTACTATAATCCACAAGCAAGCCAGATCGTTTGAATTTTATAATGTTTATTCTTTAAATTCTTAAATTTAGATAACAGTTTTGAATTCCAAGGAGGACAAGTGTGATTTTAAGAACAGTGTTTTGGTGTGCATTCATCCATGAAATAATACATTTTATTATAAAAAATACTAGTCATCTCATCCAAAGTAGAATTGTTTATGTAAGGGATACACAGTAGATCGTTCCAATCGGTATTTAATATTAAATTATTTAATTTAACGTAGTTCGTTTGTTTAAAATTATAAACTTTCTCATTATAAATTTAAATGTTGGATGAAATTTATCTTCGGGCAAAGTAACAGGATCACAACGAGAAATTACAACAGGATCACAACGAGAAATTACACAATTGCAATAAAAAATATATAAGTTTTTATAACAACAAAATAATTATTTAATAAACTTATTAAAATGGTAGCTGTGAAATTTTAAAAATTATACTAGTTACTAAAGGTAAAGAGTGATCCATTTCGACGTTCCCTACTTTTTTAAATAAAAAAAAAAAACAGAAAATTTAAATTTACTGGGGAATGTTTATTATCATTTGAAAAAACATTATTTGGCATTTATTTTTTAAAGATTATGTCTATCAAATATTGGCCGTTGTTCCGTCGCAAATGGTCTATCCGTTGAGTCAAATTTTCGATCATTTCGACTTGTAACTGGCGGATGACTTGCGTGATGTTTTCCTCCAAGGCCTGAATCGAAGTGGGTTTGTCCGCATAAACTTTAGACTTTGCATATCCCCACAGGAAAAAGTCTAACGGTGTGATATTACACGATCTTAGTTGCCAATCGACCGGCCCAAAACGTGAAAATATGTGCTCTCAATAAATCCATTGATTGATGCGATGTGTGGGAAGTGGCGCCGTCTTGCTGAAATCAAATGTCGCCGAGATCACGAGCTTCAATTTCAGGCATCAAATAGTCGGTTATCATGGGAGGATAACGGTCGTCATTGACGGTTACGTTCGCACCAGTAACAATTTTAAAGATGATTCCACCACACCAATGGATGAAGTGTCAGTTCTTGAATCTCTTCAGGTTGCTCTTTGTCCCAAATGCGGCAATTTTGTTTGTTTACATACCCAGAAATGGGTAGATTATGTTGACCATAAGTTGAGCGAAGTGCACGAAACACATTCCTCACAGAACGTGAATTTTCGTAATAAAGATGAACGATTTGTAAATGTTGTTTAGGCGTAAATCTTTCCATTATGATATGCCAAACAATACTAAACAAAATTAGCATGACAGCATGACACGGCTTACACGTGATCTGTCAAAGAAAGGCTATTGCAAAAAGTATCTCTACTTGAATCACCCTTTGTTTCTATTATTTAGTAGTAATAATTTAATTTAATAATTTTCTCCATAACAAAACAATATTTAAATATTTTACGCATGGCTAAGCATTTAAATTTGACTAAAACAAATTAAGATGCAAATTTTACACTAATTTAACACAAGAAATACAAAAAAAGTTGCTCAGCTTCCTACAAAAAGAAACAAAATGTAAACAAAAACACATGTTAGACATGTATGTAGGTATAATGAGTATTGCGGTAATTAAATAAAAAAATGTCAAATAATTTACTAACATTCAATAAAATTTTAAAAATAATTGTTTAATTTGCATCAAAAAATGCATTATTAACAACAAGCAAAGATTGTTTAGCAATTTTGGCTAAGAAACATAACAAACAGTTTAATATTTTAGTGTATGTAATAAGAAAATATTAGAGCGCTAGTGTATTGTACTCATTTGACATTTTCAATAGAGAGCGGAAGCAAGCATATCAAATGATGAATTTCCTAATAACAGTGTTGTCGTTTTGTTTGTTAATAATCAAAATTTTTTTTTTTTTTTTACTTTATTTTAAAAAAGATAACGGCTTAAATTTAATAAAATGTATTGCATATGCTAAAAATTATTTAAAATTTACTCTAAAATAATTTTATAAAATAAATGATAAATTATAACAAACAAATAAAAACAAGCAGTTTTAATACTACAACTGTAATAAATTTTGAAGAATAAATTAAAACCGCCAGCCACTACCACTTGTTAGCTCTTCAAATATGGCATCGGATATTTATATAAAAAAATGCATATAAATGGCAGAGCTTTTTGTGGTATGTCTGAAAAATTTTAGTTGTGGTCGCAAAAAATTAAATTCATCGAAAAAAATAGAGAACCAGTATCTTAAAGAATTGTTTTAAGAAATATTTGATATTAAAATGTAAATTTTCATTTAAAATTGTATTTTCAATACTAAATTTTACATCGTAATAAGAAAACGTTTTCTTTTGAACAGAATTTCGCAAGAAAATAAAACAATACTTTTTAAATTACCATGTTACATTAAAAAAAATTATATTAAACATTTACGTACGTTTTTTAATCCAAAGACGAATTTAGTACGGAAATGTTTTCTTTCAAATCGAATTTCGCAATGAAATTAAAACTTCATGTCCAAAGCAAGAAAAGTTATTAAAAATTGACCTGACAAAAATTGAGTAATTTCTACCGAAACGTTCTTTATTTTATATTTAAATGTTTATTTTATCAAAATAAAAATAAGAATGTCTATATTTTATTGTTTAAAAAAATATACATATGTACATATTTTGCTACTTGAGTAATTATAATAGAAATTGTGAGCGTAGAATTTGTAAATTACTTTCTGCGATCAATTTTTAAATATTTAAATCAAATACAAATTTGAAATTTAAGTAATTATAATAAAAATTGTGTATATTCGAGTTTATTTCTTGCAAAGTTTAAAAATTCAATACTAATACGAAATTTTTCAACACACTTCTTTCTCTAGCCTTTTAATTTCTAAAATGCTAAATCACTAGCTTTGACACAATTTAGTTCAAACAATTTCTTTAACAATGGCAACACTAAATTGTTATTTGAAATTATTGTATGTGTAAATTTTGACACGCATGAATATAGCAATTAGAATATATTTGTTATAAATGATAAAAAAAAATATTATTGAAATTTCATAAATTAATACCTACGCAAAGAAAGAAAGAAGTATTAGTCAATAAGTGGTTTGGTTTGTACAAAACTTACTTTTAAGGGTTGTTTAGTTGTTGTATTTTAAAGTAGGTAGTTAAATGGTTTAGAACACTTTGTTTTTTTTTTTTTTTTTTTGAAGCAGCAGATGGTGTTGTATTTGTTATTTTTATTAAATTTTCTTTTTATTATTGTTGGTGTTGTTGTTGTTGTTCAATACCTTGTATTGCCTTTGTATTTAGCGTTGATTATTTTTATTGAATTGAAGACGTTGGCAGTTCTTTATTGCAAAAGGTGTACTTCTCTCGTTCTTTTACAGTAAAAAATCTTTGCCTTTGTTAAAAATAATTTAAAATAAAACCTTTATTTCTTACAGCACAAAAAGAGTAACACTTGTTTTTTCATAATATCATTATAATTAAGAGTCCAGACAAAAATTAGTTTTCTTGTTTTAACATAATCACAAAATGCCAGAGTGTATAAAAAAATTCTTTCTCGTTTTATTTATACAGCTTTTCACTTTTATTTATTTATTTCAAATTTATTCATTCGTTACTGATATGAAAATTTAAATTTTTTATCACTTTTATTATGATTTTCTTCTTTTTATTAAAGTAATAACAAGTAAAATTCCTTTATAAAACACACCAGCATTCATCTACCAATAAAATTTTCTTTTCGTTTTATATTTGAGTGTATGTTGTTGTTGTGTTCGTCGGTTTTTCTTAATTTCACGTTAGTTTAACTCTAATCAACGACAAACGTCAAACTACTAAGAGAGTACACAGTTAAAATTTCGCTTTTATAAGAACTGAGGAACAGTTGTGCAAACAGTGAATAAGCAGTGTTGCTTTTTTGTGTGCGTAAATGGGGATTTTTTAGATAAAGGGCAGTTTTTTTTTGGTAACTGATAAAAGAAAATATTAAATTCGTATGTATATTTATATAAAGAAAATATAAAAAACAATCTGCAAATATAGGCAGTAAATATGAAGTATTTATATGTTTATCATTAATAAGATTGGTTATTCTAGTTTAAGTTTTTTAAATAAATAAACGATTTCAAATATATGTTATTTAGTGGTTACGTCTTTTTCGAAAAATATTTGCCAAGTGTGGCCGTTACACATCTAGTTCTAGAGCGCAAGCAGTATTAGTTCTACTTTAGCGTCGCGTCAAATGATTTTTGTTTGAAATCGAAACTTTCTGAAAAGTTTTAGTTTAAAAAGTTTAATTAAATGGGAATTATTCCTCTTGCGAGCATAAATTGTAAAATTTAAAAATTTTTTAATCGAAGTTCACTTCAAAAATAAATGTAGTGTATACAATTTATTTTCAAATAAATTGTATATTTAACTTGAAGTGAACTTCGATTAAACATTTTTAAATTTAAAGTTGTAAATTGTTGACCTTTAGTTTTGTTGTTTGTAAATTTTGTTCGGCATAAGGTCATAAGGTAACAAATTTTTAAATGAAAAATATAAAAATATTTTGTTTAAAAAATTTCTATTTTATTTATTTCTATTTTTATTTATACCGAAATATTGGGAATAAAATAAAATAGAAATTTTTAAAACAAAATATTTTTATATTTTTCATTTAAAAATTTGTTACCTTATGACGTTATGCCGAACAAAATTTACAAACAAATTTTTAAATTTTAAAAAGTTTAAGTTTAAAAAGTTTAGGTCTAATCATTAATGATTATCATTAAAAATCATCAATAATGATTAAAACATAATTATACCACTTCTTTGAAACGGTTGAATGAATTCTTGAAATTGTTTTCTCGGAAGTAGATCAATGAAAATATTTAACTTATTTTAAAAGTAAGTAGAACAACAACACGATAATAAAATGATAAATTAGTAAATTTATTTCAGAAGTTTTTAATAGAAATACATATGGAAAATTCAGAAGTATAATTAGAAATTTCGAATAACTAACTGGAAATTTCGGAAATATAACTAATAAATTCTGGAATATAATCGAAAGTTGCTGAAATATAATTGGACATTTCTTAAATACGGAAGGTAGTTTTAATCGTTATAAAATCTATAAATGCTACTGTTTAATTAAACTGTTCAGTCATTGTAAGTAATTCGTATCAAAAAAAAACTTTTTTAAATCGGAATGTACATTCATGTATTTAAACCACGTTTATTGTCATTATTTTCTCTAAATATGAATCGCCTATGTTCTATATTCCACTACGAAGTGAAACTAAATCGTTTTCAATTCCACATTGACAATTTCACGGCGCTCTAGAAAACGAGGTTAAACTTTTAACTACAATGAACGAAACTAAAAGTGATATTTTACCTTTCAAATCGTTTTCACAAAATTTAGAACAGAAAATAATTGAAAATTTCACTTCCACTTCATTTTACAAATGTAGAACCCAGGTGAATATATTTAGAAGTTGTAATGTTAGGCACCTTAATAATTCCTTTAAGAACTTAAATATTTTAGTTTAAATGCATCTTATGTTTTAACTAGATTTTATATTAATTTAATTGTTTTGCCACTAAAATTTTAATTGCAAATTTTTCTAATTATTACATTAAATACTTTGAACACTAATTTGTGTTTTATAGAACTAGTCTAACCAATGTAATATATTTTTAATTGAAGAGAATTTTTTAATTTGTTTTTCATACCAAACATGGTTTTAGCAATTTTCCGAAAGGCGGCCTTGAAAGCCTTAATTAAATTAAATTAAAGTCTTTGAATAACTATGTGGTCAACTCCGCTCATGTACTTGCCGGACAAAGTTCTGTACTGGTCTGGCAGGTGAGAAAAGTTGAGCCAAAATTTCCGATTTGTGACTATTACATGGTAATTTCTAAAAAAATGTTCTTGGAAATTGCTAACCATTCTTTGCAAAAAATGTAAGAGAATGTCGAGAAGTTTTAGATGTAGAAAATAAAGTTTTTCAACGCCATAGGCTACAACAATTTCTGGGCAGACGATTTACGATAGACTCTCTTTACTTTTCAAAAATAAAATTAACAAAGTTTTACTTCCGTATTCATAAAAAATAGAGTAGGTTTGAATTGTGCTTTTAGACAAAATTTTCATACAAAATTTTCTTAAAGTACATTCGAAGTCTACTTTAATTTTTTCTGAATAAGACTGTTAGAATATAAAATTTATAAAATTGTTGTTGTTGTAATTTTAATATATCCTTGTCGTAACCGTACAAATTGAAGTTATAAAAAAACTCCTAAAACACCTATTTCAATGAAAAGCATGAAAAAGTTCAACACACACTTAAATTCAAAGATTTGAAAACTCCATCCCTTAACAGACACAACACTGCAAAAGTTTGGGGTTTTTGATCTAATACACAATCGATTACAAACAACAAATAGATTCTTGCAAGTTAGAAACAAAAGTTTTAAATTATCACAACACAATGTTGACATATTTGTGAAGTGTCGGTATGTTTGGTTATCATTTGCCGGTAGCGTTTCCTCAGGCACGCAATTCTTATCTTAAACCCTCGACACTTGAAGATTAATTTTGCTTAAGAATATACAGCAAAGTACTAATATTTAGTAGACATTATCTAAAAACTTATTTTTAGTATTTAGAAAAGTAATATTTTAAAGGATTTTTAAATCAGGTTTCTTTAAAACTTTACAATTAACTAAAGAAAGTAATTAATCATTTCCTTGTGTTAGTTTTTTTAGAAGGTTCAACTTTTATTAAGTAAAACTTTTAATACAGTCTGCGTAATTTCTTTATTATTTTGGATTTTCGTTAAATTATTGACTTTTTTTCTTCGTAATGAACAATTATTTGACACAATTTTTATATGTATGCCTTGTCTTTAAACATGATTATTTTTGTAATGATTTCATAATAACAATGTTAGTTTAATAGTTAAATGCTTAAGTTAATTTGTATGAAATGAGGAAGAAAAAATGATGTACATATGTATTTAAAAAATTTAAATTTTAAAAATATAAAAAAATAATTATGTATTTGTAAAAAAATACATACATATGTTTAAAACATACAAAATAGAATGTTTGATACCCACACATAAAATATGTGTGTAAATTGACTTGTTTTATGGACATAAGATTAAAGAAAAATCAGAATTATCGTTGTTTTGAAATAAAAATAATAAAAAACAATACAATACTTAAAGAAATTTTGATTTAAATAAATTGATTCTATAACTGTTATAGTTGTTGATGGTTGTCATTCATGCTCAGCACTCAGAACTCAATTTTGATTATTAACAACTTGCACATAATTGGCTGGGAAGAGACCATAACGATTTTTACATAAGCCACGCCACCAGCCTTCATCAATCTAAAATTAAAGTAAAATAAATAATATTAAAGTAGTTATTAATTATGTATGTATGTACTGTGCTCGTCAAAATAAAGTCAACACAACATATTATTAAAAAAAAACTTAACTATATTAATATGTATATGTAAATAATATTACCTATATATTAGAAAATAATATTGCATTAAGTAGAATTGAATTCGCCCAATGCGTATACAAATTTAATTGATTTATTGTTAAAATATACCAATTTGTATGCGTCAAAACAAAGTATCCTTATGCAAAAACCCCTGTCATTCCAATAGTAACTAGTAGCAATTCTTTCAACTTTGTTTAAAAGTACAATGTTAAAGTGCCGTATAAAATAATTCCAAGTTTCATAATTTATCATTAAAGAGATTAAGTTGTGACATTAAGTAGTGAACAAAATTTACAATAGAAAGACAAGACAACCACTGAGCATCGCAAATCAATTACATAGAAAAGGTTAATTACTGCGTGGAAAGCATCACTATACAATAAAAAATTTTAGACAATTATACCAAACACAATACCGTAAAAAATTTGTCTGGTGCAAAACGACGCTTTACAAAAACTGAAGTAAGAGCTATAGTAAGATAATTAAAAGCAAAAATGTTACGAAAACTTTTTGAAATCCTGTAAGCGCGTATGTGATTAGATCTTTGCATCAAAATTACGTAGGAAACAAAATTATTATCAGAGACCGAAAATAACTCGTCCATATAACCAAAAATCAAAATAGTGATTTTTATTCACCCCTATCGTGAATAAAACTTCCACGTGAAATTTGTTCACTTTTCACATTTTCCTATTTAAATTCAATGTTAAAAAAATAAAAGTGAACATATTTCACGTGAAATTTTTATTCACGATAGGGGTGATTATGTTTTTTTAAAACAAATCACTCAAAATAACTGTTATAAAATAATTTTTGTTTACATGGTTTGGTATAAGCTTTATTAGTTTTTGTAGTTTTTTAATGCTTTGGTGAGATACAAACTATTTCAATTGTGTTTGATCTTAACAACTGTAACTTATTTGTTTATGAATTTTTTATGAAATTGTGAAATGACTATTGATATTGGTAAAAAAAAATAACAAAGCAGCAAATTTTATTTTTATGCTTAGTTGATTTGCATTAATGAACTTTTGCCATTTATTTTTAAAGTTCGAAAATAAATGTTACAATCTGACATTTATGAAAAAAAAATAAATTATAAATAACTCATCTTAACTTTCAGTTTCTCTCAACATCTAACCCAAAGTGTTCTCATATAAATCACGTTCTCACTGATATAAAAGAAAAAACGACTTTTAAACGTTGACAATTAACCATTAAAATTTAACTGAACCGGTTATTTTCGGTTCCTGCTTTATGTTAAAGAACAACCAAACCAAACGCTTAAATTTCGCAAAAAGTAGCCTAAATTTTTATGGAATAATATTCTCTTTACAGATGAAATTAAGTTTGAGATATTTGGAGTCAAAACCACGCCCCCTTCAAATATGACGAACTAAAAACGAAGCCTTTAGTAATAAACATGTTACCAAGACGGTAATTTTACATTAACAGACATTTTAAAAAACAATGTAGCCCATAGTGCAGAAAAATTATAACTAGCGCATAACTGGATTTTCCAACAGGACAGTGATCCTAAGCATACCCTCAAAACTGTGAAAGAGTTGTTGCTCAATCATTGTCCAAAAACTTTAATGAAACAAAATTTCGCTTGATTTTACTAAAAAAAACTCGCTGATTCTATGTCTAGAAGATTGTATATAAAAATGTTGATTTCGCAAAATGTTTTCATGACCAAGGTTGGCTGATTCAAACAAATTAAAATTGCGAATTGTCTGCCAACTATTTTTTTTAGAAAATGTATCTATTTTATGTATTATTTATATAGTCGGTGTCTCCTCGTTTTGCTGCAACATATAATCATGGTACCTGTAGCTGTTTGGGATCCATTTTTACATACGTTTCATCATCATATGTTCAAAATGACTTGAACATGATTTTTTATCATTTACATTTTCTAGATTTTCCTATTGCTTGGTTTTAACCTGGCAGAATGTTCAAACATATTTGGACATATTAATTGTAATCTTTATGTAAAATTTTATGACTTTCTAAACGCATGTGTAGATTGAGTAAATAACACCTGCGTTTAAGAGAGATATTCTTTTCACTCGAGTGATTGCTTATCACACTCATTGATAAGAACAATAGATAGAATAGTACTAATACGCATGTGTACTAGTTTAGTTTTAAGATTATTGTTTAGTTATTAAGGTCTAGTTTTATTCAATAAATTTAGTGTCATGTTAAAATTGGAAGAGTGCAATACAACCATTCCCAGTGTCTAGTAATAATATGCTTTGTATTAACTTATGTATAACCTTATATAATGATTATTATACATATAAAGAAAACTAACTAACTAACTAACTAAAATTTGACAATTAAAACAGACTCTTGCGGTGTTGCTCTTACCATTTCAATATGAGTTATAATATCATCCGGATCAAAGGATATTTCATCATCGTCATTGGCCTGATAATCATACAAAGCAATAGCGTGAATATGAGTATCTTCAATGTAGTCGGCTAAATTATCGGAATTTCCATAAACACCCTCAGCACTGGCAATAGGTTCTGATTCTTGAGCGTTTGCTTCGGTTTGTGACACAGGTTGAGCTTGATGTTGTTGTTGTTCTTGTTCATGTAGAGAAGGTTCTGGTGATTTAGGAACAGACTGTTGTTGAACTTCACTTTGATTCTGATACAAAGGCTCTGGTTCCACCACAGCAGGAGCAGCCACTTCTACTGGTGGTGCTGGTGCTGCAACTTCAGTAGTATAAGGTGGTTCAGGTGATTGCACTTCGGGTGGTGTAGCCACGGTATCTATTTCTATAGAGGGTATTAGATCTGGAGGTGGTGCAAAAACTTTTTTTTGTACTGGCAGCACTGCCTGCTTGACTTCAGCCACTATTTCCGGTTGTGGTTTAACCTCTTTAATTTCTTCTACTTGCTCTTTAATCTCGGCCTTAACTTCTCTTGGAATGTGTATGGGTTCTTTGCGTACGGTACTGGTTTCCTCTTTAGTTGGTGACTGCATTTGATTAAATGCACTTATAGCATTACCAATGCCACCCTCTCGTCCGGTAACAATGTGTGAACGAGCTCCCTTTGGCGGCGGTTGCTTTGCTTCATCAGCAGCTGGCAGTGGCTTATTTTCCACAACAGTTTTCTTAGCAGCTTCTTCGCGATCTCTCTTGTCTTTAGCTTCACGCAAACGTTTCTGCTCATCGGATCTTTTGCGACTCTCTTCTTCAGAATTTTTAGCTAAATTCTCAAATTTAGCACGTAGATTTGAGGGCTTAGCTCCCTCAATGACAGGTTTAGTTTTAGTATAATTTGTGCCAACTTGTTGCTTACCACCATCATCGTAAGAGGCCGCCGATTTATCCATTCGATCTTTTTGTACGCCAAATTTTCCGCCGAAACCCTGGTGGTTATAAAAAGAAGAAATTCATTAGAACAAATTTTTGTTGTTTGTTTTGAACATAATTCGGTATTAAATATATTTGGATGTTTTGAATCAGATATTAAAAAGAAGCCCCACTTTGATTAAATTTGTTATATTTATGTATGGAAACATAATTGTAAAGTTGAGACATTTGAATATTTAAAGGGGAAGGGGAGGGGAGTGCCGCCTTTTATGAATCGACAAACATTAGTCATCTTTGTTTTTACCGATAAAAATGGCTTTTCTTAAATACTGCCACTTTATTTTTATTTTATTTTATATAAAATTAACAAAAAACAAATCCCCTAAAAATATGTATTTAAAAAATAGGGCCTTATTTAAAAAATAAAATCAATGGGAAAAATTTATAAGTTTACTGTACTTTTTCTTTATAAAAATTTCGTACATTGTTAAAGGGGGTTTTCTTACGAAGTTTTTAATTTTTATTATAAAAGGATCTTAAAATAGTTTATTTACAGTCGATTTTCAATTTTAATAATTGAAATCAGTCCTCAAATATATGGACGAAAATTGCTTCACAAAAATCAACTTTTAGACAACTCCACTGGTACATATGTAAATGGCTGCGAAACGATTCATTCACTTCTCACAAATTTCTCATTAAAAATGCTAATTCTACATTTAAGTCACAAAAACACCAAAGTATATCTGTTTCACAGAAAAAAAAAATAACTCACAATTTTATGATCTACTTGGCTTTCATGCTTCTGTGGCGCCTCAATGTGATCCCAACCTACGGCTGATTTATCTTTGCGATCTTCCTGAACACCAAATTTACCGCCAAAACCTTTGGAATAATCTGAAAACATAACACACACAAAATTAATATGATTTCTCAAAATTTCTACAAGACCTAACAACCTTTTTGTGACTCATGTTTCTCCACCTTTTCAACGTGATCCCAACCAACAGCTGATTTGTCTACACGATCAGATTGGACACCGAATTTGCCACCAAAGCCAGTGGTATAGTCTTTTTGTGAGGCATGTTTCTCAACCTTTTCGATATGGTCCCAACCGGCAGCTGATTTATCCACACGATCAGATTGGACACCAAATTTACCGCCAAAGCCTGTGGCATAATCCTTTTGTGAGGCATGTTTCTCTACCTTTCCTTGGTAATCATGACCCACTGCCGATTTATCCATTCGATCGGTTTGTACGCCAAATTTGCCACCATAACCATAGCCAGGATTGATTTCTTCAATTTCCTTAAGTTTTTTGTCTTTGTCAGCCTTTTCTGTTTCGGCACGCAATTTATCCATGCTAAAATAGGATTTATAAGTTCATAAATAACTTATTATATTACTTACTACTTATATGTATATGTATTAACTTACTCTATAGCTCCGGCTGTACGACCGCTGCCCTCTATGGTTTTGGCACCCCATCGCTGTTCCTGTTCACTAACATCATTAATAAAATCTGGATCCGTTTCCCAGTCATCATCTTCAGCGGCAGTGGTATTTTGTATTTGCAAACCAGCAGTGGCTTTCCACATTTTCTCTAAAATTTATTTTTTCTCTGCTGCTAAAGAAACAATAACGACGTCAACAACGGTATTAATAATAACGATATTTAATATATAAGATTACAATGATTAGTCATCTAAAATTTATAAAGAAAAAGCAAAAATACTTTTTAGGCCAACTGAATAAAGATAACAAAGACCTGCCAACATACACCGCTCAACATAAAAAAAGAAAATTCACTTGTTTTTCTATATTGGGGAGTGGTCAAAATAAAATTGCAAACTTTTCCATGTTTTACAAACATAACAAACACAAACTTACCAAATATGTAAATCACAAATAAGTAATACTTTAAATTTTGATAATTACAATTAATATAGAATTTAAATTTAAGAAATGTTAATAATTTTGCAAAATTTAATGGAAGAAAGCTATTTTTGTTAGTTTTATCTCTTCTCTTTAAATTGTCAACTTGTTTCTGTTTTTCTTTTTGTTTATCAATTCTATAGCCGGTTGTAATACAGACTTGTTATTTGTTTAAAACTCCAAAATACAACCTTTCCAGTTCGAAATGCAACACTATATACAATTTGACATTCAAATGCTTGCGCAAGCATGCAAAATGTCATTATTTTCAACATGGCCGTTTCCGCCCAAAGCAACCAATGCTCGTCCATTTCTTTCCGTGCGGTTCTTAAACATGACTGGTTTAACGAATAGGGTAAGTGGTGATAAATTTAAGAAAAATCGCCAATTTATTGAGAAAAATTATTGGAAAACTAAATAAAAATGTGCCTAAATAAATAACAACTCAAATGTGTGCAAAAAATCGAAAAATTTTTAACAAAAAATGGAAAATTTCGCTAAAAATGCTGTAACAACTTACACGTGCAGTAAAAGTGACATGTATCAAGCATTTGCCCATTTATATGAACAAATACTTGTGTTAATGAAAAAGCCATGAATTATATGTAATAATTTACGTTAAGTGCTAACTAACTATGCAGAAAACTTCATGTAAAAAGAAATATTCCTTTTGGGCAAATGTAAAATTTGTATTTGTTTATGTGTGTTTTGTTTGCTGGAATTTAACCTCAATTTACGAAATCTTTTTCATTGTGATTAATTCGTTTTTTCTTTTATATTTTAGGCCGTTGTTATTGATGGTCGTGGCCATTTGGTCGGCCGTTTGGCTTCCGTTGTCGCCAAATACTTGTTGCAAGGTGGCAAAGTTGCTGTTGTACGTTGCGAAGAATTAAACCTTTCTGGTCATTTCTACAGAAACAAGATCAAGTACTTAGCTTACTTGCGCAAACGTTGCAATGTTAACCCTGCCCGTGGTCCTTTCCACTTCCGTGCTCCTTCCAGAATTTTCTACAAGGCTGTAAGAGGTAAGTTTTTCAACAAAGCAATTTTCTAATACTTCAAAAGTCGTTTTTATGAATGTCAATGTGAACATGCTTAATCGCTGTAATTGTATATTGTTGATAGCTTCAGTTAACCTTGTAAATAAAAACATCTTATGTTTGTAACTTTTTTGTATTGTAAACAAAAGTCCTATTACAAAGATGACAATATCTAATGGGAATTTGCAAGTGATCCATGTAAGCAAATTATTTTTGCTGTTATATGGGAATATAGCAGCATGCTTTTAAAATAACTATGATCGTTGTGGACTAATTTTAAACATTGCAAACTTTTTATATCCACTATAATGTTCGAACATTCACATAAAAACGTCTTTGATATATTTTCATGATGAACTATTTTATCTTACCTACATTATTTGAATTCGAAAATATGTAACAAATCTTAAACTGATTGTAAAAATTGCATTAATATTTTACATCATAGCAAAAACAAAACAAATTTTTAATCAATTTCTTTTATTTTTTTAGGTATGTATTTCAAAATACTATTGGACTATATCGTTTTAATTGCGAGGACTGTTAAAATGATGAACAAATTTTCTTACCTACATTATTTGATGTGAAAACATGAAACCAACCTTAAAACTGACTGTTGTCCAGGCTAAACAAAATATCGCTTGTCTAATGTTTACAATGGTCATCAACAAATATTAACGCATTATGTATTGTTTATTTGCAGGCATGATCCCACACAAAACCAAGCGCGGTCAAGCTGCTTTGGCTCGTCTCCGTGTCTTCGATGGTATCCCATCTCCCTACGATAAGCGTCGTCGTGTCTGCGTACCCATCGCTATGCGCATTTTGACTTTGCGCTCTGACCGCAAATACTGCCAATTGGGCCGTTTGTCCAACGAAGTTGGCTGGCATCACGGTGATGTTGTCAAGAGTTTGGAACGTAAGCGTAAGGCTAAGTTGCAAGTGACTTTAAAGCATAATCGACTCATGAAGAAGTTGACTGTCAAGGCTCGCGAAAACATTGCCAAGCAAGCTGAACCCTTCAACAAGATCATCAAGTCCTATGGTTACGAATGTTAAATTTCGTATACTTTTTTCTATATAATTTAGTTGTGTGAAGTTTTTTTTTTTTTATGAAAAAACTTGTATTTTTTTTTAAAAAAAAAAGAAAAAATTAGGGACGGTCAAAAACAAAAGAAAAAGCCCATGTTTTTTTAATAAAAAAATAAGTTGAAACAAATTACTTGTCTTGTTGGTACTGCGTTTTTATTTTGTTGGTTTAAGATGTTTTGTACACCAAATCATGCAACTTATGGAAGTTTTTTAAAATATGTTCCAGCATGACACCGTGTTCTTTAATTTGTTCGTGTAAAATGTTTTGTACAATAAATCAGGCAGAGATTGTGTTTTATCAATATCAATTTACATTTGTTATTTCTCAATATTCAGGCATGTGATGGAAAGCGAATAAGTTTTGGAAATGCATTTATACAGCCATGTCACAGAAATTAATTCCGTTCGGAAGTGGAATTCTGTATTTTGCTTTTATAGAAAAAGTAAAACGAACATTTTTTTCGAATCAAAAACTAGAAATGATTACAATTCCACTTAGCAAATTAAAAGTGGTTTCATTTCGAAAATATTTTTCGTTGCTTTTTCTATAGAAGCAAAAACGGAATTGAATTCTGTGGCATGGCTGATAATCTAATTTTTAAGATTCTCTTTAGTAGCCCAATATCTGTATATTTTATGTGATAAAAGTTTTTCAATACAGAAATATTACGAAAAAATTGACTTTTAAAACTCATTCGATTTCCATCACATGCCTGGGGGGTTACTCTATTGCGATGTGCGATAATCATACAAATTGTACGCTTATCGCATCGCAATAGAGAGTAACCTCCCTGATTAAATCTGATTTAGAGAATATGTTAAAATCGGTCCATAAATGTGTGATTTATAAACGCAATACTGTAAAAAATGTGAAAACGGTATTAAACCCAACAATAATTTGTGTGGCCATCTTTTATAATCTCAACTTTTACTCAATATTTAAAAAATATATATAGGTATATGTATAAGAATTATTAGTTAAAGAAAAGTAATTTATAACTTGCGCAGATTAGTCGGATAATATAGATTTACAGAAAGAATTCGATAACTAAACAATTATGAAATTTTTACAAAATTGATTACAAACAAAAATAACTTATTTAGAGCACTATCTTTATAGCTGCACCAAAAGAGGATCCGAAAAACTAAAAAAAAACTAATTTTAAACAAAGTTCGTTAAATAATGAATTGGTTCCAAATTACCCATAAGTAGTTAGCATGGTGGTACTTTCAAACAAAAAAATTATTGGGCATTAGAGTGCATTAATAATACAATGCGAGATGTTTATTTTATTTTTGATATACTTCTTTTTTAAATGTCAGACTAATACTTTTGGACATTACAAAGATCAGTACAAATCCAATATACTCTACCTACTATGATGGTGCAGGGTATAACAATGTGTAATTAGCACTCTTGATTTATACCAATAATTTGCTAAATATTTTTTTTAACACCTTAATTGCATATTTTTCCCATGGTATCAAACTAGTGTATGTATGTATGCATATCAGAAAAGGAACTCTCAGATAGTGAAGTAAATAAAGTATTCGTTTTACAATTTGGCTTACAATAATTTATTTGTAACAAGGATTACAATAACAAATGCTGCTTTTTTATATAATAATTTCAAAAATGTACTTCTTATCTGGGACACATAGCATGACGCCCGCCGTCGACTGGCAAACTAGCGCCAGTAATGAAACTAGCCTTATCACTAGCCAAAAATGCAATAACGCCAGACACTTCATCCACCTGACCAGGACGTCCCAAGGCATGTGTAGTTCTAGAATGTTCCAAGAATTTAGCATATGTCTCCTCATTCATACCTCCTCTCTTGTGAATTTCGGTAATAATAACACCTGGATTTACCGAATTACAACGTACACCTTTAAGGGCTAACTCAAGAGCAACACAACGTGTAAATTGATCAACAGCTGCTTTGGATACATTATAAGCCAAAACACCTGGGAATGAACGTATGCCATTAACACTAGACACATTAACAATGGAACCTTTAGTTTTTATCAATTCCGGTACCGCCAAAATGGTTAATTGGTAGACTGCTCTTATATTGGTGTTCATTACACGGTCGTATTGTTCCAGACTGGTATTTTCAATAGTGCCGGTCTCCAAAACACCAGCGTTATTTACTAAAACATCAATTTTACCATATTTAGCCAGAGTTTCGCTAACAATACGTTTTACATCCTCCTCATTGGCCATTTCAGCCTGGACGGCAAGGGGTGATTGTCCCTTAATGGCTTGAATCTTATTTGCTACTTCCTGTAGCTTATCAACATTGCGACCCACTAACGTTAGTAGACCACCCAGTTTGGCAAAATGTACTGCGGCCGCAGCACCAATTCCGGAACTTGAACCAGTAACAATAATAACCTTGTCAGTAAAGTCCATATCTGATGTTAAATTATGTACGTATTTTTAAATATTTATAAGGTTTTCAAGTGTTCCAGCCCACACATTAAAATTGTTGAGAACACAAGTACTACTCGGTTTTTAATATGCTGGGTAGTTTCAAGGTTAAATTATCATGATATTTCTAATAAGAAATTATTTTAATTAAACCACCCTGTTGTTTAAAATAAACACAACTGTTTCGCAAATATAACGAATGCGAAATCGAATAAATATTATTTGTTTACGAGAGCGAGTAATCAGGATGCAAATAAAATCAGTGATATTCTCTACTTATATAACTAAAGTTTTTATTACAAATTTGATTATGATAGCTCTACAAACAAAATAATACCAAATAGCTTTCGACTTTGTTTTAACCTATTTAAGTATTCATTACGAATAAATTCATTAGCTTACATACAAAATATTTCATCGGTAAAATTTCACAGGTCGGTTACGGATTCAAACCGATTAAAACGCTAATTTAAATCAAGGGTTTTTTAGGTTTAATTGAGTAAGGAGTTGCTGTAGTTTCGATAACGTATGTTAATAATAAAGACAATTTCGGAATGACTTAAATTTATAATAACATTTAAAAATAAGCTACTATAATTCTACTATTATTGAAGTCAAATATTTTTATTTGCCTAGATTATTTAACTGATTGTTTTATATTGTTTTTATTTTTTATTTATACCGATATTTCGCTACAACAATGTGTAGCATCTTCAGGGAAACAATAACAAAATTTAAACGTAATACATAACAATACAAATATTCTAATGAATTCTTTACATTATATTTAGAGTTTAAAGTTAATTTTTTAAGAATGTCAGTAATATATTTACAAAGTTCATATTAATTAATAAGACAATTCAAAAATAAAAATAAAATGCATAACACAAAAATATTTTCTGAACCTAAAATATATAAGTCTTTAACTTATGTACCTAAAATATCCGAAAGATTAGAAAAATCTAATATATTTGATAACACCAAATATAAAATGGCTCCAAAAATGTATACTACAGTAGGCAGATTATTCAGTAAAACAAAAGATAGGACACCTAAATTAGAAATGTTAAACGTATGTACATATGTAGTTTATAAAATACCATGTAATGGTAATAACAATGAAAAATGTAGCAAAGTATATGTAGGTACAACCAAAAATAAATTAAAAACTAGAATAGCTGGACACAAATCTGATCAAAAATATAGAGATATATCATCACAAAAAACAGCATTATTATCACATTGTGCAAATTTGAATCACTATCCCGACTTTGAGAACATACATATCAGTTTTGAAAACAGAAAATAATTATAAACGTCGTTATATGTTAGAAATGTTAGAAACTATTAATGTACCAAAAACTCTTAGAATTAATTTTAAAGTAGATACAGATAATGTTGCTTAAACTAATAGACACTTAATTTATAAAAACACAAAAACTAAAAACTAAAATATTTTTCATATTAATAGGTATTTTTGTTTGTGTAATATTTAAATTTTGATAATTACTGTTATTTTTGAAAAATATTTTTATTGCTATTAATTTTAAATTTTGTTATTGTTTCCCTGAAGATGCTACACATTGTTGTAGCGAAATGTCGGTATAAATAAAAAATAAAAATAAAAACAATATTAGACCTCAATTTTCATAAAATAAAATATAATTGTTTATTTGCATAGTTTAAATCATTTATAATATAGCAGAAATTGTATTTAGAGTAACGGCGGAGTAGTTGAATACAATTATTTTCGAAGACATATTCTTATAGCAAGAAGTTGTTAAAACTAATGTACATATATAAGAAACTTTTGCAGAGATTCGAAATGATAAACATGGAACAAAATCTGGCATCCCAAATATTTTGTTAAAAATATTGCAAAAACGTTGTCATAATACAAACACCGGTTTCTTGGCTTAATTCCACACCAATCATTTAGCATTTCATTTATTTCTTGCATAAGGAAATGGATTTCACCGGAAAAGTTGTGCTTATCACCGGAGCCAGTTCGGGTATTGGTGCAGCAACAGCCAAAGAATTTGCAAAATTGGGTGCTGAATTGGTACTAGTCGGACGCAATGTAGAAAAGTTGAAAGAAACTGCTGAGAAATGTGTCAACTTCAGCAATCACCTACAACTACAAGCTGATATGTGTAATGAAAAGGACGTGGAAAAGATTATAAAGGAAACTATTGGCAAATTTAAGAAATTAGATGTCTTAGTAAATGCTGCAGGTATTATAGAAAATGGTACCATCGAAAACACTTCCTTGGAACAATTTGATCGAGTTATGAATACAAATATACGTTCCCTATACCAATTGACTATGTTGGCAGTACCAGAATTGAAAAAAACCAAAGGAAATATTGTTAATATTTCAAGCGTATGCGGTTTAAGATCATTTCCCAATGTTTTGGCATATAACATTTCGAAATCGTCTGTAGATCAATTTACTAGATGTGTGGCTTTAGAATTGGCATTATCTGGAGTTCGTTGTAATTCGGTGAATCCTGGTGTTATTATAACGGAACTTCATAAACGAGGTGGCATGGATGAAGATGCTTATGCGAAATTCTTGGAAAATTGTAAAGCTACGCATGCATTGGGTCGTGCCGGTCAGGTTGAAGAGGTATCGGGTGTGATATGCTTTTTGGCTAGTGATATGTCTAGCTTTATTACGGGTGTAAATATGCCAGTAGATGGTGGTCGTCATGCTATGTGTCCTAGATAAATTTGGAATATATTTGTTAATTGTATATTTGTACTTTAATTGTTTATGTGTATGTACGAGTTTATGTATAATAAAGATTGGTGCTAAAGGTACTTTTGAATGTGTTGTTATAAATGTTGTTTTAATTAAAAAAAAAAATTAAAACAATTCGTTTCGCTAATGGAATAATACTCGGACAAATTAAAAGTATTTCAAGTCTTTTCAGCGATATTGAGTCAATTTCGGAACAAATATGTTTTAAACTGATTTTTTTTTTATTCTAGGTCATTATATAGAGATGTCTATATGTCTGTTGAAATCACTTTCCGAAGAACTCAAATCTAGATTTTAAAACATTGGCATCACATAACATTTATACCCTACAACAGCATAGTATGATATACCAATCAACTTATAATCATTTTCTGACACGATTGTACTTTCTTTTTTTTTCGCCTGATGACAATTGGTATTGAAAAAGGTGTAAATCGATCCATTATTTCTCCTCTCAAGTTCAACATAATGTCACATAAATAATTGGACCTAATTTTAAGATGATCGCTCATAACAAGTCGTAACTCCCATATAAGGCCAGTTTCACTTCACGAAAATCACTTCGATGACCATTCAAATAATATTCAACACAAATAAGTTTTATGTATACTAATTTTAAAACGATCGGTCCATAAATAGTGCCCATTTCTGAAAAAACTATTTTAGCTTATATCTTAATTTTCGATTCCATGGATTAAAAATAAAATTTTTGGTCAAACATTTTTTTAGTCTAAATTTTGTTGTTCATATTAACCTTACAAATTTATTTATAAATTGCAGATTTAAACTTATTTTTATTTTTTATAAAACAACATTTGGCGTAATTCCTATATTTCAGGCCCGCTGCATCAAATATGTTTCTCGACTCTGATTCACACAAAAAGAAACCTGACGATTAGTAACAACAAGTAAAATAAATTTAAAGACAAGAAATTGACAATAAAAAATATTTAAAATTTAATCGGGCGATCACAACCACAATACTAAAAAACTACAGTAGGAAACTGTTGATAGCGGGGACCACACGCCGGGATCACAAAACTGTCTTAACGATTACGCAACACAGTAACAAAGAAATAATATTTCTTCTCTTAATTGTTGTTTTTATTTCCTCTATATTTTGTAGTTTTTTGGAATAAATATGAACTTTGCTGGCAAGGTAGTTTTGATAACAGGCGCTAGTTCTGGTATAGGCGCAGCAGCTGCCGTTAAATTTGCCAAATTAGGAGCCATACTTACGCTGAACGGACGCAATGTGGAGAATTTGGAAAAGGTGGGAAAACAGTGTGAAGAAGCGGGTAAACAAAAACCGCAGTTGGTTGTAGGCGATATTTCTAAAGAGGCCGACGTAGCCAAATTGTGGCAAGAAACTCTAAAACATCAACATAAATTGGATGTTTTGGTTAATAACGCTGGCATTATAGAGACTGGTAGCATTGAGACAACTAATCTAGAACAATATGACCGTGTTATGAATACGAATCTCCGTTCCATGTATCATTTGACCATGTTGGCTACACCAGAACTGGTAAAATCAAAAGGAAATATTGTAAATGTATCAAGTGTTAATGGCATTCGTTCCTTCCCTGGTGTCTTGGCTTATAACATTTCAAAAATGGGCGTAGATCAGTTTACCCGGTGCGTAGCGTTGGAATTGGCTGCCAAGGGTGTACGTGCCAATTGTGTTAATCCTGGTGTCACCGTTACTAATCTACACAAACGTGGTGGTATGGATGCTGAGACTTATGCCAAATTTTTGGAGCACTCAAAAAATACTCATGCTTTGGGTCGTCCTGGCACTGCTGATGAGGTAGCGAATGCCATTTGTTTCCTGGCCAGTGATTTGGCAACCTTTAGTACTGGTGTCAGTTTGCCTGTTGACGGCGGACGTCACGCCATGTGCCCCAGATAAAAAGCGGTTAAAGAATTAACTCATAATTTGCATTTATTTTTCTATTTTCTTTAAGTTGTTGTTATACGAAACATGTATAAAGTGTTCAGTGTGAAACGAATTTGTTCCGAAAATATTTTATTTAGTAAAAAATAAAACTACCTATAAACATAAAATTACTTATTGTTTATTTGACCTCATAGTAATTATTTAAGCTTTAGTTATAGCTACACAAAGAGTAGCGAAATTTAATTTTTTGTTTATAAAAAAGACCTAAAGCTTAAGAGGGGGAAATACAGGATAAATTATTCGCTTGGCCGTAGACAAGTCAGACTATCGATTCGAAATGGTTAAAAGGTAAATATTGAAGACTGTACATATTAAACCTTTATATTCAATCACCCCTATCGTGAATAAAAATTCCACTTGAAATTTGTTCCCTTTTCACATTTTTCCTATTAAAATTCAATGTTAAAAAATAAAAGGGAACAAATTTCATGTGGAATTTTTATTCACGATAGGGGTGAATATAAACCACTATTAAAGGATCTAGAGAATATTTTATAACTCAAAATAAAAAAACCAAACACACCAACATTTTTAAGAGTTATGCTCGTTGAAACGATTTTCGGAAGTTGATCTTATATGGAAGATATGACTAATTATGGACCGATCATCATAAAATTGGAACGATTGATTTGTATTTATTGAAACATATTTATGTATTTTGAATATTATTTAGATACAAACATTTTTAAAAATATTATACTCGTTTAAGTGGGCTTTATATGGGATCTATCGTCAATTAACAACCTGCACAAAATTTGTAGGTGTTATTAGGTTTTATATGCAATTTATTTGTTTGGAAAGTTTATAAATTAAACTAAGAAAGTGATTCTGAGTTAACGGTATACTTTAAGGTGGGTGTTAGAGTAATATTTTTGGGCTTTACAAACATCAGCACAAATCCCCACTTGGTGGTGTAGGGTATACAAACTTGATGAAAACTGCGGGCTAATAAGCAAGGTATTGATTGATTATTGAAATTCTGATCAAAAATTCTTGTTCGAACGTTAAAAAAAGAAACTCAATATATATGTAAATGAAATTCTTTAGTTATTAGAACTTACATATACCTATATTATAACAATTTTCTTACGTTTTTTAAGAAATTAAATAAAGTGTGTACAAAAGAATGTTTGCAAAAATTTCATTAAAATGTTGCACAATTAAATCCTATTTATAAAAATTTGTTTGCACATTCTCCAAAAATCTTTTAAAATAAAACACATAATACTTTAGTATATAATGTAATAATTTTTATTATTAATAATTAATTTCTGAATTTTTTCTACTCTCAATTGAGTGTGTGTTTTTTCTCTTTGTCATGCTATAATGTTCTTTCTTTGAATACATACATACAATATTTAATGTTTTTTTGAATTGTTTAAATATTTGTCACTTTGTTATAAATTAAATAATCCTCTCTATTTAAATAATGAAAATTTAACTAAAGGTAAATGGAGTAAGTAAAATACTCCAAGAAAAAACAAAATGGAGTTTTATTCATGTTGTAACTGTACTCAAAGCAAATACAAATACATATTCACACATACTTAAAGTAAAACTTACAAAATAAGCTAGAGGACATTTTATTCTATTGTTTATTTTAAATTTAAGTAAAATCGTCTAAAAAGCAAATAAAATTTACAAAATGATTCAGGATATTTTAGGTTACTCTTCACGATTTTAATTTGCTAAAAAAATATATATTTGTTATTGTTTGTTTTCTTTTTTGTGAGTTTTATTAATTTCATTTTTGTTAAGATTAAATTTATGGTTTTCTTGCGGGAGAATTTATTTTGTTTTTATTTATAAACTTTAACAACTTTTCCTTTTATAAATAGGAAGAGGAGAACGAGGAGGTTATTGTGTTTTCAAGGACTTTTCTCATAAAGATATGATGATCATGTATAACAAAGCTGTATTAGATATTTAAAAAGAGACAGTTTTTAAGGAAGTAGAGGGAGTGTGCTTGATGTGATTAATATTATTTTTATAAATAAAATAAATAAATTTGATAGTTTATTGATGATTTTTTTTTAACGAAAAGGAATTATATTTTGTTTAAACACAATTGACGTTATGATTTTTAGTTTTGCTGCTGTATAATTTTGACTTAAATTTCAATTGTGTTAATATTTTTATAATTTTTCCAGTAATACTAACTCTAATGCCCCTATTGCCGTTCTCAACTCAACTAAGTTTGGTCGTCTGTCAGTCAACCCGACTTTAACTCTACATTAACTGTACTACATTTAAGTTGTGAATGGCAATACCGATTTATGAAAGACGACCAAATTATTAAAAAAGTTGTGAACCGCAATAGGGGCATAAATAATAATTTAAATAGTATAAGAATAAATAAGTCTTTAAGTTTAGTTAAGTATATTTGATATAAGAAAGCAACAAAATACAATACATTTTATCTTAGAAGTTAAATAATATATTTTCAATTACTAGATAAGACGAATAAAGGTGTAATGTTAATATTTTATAAATATTTATGAAAAAAGAATCATAAATATAATTCCTTTACTATATTTTTAATTTAGTATATTACACCCTTAATTTTATGATTTTACTTTTCCAATTCTAAACACTTTTTCTTTTGTAAAAAAACTTTTTGTTGAAATTGGGTTTTAATTTGTTTTCTTCACAACTTTATGTAAACCAAATAAACTAGTGTTAAGAATTTACAAAACTTTCATTTTTTTCTAACTCCTATTAAAATGAAAGTGAAATTCTGGGAAACACTGAAAGTTAAACGAACTCACCATTAAATGGTAAATAATAATGGTCGTAAAAAAGCAATGGCGTGCATTTAATTGCAATTTTATATTCTTTTTTGATTTAGAAATAAAAATTTGTTTATGCAGCATTTAAATGTGTTGCATTAATGGCATAAATATACATACATACATATATAAACAAATTAAAAATAAATAAAGTAATTGCATGAAATGGAAAATAATTGTAGGAAAAAATCTTAAAAGAAAAGAACATGGAATCGTAAATAGTCAAAGGAAAGCTAGTTTTAGGAAAATTATATGTTAAAAGAAAAAAAACTTATGAAATGAAAAATATTTGTTAGGAAGAAATACTATTATGAATACTACTGTGTCTAATAAAATTACTAAAAATGTATATAAAAGCCAGGTACTAATAAAATCGCTGAAAACTTTAACAAGTTGCTGCTGCAAAAACCAATTCGTAAAATTGATTAATTTTCAAAATAAATCCGAATATTTGGTGTTTGATATTTAATTTTGTTTCTTTACGTATTTGAGAGTGAGAAAGTAAATTGAATGTGGTTTTTCTAATAATTAAAGTTGTATCATAAAAAAACTAGTAAAATATGAAAAAATACATATGTATGTATTCAAGCTTCAAGCATTTTTTAATCGTCGTCTACATAACACAGTTTCTGGTTATGTAGACGCACGCAGGTTTAAACAAATTCAGAATTGTATTTTTAGCAGTATAATTTATACATCAAAAGTACATCAGTAATCCAATGACAGATTAAGTTTAAAGGTTTTACCCAAAAACTGTAGAATTTTAACAAAAAATATTAGCAGTCGTTAAAGTACTTATTAACGTATATTATTAATATGTTCGACGAACAAATTTTGTAACTAGGCTATTTAGAAAATATAACAGAAGAATTTCATTATTAAATTGCACACTTTTTAGCCAAATTTTTGATCAATGAGAACTAACCATTTCAAATCACAATTAATGTGTAAAGGCTTTGTTTTTATGATATAGATTTAATATTTTCTGGGTATTAAAACACAATTTCTTTCAAAACTATTTGGAAAATATGAATAATAATTCCAAATATTCCGACATCTACATATATGCGTGTCAGATATTATTTTTAGGGCCCGATTATCGTTCACAACACTAAAATGTTGTGTTGTCTCGACTACAACACAACATGCTTTTTTCATACGATTAAGCCGTTAAGTGTTGTGAATCGTAATCGCAGTTTACAACATACAACATCAAAATACTTAGGTGTTGTGAACAGTAATCGGGGCCTTAATTTATAATTGCCAAACTTTTTTCCCTTTCTAATACAATCAAAATTTAAATAATTTTCACAAAAAATTCTTTGTTTAATTTTTCTCTGACTGAAACCCCTGTTATAACAAATACCGTTACCAAAATCGTTATTTGTTTCGGTTGCCAACAAAGATGATTTTGAGTAAAATTATTTGAATGAATTTAGACATGAAAACATGTAAAAAATTAATTCGTAATTTTGAACTAATTTTTTTTTGAATTTCGGTCAGACTTAAATTATTAATCACCCCTATCGTGAATAAAAATTCCACATGAAATTTGTTCCCTTTTATTTTTTTAGCATTGAATAGGAAAAATGTGAAAAGGGAACAAATTTCATGTGAGATTTTTATTCAGATATTTACAATATTTCTCTTAAAATCTCAGACGACCTAAATTACAATAAACTTAATTATTGAGAACAAGTAATGTTTATTTTCAAAATTAATAGTTATATATCGAATAATGGAAACGGCATTTCTAATTACTACTGAAACGATATTTAAGCAGTAACGGTAATTGGAGTTATATCGTTAGATGGGAGGTAAGAGTAGCTTAGCGGTACCGGTAGCCAAACTGGACGTAATCAATATATTCTTGACAAACACAATGTAATGTTAGTAGTAATCAATTTCTAAAATATCTCAATCAGGGGTGTCATAGAAACCAATATTGTCAGAATTGGTTTTAAAACCGACAAGAAAAAATGCTTTATTGTCATAGGGCACTGCTACACGTTCAATAAATATTGAGATATTTCTAGTATCACGATATTTATTGAACGTGTGTAGCAGTGCCCTATGACACCAAATCATTTTTTCTTGTCGGTTTTAAAACCAATTCTGACAATATTGGTTTCTATGACACCCCTGATTGAGATATATTCTGACAATATTGGTTTCTATGACACCTCTGAATATGATTCTCTTTTGGAAGTATTGTATCTATTTCAGTAAGAAAAATACATTATGAGGCTGAGCTTTTATACTTATTAGAAGAGTTGCTAAAAGTTAATAATGGTATTACTAGTTAAACAATGTATAGTTTTGCAATTACTTAATAAAGTATTTAACCTCGTATTGCAAACATTAGGAACATAAAATTTAGAAAACTTACAAAATTCCATACGACTTATTTTATTATAAAATAATTAAAAAAAAACTAAATAAAATAGTGTTACATTACATTGTTTTAAATTTTATAATAAATGTTTTATTAATCTTTTTTTTTTAGTATTAAATATGTTTTTGTTTTAATAAATTTAAACTTAACTAAAAATACAATTGTTAAAAATATTTGTAAAATAAATGTTAAACTAAGGTTTTAATGACAAAAAAAGAAGAAAATAAATTATTTAATAGGGAATAAAAACAACACTTAGTTAAAATTGTTGCAATATGTTTATGATAAAAACCAAGTTATTTTAACATAAAAATGAACAGATTTTTTTCAAACTCAACAATCAAAAAGGGAGACAATAAAAACTTAAATAAAAAAAATTATTTAGCAGCAAATAATACAATAAAGTTAGAAAATTATTATTTTTTTTGTTTGTAATAAAAAAAATATAATTAACTTGTGTATGCATATGACTGTAAATGTTTGCCTTCTACATAAATTTGATTCATTTACTCACTCTAATACGAGTATTTGTTTGTAAGTACGTTTGAAGTACCTTAACTTATTTTAAATGAATAAAGTATAACTTTTGTTTGTTTATGTTTTCTTCTCTTTTATTATTATTAATTATTATTTGTTACTTAAAATAACATTATATTTAATGAGTTGATTTTGTTTTTTTCATTTGTTTAAATCTTCTCTGAACTAAAAACAAACATTAAATTAAAGCGCCTTTTTAAGAAACACAACCGGATGCTCTACAACAACAACAAAAAACAAATTAAATTAATAATAAAATTAATTATTGAGGGATTTTTGGTTGCTTTCTTTTAATTTTTAGTTTTTTGCGTGTGCGCTTTACTGTGTATGAGTTTTCTAAGTTTATTCTTTATTCTTTCATTTATAAAATTATTATTATTTAGGAAACTAGAATACAAATTAGAAAACATTAAATAAATAATTAGTATTTAAAAATAAAGAATACAAAAATAAAAGAATAAATTATCATTCAATGTTTTATTGGGACCAAAAGGATCAAACAAAAAATGATCCTTCTCTTTAACTTCCTTGCCCCGAGATGAGTTCATCACATATCTTAACGAGTTCGGCGTTTTCTTTAGTCTTCTGAGCCAATTGCTCATGTATGGATGATCGGGCGATTTCTTCTTTTTTAAGTAAGGCTTTCAGTTTTGTAATTTCTATTGAGTGCTCTCGTGTTAGAGATTCCAGTTTTTTGTTGGCGCTGTAGTAAATAAAAAAAATAATTAGAGTTGAATAATATTTAAGAAAAAAGAGGCTTTATTTAGAACACAGTTTAAAACTAATGGCATTTTCGTTAAACATAACATTAAATATATTTTGAACATATAATCTTGAAATTATTTGCTATATTTTTCATTCAAATTAAATTATTTGAAAATTTAAACAAAACAGTCAAATAAAATTTGTGTTTTAATAGTGTTTTCAAAAAACCGACTTTTTTGAAACCCGGTTTTTCGGTTACCCGAACTCGAAAAAACCGGTTAATCGGTTAACCCCCCATTAAATAACAAAATAAATTAAACGTAAAAAACAATTAATTTTAATTAAAAAAAAAACAACAAAAATAACTTCAAAAATAGCATTTGTTACACAAAATTTGTACTTTGTGGAAAAAAAAAAATAGTAACTAAAAGAAATTTATAAAGACTAATATTTATAAGAAGTTTATTAAGCAAATTTTGTATACATAGTTTATAAGTTTTTATGAATAAGGGGGTAAATAAATGTGAATTTTATGAAATTTTTTTAAAGTAATATTTCAAAAACAAAACACAATCCAAATGTTTAGGAGACATTCTGTTTTTCAATTTGGTTTTTGTTAGTGTTAATAGATTAATAGAAAGAAGAGCATGTTTAATTTTTCCGTTCTCTTGTTAAATTTTTCCAAATATTCGAAGTCATCTGTAAGGTTATTGAGATTACTACGTTTGCATTTATTACTCAAGTCTTGAATAGATTTTAACCTCAAGTTTAGTTTTTCTTCTAAACTTTCGGAAAAAAATAAGAAAAATTTATGATTTTTAAAGATATAAAAAACCGGTTTCCTTAAAACCGTAAATTTGCCCAAAAACCGGGTTTTCGGTTAATCGGTTAACTGAAATTGAAAACACTAGTCATTAATCTAAGAAGTTTTTTTTCAAACAACAAAAAACACCTAAAATTACATACTTTTAACTATATGTACCTATGATCAACTAGACAAAATACACCAATTTACAGGCTCTACTTTAATTTTCAATCACTTGACAAATATTTACTCAAAAAAGCGTAACCACTTGTTTTAGCATAAATTTGTTTGACGTTGTTTACTCTTACAAGAGTTTTGCAAGATCAAACACTATCAAATAAATAAAACTAAATTTTTGTTGTTATTTGGCCTAAATAAGAAAAGGTATTTTAAATAAATAAACGAGTCCAAGTATAAATTATTTAGTGGTTACGTCTTTTTCGGCAAATATTTGCCAAGTGTGACCTACCTTTAGTAAAAAATTTTTCTCCGGACAAAATTTTTGTTCGGAACAAATGGGTAAATCCACCTTAAGTTATCTATACGATCCGTAAGTTTGGGATATTAAAAAGTCATGCAATTTTAATTAGAAAAAGAGACAATCGTGTCCTTTTCCTTATATCTTAATAAATTATGAATGGATTTTAGTGATTTTCAATGCCAAAATTCTCGATTGCTTATCTCATATATGCCAAAAAAATTTCTGAAAATTATCTAGGGACACTGAAAAGTTGTGTTTTACAGACATATGGTTCGACGTATAAAAGAAAAATATATAAACATACTTAATATCGGCGTGGTGTATGCAATAGGCTGTATGTCACAAAATTATACTTTTGCAGGAGAGACAAAAAACTGAATATTTCTGAGAAAAATTGAAACATATTGAACATTCGTCATATTGCAATAGCGCGCAAAAGCTCTCTTCTAATTGCCTGAACGGCATAAGATAAATTGCACTCATAGGAGCCCCAATTTTGGTTACAACACTACAATAAAACCAAATTCAATTTTTTTGACATACAGCCTTTTGCATTCACCACGACGATATACATTTTCCAGGGTAAACAAATTGGGAATTTTACGTTTTTGATCGGTGGGTGTGATAAACATTTAAACAAAGTTTTATTCTTCAAATTTTCTTTCACTTAAATACTTTTAGTACATACTAGTACATACTTTTGTACAATGTACATTTATGTAATAAAATGACTTACATTTCCAATTGTTGCATTGCATGATTTTTCATTTTATCATATCGTTGTTCCTGTAAATGTAGGTTTTCTAAATTCTTGCGCTTTTCCGCTTGTAAAGCTTCTTCGCTTTCTTTTAATTGGCAGGTCATTTCTTTGCTCTTTTCATATTTTCTATAAATTAAACAAAATTAAATTAATTAATCACTACAAATAATTAACAAAAATATTATTATTTTTTTAAACTTACACATGCAAATCGGAAAATGTTGTTTCCAGTGATGTTAAATGATGATAATTTGAATCGCGATCGCCCTTAACTTCAGCCAAATCTTTTTCGTAATTTTGTGTTAATTGCTCTTTATCGGCAATTAATTCAGCTATGGCTTTTTCATAGGCTTCAATAACACCACTAACAAATATGAAAACAAAACAAGAGTTTTATTAAATTTGTAAATAAAATAAAATATAAAATACTTTAAACTTAAATATTATTTATTATATTAGTTTTATACTCACGTCATTTTTGCTATTGTTTTGTCTTTTTCTGTGATACGTTTGATTAAAACCTCTTCCCTTTGTTCAGCATCTTTAAGTTTCTTTTCAATATCTTCTGTTTTAAGACTATTATGAATACAAATAATAAAGAAAGCCATGTATTAATACATTTTATAATTATTGTTTTTAGCTACATGAATTTGTGCAAGGAACATTTCTAAATATAACAAATCAACAAGTTTTGTTGTTGTTTTACAAAGAATTTCTGTTTCTGAGTGGTGGATGGGAAGGCAACTAAATACAAAAAAATCGATAATGATTCATTTATTTGTTTGAATAAAATAGTGAATAAGTTGTGTGCAGTGTTTGTTGCAGGGTACAGCACACTGTTTCTTATGCCAACAAAATGGCGATAAATTGTAAAAAATAATTATTATTTCTTTCTTATAAACTATGAAGGCAATTTTTGTCACATGATTTTATTGAGTGGGTTTTAATTAAATTAATTTTGGCTTGGCTTTGAAATGAGTGGTGTAACTATACAAGGTGAGTGCAGTAGCACAGCTGACTGACTTTGTTTACAATTTACTTATGTCAAAAGTAATACTTTTTCAAGTACATTATTTTACACAAACAAAATGCCTGTTGTTTCTGTATTGTGTTGTAATTGTTGCCGATTTGCACTCACCTTATACAGTCACACCATGGAACAACCTATGCACATCTTTAAATTGATATTACACATGTTAATGTTTTGTTGGCTTTTTCACCTGCGTCTCAATATCGGGAGAACAAAATTAGCAATTTTTTAATAGGGAAATATATTTGTTAGGTTTCAGTTCCGTGTAGAACAAAAACAAAATATTTTGCCACTTTAAATTCTCAGGATTAAAACAATATTTTATTATTTATTTACATATTATCACAATTAAAATTATAATAAACATTAAAATTAAAGCACTAGCAACATAGGCTATCGGCTTGAGAATATTTACAAATTAGATTAAATTTCATGTTGAATATTAAAATGTTTAAGAAATTTGTTAGTAAGATTTATATTTTGCTCTGATGGGGTTGTTAATAAATTTATAATATTATCTGTATTGCAAATATGTACGTAAACGGGTATGTATTGTAAAGAGAGGGAAAGTCACCTAAGAGGTGTATTGTTGTTAGAGGTGAATTGTGGCAGTAGGAACATACAGGTTGTGGATCCCTCGATAAATAATATGTTTGTATTGATTTACTAATCTTTATTTTATCATTCTTGATCACATATTTAAAATTAATCTATGTATTCGAATAATTTAAAATTTTTAAATAAAGTAAAATGAAAATATTTTTCATTCATGAAGTTGTACATAAAGTAGTATCGTCTAAATCCATCTTTAATAATATCACTTATATAGGTACATTTTAATAATTATGCTTTTTGCCTATTTTAACGTTATCATCATCAATGTTATCCTCAATATCAATATTCTTCAACATACTCATCCAGCCCAATCATGAACAAAAATTTCCCGGGAGTTTTTTGCCTTTTTATTTTTTTAACATTGAATTTCAATAGGAAAAATGGGAAAAGGGAAAAAACTCCCGCGGAATTTTTATTCATGATTGGGCTGAATATCTTTTTTTTTCTCGGTTAGCAGCATTTTAGATTAAGTTATAAGGATGAGACTGGTTTTATTAAGAACCGGTGTATATGGAAACCAAAATGGTCTACAATGTACATAATGTAATTTAAATTACATATATTTATATGTTTTAGTAAAGTCATCGTGCTTCCAAAAGTTTTTTACTATATTTTATATTTTTTTCTTCCCATAAGTATTTTATATGCAATCACTTTCAATACATTCTTTCGAGCCGTCAAATTTTTATAAGTAATTAACACATAATTTCGATTTTGTCAATATTTCGGACTTTACAATAACCAAAGTCATTCATTTTTTTATTTCTTTAAATGAACTAACAGAGCTCTTATAGTGATTCTAAACTTTATTTAACATATTGAAACGGAATGGTTTTAAATTATTACTTATTATTTTTAATTATAAAATTTTAAAAAGAGACAATAAATTAACGCAAAATTTATTCTTATTAAACTTTATCGAATTATTTGTTATTTGAAAATGGTCGTTTGGAATTCTTCGAATAATTATTCGCCAGAAATTGTTCAATTATTCGAACGATCATTATTCGAATGCATACCCTTGTAATTAACAGAAAATCGTTAATTTAAAAAATATACTCATTTGTTCTTCTTAATTTATGTATTCTCTCACATAAATATTTAAAATCGTTAGGGAAACAGTGTTGCACATACACTACACAATATGGTATGTTTGGAATATAATAAACAAAGTGAATACCTATGGAATACTAAATTAATGGTAAATAAACAATGAATTTCACTTACACTTCATTTTTGATTTTCTTTTCAAGTTCATCCATTTTATAGTTGATCTGTTTATCATCCGATTGTGTGGAACTATTTGTTAAAAAAAAAACGAAATAAAAAGCAGAATAATAATACAAGGTTAAGGTCAATTAAATGGTAATACATTTAAAAAAACATTTTAAAAACATACTTGGAATTCTCGAAAGTTTTATTACAATCGTTATCTAAACTCATATCCTTAATCACATCGACACTCATAGTGACATTCTTCTAATAAACAAAGGGGTGGAAAAACAAAATAAATGTTAGAAATATAAAAAATCCTTTTGTTTAGTTAAAGCAACAACTTACTTTGTTTACTTCCTGTTGTAATTGGCGTTTATATTGTTGGACCTGTTGTTCCAACTGCAATTGCTGTTTAACTTCTTTTGATCTTTCTTTCAATAATTTGGCACTGGCACCGGTTAATTCCCCTACAGCTGCTGCTCCTACTCCTTCGTCTGCTACAAATGAGGTTAATCCGCTTGTTGCTTTTGTGTCTATAACAAATGAACGATTACTGTAGTTATGTTCGTCTTCTTCAAGTGTTGGACTTAAACAAGGAATAATAGTATTAGTTGGTATTTGTAATTGTTGTAGTTGCTGATATCCTTGAATAACTGGCACTGGTACACCAAGCAATGGATCAAATTTCAATAACAATGAACTACGATCCACCGGTGTATAGTTATTGCCTTTTGTTAGAAGATAATCAAAATCGGATGAATTCAAAATAACTGTGAGTTGAGTGGTAGTAACGTTATGATGAAAAAAAGAGAGAGAGAAAGAAAAAACACACATACAATAAAACAGATTTAGTAATATTAATTATGAGGATGATGTTTGCTGTTTGTTTAGTGATTAATAATTATAATAATAACATATTTCAGATGTTAGGGTTTTTTGTTTAAAAAAATTAAGATTTAAATATTTCAATATATTGCAATGCATTTGGAATTTCAGTTTTTTTTATAGCATTTCATTATTTTAATATTAAGTGGTAGTCATATTTCATGTCCTTGAAATTCTCATTATTAGTTGTTGATTTTTCAAATTTATTTAATTTTGTACCTAAAAATTTAAAGTTTCAGTTTCATTAATATTAAGAAACGAGTTATATATGAGTGTACAATTAGTAATATTTTAACTTTCTTTTAAAAATATTTTCACTGAAAGTATTCCTTTAAAAGACTCTAGAAATGCTTCTTTTTAAAGTTAAGAGTTACAGTTTGCGAAACTCTGGTTAGGAAAACTATTATTTTTTTTTTATCTGCTCCTATTTATTGAGAATAATTTTACTAAAATATTCAGACCGGTTTTAAGTTAAAAAAATACTACCAAAAGAATCCAACTCTGAATTTTGAAAGATTACGAGAAGAAAGTGCGATAATAAGCAAGATGACTCGAGTTTTGATCCCGAGAAGTTACCGTAAAATGTACAAATTTATCAAGGAACCATTGTGCCATTTAACAGCGTTTAATACTATGTGGCAAAATTCGCTTTAAAGAATTATCTGAATATCAGGTATGTGATGGAAATCGAAAACGAAAACGAAAACAAATGAGTTTTGGAAGTACATTTTAATGCATTTCTAATCTAATTTTTAAAAATTTTCTTTTAAGATTCTTTTAAAACAAAAATATTACGAAAAAATTTAATTCTAAAACTCATTCGTTTTCGTTTTCCATCACATGCCTGTATGATTCATATTTTTCTCTTAAGTAATTGTTTTAAAAATTTGTCTGTCTGAAATAAAATTTTTTTGTTTTTGTCACACAGAAAAACTAGTTTTGTTGTGATAACCGAATTTATTGCTAATCGAATTACTCAATCTAAATGAATGAATTTTTCTGTTATTGCTGGAAAATTTTAGAAACGGTGACAAAAGATCAGTTATTTCAATCATAATTCTTCTATGCCAATTGATTTTCTGTGACTGGCATCGCAAAACTCTATGTATGTATGTATATAATCGAATCATACGATTGGCAAAAAATCACAGCGAATCACTGCAGAAATTCCTAAGAAATTTTTCCCGAGTGGGACCCCACTATCTCCAAATTATATACATTTTCTATTACTGCGCCTCTTGATATAGAGTCCTTATAATGGGATCAGACTTCTCGAATTATGAAAATATAACTTCATATTTGTATCAAATATGTTTGCCTTTAAAGTAAAGTAACAAAAGATCATAAAACTAATTTCTTTTATTGCACGGAATATCTGTCTAGTCTATTTATGATCCACCGTTCTGTATCAAATATATTTCTTATGTTTATTCAAAGTATCATGAAATGATAAAAACGATGACAGCCATTAAGGAATTCTATATTTTGTTTTAGAATTATAAACATTAATCCTAAAAAATTTTACAAATTTGTTCTAAATGTGACTAAAATTCAAGGATCGTGGCCGAAAGTGTGTTCCTTATACATATTTATTTGTGTTCAAAATATGAAACCTCATACCAATAAAGACTTTTGTTAATTATTTTATAGAATGAAATAACTTTTTCTTTAAAAATATCTTTCATAAATTAAACCTTGAAAAATAATAAATTAAAAAAACTAAAAACAAGATATCTTTGTTTAACAAATTTGTTTTTATAAGTTAAATTAATGATGAAATGTTTTATAAACAGGTTTGATCGCCGCAGGTCCCGCTGACCCCACAAACATTAGAATAAGTGATTATACATATGTATGTATCCAAAAAGTTTTTAGTCTGATCCAATTTATTAATTACTAACTCTTATTTTCAGACAATTAGAACAATAATTCTAGTTTCGAAAACTATACAATTTTATTGAGATCTTGTGCAATTAATTATAAAGAACAGGAACAAGCTGTTCATAAACAAACTGGTAAACAAACAAACAGTAAAATTGTTAAAAAAATTTAATGAGAATAATCATTATAAAAAGATTAAAATATCTGTCACATAAAATAAAAATTCCAATAGAAAAATTGACTTATTTTAATTTAAATTAGTTTATTAGACTGTAATAATTAATTTTCATAATTTTTCCGTTTGATTAATATTTTGTTTTCATAAACTTTTGCCTGCGTAAATACAATAAACTTTGACAGTTATTGTAAAACTAATTTTTTTAATCTGTCATATTTTAACGATGTTTATGTTTATGATAAAATTAAAGAGTCCCTTCTTTATTTATTGTAATTTGAATTATAATAAATTTTTTAATAAATAAATAATAATAATAAAATAAAAACTGTAATTATACTCCTTAATAATTCTTTTAAGAATTTTTATTTGTATTAGATCGAATAAAATTAAATTTTCTTGTTTTAAATAAAAATATTTCTGTAATACAGAGAAAAACTGTTTTGGTATAACTAAATTTTTCTGTTGTACAAGGTGGCGCAAAATTAATCCTCCTATCAGAAAATGCTATAAATTTTGCGAGGCCCCTAATGTCAGTTCTGTTTTGACATTTGTGTAGTAAACACATGCGAAATACACGTTAATAAACAATGTTACGCTACACTGCTCCAGAACGCGGAATATTGCTGACTATTTATTTGACCAATAATCGGTCGGTGACAGCCAAAAAACTTTGGAAGTTTACTTTTGCGCCACCGTGTAGTTGCAAAATTTTAGTTGAAATGAAAAATTTCAATCATAACTATTCGTTGTCTGACTTTAAAAAATGTGTAAATGTGTTTCATCGGTATCAATGTGCAAGATTTAGAAGAGATGATGTTGACACAGAAGACAAAGATCGTCCAGGTCAGCCAAACAAGTTTGAAGAGGCATTAATCCACGAGTCAAACTGAGGGTTCATCCTAAAGCAAGGAAATTGGATACCATACGAATTGCAGCTGAGACCTTGAAATACGATTAAAAAAAAAACGAAATCATTTTTGCAACGAATGTATATGATGCGATGAAAAATGTATAAATTACGATAACCTGAAGCGTAATAGATCGTATTACAGGGGCCGAAAAACTCCCAGAATATACTACCAGATATGCAGCGTAATATTCCATCATGACAACCCTCGGCCTCATGTTGCAAAACCTGTGAGAAACTATTTAGAAAGAAGTGGTTTGTTTCGATAGATGCGGAACGCTCTCTCTGAGATACGCTTTAATTCAGAACAAAATATTAGCAGTTCTTTGGCCGCGGAATTTATATAATGCCAGAAAAATGAGAAAAGGTCATAGTTAACAATGGCCTATACTTGGTTTGAATACATTTATATTGCACAAATGTTTCAAATTACAACCTAATATACATTTTAAAAAATCCTGCATTTTAAGTTATAAACCCAATAACATGTAAGTATCCAGAAAAAGAGCTATTTTTCTTTGATGAATCACGGTTTGGCACACATTCAAAAGTTGGACATGGGTGGTTTAAAAAGTGCTCTTGCTTTCTCTGTAGTTCTCTGACTAGCTATTGATTGTGATTTTATTTCTATAATTTATATGAATTTCATTAAAATTCTAGCTCTTTACATGTAAGTAACCAAATATGCTACACCTGTGGTGGCAGTGATGCCAACTTTTGAGACTCAAAACGCGTAAACATTTTTGAAAGAAGAGCTAAATGGAAAAAAAATCCGTTTAAAGCCACATCCTGTCAAAATTTTTGATAAAGTGCGAAAAGGGGCTAAATTATAAAATGTTTCTTTTAGAAAAAAATTACTATCATGAGATATACATATTTCAATTACATTTCATATTACATTTTAATAAATAAGGTACATATGTACGTAGATTAAATACATATTATTAAATAGTACATATACATTTAAAATTGGAATAAAATTTCGATTTCTTGTTCATCATAATTTTCAGTTCATAAGACACTATCAATAAAATATTTAGATTTTTTTTCGAATTTCATTCGAATTAATTTGTGCGCACACTTCGTCATGTATTTTGAAGTTTGAACAACATACATTATCTCTTTTTAGGTTACATTTAATGTGTATTAAACTGTTACACGTATTTAATGACATTTTGTTTCTAATTTTATTTTTGAATAAATTCATGACACTAAAACTCTTCTGAACTTCTGCGTTTGAGTACGGATATGTAAATATGTGTATGGCAAAACTGGACAGTTTAAAGAATGGGTTATTACCAATAGCATTATTTCGATATTATTAGATTAAAGGAAGAAAAAGTACGAAAAAACTAAAATGTAGCCATATCGAGCAAAAAATCAGAACGGGCTAAAAGGGCTAAAAGATAATTGTAAAACGTGCTAGATTTACGCTTTTTTAGTTTAGGGCCAATTTTCTTTTTTCGCGTTTTGAATGACTAAAATCGGGCTAAATCTAGCCCGAAAAGGGCTAAGTTGGCATCGCTGCCTAGTGGCTATGTTTTTCGACCAGTATTTTAAAATTTCACTTAAATTAAATCATTTAATTAAAATAGTATAAAATGGCACACTCTTCTCTGGCAAACATTTAAAATTACTAGTAATTTTGCCAAATCACACAATTATCATTAATTTCCAGATAAAATTACTTGCACCACAAATTTCTGTCCTACAAAACTCGTCCCTTTCAGCATACTTTCACTGCCTGTTATTTATTTTTAGTTATTTTGTTATTGCACATTTTCTTCATAAATTCATAAATCCATACATTTTGTGGTCAATACATTAGGGAGTTTAATGGAAGTTCATACTCGTACATTCATAAAATGAGTCAGTCACATTATACGGAAATGTTAATGAAATTTGTAGACAAAAACAAAACAAAGCAGAAAAACAGAATATCAATATAAAAAGCATCGACCAAAAGAAACACCTTAAGATAAAAAGAAAGACAAAAGAAAAAACCTCCCCAATAAATATGACTGAGTGCATTCTGTAAAACAAACGGGTACAGTGACAGCCAATTCAATAAAATTATATACCAATTTTTCAAAAAATTTAATTAGTTGTCAGCATGCTTTTTGGCTTCAAATTCACGCTATACGACAAAACGTATTGCGACGTGGAGATGCCGTTTCTGGTGCGGTCTGAGCCCATTTTTAAGACAAAAGATATTATGGATAAACATCTAATATATTGGATAATATCAAAATAAAAATGGCTATTCTAGCTAGACCCGAAACATAATTCAGGTCTTGCCAAGGAATGCTTTTTTAATAGTAAAATTCATGTTATGGCGTGGACCTTCCCTAATGTATGCTGTTAAAAACAAAAAAAATAAATAATTTTTAACTTTTTGATTCTACTATATTGTCCCTCACTGTAAGTACATTCATATACTATTATAAATGTGAGTGTGTTTGTTGGTTTAGTTGGTAAATAATGTATTTAGTGTTGAATTTCCTTCCGGTTTGAAATTGCAGCTCTTCTTCTTTGGACAAGAAAAACATTAAAATATTTTCTACATGATTTCACTGAAGTGTGCCCAATTTCTTAAATGACAATATACTTGTACTTTGCTTTATATTTAATACTCTTATTTTTAAGTGTTTATGTATGTACAGGGTGGGCCAAGTTTGACTGAATGGTTTGAACTCTATTGGCATATTGTAGCCGTTGTGGTGCATCCCTCGGCAATAATTCTTGGGCCAATTGAATTTTATATGGAAACATCTTCAGATCAACTTTTAGAATACGTCGTAGCGATGTTCTGGAGATGTTCAATTGAGTATTAAATTAAAAATGCAAAAGTTATAAGCATTTCAAATCAGTCAGTCCAAGTTGGCCCACCCTGTACATATGTATGTAATTTCTTTTTTTATTACTTCACTTCTACGACTTATTTCTTTAGTTTGTTGACAATAATTGCAACTTTACTCGTAATTGTGAGATAATATTTTCAATTGATGTTTATTTTGCGTTTGCTTTTCTTATGAAAAATATTATACTCAAATACGCACAGTTTTACATGTTTGAGAGTAACAGAAAAAGAAGAAGCAAACAAAAATAATGAATATAAAAAAACAATTCTCAATTATTGTCTGTTATTTTTTGTTATATGTATTTATTAATGTATGGGTATTTATGTATGTTGCTGGGTTGGTTAAACAGAGGCCCCCTAAATTCAACTATAAGACAAAGTTTTTTTTATGTGTTTTGATTTAAATTGCAAATAGATTGAAATAAAAATATTGTTTTAATACAAACTAATTGCTGTATGTAAAACAATTACATACGAGTATATTTATGTGAATGAATTTGTTGGTAAATTGGCCTAATTGTATTTGTTCGAAACTTGGCGAATACCGAAACTTTTTTAAAAAATATACATACATGTGATGGAAATCGAAAACGAATGAGTTTTAGAAGTCAATTTTTTCGTAATATTTCTATATTGAAAAACTTGTATCACATAAAATATAAAGATATTGGGCTACTAAAGAGAATCTTAAAATAAAAATTTTAAAAATTAGATTATAAATGCATGTATTTCCAAAACTGATTCGATTTCCATCACATGCCTGATAGATTATGGTAGTAGATAGTATTTTCTATAGAAAATCTTGTCTATAACAGTATTTTCTATAGAACATTTTGTGTATAACAGTTTTCCTAAAGAAAATCTTGTATATAACAGTATTTTTTAAAGAAAATCTTGTGTATAACAGTATTTTTTAAAGAAAATCTTGTGCATAACAGTATTTTTATAGATACATTAAATCCGGAGCTGCATTGACAAAATAAGTGAAGTTTTCTTTTCCAAAATGTGGTTAAAAATATTGAGAAAAGAACAGATGCCTGCTTAGTTGTGGATATTTACCCATTATTTATTTTAATATTTTATATTTCTAAAAAAATTGTGTTTCTAAGTCAATTTACTTTATAACCTCAAATAAGCTGACCATTTACTAATAATGTTAATTTATTTTGAATAATGTTTGATTAAACTTTGCCTGTTGGCCAAAGAATTAACTCTTAACTTTTGTCGGTGACCTATAGCTCCTTACAAAAATAATTTATTGCAACACAAATTTCCCGATCGTATAATTTCACGAAATTCAGGTGTTAATTGCCGACTAATCATGATATTTAATACCATTGGATTTTTTTGGTGTTTTGATAAAGATAAAATTTATTCAGAGCCAATCGCATTAATTACAGATTTAAATCTTAAAATGCACGACGTAATTAGCGAAATAGTCTAGGCATTTTGCCAAAATGTAATTGAAAATTTTAATAAAAGAATCAAGAGTGGTGGACATTTGTCCGCTATCATTTTTTATTTATAATTTCAAATCTTAATATTTCCAATAAAATAGAAATTTTAATGATTTTCACATACATAATTTCTGTTTTATTAAAAAAAAAAACAAATTTCTCGGTATAAACTCCTTTATTTGCTAATTTAAAAAAAAAAATTGTAAATAATAACAAAATTCACATTGATTTAATATTGTAACAGAATATAGTATACATGTTTACAATTTCTGAAAAAAAAACCTATCGATAAGTATTTGATTAGAAAATCATAGTTCTGATTAATATCAATGAATAATTAATTTATTTAAGGATAAAGAAAAGTGAAGATGCTTTAAAGTATTTGCCAAAAACATGTCATTTACATAATAATAATAATTTTGTGTTTATTATAATAATTATTTATATTTTTATGTATCTATACATATGTATAGTAGATATTTCATATTGATTTTTATTTAATGAATGACAAAAAGCATCAACAAATAATAAATATGACTGCAATAATTACTTATACATGTGGTTACGTATATATGTATGTTTGTACATACATTCATGTGAAAAATAATAGGGACAGTGCCCACCCAAACTTACAATTTATTTACAACCGGATAAAAAATCGAAAATTCTTTCTTGTTTAAACGATTTATTTTTTATTAAACGGTAGAAAAAAGATTAATAAAAAAATTTTTGCTATTCCCATAATATATTTTGATTTCTTTTGTGATTTTGTATGAATTCATATAGTTTAACGTGTGAAAGAAAATAGGAACACTTCATGAAATGTTAAAACTTAACTAACTTAAGTAAATCTAAATAATTTTATTCTATTTTCTTCGACCTTTTTTATGATTTTTATTAAATAATTTTTAAGCTTGAGGTCACCTTTTTGTTTTTTATAAAAGATTTTTTTATTTTTATATATAATTACTCGATATTCTTAACTTCTTTCCATAAATTTTCTATTGGGTTCAAAAATCAGGGGACTGTGCTGGCCATTCTAAAACATTGATTTTGTTGTCCTGGAACCATTTATTTGTGTACTTTGCCGTATGCTTTGGGTCATTATCCTGCTGGAAGATTCATTTGAGTGGCATATTTTCTTCTGCATACGGCAGCATTGTATTTTTCAAAATTTCAGTGTAATCAGCCGATTTCATTACATTCTGGATACTATATAGACCCCACACCATAATATGATGCTACCACTACCATTTTTGACCGTCTTTAAAGTATATTTTGGATTGAATTCTTGATGGATAGGCCTTCTTACATGGTGGAGGTGTCCACCAGAAAAAAAAACAAGTTTACTTTTGTTTCATCGGACCAAAGAATGTAACGCCATTTTTCTTTAGGCCATTTGATATGATTTTTAGCAAACTCTAATCTTTGTTTTATATTCTTTTTGGATAACAATGACAATTTTCTTGCACTACGGGCTATACATTCCTCACCGATGAGTGTTTTTCGAATAGATGATGTGTCAACGCCAATGTTTAAATCATTTTTTATTCGTTTAAATGTGATAAATGGATGTTTTTTTCCGCATCGAATGATACTTCTCTATATAGTAGGTGTAATTTTTGGTTTTCTATCACGGGTTTCATCTTTGGGAATCCATTTAATAGCAATTTTATCTATTAAATACCGATCATTTGTGAAATTTTTCTGTACGAATGTCCGCTTATACTTAGATTTTTAATATTCACCCCTATCGTTAATAAAAATTCCACGTGAAATTTGTTCACTTTCACATTTTTCCTATTTAAATTCAATGTTAAAAAAATAAAAGGGAACAAATTTCATGTGGAATTTTTATTCACGAAGGGGTGATTATTTCGAGTACCGTGGTCGCAAAGCATACTTCTACCCATATTTGCCTAAAGTTACAAAATGCAATTTATTTAGCAATTAATGTGAAGCTATGAATTTGTTTTACTCATTCACTTACAAAAAAAGTTTTTTTTTTTAATTTTTATTATTGTCATTTTACCAAAACGAGAAACTGTCTCTATTATTTTTCACATGACTGTATGTATGTCATATTTGAAATTCATACAAAAGATGTATTGACAATTTTGTGGTTTGCATTATTTACAGTAGATATTTTCATTTGAAAAGCCGTAAATATGTTTTTATCACCATCACCACACATTCATATTTAGCTTTAAGAAATAAGAACTATCCACTATTAGTTTTTTTTATATTCCATGCCACACACCACCACTAGACATGTAAATTTAAATCCACAATATTATTTTTTTATCAAGGCTTGCCTTAGCTATTCCTATGGATTTTACATTTAGATTTTCATATTCATAAACTTTTTATTATTCCATTTTTTTTTTTTTTTTTTTTTTGGCACAAAATCGATTGTTTTTCTGTAGGATTCTTCTTGTAATTTTTTGTTTGTTTAATATTTCTAAAAGGTTTTTTTTATTTTTGTAGGGTTTTTTAAGTTTTTGTTACTTAAGTATTTGTTTAGGTTTGTTGAAAAGCTTAGATTTGCTGTTGTTGTTATCTGTTTTTTGTGTTTTTTTTTTTACAATAAGATGGGTTCATTACACTATTATTTCAAGTTTGTTTTATTTCACTAATTGTTGTTATTTCCTTTGATATCATTCATGTTTGTTGCTGTTGTTGTATTGTAGTTGTACCTTAATTTGGAGATGACAATTATGATAGTTATTTTTCTTTGTCACACACATTCACTTACTCACTCTCTCACACAGTTAAACAGTTTCTTTGATAGGTTTCTTGTGTGCGGCTAATGGTTGTTCATTTTTACACCTTCTTGCGTTTTAAGAATGACGTCATATTCTTTCTTAAATTGTCATATGTTTGTGGTGGTTTTAGTACGTAATGCAATTTGTCAAATTTATTAAGTTTGTTTTTGTTGGTTTTTTAAATTTATGTACATTTGTGTACTTGAAAAATTAGACGATGAGTTAAAGTTGGCAACTAACTCAACTCAATGTTTTTTTTTGCGTGGAGTACACTCTACTTTGTAAGATGTGGATGAAATGGTATTTTTAGTTTACTTGTAACATATGCGAGGATAGTCGCGAAAATGTTTGCTACAGCCAGTTAGTTTAATTACATCCAACATTAATACACGTAATACTTTTACAAAATTTACATTGAGTAACATTTTAATTAAGATCCAAAAGTGATTTCCTTAATATATTCTGCAACAATTGAAGTATTTTTTTAAAAGAATTACATTGTATATATTTAAAAAAGCAAATTTACTTATTTCATGTAAAATATTTTCTGTTCGATATAAAAATGTCAGTCATGTTATTCGTTTTCTTTAAAATTCTTCATATTAAACAAGTAAGAAAGTATAGTCGGTCAAGCTCGATTAAGTATACTCTACACCAAGTATATGAGCATATGAGTCTTATTATGTACCAATTATCATAAAATTTAGTGGGCTGAAAAAATTATTTGTGATACATTTTATCACGATATCAATACTCGTAAAACATTTATGTTAAACTGATTTCTTAAGTGGGTTTTATAGCTACCACATGCATATAGTCAATTTTGTGTATAACAGTATTTTCTATAGAAAATCTTATGTATAACAGTATTTTCTGTAGAAAATATTGTGTGTAACAGTATTTTTTTATAGAAAATCTTGTGTATAACAGTTTTATCTATAAACAAGGAGGTTTATGACACAAACAGCGAATTGTGATTAAATTAAAATATTTTTGTAATTTCTATAATTTACAAACAAAAATATATTAAAATTTTACCTTAGTTAAAAACTGCAGATGTTAACAACTAAATGTTGACCTAATATTGACGATATGGATAACACTGTTATGTGGTTTCAAGAGAACGGTTAACATGTCACACAACCACCAAAATAATGAAGCAAAATTGCACGAAATATTGCTGTTAATTGGCCTCCCCGATCATGTGATTTAACACACTAAAATTATTGTAGTGCAACTATTTTAAAGATGAATTCTATGCAGAGCAAATCGAAACGATTCCAGTCTTAAAAATCAAAATCCGTGACGTGATTATGATATGATTAAAAACTTTGATAAAAGAATTTACATATATGCATGGTTTTTCATTTATAATTGATTATATTCTCTCCAAAACAATTCAATTTTAATGATTTTAATATAAATTTATTTATTTTTTTCTGTTCCTTTAGCTTAGTTCATTGAAATGTCACAAGTTTTTAATTCTTGCTTATAGCTCTATTATACATACAGCTATAGACAGAGAAATAGCGCAATTTACTGTTTTAGTACTGTAACGGGATTGAATTCTTGTTTTTCCGTCAGGACCATTCAGATTAATTTTGGTTTCATTCGTGAAAAGCCAGATTTTTTCCAGAATTTGATTTGATAGTTTTGCAAAAGACAATCGCACCTTTATATTCTTTTGTGACAGAAGTGTTTTTTTCTACTTACACGACAATAAAAAAATTTGCATCTGATTTAACACATTTAATGACATTATAAACCATCCTTCCAGAATATCCAATTATTTAAGCTAAATTTTGTTTGTTTTGTACCCTTCTTGTAAAGTTCCCAGAGAAAATTTTTTTCTAGAGTGAGTATTGCGGTCCTCTTCCTTGTTTTAGTTGACAAAATTAAGGATAAATTACACAAGATTTTACCACCGAAATTAGCATTAACTATTTTTGTTTAAAATCGAAATAATCATTGTCCAAAAAAATCTAATTTTTAACAAAATAAAGAACGTGCAAAAGTTAACAGGACATTCCCAACGAATTTTTGGAAAAGCAGAGTGGATCAAAAGCATAGAATAGAATTCCTTAACATTTGATACTTCATAGAACATTGGAGCGCTATTTCTCTCTCCACAGCTGTGTATACAATGCAACGTGACAGGTTCATTTAGGCCTAGATTACCGTTCACAACACTAAGTATTTTGATGTTGTAAACTGCGATTACGATTCACAACACTTATCGGCTTAATCGTATAAAAAATGCATGTTGTGTTGTAGTCGACATTTTAGTGTTTAGTGTTGTGAATGATAATCGGGTCATAAATGTTACTGAACTAGTTCTTTTTCTGCAAAATATGTTTCATTATTTTCTTTATTGTTCTGATCATATTCTCAACGCTGGTAAAAAATACTTGTGTTATGACATAGAAAACGTATTTCAAAATTTTACTAATCTTATATTATAAATACGATATAGCATTAAAATTATAATTCAGTTCTGAAATGTTGATATTTTTAAAAAATTTCAAAGCGTCAAATATTTGCAAACTGATGAACTTTAATTTCATTAAATATGGAATTGACAGAAAATTTCACTACATTTATACTAAATATGTTATAGCATTAAATTTACAGATTAGGAATGGACACTGTAAAAAAACATCGATGTTTTTTTCGATGCGATGCATTACAAACGTACATCGATGCTGCATCGATATTTCATAAAATACATCGATTATTTTTTTTAATTATTTATTATTATTATATTTTCGAAATATCTTAAATTTATTTTACATCTCCCAATACCTTTTTTCAATACTGTTTAGAAATTAAAGTTTACCAAGGCTTTGACCACTCAACCCGGTTCTTTGTTGAGTCCGATGTTCCCACCCATGTAAGGTATTTAAAAGCGATCTATCTTGTAAAGCTTGGGAGTCTGTGATTTATAATCTTTCCAAATATCCAACGGATTTTCGCTGTCTTCCAACAGAAGTCCTCAACTAAACTGAAAGTTCATCAGACAATATATCTTCAGTCTTGTTGCTTATCCAATTTCTATGAACCAGTTTATAATGGCTAGTCCATAATGAAAAAGTATCCTCACTTTTATCGGATTTTTCTGAGTCAGATTCAAAAGCTTCATTTTGCAAAAGAGTATTTTTCATTAATTCCTTGATCTTTGATACAGCATTGGCAACGATTATTGCATCATTAAAGTTCGTTTTTTTTTTTTTGAATCGAGGGTCTAAAATTTAGATATGTATACACGTTTATATACCAATATACACGTTCTGTATACAATTTGTCATTTCGATGCATCGAAAGAAAACATCGATGTTTTCCGATTGTTTAGGAGCAAAAAAAAAAAACATCGGATTATATCGATGCTTCGACACAATACATCGAGTGTTTTTAAAACATTAAAAAAATCCACTGCACGCATCAATATCACACATGTTTTTGTTTATTTATATTTTAAAAACTGAATAATAAGTTTTAAAACTTGTTAATGAATTTAACAAATATAAAAAAAGGTTTGCTGTAATTAAAAAAAATCTTTAAACATTTTGTAGCCTTCAGTAGAAGACCGATTACATATGTATGTACATACTTATCGATATAATGACAGATGACACATGGAAAATTTACAATTTTTCTGTTTTATGTTTGTTTGATATTGATTAAAACAGAATACAACTTCTTTAGGAAAAAAGGGATGTAAAAGAATTTTTCGATTAGAAAACGTAGTCTGTGTCTTTTTGTTTTTCGACAATTCAAGTTATTTTTTTTTTATTCTTCTTTTTTTACGATTGACAATGTAACTAAAAAAATCTACGCAAGCAAAACAAAAATATCAACTAAGAGAGTAAAAGAGATATATAAGTGAGAGCCATAAAAAAGAGCAGAATATGAGACATATAACAACAAAAACTAACAATAAAACTAGATTCACACACCAATCAAAGAAAAAATAAAGATTTAAAGATTTTGTCGTAGGATTTTTTTTAAATTAAACTTAATAAAATTTTTTGTTTAACATTAATTAACACACACAAAAAATTTTATATTACATATACGAAACTTTTGTACAAACGCCCACTTCTTTATGTTATTATTATAAATAATTATAACTTTAATAAAGAAAATAAACTTTAATTTTATTTATTGTAGTACACTCACACTGCGGTTTATTTAAGACTTAAAACAACAACAACAAATAAAAAAAAATGTATAAAAGAGAGGAAATGAAACCTAAAGAGTAGTAGAAATTAGTAGTTGAACTACAAAGAAAAATAACTAAACTAAAATTTAAAGTAGGGGGGGGGGTGTATAAGCGGAGCCAATGCTAGGCGGCTAGGGGGACCTATAAAGAGTGTGTGTGTTTGAGATTAAAGTGTCACGACGTCGACGTTTTAAAAATATAATGTATGACGAGTTTTGTTGTTGTCGATATAAGTAAAAGAAAAAATATAAAGGAAAAAATTTATTTCTTTCCAACTAGAAAACACCTGCACTTCATTACTGAAATATTTTCACCACTTATTATACAAAACAATTTCCAAACACATATGAATTCATACTTGTTGTTTAATTAATATTTAAAATTATTACATTTTATTTTAAATTTTTACACACTGTAAGAAAATTTCTAATTTGTTTCTTTTTCTTTCTTCTATATAGAAAAAAATATACACGACACGACGACGTCAGCGATGACTACGGCGACAACAAAGTAACGAACGTAACGCTGACCACAATAAATTGGAACTAACTAAAGAAATATCAGAAAACAATTCTCCAACAATACTCCATATGATAAAGTGGAGTCCATAAGACTGAGACTTGACAGCTCTAGTCACAACAAATGTTGAATTCATACATAAAAACAGAAAAAACACATTTAAAATGACTCAGAGATATACGATAACGTGGGAAAAACAACACCAAGACCAGAGAGTGAATGAGTCAAAAGAGTGCGCATAATCACCAAACAATCAAACACCACTCTTTAACTTAACGAAAAGCAACACATTTCAATAAACTATAGCATGAAGCGAAAATACTACTAAAGCAGATACTATAATGAAAAATTATAAAATAACAATCATTATTATCATCACAGAAAACATCATCATTATCATCATGTGGTTGTTTATTGGAGGCCGTGGCTAAGGTCGTCTTATTCGTTTTTTGTTGTTTTTGTATGTTGTTTAGTCAACACTAACACACCCATGCACCACCACTCACTTTCCTATTAAAAATGACGGTGAATGCAAGCAATAAGGAAGGAAATTCAAACAGAGTCCAATATGAAAAAGAAAATTTACTCCGAGTATTACTGAGAGTATCAGAGATATTTGTTATACTCTCTTGAGACGGACAAGGGGAGCCCAATTATTTACGTTATTGTTAGTGTAGAGTTTTCTCAATGTTGGAGATTATACAATATGAAAACCTAAAATCGTTGTCAAATTACATGGTTGTAGTGTTTGGGTACAAAGAGAAAAACGTAAAAAAAGTCAGAGTTGCAAAACTAAAGTATTATTTTTAAAACTAAATAGAATAGTAAATTTAAATTATTTTTAATAAATATGTACAGTAACGGGCAATTCAAAAGAATCATTGCATATTTAAAAAAAAATATTTTTTTGTCGAAAATTTAAAATTAAGTTTGTTTTTTAGTTTAGCTAAAACTTATGGAAATTAAAGGGCATTATTTATTTTTAATATCAGGAAAGACAAAATTAAAACGAATTATAAAAACAAGAAAATATGTATGTGTCGCAAAACATTGCACTGAAAAATAAAGATAAATTATGAAAAATTTTATCAAGTCAGGCCGGATCTTTGCGTTAAATTGTTAAATTAGTGGGACGGTTCCAAAAATTAGTTTTTAATGTATTGCCTATCCGCAAGCAGACGCTTTACATAGGAAAACCTCGAAAAACAAGTCAATATAAAGATAATTTAATCACCAAGTCCGCTGGCGCAATCAGGAAAGGAGTTGAATTTCAAGTTTCTACAAAAATTGTTCAATGAAATTATCAAAATGTTTCAAATAGGACGCTTTAAAACCTTATTCTAATATAATTATTCTATCAGGACTTCGAAATTAATTCCTAAACTACTTAGAACTTTAACCAATTGAGAGGATGCCCATAAAGGCCACTACTGACTATCCTATTTAGTCGTACGGTATGTCAAAAAAATCGTGTGTGTTCATAAAGTATGATAGTGTGGCCTAAAAATTTAACTAAATGAAAGATTTTTTTGACAAGTCTTTCCGACTAAATTAAATTAAAAAAAAAAAAAAAAAAAAAACAGTATTTTGTTAGTGTCAGCGTTACAGGGGCGGTGTAACGTACCGTGGCTTTCGAACGGACTTTCAAACATGCTGGACTTGAAGAAAAAGAATTAGTGATAACACTTCTGATCTACCAATATTAAAGTATAATATCCGAGAGATCCTTGAATGAATGCCAACTAGAAAGTGGAAAAGGTCATATGGCCTAAATTAAACACGGCATTAATTAGTTTCGAAAAAAAAACATTAAAATTATAGATTTTTAATTTTTTCGTTCGAATCGAATTACTAAATAACTTTCAAAATGCATACTGTTAGTGGTGTTAAGACAGTTAGACAGGTATTGTCTTTCGTGGAAGTGATAAAGTGTAAATGTTTAATAAGTAAATGGGACAATGGCACTGATTTTTTAGTCGAATTTACACGACCATAGTGCGCACCATTAAGGCTTCTCAAAATTTTGAAAAGGATTTTGAAAAGTTCAAAGCAATATTGCTTGATGAAGGTCTTCGTTCTTCGGTTTATTCGTTAGTAAATTCAACGACTATATAGCGATTTTCAGGCGAAATTGTAACAATTGTCAAAGATATGTCTATAAGTAAAATGTCAAAACTATAAACTATTCCAATATGATGGAATAGTGTAAGTTTAAAATGATCCTGTTTCCACTAATATTACCTTCTTAATTATTTTTATTTTAAATTCTTTCTTTCCATTGCTCTATTGTTCTTTTATTGCACATTGCACACTAGGGGTCTCCGAATGGATGTGTACATTGAACACAATCCTCCCAAATCTAACAATATTTGTTAATTATTTAGAAGTTCGATAATAAAGTCGATAAAGCTATGGTTTTAACATGGATTAGTGTTCTGATTATCTCGCCTCGATTTTTGTTGACGATGCACCATTTCGGATCATATAAATTCAATCGTGGTCCTTATTTACCCAGGATAAATTTTGTGAAGTGCGTTTAAAAATTAATATTCCGTATAATACTAATATTTGTACAAACAAATTTAGTGGAGATTACGCTAAACTGATTAGTAGTCTGGAATATTTTATTAAATTCCAGATGGTTAAAGTCGTAAATCGATAGAATTTGCTATTAATTCTGAAAAAATCTTAGGTCAATTCTATTATTATATATATTATTATTATATATGTGACCCGGGATATTAAAAGGTGGCTTATGACTCAAAAAAGAAATTTCGAGACACAGCTGTTAAAGATAAACAATGCATTTCGTCAGTTTCTTAGTAGTTTTTTTTTTTGCATTATGAACAGTCATGCCCAAAAGGCAAAAGACATAAATGAGATAAGTTCGTGTGTGTATATAAAGAGCGATGTTTTTTTCTGGATTTTCAATAAAATTCTGTTTTTCTTTCATTTGTGCTCTTCTTTCTCTAAATTTTTAGTACACTTCTAAGCAAGTTAGGACTTTCTAGTTTTCACCACGTGAAATAGCGTCTCAAAAACTATAGAAACCAAAAAAAAGTGGAATTTTTTTTTCGAGTCATAAGCCACCTTTTCATAGGCCGGGTCACATATAATGCCTTTAATTGAAATAATGTAAACCAGGAATTAAAAAAGTTTTGTTTTTGACATAAGCACAAATTTAAAAAAAAAAAAATCATTTAAATTATATAAAACTGTAAAACTAATACAATTCATTGTTTTCTTTCCTCTGGGGAAAATTGTAACTTTCAAATTCCGTATATGTATAATAATGCGCCCTAAAAGTCAATAGACTTTTAAAAACTCAATTAACATTCTTAATTAAATTGTAGTTAAAAACTTTTCTCGTATTAAATCATGATAAACGTTTATTTGTACATAAAATAAAAACCAACAACTCACAGACACATTAAAACGACACCCGCCGCCACTATAGGCCAGACATATTTGCATACAAAGTACCAACAACAATCACAGCATAATGAATGAAAATGTACTCTAACCCATATACGAGGAAAGAGTACCTTAACATTAATAACCAATAAACTATACTGCAATGCGGTCACCAACACCAAAGCAAAATCCAACAACAACATACTTGAACACACATTTACAACACAGTAAACATATTTTAATTAGAGATGAATTATATGACATTTTTGTACTCGTTTACAAATGATCCGGGATCCTATGGATTCCATGTTATAATTTATTTTTTGGACGATTTGGGTTTATTCAACTTTTTTCAATAGCGCTCAGAAAACAGGGGATAAGATCACATACAAGAGTACACTTAATCAATGAAATAGAGGACTTGTTAAGTTGAAAACGTCATCCGTCTTACAAACAATTTGTCAATCCAACACCAACAGCCGGAGAGAGATTTGGGAACTGCTCTTGGATACCTTTGATTAACGAGATAAATAGTAGCGATCATCATCTTAATTTAAGGCAATCAAATATCCTGGCCCATATGATATGTCTTTCGTAGAGTGGAGATATTATTGAAACAGAACAATTAACAAAATCTTAAGGATATCCAGTGCTTCTTGAAAACAATAGAAAAACTATTGGATAGTTAAATTAGGGAGACCTATCAGTCTATTAAGGAGTGATTGATTTTCAAAATTTCACGATGTTAATTGAAAATCTCTGGGTATTAATTCTCGCATCCGAAATCGAAATGCTTTTTAGCTTTCGAAAACAAACTCGCTCGTGTTCGAATGCTATCATTATACATTTATATAATAATCGCTCGTATTTGAACTCAAGAATTAGCGCCTTGGGCTTAAATCAAATAACTTCATCTCGATTTATATATACACAAGACGCAAATCACTGAGACTTACTGAGCTGATCCTGAATGGCTGGGGCAAACAAGAACCATGTGGGAAACTAAAAACTATTCCAAGGAAACGTTTTAAATAAAGCTTCTACACCCATGTAGCTGTCGATAGTTAACAGGAAATCTTTAATGACATGGATATACTGTGACCGGGTTTGACTACTGTAAAATATTGGTAAGCATACAGCCGGCTCTTTACCGAACTTTCAAAGTCTTGCCAGGCTACAAAGGGCTCATAAATATTTGAGAATGACAAGTACATCAGGGTATCAAACTGTAGGTTAACGGTTTTTGTGTTATATATACAAGACCCTTAAGGTCCTTATACAGAACAGGGTTCTATAGCGTAACTGGACTTGGTGTCGGGTCATTCATGATTGGCTATCGTAGCCATTTTGTGTAAGTTCCATAAACTGTAAAAGAGTGCCTTAAAGGTGGCAATATACCCCTTCCTATGACATTGCTAAATAATACTTTTTTATTGTAAGTGTTAAAACTACGCCCGAGGAACCAATTACGTCAGCAGTTCTGTATTGGTTCCCTTGCCTCAAATTCACAATTCAATCGTTCTTATTCTTTGGTCCTAATTATAAATCTAAATGTTTGCTGGTTAAATTTATGCTTCACTTTGTTTATACTACAAATGCAGTTTTTGTGGAAAACAAATTCATATTATAAAATAAAAAAATTAAAAAAAGAAAAAATAACAAAAACCTCAATCCATTCCATGCACACATACACAATCGATACCATAACAAACTTTATGATTCTTTAGACCAACCGACCTATCTCTAATCGGATTGTAATATATTTTAGAACTCTTTCTTTTCTTTACTATTCTTTTGATTTTTACTTTATAGTTTTCAAAGCGCACACACAAATTTAAGAGTATTATTTTTAATTGCAACTGCTTTTTGTTTTTGCTGTGTCTGTCTTTAATCTCATTTTGTTAAACAATCTGCTAAAAAGTATGTTTTATTTTCGCGTACATTGTTTGTTTCCGATAACCACCCACTTTTTTTTATAGATATTCTGTTTTTTTTTTTGTGCAAAACTTTTTTGTTTTCCAGTTTCCTGACAATATTTTCCGTACTTTTGTGCTTTAATTTTGTTTTTGTTTGTTGATTGACTTTTAAATTTAATGTGTTTTTGTGGCAGTAACAATAGAAATAGTCTGTCTGAATAGCATAATTTGAGAGGGAGTTAAAGAGTGTAATGGAGAAAGTGTACCGTGTGTTGACAAAGATTCAAAAATTCCACCATCTACATTTAAATGTGATTAGATTTCAGAGTCTAATTGTGATATGATCGTTTAATTGTTCATAAAGTCTACTCGTAAGTTTAAGATGGTAGTCTGAGTTTAAGACGATAGCCTAAGTTTAAGACGATAGCCTAAGTTTAAGACGGTAGTCTGACTTTAAGACGGTAGTCTGAGTTGAATGCGAAAGTCTGACTTTAAGACGCTAATCTGAGTTTAAGACGGTAGTTTGAGTTTAAGACGGTAGTTTGGCTTTAATACGGTAGTCTAAATTTAAGAAATGTCATTGAATTACAGTCAAACCTCGATATAACGACCCTCATTATAACGAATTCCTCGATTTAATGAATTGTTTGAACTCCCCTACAACGCTCCATAAGATTTAATACAAAATAAACCTCTCTATTACGAATACATTTATCAATAGCCTCGTTATAACGAATTTTCATTCAGTGCAGACTAACGAAATAGAAACGAATTATTTACCTCTATTTAACGAATTTTGTCAACTTACAACCTTTGCATAACGATTTCCATCAATTAATGCAAATTATATGAAACAGATACACACAAAATTATTGTGTTTGCAACGACAACGTCTCCAGCAAACCTACATTCGTAGTCGACAGCAGCATGCATTAGACTAACGGCTGCAATATTCGAAGAAAAATGTATTGTTTTTATTTATTTTTTATTAGCTCGTTATAACGAATAGAAGTGCAACTTCACATCGATATAACGAACCTCATTGTAATGAATTATTCGATATAACGTTTTTTTCTAATCCCCTTAAGATTCGTTATACCAAGGTTGAACTGTATAAGGAATATTCTTTAATAGCCTTCCTGGATATAGGGGTTGACTTCAACAACGTTAAATATAAATTTCTAATGAATCTTTATTTAATTTGTTGGAAAACTCTTAAACATTAAGTGACATCAGTTGTACTTTTTCTACTGTTCTAAAATCTTAACATCACGACTCTATTTAAGGACATATGGTAGACTTTCGGACTTTCTAGCCGAATTTATGTCTATAAAATAAGTCGCGGGAAAAAATATATCAACCATTTGTAAAGTAACAATTAGACTCCCCAATTCAAATTGTCCCTTTTTAATTTGTCACCCAATACTGTTATTGCCCAACATCCGACAATATAAGAGTATTTACATATCTTAAAAACAGCCTTTGTGGTTACTAATCCATGTTAATTCCTTGGTAAACATTCCCTCTATTGTTTCTATAAAATACTAGTACTTGTTAGTATCTCTTACATTTAATCGCTAGACCTTGAGCAGGAGCAATAAAAATACCCTGACACATGTTTATAGTGTAAAAACTATAAAAATAAAATGCAAACAATAATTGTATTTGCTTTCTTTCTTTCTATTGTTTTTTGGAATATATTTTCGCCTTCGTTGGTGGCGTACAAAATGAACTGCAAATACAAACGACTTTTGAACTTGAATTGAGGAATGAACTGTGTGCATATGAGTATGTTTCTGCTGCTTTTACTTACGGCTTTTTGTTGTACGAGTTGCATTTACATTCTACACTTACTTGCACTGCACTCATTTACATTTTTATGAGAAACGATATAACGTCACGTAATATAAAGAACACGTTATTTTTCTCCATATAAACAGTGTCAAAACAAATACAAACAGCTTAAAAATTTACAGTTGGAGGTAAAATAATAGTGACGATAATTCATTGAATACTAAAGATTTTTATGAACCACTTGTGACTCTCACAATTATGAGTTTTTAAGAGATCAACCCCGTTTTTTTAGGCTTCGTGTGTTCCATAATATAAGTGTTGCATTTCCTCAGGGTGAGACTCGCAATCACCATTTCCAATTTAGTCCTCTATAAACAGGTGGCATATGCATCGGTCCGATTACTTTGTTTAAACCCCCACAAGACACTCAGATAGGCCTAAATTTACCTAATTGTGTTTACCTATTTGTGTTAGGTAAATTTATGACTATTTTTAGTGACAGTCCCATCAAGAAGAGTTCGAAGATATTTTAGTAGTTTCTATTGTTGAAGTCATCTACTATCGTAAATGATTCACGAATAGTTATGGTTGATATTCTGCACTCTTCCCACGCACCGGTTATTCAAATAAGTTAGATTCTCATTTCTGTCCACCCAATATAGCCACACTACAGATATGAGCAAGTCGTTGGCGTAACCATTAGATTCTAAGGTTTTTCTGTACTTCAACGATGACCAGACTCCATAGGAGAGGCGGATAATATAAGAATATCTGCTAAAGGGCAGACACTTGTCACTCGTATTCAGCGGAGTGGATTATCGTGAAAATATTCCGGAACATTAGTAACCAAATTTCTCTAAACATCATTTGTACCTAAGTTATTTTTATAGCTTTAAATTGTATTAATATTTCGTTTAACATGGCACAATAAACTCAAGTTGATTTAATTGCAAGGACAGCACATTATATGAGCAATTATCAAGGCAAACTCGAGGAATGGAGACCAAGAAAGAAAATATGTTTGATAAATTATTTAAGCCAACAAGTACCACAAGTTATATAATTCGTCAAAAATTTATTTACAAAAGTCATAATTTGTAATAAAGTGTTTTCCAACAAGAACTTTGTTTTGCAACTGGGTTATATTGCAATAACATGAAAGTTGTTATAACAAATACAATTTCCCTCGAAAATCTCATTAAAATATTAAAAGTTCAAAATGGTAAATCTGGCTGCATTTCGTAAAATCCGTGATATTTTCGGTCTACATAATTGTCCTTTTGAGTCCGTTATTAAGAATTTGGTCGATAAATGTGAGTCGACGCTAGATAATGTGCCAACACCAAGTAAAAATAATGCAGCAATGAGCCACTCCCTGTTGAAGCTCCGAATTTCGTTTACATGGCGTGTTTTTCTTAAGAATTTGGATAGAAGAATTGCGAGGTGAAACTGGTACAGGTATTGAAGCCAGCCGCCCAATTACTGCGGCGAGATACACAGAATTCATTTAAGAACACACTGGATTTTCTTGAAAAAGTTATTTTCAGACGAGGCCCATTTTCATTAGTCTGGATACATCAACAAGCCAAATTGTAGTATTTTGGCTTCTAAAAATGCAATAGCAATTGTTAAGAAGCTTTCGAATGAACCATACTTGTTACTGTATGGTGCATTATGTAGTCTGGAGGAGTAATTGGATCATTTGTTTTCTAAAATTCGGCTGGAAATAATGTAAGGGTGAATGGATCACGCTATTGAGCCTATTTGGCCTATTGTTAATGATACCGATATCACTGAAATGTGGTTTCAACAGGACGGTGCCACATGTCACACAGCCAACGAAATAATGAATTTATTGCAAATTAAATTTCTTGATTTCACAAAATTCAGCTCCTGTAATGGGAGAGTCAATCTTTAATATAGCCAATCGAATCGATTACAGGCTTAAAACCACCTCATCGTTACTACCGTATGATACATGAAATAAAATATACCCACAATTTCTTCAAACTGAGATTGCAAATGTTGATAAAAGAATAGACATCTGTATTCATAGTGTCATATGTCCATATCATTTTTCATTAATAACACTGCTTTACAAATTTTTAATTTGGAAAAATACCAAGAACGCCACTTGCCTAGATAAGTTAATTGGGACCTCCTGAACACGAAAAACGCTGTAATTTTTTTCTAAGTACCGTTTTTTAGATAACAGTACTTTTGTGTTTTTCGGTGTATGGCCCCATTCAAACCCTTGTGGAGCCCAACCGAAGAGCCCGATCGAGATGAATGGCATATCGTTTGAAAGGTAATCGAATGCCTTTTCCGCCGATATGCTGCAAATTTCTATCTGATAAGAAATAGCTGAGTTATGGCACCTCAAAGTTCGAAATTTGTCTATTTTTTACGTTTTTTTTCAAAATTTTTCTTTTTTATTTCGTTTTTTTTCTACGTTACAGTTAATATCTGGAATGTTTTATTTTTTATCCAAATAGTTTATTTAATTACCAACATTTTAAGCGTAATTTGAAAAAAATCGGATGAAAAATAAAGTTTTTATTAAGGATTTTGTGGAATGACAATATTTTCATCTTCATTGCTTACACACTAGCAAGAGTTCAAGTCGCTCGTCATTTTAATTTAAAGTTTTTGAATTTACGCCGAATATAGAATGGGACCATACACCGAAAAACACAAAAGTACCGTTATCTAAAAAACGGTACTTAGAAAAAAAAATTACAGCGTTTTTCGTGTTCAGGAGGTCCCAATTAACTTATCTAGGCATGTGGCGTTCTTGGTATTTTTTGGCTGTAAACCAGTGTAATTGTCAAAACTTACTATTTTTAATATGTACAATAAACATTTTAATAATTTTTATATAAATTCTTTATTAAGTTCTTGTTGACAAAAACCTTTAAAAATAGTACAAATACTTGTACTTAGACAAGTTTCGTTCTTTGGACTATTCGATGTGAAAAAGGATCAAAGGAAATTATTATACTTTTTGAAATTGGTATTTTAGTTTTAAACAAGGGCTATGTAAAGCTCATGTTCTCTTATTTTAACTTCAGCTGTTTAACAGCATACACACGTCTTACATTATAGAACTACAACTACCTACTTATATACATATACACCATCAGCATGCATTCCTTAACTGCATTTCCGATTAAATAAACTACAACTATACAATATTAAAAATGTATAAAAGAAAAAAAGTAAACAGACACAGTATACAAAAAATAAAACTACATGTAAAGGATTTAAGTAGTCTTTAGATGGTTTGATTGTATAATCTGGGAAAATTAAATAAAATAGAACGGAAGAGTTTTATTTTTTCTCGTTATATTTTGGTTTACGAAAGAGTTTAAAAGGTCATTAGTCTTTTAGGTTGCACAGCATTAGAGGGCAAAGAACAGAAGTACATAATTTTATTTGAGTATTTGATCAAACGTCAACAAGCTACTGCATGTTGTAAACAAAAATCAATTTATTGCTTGTCTGTGTTTTGTGTTTTTTATATACAGCATAGGTATGTTTCAAACACTTCTACATACGAGGTCTGATCAAAAGTAATCGTTATTTTAAAATTTCGTGAGTTACGTATGTTCGATTTTCGCATTTTTTTCCATTATGTTGGTACACATCAGAGAACAGAAAAAAACCATTCACATTTGCTAACCATTCGCAAATTCATTGCTTTTGCATTGCTTTTACTCGACAATAATAAAAATGTGCATTGCTGTTTGTTTACTTTACTCATTCCTTATTACTGTTTGCTATTTTACATTCCCTTTTTGTTATGCGGTTATACATCAAGCAACGAAATAATTCAATGCCACATGAAAAAACTAAAAACATTCACACCATTCGTCCAGTATTCATTGCTTTCAGTGAATGAAAACATAAACAAAGAGCAAAAACAATACAAAACCTAATGAGAAAATAAATATTTTTTGGTTGTTGCTAGTAAAGTTTGATATTTTTTGTTAGTATGTACAACTTATACAATCAGCATTGAAACCATTCATACCAATCGTTAACCATTCGTACCAATCGTTAAGTATTCGTTGCTTTTGGGAGTATACGTTTACATTTGTACAAGACATGCAATGCAAGCATCATTTTTCGTTACGGAATTGATTTATGTTGTCAACATGAGGGTCGTTTTTTGTGTTTGTATTCAAAATCTAAAATTAACCAATCAATCCGTTCTCTGGTACACATGTCTGTTATATACATATACATATTGGTAATATCAGCCATTTTGGATTGTCAGTTTGTTTTTGTGCTCTTCGATTTTTTACTATTCGAAAAAATGGATCAAAGAAACTGTATTAAGTTTTGTGTAAAAAATGAAATTAAATGCGCAAGGACATTTGAAATGTTGACTGTGGCGTTTGGCGAGTCTACTGAGAGCGGAACACAAGTTCAATTGTGTCAATGATGATCCACCGTATTCACCGGACTTGGCCCCCGCAGACTTTTTCCTCTTCCCAAAACTGAAGACACCGATGCAAGGAAATGTTTTGCTACGATTGTGTAGATAAAAGAAAAATCGAAACAGGAGCTGTTGGCGATACCAAAAAGCGCGTTTTAGAAGTGTTTCGAGGATTGGAAAAAACGCTGGCATAAGTATATTATATCTAAGGGAATTACTTTGAAGGGGACAAGATAGTTATTGATGAATAAATAAATACTTTTTGAAAAAATTAAAAATAACGGATATCTTTTGATCTGACCTCGTACACATTTGTTTAATAACAAAGAAAAATATTTATTGTAGTTTTTGCAGCCGCATAATTTAATGACGTCATTCATGGTTTGTTATTGTTTGCTGTCTAACACCCCAATATAAATATGTATGTCTCTATGTTGATGATTTAATTTTGCATTCATGTGTTCTCTTGTTTTATTTTGTTACTCTTTGCTTTAGTGTTTCTAGTTTGTACTGTTCCTTGCTCAGCTGTGTGTGTCTATTTTTGCATGTCATTTTTTTATTTTTAATGTGATGACTTAAAATTTGAAATTAATTGATAAACAAACACGAATATAAAGGCGCGTCCATCACTGTGATGGTGATGAATAATAACAACATTTGCATATACATACATATACATACTATATATTTCGTTTATGTCTCACAAATTAGGAGGGCTTTAGCATACATATCATAGTCCATAATCGTTTAATTTTTGTAGATATTATAGAGTGTATATTTAACCCTCTAGTGAGAAAAATTTTATTTTTTTACACATTACTGAAGCTTTCTTTGAAAACCTTTCCTTTTTCAGTTTTTTGATCTTTAAACATGACTACCGTTATGTTGTCAAATTAATCAACAAATCAGTCGGAATATTTTTGTACAAAAATTGTACGCAGATTTCTAGAAAATCCGACAATGATTGCAAAAAAGCTAAAGCATCAAAAGTACTATAAATGAAACGTAAATGTAACGAGTTTACTCTATAATTTAACATGAATCGACTTACAAACGAACAACGCTTGCAGATAATGGAATTTTACTATCAAAATTCATGCTGTCAAAGTTGGATGAAGATCCATCCACTTTTTTATCGGAAAATTGTGTTCAGCGACGAAGTTTATTTGTGGTTGAATGGATTTTACTATCAAAATTCATGCTGTCAAAGTTGGATGAAGATCCATCCACTTTTTTATCGGAAAATTGTGTTCAGCGACGAAGTTTATTTGTGGTTGAATGGATACGTAAATAAGCAAAATTGAGCCGGTGGAATCATTGGACCGTACTTTTTCAATCGACGAAGGCAGGAACGTTGCTGTGAATGACGGAGCGCTACCGTGCGATTTTTTTTTGACCAAAATGGCAAAACTGGACTTGGCTGACATGTGGTTACAACAAGACGGTGCCACACAGCACCCGAAACAATGGCCCAATTGAGGGGCAATTTCGGTGAACTGGTTATTTCACGTTTTAGGCATGTGAATTTTCTGCCTAGATCAAGTGCTTTAACGCCTTTATATTTATATTTAAGGTTCATATCTATAGGGGCACGCCCACAACGGAAAACGGGTTGCCATATGGCGTCATCTATGGCGTGATCTATGTTTGCAAACATAGATGACGCCATATGGCAACCCGTTTTCGTACAATTTCCAACAATTTGGACAATTTGACAACAAAAATGACATAATGAAAACCAAGCATAAGTTCTAAGAACGGCACCATAAATCTTGGGAGAACAGGAAATATCTGTAGTAAGATGTACTTATTATTACTCTACGGTTTTTAGGTATTAATATTTTAATTTAAGAGCATTTAATATTAAGAAATCCAAACGAAGGTTGCTAATCATGTTTTATCATGTTTCGACAAAGTTATCACATCTGTGTTTAGCTTTGTAAACTTAAGAACCTTGACGTTTCTAAAAGAATACCTAAAGATCATGCGCAATTTACAACAGATTTTTTACAGAAGTTCTATTAGATACTGTTTTTATTGAAATTTATTTTTTTCTCTTTCATTTTAAATTCATGGGGAATGAAAATTGTCAAAAATCCTTTGTGTCTAGATGGCATTTACCTATTCAGTTGCATAGATAAATATTAAAATGTGAAATTCGTTTAAACTATCGTAATCTGTTGATGCCTGTTAAAGCGGTTTAACATTTTAACACTTGTGCTTGAAGGGAGGGAGTGTTGGGATCTGGATCTTCGATATTGTGATATTTTTAAATGGCCATTAGAGTAGGATATTGTAATTGAGTTATATTCTTCGTTTTGGAAAGAGTGTTATGATTGCAAATGTCCATTTATTTGCATGGAGAGTATTTTGAAAAACAGTAGTAATTTTTTATGTTAAATATGTATAAGTATTAGACTGGCCATAGCGTTATATAGAAAAATTAAAAAATGTTAAATCCAAAAGTTTTCGCACTGAAAAATATGAGGTTGGGGATAAAAATAATTATGCATATTTAAATTTTTTTTTTTTTTAGTTCCGAGTACCTCCGGGTTGAGCCCAAAGTTTTATTGGAACAAGTCGGTTTTAGTACTGCTCAAAAAAAAAAAAAAAAAAAAAAAATTTCATCAAAGAGGGATTTTAAAGGAGATGCCAGCAAAAAAAAAATTGTTGGCGGTCACGCTTATTTTCGAGGGGGCGGGCCCGTAAAGTTGAAAATATGTAGGCCTATATCTCGGGAACTACTGGGTGTCTGATAATTTGTAATACATTAAATAAAAGGTATTAAAAATACCTTTCCAACGATATATATCATGATTATAAAATATGGACCGAATATGGGTTAAATCCGAAAAGAATATTTTTTGACCCGAATTTTTTTTAATATCTAAAAAAATTAAAAAAAATGTCTATATAAGTGTTGATTTAGTTTATTAATATAAATAGCCAAGACATTAAGCTTTAATTTAAGGTATCATATGTGTCTGTAGGTACTATAATCATAGAATTAAAAGATCTGAAAATTAAAAAAACACATTTTTTAAAAATTTTGTATGCAGGATAGGATACCTCCATTAGAGTGACCAATGGCCAATGGGCTCAACCCGGAGGTACTCGTTTTATTATATTACCCATTCATCACTATTTTTGTTCCTGTTTATATTTGAATAACAACAAAATCTGACTCTATGTTCCCAACTTAATTTCTTCGATACATATAATAATTACCTTTTTATAAAAACTTTTTAGTCGAAGCTTACTTCTGTTAAATATAAAAAATTTATTTGAAATTTATTTTTGTATATTTCTTCTAATGTGGAACATATAACAGAAATATACAAAAATAAATTTCAAATAAATTTTTTATATTTAACAGAAGTAAGCTTCGACTAAAAAGTTTTTATAAAAAAATTTTTAATACTCGCAAGAGGAATAATTTTCATTCAATCAATATAATAATTACCTTTAAAACGAGCCGTAATAGTCTACAGATAAACTACGGATAAACTTGCCCGGAATATCATAAAACCAAAGTTCCAAAAAATGGGTGATTTTTTTAATTTCTTTTATTGTTGATTATATTATATTAATGAAGATTTTTTGTGGGATGAAAAGTTTTTTCTGTAGTGCTCCACAACTTGAAGCAAATACTGCTTATCTTCTTCGTCGTATGTCAATGCCCGATTGAAATCTGTAATTAGTTTTATTGCTCTTTCTGCCGGGTCATTTACAACGGTTAAGTGTTGGCATATTCGTTTTGCGGTGCAATATTCTTCTTGATCCTTCCAAATTGATGGATGCAATTCAAAAAATTTCACATCGATTTGTAAACGATGGAAAAAACGCTTGGTGCGAGGAGTGACGAAAGAACTTACATCCTTATTTTCAAACGATTTCAGCGTTAAGTTTAATCTTTTCGGAATAACATCATGATTTTCGTCATCATGATTGCTAAGAGCTTCAACCATTTTCCGCTTCACTTCAATTGATATCATTTCATCGAAAAATCCAAGAGCAACCGCCTCTTCGGATAAATACCATAAATGGTTTTTGAATTTTGACAATAAGGCATTTGAAACATTTGGATCGAAATATGAAATAGCGTCTTTAATGAATTGTAAATCTTGGCGCGGTGCAGTTACAGCGTTAACGCATCCGAACCAATACGAAACATAAATACGCGTCAAGAAAATGCAAATGTTTCGAATGCCTTTCAGTTCGGAGGATGTCATCTTGAATTGTTCACGAAGCAAAAAAATCTTATAGCAGTATATAGCTTTGGACATAAACCTTGCATGAATTGTTGCGCCAGGCAAACGCAATTGCGTAAAATTTGGTACTTCCTTACCAAGAAAAATGAGCGAAAGTTGTAACAACTCCTTATAGTCGGCTCGCACATAATGAGATTTCAATGCCTCAAGGCAAAAGTTCTTGTGCGTGTTTATTTCGGCTGCTGTTAAGTGTTTTTGCACTGCTTCATCCAATACTCCACTCTTAAAAGTATTGATATTCATATTTTTCCAGTTTTTTGAAAAACGATTAAAGAGAGTGACTTCTGGTGCTGATGTTTTTCCAAAATTTAACTCAAACACAGCTTTAATAAGCAATTCGCTGATGTGATGGCGACACGGTAGAAAAAGTAAATCGCGACCCAATTTACTTTCAAGCAAATATGCTGAGCCTTTTTCAATACCAGTGTTTGTAGATGTTGTGTCAAAAGCCACAATTTGCACTAAATTATCAATCTTCCATTTGCGTAGGAATTTTTCAATGCCTTCAGCAATATTTTCACCACAAGATTCTTCAAGTTTAGCAATGCCAAGGAGTTTTTCTTCGTTCTCTGCGGTTATAACGAGAGCCAATCGATCAACTTTGTCCTTGCCTTTCATATCTGGAAGCATTTTACCGTCCCAATGCAAGACAAATACTTCAGGAATCTATGTTGAAATTAAATATTATGTTAATTACCCTTAAGATATTTATTTATATTTAATTATTAAATATGTACCTTGAATTCATCTATGATCTGTTTCGCTTGTCTGCGACGATATTCTTTTCGCATTGTTTGAAACGATGTTCGGTTAAAGACAAAATCTTCCACTTTTATGTCCTTCAAGTCAGGTTTCATTTCCTGCAACTTCCGCAATATGGCTATAATTGTAGCAGATGTTAAATGCATTGCATCGCGATCACTGATGCGGCATTTATCCATGCTTGCTAACATTCGATCATCAACGAAATGGATTTTTCCGCGAGATTCCTGGATTCCTTGATGTTGGTCCTTCAGAAAATCAACTTCCGGAGCTGAATTGTCCATTTCTAAGTCTTTGTATACAATACTTTCTGAGGTATCTGTATCAGACGCAACCTCATCTAATAGCAAAATAGCAAAACATTTTTAGTGATCAATGGGTAATATAATAAATAATAATAAGAGGAGAAAATCCTTCCGCCCGGCCGTAGGCCGGCAATACAGGAAATTTGCACAATGCGAAGCCGGTATTCTGTATACCATGGAGGTATCCTATCCTGTATACAAAATTTTTAAAAAATGTGTTTTTTTTAATTTTCAGATCTTATAATTCTACCTACAGACACATATGATACCTTAAATTAAAGCTTAATGTCTTGGCTATTTATATTAATAAACTAAATCAACACTTATATAGACATTTTTTTAATTTTTTTAGATATTAAAAAAAATTCGGGTCAAAAAATATTCTTTTCGGATTTAACCCATATTCGGTCCATATTTTATAATCATGATATATATCGTTGGAAAGGTATTTTTAATACCTTTTATTTAATGTATTACAAATTATCAGACACCCAGTAGTTCCCGAGATATAGGCCTACATATTTTCAACTTTACGGGCCCGCCCCCTCGAAAATAAGCGTGACCGCCAACAATTTTTTTTTTGCTGGCATCTCCTTTAAAATCCCTCTTTGATGAAATTTTTTTTTTTTTTTTTTTTTTTTTAGCAGTACTAAAACCGACTTGTTCCAATAAAACTTTGGGCTCAACCCGGAGGTACTCGGAACTAAAAAAAAAAAAATTTTAAATATGCATAATTATTTTTATCCCCAACCTCATATTTTTCAGTGCGAAAAATTTAACTTTTCAAAAAAAGTTCCACTATGGCCACTCTAATAAGTATGTACATACTAAATTAAAAAACAAACATAAAATGAGAGGCTCTTTAAATACTAATTTACATATGGGTTAATTACAATTCGTGTTATAATATTTTACACAAAATTTCATCTTATAAAACAAAACACTACCTTTTCATAATGTTCGAATAGATTTTTTTTTAATTATAACAATTTTAATGCTGCAGTGTTGAGTTCAAAAGTGAAATATTCTTTGTAAATACAAACAATTTTTGATAATTAAATACAGTTTAAAGACATTAAGCAAATAGTGACGACCCTGAACTTTTGTTCTTTGTTAAAATATGTGAAAGAGCATGTCACAAACAGTTAATTACTTTTTCGAATGTGTAGTGTACATATATAGCTTCCGACCACATGTAAATTATTTTACAATTGACACATATTGTTGTGAATTCAGGGAAGACTTTGTTTCAAACTTAAACTTTGAATAATTGTTTTATTAAATATATGTATGTATATTAATTATATTTAAATTTTAAATTATTTTTTTTAATGAATTAAACATTATTTTTACTTACGATTGTTATTTCCATTGAAATCATCATCAAACTGTTGTTGTTGCTGCTGTTGAGGTCTGGTTTGTTGATCTCCATTATTCAGAATTGAAGTGGAAGACGATGAAGTTTGATCAAACTCGGAAAAACCTGAGGAATTTGTTAGGGTTGTTGAGCAGGTAGAGACAGTAGTAAATATATCTTCAATTGGAGATGGTGTAAATTTCTCTACGAAAACATCTTTTTCATCTTTAACTTTATTATTCGATTGTTCTTTAGCTGAGAGTATATCAACAGCTCGAGCACGACCATCGCGTATAGATGGTCTTCTCTGTATGAGTTGAGATAGAGGTTGTGAAGCAAATGATGTGCTGGTTGATTCAATGGATGGTTCTGAAATTTGTTCTTCTTTCATGTTGACGGCTTGTTGGGCAGTGGATTCTAATGGTAGTTGAGAGATTGCAGGGATATTATACAGGCTTTGCCGCAAGGACGTGAGAGAAGGTGATTGTGATCTTGGTCGCATGGTTGGGAGGTTAGGTGATTGGGTTGTGGCTTGCATAGTTAGCAGAGGAGATGTTGATCTTGGTTGTATGGTTGTTAGAGGAGAAGATTGGAATCTGGCTTGCATAGATGGAACAGGAGGTGATTGCGATCTGGCCTGCATAGTTGGCAAAGAGGGCGATTGGGTTCGTGGTTGCATTGTTGGCAGAGAAGGAGATTGTGATATTGAGATTGAGAGAGCAGGTGACTGCGACCTCGGCAATGAAGATGATTGTGATATATTTTGCATGGTTGGTAGACAAGGAGATTGTGACAAAGGTAGAGACTGTGATTTTTGCTCCATATCTGCTGACATAGACATTGTGATATTTTGTGACAGACTGTCATCAACTTCCATGGGTTCGAAACTAGTATCCATGGCAGTTTGTTCAGATGGCTCTGCAGATAATTCTTCCGAGGGTATATTGAATGTACGCCTGGATTTCACATCGCCTGATGACAAAATTTCTTGAGGCATTATTATGGTGTCGCTAACAGAGAAAGTACGACGTGAATTATCAGGTTTATCCATAGAAGGAAATTGGTTGAGTGTGGATGAATCAGTGTCATTCGATTTAACGCTAAAAGTACGACGATTTTCATCAGCCGATTTTTCTTCATCAGTTGCGAAAGTTTGACGTTTATTTTTAAGTTCTGCAGTATTTGTATCCAACTGATCAATACCTGTTGGCATGGAAGTGTTCACACTAAAGATAAGACGTTCGTTGTTCTCGTTTTCCTTTGGGAAGGGGTCTATATTAGTTGTCACAGTAGAAGCAGATGACTCGACATATGTTCCATTTAAATTATTAATAGATTTCTCTACTGAAGTTTTAGTTTGAAGATTTGCAAAATAATCAGATTTCTCCAGAAAAGGGGATTCTTTTGGGTTTTCATCCCGTGCCTTGGGAGAGCGGGGGAAACCAGCATTATATGCAGGCTTTATGGGAAAAGAAGGAGAACAGGGTGCTGGACTTTTCTGTGATTTCACTGAAGTACTCAAGCTTAAAGATAAATTTAGCTTTTTTCCCGTTTTGCTATCACCAGTAGTAGGCTGAGCTGAAGAATTGCTAGTAGTGCTGGAATTCAAGCAATCAGTTGTTAAATTTAGGTTATTAGTAGATTCAGGTTTCGTAAGCTCAGCTTCATTATTTTGCTCTAAAGCCTGTTCCTTATTAACAGTTTCAATAATACATTCAGAACTTAAAGTCTTATTGATAGGCATTTCAATACTTTTATTTAGAGACAATTCATGTTTAGAATGTTCTATTTCTAAATGTTGACTTTTCTCGGCCACACTTTCCACGGGGGTATTTATTACAAAAGTCATTTTAGATGTCTCCATTTCTTTTTCGAACAAACCTTGGACATTTTCGGCATTTAACTCTTCCAAGATCTTTTGATCTTCAATATGCTGCAGTATATTTTCAGCATGTTGCATAACCATTTCCACATTTTGAATATTACTCGAAGTGTTGTGTATAATTTCCATTGTAGCATTCATAGAAATATCCATGGGTTCCTCTTCATGCATGGCCTCAAATTGTTGTGGTGTATTCTCATTTTGTAATTCTTCAACAAGTTGAGTTTGTTGGAGTTTATGTAAAGGTTCTCCCTCAGCCTCCATGGTTAAATCAGCTAGGTTTTCCATAGTATTATTAAGATTTGTATTCAAACTATTGTTGATGGCACTTTGATAAGATTCCAAATCTGTGGTCACATCCAAAGTGGCCTGCTCAGTAAAAGTTGCAGCTAAGGGATCCTTGTCATCATCGCAATCGGCAAAGGTTTCATTTTCCGATGAAATTGCGTCCGACTCAGTAGGTAATAGGAGATGTGTTTTGTCAATAATAAATTCATCGGGAACTGTTGAGCGCAAAAATGAAAAAGGGATAAGTATTTTTTAGGGACAGTTGTGTGTACGGTTCGACTAACCTTTTGTGCCTTGTTGGGCTGTTAATGTTGGTATAAAGCATTCCTCAAACGTTACATTGTATTGTTCTGAAGAAAAATAAGAGGGGGTAAAAATTAAAGATCAGTTCTCCTAAAAATATACCAAAATTAGAGAGCTGTATTCGAATTGTATTCGCTGCTAACCAGCGACTATCCTTTTAGGATTTACATTTCCTTAAGGCTTAGTTAGCCACTCATTAGTTACTATGCAGTTTTCATTTTTAATATATCTGTTAAGTACGAACTAGTCATGCGTAGTTTTTTTAATTGACTTTATCTCAACCATCATCTCTAATAAGCTTTCTTATAAAACTTAATTATTCAATTCACAAGTGATGTTGTAGTGTCGTAGGAGTTGTATGTCGTCTGACTTTACAATAGTTGTACAAATGTTGTTCGTAATTTCTATATAAATATTTTGTACAACACCTACGATATTTTTACATATGTTTTTTAAATGTTGTATGAAATTTTAAGTGTTGCTAAAGGTCTAAATATTTATCTCAATTAAAAAATGTCTCATTTTAGTTAGAAAAAATAACCGAACGGTAACACTCAAATCATACATTCCCACGACAGCTGGTTCTACGCACCGGAATGACCCGAGATAACTCGGCCAAGGGCTGTCAACTCAGCAATTACTGCTGTTACAACAACAACAACTCAAATCATAAACTGAATGACAATTTTAAAGCAAGAAAATAAAATTAATAAACAACAAATATCTATAAATAATGGAGATTGTTGTATTTAATTTGTGAAAAACGATCATAAATTTTTAACTTACTTGACTCAATTGTTAAAATGTCTGCATTATATTTTTTTACGCAATGCAGAAATTATTTTGTTTATCTTACTTGTAAATATTATAAAATTTATTTATTGAGTTTTGTATATTTGTTTTGGTATTGTTATTCTGACATTTTGAAGGCTTTACAACATAAACGCAATGCAGAAATTATTTTGTTTTAAATTTCAATAAGAATCATTATTTTCTATCCCTTATATATACATACATATCTGTATCTTTTTACTTTAGGAAAGTATTTGTTGTGCTTCTTTTATCAAAATCTGTTTAGGCGATTTTGAATAAGAACAATCTATAAAGTATATAAAATTGCAGCATTATGGTCAGAGAACATTGTGGGGTAGAATCTCTTAATTCCACTTGTAAGTAATAATTTTTTCTCATTTAAAAATTCAGCAAATATACCTATAAGTAAACGGGAGCCTTCAGCTATTGCCTTCTTAAGGGCTGAGAGTTTTCTGGGGTCCTTAAAAAATTGATTTTTTGCAATTATTTCCTTAATTAGATTCAGATTTTGTCGATTTTTAATAGCGGTATTCTTCTAAGAGTATCTGATTTTTAGATCTTACGCAGATCCCTCCAAAAATGATGTACAATCGCTCAAGGATATAGAATTTCCTTTATAATTATATACAATCAGCACAATGTCGTTGTCATCTTAACCGACATCGTCACAACATACTGTTTAAAAATTTGCAGTGTAGATTAAGATATTGAATAGATAACATCTTATATAATACAACGAATCCCGTTGAATTTTGCCACAAGCCGTAAATAATCCGCAAATAATATTTAACAACATTGGATTAAAAAATTTACTTACTTCATTGTAATAATATAGAAATGTTAAAAAATGTATATACAATACTGAAGATTGAAAATTTATTAACAAACACACAAGATCTTAACATTAATGTTTTTAATAATTAGTTTATTATAAACAATTAAATATACATTTTTAGAATACAGGGGTTAATATGACTATTAATCAAATTAAAGTTTAAAATTTTTTCTTTCGTCCTTTGAAAAGATTTTACTCATATACTTGATTATCTTTTAAATGCAGGTACTACAGAAAAAACGGACTTTGGAAACACCGGCCTAATGGACCGTCTCTTTTTCTTTAATATCACAATATATTCCTAGTAGCCCAGTCAATGAGTCATGTTACAAAATGTATGAAAATTAATGAACGAATGTAGTTTCTTTCAAGCAGAGATACTGGCAATCTTGAAAGACTTAATAAGGTGACTCTCATGTGGGCAGTCAGGTTGCACAAAAGGTCTGTGTAGTCATAGGGTCAAATCAAGGCTGGTAAAGGCCCCTATTTGTATTAATGGAGTATTTCGATGTTCGGTTGTGTTGGGTACCAGGTCATTGTGATATGGAAGGTTATGAAATAGCAAACGAGCTTACAAGTCAGAGTTTGAAACTATCCTTGGATGTAACAGAAGCGACATTGAAACCACCACTGCGGTATTATCACAGGAGAGTATTAGTAAAAGTCCTACTTCGTACTGACCAGTTAGGGGAAGTAGAACAGACCGCAGGACAGCTAGGGCCTTAAGGCCAAAAGTAGCGTTAGAGTGATTGTGGGTATGATCACAGGCCAGTGTCTGTGCTGGCGAATCTCCTGGGATTATTAATTCTTACATTAACTATTTCTGTATCTTTCTAAAAGGATACAATGGACCTTTAGGTCTCCGAGTGGTAGTGTGCATATATTGTTTTCAAAATCCGTTGCTGAACCAGCAGCTGCTGATGGTGTTTTGTTATTATTCACTTGTATATTGGATGCCGAAGACGAGTTTAACATTTTTGAGTTGTTTAAAGCCCTACCCTTCACAAAGAAACTAACTACTAACTAACTATGAGAAATTTTGATCTGTAAAAGTTTAAAAACTATTAGCCTAACTACAAAGGCCGAAGAGATGATTTTTTTATAGAATGGCACACAACTTGACGTAAATTAAATAATGAATTTGTGTTTTTGTAAAATAACCGTAACACATAGTAATGTCATAAGAATGTAAAAGCATACGCCAGATAAACGTTAAAAGCAAGTAAAAACAATTGTCTGGATATTGCAAATAATATCAATGATTATACATTATATTTTTAACATTTGGAAATTATTAGTAAAAATCGAAAGAAAACTGAACAAATCATCTTAACAAATATCAAATTGTTTACACAATTAAAAATTAAACTGAAGTATCTTATTATTATTTGGTGTGTCTAACTCGAGTATTTAGCAAAACATGAAAGAAACATGATCGACAATGACACACTATAGTAAAACTCAAGCTTGTTTAGAGTAGTTAATTTTCATATGGTTTATAAAAACTTTGAAAGTACTTATGAAAAAAATAGTATAAACTATATGAGAATTATGATATGGTTATTGTTCAATATAAGTTTAAAATTTATTACTTTATAACCTTTAAGTAGAGTGCAAATCTTTTTATGATAATAGCTTTATTTAAAACAAACACTTTTTCGCCCACTCTTACCTTCAATATTTGGATTTAAATCACCCGGTAACTCTGGTATTTTAGCTTCATCGAATTCTGTTAAACCTTTAAATTATAAAAAAACAATTATTTAACATAAATTAATAACAAAATATCTACTCAACTTACCCACAAACTTATTAGAAGATCTATTCAATAGATCTAACGCTGCATGATGTTGGTCATCAAATATACCAGTTTCCAATTCTGGATCAATATGAAATTTGTGTATCGAAGAATTGTTTTCAAAAACAGTTGCTGAACCAGCAGCCGTTGTTTTGTTATTATTCACTTGTATATTCGAGGCCGAAGACGAGTTTAACATTTTTGAGTTGTTTAAAGCCGCTTTAGAGGATAAGGGACTCAACTAGAAATTAAATTAAAAAGAAAACATAAAGAAATTAATTACGAAAAGAAAAAATGTAAAAACTAAACATAAAGAAACAATTTCTGTTTGGGAAAATCAATGTCATGTTCATAATGTTTGCATGTTGAAAATTGGCTGCAAATAAATAAAATAAAACAACAAAATTTATTATATTTTCTTACAAATTCATGAAAAGAAAATTATCTTATGTTTTTCTGCTAACATGCAAACAAAGTGGAAAAAAATTAAAAATTCATACACGAGAGATGAATTGAAAAAATGTATGTATGCAGTTTATTTTAATTTTTAAATTTTTGTTTATTTGCCATCATGACAGCATTTGTTATAAACTAAATAAATATGTGGATGTACAATATACATATGTGTAGTAAACAACAAATGCCTGCTAGAATAAATAAGGGCCCACCTAGCAAACCAAACAACATGCAACCGAAATAGAAAAAAAGCTGTTCACATTTTAACGTCAAATAAAATTAATTAAATTGTGATAGCGACATAACAAAAAAAAAAAAAAAACTGTAAATAAAAGAAATTGGGTACGAGCTGCAAATTATCAAGAATAACATGAAATGACATAAAAATAATAAATTTGTATTAAAGAAATTTTTTACACGAGGGTTGTTGATTAATGGACAACACCTAGGATCATTCGGTGTCGACTCATTGTCTAAAGTGCCAGCTCAAAAATATTGGTATCCTAAGCCATATACTTATGGTTAAGATCTACTGATGCGGTTCAATTTCATCAGTTCTCGTCTTCTTTCATGAAATATCTCTCTACAACATTGGAACTGCTGACATGTAACAATAATTATGAGGACTTCTGGAAAAGTCACTTTATAAAAGCTACAGATGCAAGAATTTCCAATTAGTCGTACTTTAAATGAACTGTAGTAATACCCAACATGTTTAATATTAAGTTAAAATATAATTGGCAGCCATCTGAATCATAGCTCACTTGGGTCCCGCACCATTAAACCTATATTTCTTAGCAGCCATTCTTCTCTAGCCATTTGCAGAAGTTTTGTATGTTTAGATGTTCCTCTTCTTCCTCACAGCTTCTCGTCATTACATCTACTGCAGAAGTCGTTGTAAGTGATTCTTAACCTTTGCGCATGTAAACCTAAAGGCCAGTGTACAGTTATGAACTTTATGAGTTCAATTAGATGGATTCTAAGCAGATTTTTCGCAAATCGTGTGCCCTATATATCCATATTGGGCAAGAATTTTCTCATCTCTTTGCAACAATCTTTCCTTTCCTGGCTTTCTTTCACAAGTGTGTTAGATTTGTTCTTACATTCTATGTCCCCGTACAAGGGTAACGCGATTTCGTCGATTTATAGCCAATCGTGTTCCCTATATATCCATATTGGCATTAATTTGCCCATCTCTCTGCAATTTTCCTTTTACAATATTTTCCCGTCTTTCCTTGAAAATTGAGTGAATATCACGTCAGAATTCGATCTAATTTATAGTGGTGCATTCTATGTCCCCGTGACTAGAGAATAATTCAAGCGTAACCGATTTTGCTTTTAACTCTATATGCGTCATCCTTGGAAAAATTTCGATGCAATGTACACGCTTTCTAAAAACTAATGGCCACTTTAAACTTAGTGAATATGATGCATAATTTCAGCTTGAATTATTATTCTACCGTGATCTAGTAGCCTAAGGAGATTTCCATCTTATGGTGTAATCTTCTGTCAGTGAATATCTGTATGACATTCTCCGAAAGATGGCGGTCTTTTTCATATTAAGCTCTATCCATCATATTGTAATAAAACCTGAATCGGAAGCTGGAAGATCGCGACTAACATCATCTAAAATCTTTGCATTACCGAAATTTAAATTTGTCCATGCTTTCGTGGCATAGCCTCAGTGTGCCATATATCTGGTGGTAAACCAGTTCAGAATATTGAACAAGTAGTCCTGTAAGCATAATTGCAATCTGTTTTGGTTTTTTTTATTTAATTCTCCATCGCAAACCACCATACCAATACAAGAATAGAATAGGTTTGATATTAAAATCGCAAGGCCCTGTTTAGGCCCCATTGCCTTTTCACAGCACTATATAGTATTTTTTGGTTTAGTGGTTCAAAGGTACTCCATTAATTCTAGGTGTATCAACTTGAGGGATTTTGTACCTTCTTGCGAACAGTACCAATAGTTTTTTGGTTTGATTTACTCTTAGCACCATTCTAATAAAACCTTTATAGGGCTGTTAAAATGTACGAAAGAATTTACATAAAAATATCCAAAATAATTTACATATAAATTCTTTTAAATTTGTGTGTAACTTTTGATTTTGTTTGTCTGTTCAGCTGTTCTCCATATAATACATACTGGTTAAACAACCATCAACTTATTCCGCCTACATTTATCTGCATTCTAGTATGTAGTTGGTTTTCCATAGAATTTTGTTTTACAATTTTCTATTCATGATTTAAAAGAGCTTTTTGTGTATTTGCGCTCGTTTGTGCACGGCTGTTTAATTTTTAATAATAACATTAAATGTAAATGTAATATTGCGGCTGTACGATTTTTATTTAATTAATGGTAACAAACCAAACTTTAAATTTAATATTGTAGAAAACCAGTGACTAAACTGATTTAAATTCATTGGAATGTTATAAAGTAGGTAGGTAGGTAAGAAAGCTGGTGTGAGTCATCCTCACACCCTCACCCAGAGACCAATATGGTCCATCAGGCATCAACTAAGATAGGAAAAGAAGTAAGAAAGAAGGTGAAATAAAAGCGAAAGTAAAAGACAAGAAAGGAATAGTAGAGTTCAAAGACATAAATGAGAAGAGAGAAAACCTGACCAAATCCTACTCAGACATATGTCCTCCACTTGTGCGACCAGCACCCAGTCTACTGCCGCGTAGCCAGGCCATTCCCATTACGAATCCCATTAGACTCTCCAGCCCACAGCTCGAGACATCCCCTAATTCGCCCAAGCATCTATTACCCAGCCACCTCAGCCTACTGCCCTGCAACCTGGGACAGTGGCACAGAATGTGCTCAACCGTCTCCGGCTCATCCGGGTCCTCACATAATCTGCACATATCCGACAATTAAACTACCAGCTTAAAGAAAGTTTAAATTATGGAAAAATTGTATTTTAATTTATTTTCAACTCTCCTTTTAAAACACTCTGTCTTGAGAAGTTTAATGAGGTGAGTAATAAATATTTTACAATTGAATGCAATTGTTTTTTCTTAAAATAATATTTTATGGCTTCTTAAGACAATTTAATATAATTAACACATTATTGGAAGTTACACTCTTTTGACGGGTGCCTAACACTTGTGTAATAAATAATGATATCATTGCAAAAGCATTATAAAAGCGCCGCACAGAGGGTTGAAATGTACCAAAAGTGAGGATTAATTCAAAAGCTGAACTTTATCCTACACATTCGTGTGTGGTACTGGGTGAAAGGTAATTAAATTCTACATCACTATTTGCCAAAAACTTTTGTTTTGAGTAAATTACTTTATCGACTGTGAGCTGTCAAAGTCAAATAATTTTTCAAAATTTTTCGTGCCGTGCCTAAAACTGAAAATTGAGATATTTTGGGTGCTGATAATTCTTATTAAGCGTTCTAAAAGAATTTTATTAAAATGGAACCATAAACTTCAGGTATTTGGCTACATAATTGCATTAATGTTTTTTAGATAAATGTTTTGCAAATATTTTTAATATTTTTTTTAAAAATTGCTCTATATTTGGGGTATTTTCGATAAATACACAGAGTTTCAACAAATTTCTTGTTGCGATCCAGCAAATTTTATTAAGTGATATTTTAATATAGTATTTTAGCTTATATATTCCACACCAAACTTTTGCAGAGGCACCGCGTTTTTGTACTTATTAAAATTTTTGTGAAAGAACTCCAGTTGCTAAATACTTAATCTGAAAAAAACAAACAACAAATCAACTTGTTTGTTTTTAACTCTCTTTTGTCTTTATTTTCGGTATTAAAGTTATTGTTATAAATAAGTTTGGTTTCTATCAGAGATGGTTGCGTGAGTTAATTTTGACTCACGCTCACTTACAATCACTATCAGAGGAAGCGCAAGAGGCTAGCAACAAAGACTTCAAAAACTATAGGGAATACTTTGCGCGTAAATGCAGCCGGGAAAAAACTAATGAAGACATATTTAATAGATTTCTGCTTACTTCAGATCCATATATTTGGCTTTGGAATTATTAATTCTTCCCGAAGAAGGCGACAATGATGATGAGGATTCTGATCATGATAATGATGATTATGATCATGATGATAGTGATCATTATAATGATAATGATGATTATGGGGATGATGTTGAAGATATCTAAAGCTATTACCACAATAATACCCAAAATGGATTTAAATGCATATATATGTACATATAATTTTTATCTTCTTTTTTAAATAAAAAAATATTTTCTATCAGTTTTTTTTCAAAAACTTTATTTTTTCACTAAATAATGTACACTTTGCTCGCAAATGCAGCCGAGAAAAGTCGAATGGAGATATTCTAAATAGATTTTTTCTCAGTTCAGACCCATTAATATCTAGTATAAATAAACAAAGTGAGCGGAAAGAAAAGCAACAATTATCAAATTCCGAACTACAGCTTTTGCTATCGCCTATTATTTCTCAAGAAACACATGATATTAATATATAATTTTTTTCTTAAATACAAACAAAATGCATAAAAAAATTAAAATATTGTTTTTTATTAACATATTATACAAATTTTAGAATTCATGAAATTTTGTCGTAAGGACAAATAGGAGTTTAAATCAATTATGTTGAACTATTTATATATGTATATATTATTTTTTATTTATGTTTTTAATAATATATTCAATATATTTTAAGTTTAAATTTTATTTAATCATTTATAGCTTTCTATTTTAAATTTACAATAAAATTTGTACATTAAGCAACAAAATTGAAAAAACGTTCCCAAACAGACAAAAATTTATTTTTTTGTTTAATATGGTTTCTTTTTAAGTGTATGACAATTATTGATAAACAAAAAAAAAAATTATAAAAATTTATTTCGTTACTTTTTTAAAAAATTTGTAAAATTCTCGAAATCCTTCAATACCCAAATTCAGACTTTAAATTAAACTTATGTTCATATTTATTTTTTTATTTTTTAGAAAGAAGACAATATAAGCTTTCGTTTGCTTCTCATTTTTAAAAAAAATTACTTTCCATTTTAAAATTACGGCGAAAATTCTGAAACAAACTATAATTTTCCGAAAAATAAAAATGTCTATAAAATCGTAAAAAAATTTTTTTTTCAGTGTATCTTTTTTTCAGAATATGCCTTTTTATGTATGTTTAACGATTTGAAAAAAAAAAATTTCAAAAAAATTTAAATTACGGCTCCCATGAATTAATCGCCACTTTCGGTGTCATCGAACCCACTGTGCGCCGTATGATTCGTTAAAATAATAACGAGTACTTTAAAATTTCCAGTTAAGGACAAAAGTCATATAAAACACAAAACTAGTTACGTGACTAGTTCCAAAGTGATAGTGACCGGTTGCAGTGTTATTTGTGTTCTTTTTTTTAAGTGCAACATTCATTCTGTCATTCTGCGACAGGTCAAGGAACTAGCCCAAAATCATCTGCTGTGTTTTGGACAATATTAAATTAAGTTAAAATCAATTGCTAATATTTTTTAATCATTGAAAAATTTTCAACTTCTTGTCACATGCCAAGGAACTAGTGCATTTAAATAAAACAATTGACACACATTTCCCACAGGGAGACATCATTTTAATTATATTACACATTCTGCCATTTAACAATATTACCCCAAATTTTGCTTATTATTGACAATCTTTTAAAGATTTGTAAACAAATGTTTTGTTTTTGTTATATTCGAAATTATTCCGCATTTATGAATATTAAGAACGAATGCATACAAATGTAAAACCATATAAATATTAAGAACAACGCAATATAACTAAAGCCAACTGAAGAAGAAAAACACCAAAATAAAAACACAATTTATTTGTATATCTACCCAGCAGTCCTAGATAAGTGTCCCGAATTAAAAATGTTACCCAACATATTTCCGAAGGTACATCGATACTACAAAAAATCTACCTACTATACCAAGCCCGACCATATAATACCCTACACCCAGTATATGTGTAAAAATAGATTTTAAGAAATGGGGTCTGTATATATGAGTTATGACCTATTATGGACCGATCATCCAAAAATGCAGTGGTATGACTTCTGTGCATTAATTATGTGTTAAATTTTATTTCGGTATAAACACTTATAAAAAAAGATTTATAGATGTTAAAGTGATTTTCGAAGGGGATCTTATATGGGAGCTATGACTAATTATGGACCAACCGTTATAAAACTAGTTGTCATAATTTCTGTATATGTATATGGAACTTATTTGTGTTCAATTTTATTTGGACACTAACATTATTAAGAGATTTTTTAAAGTGATTTTGGGAAGTGGGCCTTTTATAGGAGCTATGACGAATTATGGACCGATCATCACAAAATTGGGCCAAATAATTTTTGTATATATGAAACATGCTCATGTTGAATATGATTTGGATACAACCAACATATTCAAGAGACTTATGGTTTTTAAAGTGATTTTCGGCAATGGGCCTTATATGGAAGCTATGGTAAATTTTGGACTGATCTGCACAAAATTTGTTCATTAGTTTAGGCTTCATGTACAACTTATTTCTGGAGAAATTTGTTGGGATACGTGCATAAATTAAACATTTATTACCGATAAACCTCTATTTCGGGAGGATATTTGTAGGTGAAATAATGGACCGATTTCAACCAGTTCAATCCCAAGCGTCCTTCGGCCAAAAAATATCATGAACCAAATTTTATTAAAATATTTTTTAAATTTCGACCTGTACTCTGCGCACAAGGTTTACATGGACAGACCGTCATCCAGACGTACGGACGGGCATCGTTAAATCGACTCAGAAAATGATTCTAAGTCGATCGGTATACTTTAAGGTTGGTGTTGGACTAATATTTTTTTTATCCGTATTACAAAATAACAATTTAACAAATTTAGTAACAACTTCCTAGTTTATTTAAATCATTGTTTACATAAAATCCATTTTCATAAATGTTGCAATATTTATTGAAGCTTTTGAATAACGGCAGGAAGGAAGTTAAATTGGATAAAAACTTTACTGAGGAGTCGTAACTTATCAAATAAGAGCTATCAAACGTTTCTGCAGACATTATTTTAAATACCTATAAATATCTGAATAATACCTAATATCTTGAAGAGGAGACAAGACCACAACTGGAAATAAGTTTCTTTTTGTCTTTCGTAAGCTGTTATCAGTGCTTTTAGATACACTAAATTGATTAACTGACTTCACGCTAGATTACCTGGGATGTATAAAATAACCAATTCACTTGTCAAATGACCCAAAAATAAATATTATATCAGTCAGCCTATTAATATGACTTTCAACAGCCATGTCACAGAATTTAATTCCGTTCGGAAATGGAATTAATCCGTCTTTTACTTCTATAGAAAAAGAAAACAGAAATTTTTTTCGGAATGAAACCACTTTTAATTTGCTATGACGAATTGTTTTTAAGCATTTCTAGGTTTCGTTCCGAAAAAAATTGTTCGTTTTACTTTTTCTGTAGAAGAAAAAAATGGAATTAAATCCACTTCCGAACGGGATTAAATTCTGTGACATGGCTGAAAGATACTGTATTTTGTAATCAATGCAGAACTGCTGGGTATTGAAATTTCTAATACATATAGTAATTGAAAGTGACAAATGTGTGTGAAAATTAACAAAATATAGAAAATAAAGGCGACGATAAAAGCGAATAATGAATGTAGTCTATGGCAAACATAGGTCAAATGAGAATTAAATATAAACAAGTAAGAAAGTATAGTCGGTCAAGCCCGACCATATAATACCCTACACCCAGTATATGTATAAAACAGTTTTTCATAAATGTGCGCTATATAGGAGATATGACCTATTATGGACCGATCATTCCAAAATTGTCAAAAGTGTCATGATTTCTGTGAATATAAATATTGTGCATGTTAAACTTTATCTCGATATAAAGTTGATTACGGGGAGTTTTGACTAATTACGGACCGACCATTATAAAATTAGGTGTCAGCATTTCTGTATATTATTTATGTCGAATTTTATTTGATTACCAACATTCTTAAAAAATTCATGATCGTTAAAGTGATTTTCGGAAGTCGGCCTTATATGGGAGCTACGACTAATTATGGACCGTTCAAAATAAAATTGCACCGTATTGTTTGTATACATATTGGATATATTTGTGTTAAATATTATTTGGATACCAACATTTTTGAGTGCGTTATGATCTTTAAAGTGATTTTCGGAAGTGGGACTTATATGGGAGCTACGACTAATTATGGACCGATCTGCACGAAATTTGTAGATGTGATTCTGCTTCATTTACCACTCATTTGTGATGAAATTTGTTTGGTTCCTTGCATAATTCAAACATTTATGATCGGTAAACCCCAATTTCGGGAGGACTTTTGTATGGGGGCCAAGTGAAATAATGGACCGATTTCCACCAGTTTCAATCCCATCCGTCCTTGGGCCGAAAAAATATCACCTACCAAATTTTATCAAAATATCTTCAAAATTGCGACCTGTACTCTGCGCACAAGCTTTACATGGACAGCCAGCCAGCCAGACGGACGGACGGACATCGTTAAATCGACTCAGAAAGTGATTCTGAGTCGATCGGTATACTTTAAGGTGGGTATTGGACCAATATTTCTGGGCGTTACAAACATCAGCACAAATCCAATATACCCTCTCCACTGTTGTGGTTTAGGGTATAAACAGTGATATGTATTGTAGCTGGCTAAACATTTAATACATATTAATAAAGCAGATACTTCCAGGTAATCATATCATTACTTCTATAGTAGAAACAAGTTTTCTAAAGAAAACCAGCTATGTTAAGTTTATCTAAGGAAATAACTCTAGCCAGCCAGCTATGCAGGGCTAGTTCAAGTTTCTCTAAAGAAATAACTATAGACAGCCAGATATGCTAGGCTGGCTCAAGTTTTTCTAAGAAAATAACTTTAGTCAGCCAGCTATGGCTCAAGATCTCTAGATTTTCTAAAGAAAATTAAAAAAAAAATCACTAGTTAAGTTTTCCTTAAGGTTACAAAGCGACCATCTTCTTTTTTAACTTTAATATAACTTTAATTAATATAGATGAAGTCATAGTTATATAATTTAATTTGTCCAATCCATAGATTATTCCCTGTTCTTGTTTGTATACACTATAATTCAAATACAATTTACCTCGGATTTATTGGGTGGCGAGGCTATGGCCAAAACCTCATCATTGAGGCCAGCTTGCTGCAGATTATCATTGATTTGCAATAATAGTTCATCAATCGTTTGTGAAGCCTTCATTGAAGGTGTCAGCATTTGCTCCGACTGTGAAGGTGTAGGTAGTGGCGGAGGAGGTGGTGTAATGGATAAGGCACGTGTATTATCCATATCCATAAGAGATTGTGTTAAGGGGTCCGTATTTTGTAAATTTAGTGGAGGAGGCGGTAAGATATCTTTAAATTCATCAAGAAATTCTTCAGGCACCCCAATAAAATCGGTCATGTGGTCACCATTAAACGAAGAGGACATGGTTAAAGGATGATTGTTATTAATATTGCTGTGATTTAAATTCGTTTGTTTGTTTTCCGCATTTGCAGTATCCGGTTTAATCTCCAATCCACTGTCTGGTGTATTGGGCAAAGATGCTGAGATCGGGTATTTATCCATTGTGGTTGACGTTTCGTTTAAGACTAAACTAATGGGTCTTTTTATTAAATTCGATATGAAATCCATTTTGCAAAATTTAAAAAGTTTGTTTGTGTGTTTTTTTTTTTATTATTTTATTTCAAATGAGGAAACTTGTGTAGACTTTAAAAAAGTGTTACTGCTGCTGCCGTTAGCAATTTTTCCTTACGATTTTAATTAATTCTTCTTGTTACGGTTTATTGATTTCAATTTGTTTAAAATCAAATTTCAGTTTCGTTTTTTAAATTTGTATTTTTAAAAAATAATGTTATTTTAATTTCTTTTTCGTTTAGTTAATCACTGAGACAGAAAAATCACGTAATTATTTTACGGTTCACACGTTTTATTTCTGCCTTATTTTGTTTCTTTATTTCTGTTTTATTTTGTTGATTAATTTTAAATTAATGGCACTGATCGCCAATGATATTTATGCAAACAAAAATTTGAACGCATGAAACTTTTTAAGGCACTAAAATATTTAAATGGTGACGAGTTTTGTTTGTTTAAATTTTCTTAATGATTTTTGAAATTTATGTACATATTTTTGTATTTGTTACAAATTCTATATATAGAAATCTTTCCTTGACAAATTTGTTTTATTTTCTTTATATATTTTATTTCAATATTTTTCAATCTTTTTAGATAATTTTAGTTTATTTCAATTAATTATTTATTTGTTTGTTTAAAAACAATCCGCGCACCGATTGTATGATTTCACGCCATTTGTGTTAAACTAAATACTACAGAAGTATGTAACATTTAATTTTTCAGTTTCTTTTTTTTTATTATTTATTTTTTGAAAATTTGTTCAAATTTTGTTTTTGATTTGTTGTTTGTTTTTTCCTTTACTTTCAAGTGTTTTTGAAAATTTTCTCACACGAAATGTGTTTTATTTTATTTTTCTATTTGAAAAAAAATAAAATACAAAATCTCTAATCGTTTTTGTACGGTTGGTTAATGGATTTTTTAGTTGTCGAAAATGTGTGTGTTTTTGTTGTTGTTTGTGGCCCGTTCGTGGGGAATTAATAGCAAGTCTACTTTCGTTTAGTTTGCTCTTGATCTCGTTGTGTCTAGTAGTATGTCGGCTGCTGCGTCTGTTTTTAATGTATGTTGCCTCTGTACTTATGCAATTTGCCTTTGTTTTTCGTTTTTTTCCTAGTTATTTTGTGCTTTCTGATTTTGTTTTTGAGAGAATAAAATAAAACTAAATGTTTTGTTGGGTGTCAGAAAATAAAATTGTTCTGGTTTTATTTATGATCGTTTTTAAAATGTAGTGCTAAAATGTTAAGACAGTATTCGAATACAATTCATTTCGGATTTCTTGTTTCATAAAAAATAAAATCGTCAGCGTTGCAGTTGTTGTTGCTTCCAGTTAAACAATAAATACAAAGTATTTAGGCATCGATTTATCGATTTAACATACAGACCTCGTTGGATAAACTGGCTATTTGAAGCGTTTACCAAGCCGATACTCTGGTGGAAAGCACTGGATAAGACTTCAAATTTGACACTCATCGAGAAGATCTTGAGGAGAATGGCAATACGGATAACAGGAGCTCTTTGTACGATTTCAACAAAATCACTATTTATACTATTAAACTGGATCCCAGTGGATCTAATGGTAAGAAAAATGTCTTTGAACACGGCCTTTAGACTTCATGTTATAGGCGAATGAAGGCCTAGATCTAATGGGCATGCCAGTATTATTGGAAACATATCAAATCTTCTAGAAAACATTGACTATTGCACTCCCAGACCCTACTTTTTAAGAAATTTTAGTTTCTACATTCCTAATGAAATGGAATTAAAAGATACAACGAGTCTATTCGTCTATACGGATGGCTCTAAGAAAGGGGAGCGATTGGCGGAGGTGTCTTCTTCCATTAATTTGGTATAGGGATGATCTTCCGAATTCCAAATAGATTTAGCATTATTCAATCTGTTATATCAGCTATCAAACGAGCAGCAAATTGGCTAATACATATAGAATAGAATATCAGGAAGAGGTATCCGTATATAAACAGGTGTACACAACATCTAGCTTAGTCCTGGAATGCCGGGCGTCCTTGAATAGGTTGTCGAGACATTCGATTGTCACACTCATATGTGTGCGTGGACAAAGAGATTTTACAGGCAAATGCGTTGCCGATCAACTGGCGAAGAAATGCGCCATGTCACCTGACGGGTATACCGTTCCTAAAAAAATCTCTTCGAACTATCGACAATGAAGTTAGAGAAAATAGAGGCATTTATAAGAAATAGTAACTGGTTACGACAAGCACTGATCTCCAATCCCAATGCATTGACTTTGAATTAATCGGTCAACTGACCCATAGAACTTTTTCTCTATCTCTATCAAACTACCTTCTTCTAAACTCTTTCACGCTTTTATCTATCTCCCCTCTATTCGTCACAACACAAAGGGACCATACACATGGAGCTGTGTTACAGGAGTAATTATATGTCATTGTTTGATAAGTAAATGGGACAGAGCTACTCTGGACTTCTTCTTTAACCCTGGATGGTTACTGTTCGTCGAATCGACGAAGCTCATTTACTATCTATCATATAACTCATAAAAAAGAGTCAAATTCGTATCGAATTTTAAGATAGAAAAAAAAATTTTTGTGTTACATTATATTTTTTTTGTTATTTGTTAAATATCATACTTAAATAAAAATATTTTTGTTTATTTTTAACTTTAAAAACTGTTCCGCTAAAATTATTTTAAGAAATTGTTCGTCGATTCAACGAAGAGTAACCTTAATGTACAAAAATGAAGAGTAACATTTAGGGTTAAACACTTTGCAATAGCATTTGAGCTATGTATCTTATCTCTGCCACCATAGCTTAGCCTATTAGCGCAGACTCAGACACATATTGAAACTAATAGATACGACCCTTAGCTGCACAGCACCCTTTGCCACTAGCCTAGCATACCGACAACGAACCTAATTACAGTATTTATCGCTTATATGCACGTCGGTTATTTGCATTTAACGTTTATATGCATCCCAACATGAGTAATTTTTTATTCGTAATTAATATAACCGATTTTTATACATGCATTTCTCGCTTATAAGCACAAAAAGTCGTGCAAAATTTGAAATGCATATAAGCGATAAATACTGTACTGCCATCGGCTCAATTGAGTCAACCTTGTTTATGGTTTCTGACCAGTCACACCGTCCAAGAGCAAACGTTTATCAACCACCAGCCAATTGCCATTAACACTTTCAATGGTTCTATTATTTCGGCAACAACACCTAAATATATAATAGTTTGACCGAAATAAATGCTTTTTTCGATTTTAAAACAAAGGTCCATGAAAACAAGCCACATAGTCTGTATGGCCTGAAAGAGATTATCTGACAAGACCGTCAGAACATAATTTCAGATATTCCCGCCAAATAGATTGAAAATCCAATAAATAGTGCACAAATGTTATTAATTTATCAATGTTCAACGTAATTTTACTACCATTTTAAGAAATTTCAAAATTGTAAGTTTTATTTTTCGGTCTCGGTGTAGTGAAATAATTTTGTAACAAATTTATTAATCATTAGTAAATTTTATACAAAAATATTGCATCTTCTTGAACAATTCCTAATGTTTTTTGCGGAGATTTTATTTGTAAATTATTTGATAAAAATTTAAATGCAAAACACATCACTGGTAAAAGGTCACTAAGATTTATTTGAGAGTAAAGTTTAAAACACATTTTCAAAGTATACACTAAATTAATGATGTCAGAATGTCTATTAAATAGAGCTCTTAGTTCGTTTCGAATTGTATTCTTCGTTTAATATTTAAAAGTTTCTTTTTAAAAACTCTAATTGTATAATATAATTGTTTATTTACAACAATATTATTTGATTTTAATTAAATATTTTCACATTACGGGCATAATTAAACAGATCATAAGGCAATTAAAATATTTTCTTTTCTTTAAATCAATAAAACAATTAAAAATATTGTTTAGCAGCGATAAATTAATTAAAACCACTAATAATTTCAGAAAAAAAAAATAATATAAAATAAATAAGCAAAAGTACAAGAAACACGACCGGTAAATTTAACCGGCGAAATAAAACTGAAGGCAATCAGCAGCACAGTACTTCGCTCTGTATAGCCAATATAGCAACAGTTGCAGCAGCAGCCACACAAGAAAAAAAAATCAAAACATTAAAAGACCTAGATGTCTTACAAGGCAACAACAAACACCAAATAGACAGACACTACTGAGAAAGAAACACCAACAATGGCCAAACCAAACGACCATTCACACAAACATCCATTCATACATCCATTCATCTATATATCTAACTGAACGAACAAACTACCAAACGAACAATAAACAATTCAAGTAATTAGAATTTTAAACTAGAACACAACACATTTTTTGTGTAGCTTAAAGGGGAGACTGCATTCTCTACTCAAATTATAACTAATTGTTAGACTCAGGCCACAAACTATGAATACTAACTTTAAAGAATGGGAGGGAGAAGGTGCTGGTGATGCAAGAAAAAAAATTAAACACAACAAGAGGAAATACTGAATTTTACCAGTATCAAGACGAGTGGGTATAATAAAAACAAAGTGCATTTGGAATTTAGAATGCAACAAAGAAGAACAACAACAAAAAAAAAAAAAAAGAGTGGTATGAAAAATGGAAATTACATTTACTTTTAAAATGATCTCAAGCAAATTCATATCCTACAGAGTGACAAAGTTGAATTCAGACAAAAACAAACAGCTTGTTTCCTTTAATATTTGGCACACTGTATACTAGTGAATGGTATGAAATGTTAATAAGCGATTTTCGGTTATTCGATCAACCATTTTCAACTCGATTATTATAATCGATTAATCGAACATAAAAGTCGATTTTTTTTTGGTCGATTACGATTTTTTTTATAATTTTTTTTTCTTAAACTAAAAAATCAAAAATGTTTACAACTTATTTTGGTTGAAAAAAATAAAATATGCAATTTTATTATTCAATTGTTTTATTTTGTAAAGGCGCACTTAAAAAAATATGTTTTACATATTTCTGTTTAATAAATTTTATTTTAAAAATCTTTTTACTTTATTAATTCGACTTGAGGTCTCTTTTATTAAAAATATAAAAACTCTTGTTCGTTTTTAATTTTTATTATCTTTTATTAATTTCCAATATTTCGACCAACTTTGTTGATCATCTTCAGGGAAGAAATATAATTTAATGTTTAATACAGTGTTGTCCGATGTTAATGCCTTAAGTTTCTTTCACTGACTCTTAAATCTTATGAGATTTTATCAGATGCGCTGATAAGGTAGTTGTGCTGCCACAAAAAGCTAATTCCTTCTTGCAAATGCAGACCTTTGCATTTTTTCCATTATACATTTTTTTAAAATATTGTCAAACGTGGCTTGGAGCCATTTTTTCACTTTTAACTAAATTTTACTTTTATTTTTTTGAAGGCAATAATCGATTAACGACCATAATAGAAGTCGATTTACCATTTACTACTGTATACTAATGATAAATTCTTTCTGCCGTTGGTGTTATCTCTAAATCCCTCCTCAAACCATTGATATTACTTTTATTTCGGCCCGAGTTCATTAAATTTAATTTTTCATTAAATTATTTTTACTGAAGGTAGGAATTGTTACATGAAAATTCCTCAAACTTTATCTGTATCTTTTAATACCTACCACCCTGTTTGTTCGTATTAAATTTGCAATGTATAGCCACTAACAACACACTCTCTATGGCTTGCATCTTGTTAAGGTTGAATACATACATATACATACACGTTACAATATTTTTGCATAATAAAATTGTTTGGTTTTTTCTGTCTTTACGTATTTTTCTTCTTGATTTGTTGTTTTTTTTTGGTATTGTAAACTGATTTTTTTTTTGTAACTGCTACTTTTTATTTTAATTTTTTGTTGCAATCAAGTTCTTATTTTACCATAATGTTGTGAAATTTACCACATTTGAATGCGCAAATGGAAATGATACTTTACATTATTTAACACTGCCAATTAAAGCAACTATGTAATACGCGTAGAATGTCAGGCTGGCGGCAGTTTAATCATACATATGGATATTTTTTTATATTATGATATGAGCGTGTATATGTTTAGAGACGAATAATTGTATAACTATACAGAATTTATACGAAAATCATTAAAATATAAGTTTGACAATTATTAATGAAAAATTCTTTTAGACAGATGCGTGGTCCACACGAATATCTATTCTTTTATCAAAATTTTTAATAATATTATGGCAAAATGGACGATTTTAAATGAAAATGGGCTCCGTCTGAAAAAATATTTTTTTTAAACCCAGCCAATCTACGGCGAAGTAAATGGTCGGACGTCTTCTATTCCTGTACCAGTTTCACCTTGTAAGCCTTCAAAGCCAAATCCTTATGCAAAACTGCCATCTCGTCGTTGTGAATGCTTCAATTGCTTAGAATGTTAAGGAATAAGCAAATTCAAATCTTTTGCAACACTGCGGATCACGGTTGCGATATTTTCACTTGATGGAACACACATTGTTGTTGGCACATTATTTAGCTAGCCAGTCGAATCAAATTTAAAATTTTTTTTTTTTTTTAAATCTCAGAGACGATTATGTGCATAAAAAATATTACGAAATGTAGCTTTTTAATTAAATAATTTTTAAGAAGACGTCCGACCATTTACTTCGCCGTAGATTGGCTGGGTTTAAAAAAAAATATTTTTTCAGACGGAGCCCATTTTCATTTAAAATCGTCCATTTTGCCATAATATTATTAAAAATTTTGATAAAAGAATAGATATTCGTGTGGACCACGCATCTGTCTAAAAGAATTTTTCATTAATAATTGTCAAACTTATATTTTAATGATTTTCGTATAAATTCTGTATAGTTATACAATTATTCGTCTCTAATTTTTAATTAACTCCTGAAGAAGATTTCCAAAGGAAATCAAAATATTGAGTAAATTATATATAAGAAATAAAAATCTTTTATAAAAAACAAAAAAGTGACCTCAAGCTTAAAAATTATTTAATAAAAATCATTAAAAAGGTCGAAGAATATAGAATAAAATTATTTGAAATGTAGCTTTTACAAATCCACAATTTATATAGTGAATTTTTTATATTTAAATGAGCGGAATTGAATTCATTGTAACAATTGTCAAAACTTTTACTACTGATAAATCAACAAGTTAAACGTTCTTGTTATTTTAATATGACCAAGTTTTCTGTAAAAAAAAAACCGTTAGTTAGCAAAATTTGGAAACATTTTTCAGGTTTCAGGCTACATCTATGCTATTCAGGTTGAAATGCCAAACCAAACTAAACATCATGAATCAAATAATAAAGTTTGCTCAAAGAATGTAAACAAAATTTCCTCTCTCTGCTCATGCCGTCACCGGCTATTTTTTCCGTATAATCAACATGTAAAAAAACTTTTGTTAACAATATTTAAAAAAAAAATAATTTTCGTAAATTTTTTGATTCAAAAGGAGTTGATTTAGTTTTAGTTTTCTTATTTGAAAAAACATTCTCGATAGAAAAAAAGTGTTTTAGCTTTAATATCCACATTAATAGTACTTGACTCATTTATATGCTTTTTTAAATACTCGTTGCAAATCAAGAGATTTTCACCATATAAAGGTTTGAATACAACTTCCAGATTTTTAAATTGACACACAAATTCTTCAGTAGGCTTTGATAACCTAACATAAGGTATTTTAAACGCAAAACGTTTCACTTACCCATTTTTAATCTCATATCTCCTATTATATCATCTGCCTTAAAGTGTTCAATACAAACTCTGAGACATAATTATTTTTTTTTCATCAAGGTGGCAAAACTGTGCCCATTGTTTTTTTTAATTTATTTTCCTTTTATATAGAACTAGCTAAACCCGGTGTGCTTCGCTACCCCCCCCCCCCCCCATCGTTATAAAATAAAACGTATTTATATATTTACACACATTTATTTATTTAATTTTAATGTATTTATTGCAATGCTTTAGTTTAGTGGGCGAGGCCATGCCCCTTTGTCCACTTACGTAGTCAAGGATTTATTATTTCTTAAGAATATCCTATTGTGAAAATTTAATGACGATCGGTCCAGTAGTTAAGACTATATTACGATTTTTAATTTTCCTAAAAAGGGGCGTGGTCCCACCCACTTTTCTCCTAGTACGTATTCCTAATTATGCCAATACCATATGTACCACATATCATTGACGTAGGTCAAAAAATACCCAAAATATGGCGATTTAAATTTTTGGGTTATATGGGCGGTGCCACCCCCGTTTGTACAATCGAAATTTCATATAGCCTATTATTCCTTCCAGAGTCACAGTAACATGCTGTGAAAATTTCATCAAAATCGGCTCAGCCGTTTTGGAGTCTATACGTTACATACATACATACATACATTCAATTTTATATACACTAGAGCCCCGACTTGCGTCGTTTCGATTGGCGTCGCTTTTTAAAAACTGGAAAAATTCGATTTGCGTCGTTGCAATTTCAACTTGCGTCGGTCCGAGTTGCGTCGTTTTGACCCCAATTTGCGTCGGTTCGATTTGCGTCGTTTTGTTTCCGATTTGCGTCGTTTCTATTTCCATTTGCGTCACTAAAAACGCTCACGATTAGGAGCTTGATAATGAAAATTTATTAGCCATTGATATTCAGCATGTTTCAGAAGAAGATGCCATAATAAATGATGATACATTAGAAGAAAAAAAAATTAACAATCGCCAATATTTCAAAAGCTATGCAATTAATTTCCCATGCAATGGATATATTTTCTGAAAACGATCCTGAGGAAACCCGTAGCACAGGCGTAGCAGCAACCGTTGATCAAGCCATTAGTTGTTACAAAGAAATTTATCAACAAAAAAAATCTTTAAAAATTCAACAAACTTTAGACATTTTTGTTAAAAAAACAGTAAGACCATCAAATCAAATGGACATAAGTGTTGTTGATTTAGATTTATCATCTGAAGAAAGCGCAATGTTAACTAAATAAATTACAATTGTTTAATGCATCTACATACTTTTTATGGATACATATGTAAATGAATTTAATTTTTGCTATGTTTTTTCTTAATTTATTGTTTTGTTTTTTCTTTATAATATGTAATTATAAACATTTCTTGAAGTAAATAAAATTAATAAAAATGTATTTATACTTGTTTTTTATCAAAAATACAAAATTTTTTGCTTTGTTTTGAATATTTTCCCGAATAAATCAAATTTCAGTGCATTTATATAGAAAAAGGTGATTCAATTTGCGTCGTTTCGATTTGCGTCGCATTTCTCCCGCCCCATTAACGACGCAAGTCGGGGCTCTAGTGTATATAGATTTAAGCTAACATACAAATATTTTTGACTTGTGACGTCACAAGAAGAAATTTTGCTCTTAATTTTACTCTCACAGGCAATAAATAACAATAATACTCTTCAACATATTAAAAATCCAGAACTCCGATTGCCCTTATCAAACGAATAGAGAACGTTGCATTGTATGGCGGCAATGGTAGCCATTATTTGTTATATGTAGATGCAATAAAGTCCGCAACGAACATCACGGCCTCCGATATTTTGGATAGTCAGCGTCAATTACTAGTCCAAATGTGGCAAAATTAAGAGCAGGTTGCTGCAGTATTCTTAACTGTTACAGTGGACGTATTATCAACTGTCAAAATTAATAGATCATCACAATATTAGGATAACTTTTGAATTTAAATAATTTATCAGCCTTGATAAATGAACAAAAGAATAGACAGGACCTTTATGAATAAACTTACAATTGCTATACAATTGCGGAATAAGTAATTGAAACTTAGATCCAAAATCTAATTGAACAGGTCACTGGGTCATATTTGCGTCAGCTTGCACAATGGGATTGTTCTGCTTTAAAAACGTTTGGCAGCAATAAAAAATACTAAATTGTTGAATGTTAATTTTCCTGCACCACTCACTGTAACAAAATTCACAAACTTATATGACCAACAAATAAAAATTGTGGATTTTCTTTTTGGCAATTTGTTTACAACACGCATAAAATATCATCATGGATGGCTTCAGCGAAGAAAAACAATGTTTTTTTGTATATAAAGAAATTGGAACATAAACAAAAACCAAAACAGCTAAAACAAAATACACACATGCAGTGAGGAGCAAAAATGTAACAATGTACGATACTCTCGCAAATAAACCTCCATTATTTACAAATTAAAAGAAAACTACAAAATTTTCTTAATTAAAAAAAGTGGCCTCCACAGTTACCGGATATGAATCCGATTGAAAACTTTTAAAGCTACATAATGGCGTAAATGAACTATGGACCCGCGTAAAAGATATTTGGGAGAACTTGAAAATATTAATGAAAAATATATATTAACATAAAAATATTGCTGGGCGCAAAAGTGTAACTTTTGAGGATTTTAGGTTACACGTCAGATTTTGTTTTATTAATTATAATAAAGTTAATTATGTTTGTGTTAAATTTACTAGAAAGGATAATAAAAAATTTTAATTAAGAAAATTTTGTACTTTTCTTTTAAATTGTAAATAATGGAGGTTTATTTGCGAGAATATCGTACATTGTTACATTTTTGCTCCTCACTGTACATAAACACACATTTAAAAATACGACAAATAACAAATATCCAGCGTAGTATTATAGAAAAATACAAAAAAAAGAAAACATCAACAACAATGTGTTACTTGGAATAAAAACGAAAATAAATAAAAATAAATTATTATAAAAATACGTGTCGTTTTCTTTGTCTACAGCTTTGACGTTGGTGCCCAAATGGGGGAATACTCACTTCCTAAAAGTTCACATTTAGAGTTCATTTCATATTCTTCAAATAAATAAAAAATAAACCAAACATAAAACTATATAGGAAGAACAACCAACAACAAGAAACGCATATTTAAAAATACGAATATACGGAACTCCTTCCAAAATACTCATCGTTATAATAAAATTAAACACCAGATTGCATTTTTTATGAGTTTAGGAAAATGATGCTGCTGCTGCCGCCTGCTTTTAGACATACATTTAGAGGGTATGCATGCATTTTTGTTTTGTTCAACAACTAACAAAAAATTAAACATAAAATTTAAAAACTATTTTTAGGCTTTTGCTTTTGATTTGTATTTCTTGCCACTACTATTATGTATTTACAAAGAAGTGTTGTTCTTGATGTTGTTTTTATTTTTCCGATTTACTCTAGACATGTGTTTGTTCAAAATTGTTGCAATGCTTTAAATTCTATGACCCCATGACTAAGAAAAACTACAACAAATACTGTTGGTTTTGTTATTGTTTTTGGGGTTCCTGTCTCCCCAACACGAAAAACTGACAGACAAATCACTCTTCTCTTTTTTTTTTTTTTTGTTTTGCTTGTGTATTGTAGAGATCTTTTTCCACATTTGCTAGCATGAATGTGTGATCATGTTTGTATTTTAGTTGAACCTCCCTCAATAACTGTAAATTTGTTTTCATCATTATCGTATAGCTGATATTTGTACGAATTATAAAGTTTTTCAAAAAGAACTTTGTTTTCCAAGTTTTGACATTTTACTTGTTGACATATCAGTATTAATTAGAAGCTTTTACAATGAATTCAATTTCGCTTGAAAATCGCGTTAAAATCTGTGAAAAATACGCATTTTTAACAATAAAAATTGCCGCATTTGGTCTTCTGAAAATCCAAGAGCAATTATTGGTGCGCTATGTGGTCTGGCGGTTTTTTTTTTCGAAAACTCTGCTGGAAATGCGGTTACTGTAAATGGATCACATTATCGAGAGATGTTAACAACTAAATTTTTACCTATTATTTGATCCCTGACATGTGGTTTCAACAGGATGATGTCACATGTCAGGCATCCACTGAAATTAAAATTGACAGGAAATTATTTCATGGCATGGTCACACATGGCAAATATTTACTCAAAAAAGCGTAACCACTTGTTTTAGCACAAATATGTTTGACCTTGTTTACTCTTACAAGAGTTTTGCAAGTTCAAACAGCATCAAATAAAATTACAGTAAATATTTGTTGTGTATTGTTATAAATAAAAGAGAAGTTTTTTTTAATAAATAAACGTGTTCAAAAATATTTCATTTAGTGGTTACGTTTTTTTCGGTAAAAATTTGCCAAGTGTACCTTAAGAATTGGCTTTTTTATTCATGCTTTATTTACAGAATGATTTTAATATTCTATGTGAATGGTGTAGCATAAATACATTGTTACTAAAGCTTATAAAATTGTTGGTTTTCTGAAAAGAAATTATTGACTTAACGGATCTCTACACTTTTAAGTACAGTACAATTTCGATATTTCGGACACCTGCTAATCCGGACAATTAATTTTTTACCATAATAGACTCTATAATCCGGACATCATTTTTTTCTCCCTCAATAATTCGGACAGCATTTATTCAACTGCGTAATATTAGTGTTATTTCTGAATAATTTTTACCATTAATTTAAAAAGGTATCCCAAAAAGAATAATTTATCTAAAGATCACTTTTGCTGGTAGACAAGGCAACATGCCATCCAAAGTCACTAGCAGATTTAAACAATTATGTTTTTTTCCACCTAACTGCACAGCACTGATGCAGCCACTGAATCAAAATGCTATTCGAATTTTAAAAATAAACTATCTTAAAAGCTTTTTGTCCGCAATTACCTATATCAAGTTCGGAAAATTTAATGAACATTCTTAAGACCTTTTCATTGATAAAACTGATGAAAATATTCTTAACAAATGTTTCAATAGCGCACTTCACAATCTTGTGCAAATGGTATTGCATCATTGCATTCACAAAATGGTTTAGCATATTTTTGCTCTTGCTGTGTATTTTGTTAGTGTAGATCAAAAATATGCTTAACCTTTTTGCAAATGCAATGATGCAATACGATTTGCACAAGATTGTGAATTGCGCTAAAAAAATTCTTTATAATGAAGAATGGGACTCAGAGGATGAAGTTCCTCTGACAAGACAAGACTGACAAGACGCAGCGATAACGCCGAAGTAATTGATTTACTTGTTGATCTACCACCTGATATCTACAATTCCAATGAGTTTGCATTCGCAAGCCATATCTGCCCTTAATAGCTTCTAGCTGGGGATATTTTAAAACGTATAAGCCTCAGAAATATGGCATATAAAAAAATGAATCCAAACTTCACCAGATGAAAATCTCCAACTATTTTTGCAACATGTGGTATACATATGTACATTGTACATACATACGAGTATGAAAGCATTGTAAAGATATCATTTTGTAAAGATTTCATTTTGAAATAAATTTATTTTAATAAATAAAGGTTTTCTTATGTTTTCAAAAGGTTTCTTAAATTATATCTCTTGTCTCGGTAATTCGGACATTCCGATATTTCGGACACCACATGGTTTTTAATTGTCCGGATTATCGAGATTATACTGTATATATATACTTCATTTGTGAGATCTATGTTGGAATATGCTTGTTATCTGGAGTCCATATGTCTTAACTTTTATCTCTAGTATTGAGAGACTCCAAAAGTATATTTATAAGTTGTTTGCTTCGGCCACTTAATTATGTTGAATCTGTTCCTTACTAGTTCAGATGTCTTCTTATATGTTTACGAACTTTGGAATGTAGTAGAGTTTTACATTCTATTTTACTTTTTTGATATATTGTATTTATCAATACAAAATTCTGTTTTGGGACCAGAAATATAATAAACCGCGCAAATTGAAACACTAGCTATATACAAAATTTAAATTTGGGACCGAAAATCCGTATTAAAAAATGCTTATTATTAAATTATAATTTGAATTAAATTTATCTTATTTGTACTTTTCAGTAGATATAACAAAATATTATTTGTATAAATAATATTTGAAAAAATAAATAAAAATTTTGTTCTAAATAATGGTGAAATGCGTTGCCACTATTTTTAAATCGCGTTATACTAAAAACGCGTAAAAATGCGCGTTATACAGAAAAACGGTCCCTATTTTTAAATCGCGTTATATCGAAACCGCGAAAATAAAGTACCGCGTAAATCGAGGGATACCTGTAATTAATTGTTGTCAATAATTCTTTATGCGTGATCGTTGTTAAAAGTTGAGCGAAGTTCTTGTTGAAAACCGCTTTATAAATGATTATTTTTATGCGATCATTTTGTCTGTTAGTATTTGTATTTTATCTGTCAGTTTTATGAGAAAAGTTTTAATTTTTTTTTTTTTTTGAAAATACAATGTTTAGATCAATTTGCTGCAAATTCATATAAATAATTAATAGCATTTCAAATACTAGATTTAAATTACATATTTCAAAAATGAGAGAAATATATTTTATTACATACAATTTTGAACAATTTTAGATAAAGTGTATTATTTTAGTGTAAAAGTTTTACCATTTTTGTAAACACAAAAAAAACAGAGATTGAATACTTTTGAATCACAAATTGATACTCATCATTTATTTAAGATTTATTGTTTAAGAAAAAAAAAACAGAGGAACATAATTTTTCTCTTACAAAAATCAGAGCTTTTGTATTGATTAATCGCTGTTGTACGTCATTCAGATAAATAAACTCGTATTATGAATGTTTCTAGGGTTTTGAAAGAATTTGTAGCGCTGTTTGTGTAATGCAAATGTTTCAAATTGTTTCTGATTAATATGGCTGTTCCTCCAGCTTGAGTTGCGCCTTTTCTATCGCTCATAATTACAATATAGTTTTCAAATGGAATTTTATGTTAGTGGTTTAGTTTTGTTTCATTAAGTAGCATTATATCCGGATTTTATGTTTTGTAATAAATTGGTAGAGATCGTATCGCTTGCTAATTCGTATTAAAGAATTAACATTAATGGGCCATAACCATAGTGACAAAAAAGTGTACTTTAATAGTTAAAAAGTTGACTTTAGTTAAAAATACACTTTACTTTAACTGTAGACACGATGGTTTTCGCAAAGGATCATCAGCTATAACTAATATTTTGCAGTTAACATCTTTAGTCAATGATGGCTTTATCAACGGTCAATTTACTGACGCCATTTACACAGATTTTAGTAAAGCCTTTGACAAAGTTAACCACAATCGTCTGTTAAAAAAATTGGTTGTTATGGGTTTCAACAACATTTGTTTAAACTGGTTAAAAACATATCTTTTAAATAGAACAGAGTCCGTAAAACTTAATGGTGCAATTTCCAAAAAGGTATTGGTAAAGTCCGGCGTCCCGCAAGGAAGTCATCTCGGACCTATTTTGTTTTTGCTGTTTATATACGACATGCCTGAAGCAATCAAATACTCAAATCATATATATAGCAGATCATATTTATCTGCAGTATGATTTGGATAATTTCAATAACTGGTGTGACCTTAATTTAATGAAATTAAACCTAAAGAAATGCAAACATATGCACCTTGCAAGAAATTATGATGCTGTCAATTTTTACATGTTAAGTGATCATAAACTAGAGTTGGTAAACTCAATTATGGATCTTGGGATTTTGTTAGACGCAAAGTTAAATTTTGTACAACATATAACGATGACTGTTAATAAAGCTCGTGGGGTCATTATCGGAGGGACCGAGAATTGATTTATTAAACGTAGGAATTCCTGGTTTTTTTAAGTAATATTTTTTGAAAGTTTATACATATCGTTGCCCCGCAATTATACTGTCGTATATCACAAAACCAAAAAAAAAAAGTTAAAAACGCAATATTGAAAATTTTTTCCAGCTCTATCGATCTGTGCTCTCGTAATGTTCCTACCCTCTATATATAGCGAGATATTCTCTGTTGGCTTTGACGTACGCACCACAAAAAACAATAGAATTATTCTTATTGTGCCGTATTCACCATTTTTTTGGATATACGGCAAAACCTAAAGCAGAAATACGGAATATATAAACCCGCCATTATTGTGACGTATGTGATCTACATTTAATACGTGCAACACAAAATTCTGTAAAAAAAAAATACTTTTTTGTATTATTTAGAAAAAGATAATACAATTCATCAAGTATGTAAGTTCTTCTTTTTAAATACATTAAACATTTCAGACAAACGTATATATTATCACTTTAACCATCTTCGTGATGAAGCAACTGGAGTTACTAAAAGCTTAAAAAGAGGCCTACATATTAAACGTAGTGTTTCTGAAGAATCAAAAAATAAAATTTTAGATCACTTTAAGAGTTTTCCTACGGTTGACTCGCATTATTGTCAAGCCAACTCTTCACGAAAATATTTGGAGGAGGGTTTAACATTATCCAAAATGTTTAGTCTTCAAGATAAACAATAAAATACCATTTCACTAACATCTTTTTCAAGAATATTTAACAACAATTTTAATTTGTCATTCTTCAAATCAAAAAAAGATCAGTGTGATCGTTGTACAATGTTTAAAAATCAAGAAAAAGAAAAATTATTAAATGAAAATGATAAAATCCAATATGAATCACACAGAAATCAAAACAGATTATTAAAACTTGAACGGGACAAAGATAGAAATAACTTTAATCGAAACATGCTCGTTATTTGTTTTGATTTACAAAGTGTATTTACTTTGCCTAAAGGATTTTCTTCAACATTTTATTATAAAAGAAAACTTACTGTTTTCAATATGACTGCCACTGTATCTATGAAATCAAAAGAAGTGCCGAATATAACATATTGTGCTATTTGGAGCGAGGTGCACAGTGGCCGTCCAGGAAATGATATTGCCAGCTCTGTAATTAAAATTTTAGAAAGAATTTTAAATAATTTTAAAGATATTGAACACCTTATATTATGGAGTGATTCATGTGTGCCACAAAATAGAAATCAAATCATGGCCACTTCGTTGCTGCAATTCATGTATAATAACAAACAAATTAAATCTATAACCCAAAAATTTTCTGAACCTGGTCATTCCCAGATTCAAGAAGTTGATGCTGTCCATAGTTCAATTGATAGATATTTAAAATTGAAAGAGATCCATAGCTTGTTAGATTTAATCCGAAAATTAAAAAATTATAAATCACCAAAAGTACAATTGCAAGTTATACAAATGGTTTCATCAGATTTTAAGATCTATTCTGAAAAATCTAATAAAATGCATTTTCAATTAGTACCATTTAGCCGGATAAAACTTATTAAATATGAAAAAGAAGATTTATTTAAACTATCTTATAAGACTTCGGCAGCTGAAATGGAATATAAAACTACTACATTGAAAAAAAAGTCCAGGAAAGGTATAATACCAACACCAAATAATATATTTGATACAAATTTAAAAATATTAGCAGCAAAAAAAATATCTGCTGATAAAAAAAGTGATATAAAAAGCCTTTATGGTTTCTTACCAAAAATTGACGTGCAGTATTATGACTGTTTGTTAAAATAATTAATAAGACAGTTAAATAAAGTCAGTACAAATATTTTTAATATACCTACTATATTTTTATAAATTGTTATTTTTTTTATAAAATTTTTTAAGAAAAATAAATTTTTTTTTATTTTATTTTTATTATTGTAATAAAAAAAATGAATTGAAATTATTGTGTTTTTATGTTTCATTATTAACATTTTGTTTATAAATTATAAACCTCGGTACGTATAAATGTTTTCTTATGTACATTGTTATTTCTATTATTTTGCCGTATGTAAACATTATTTTGCCGTACGTAATACAACTGCAAATAATTTCGGCACAAATGGCGTATACGGCAGCATGGTTTTGTGCAAAAGTCCTTTAAAATAAGGATTCTGGTTCTAAACTAGTTTTTTTTTTAATGTCAAAATGAACTCAATAAATGACACTATGAGTGTGTAAAATATCGATAAAAGTTTTTCGAACCAATTTTTATTTATCTCGCTTCAAACTGAAAAATTAATTTGCCAAAACTCGATTTTCGGGATGTACGTCAAAATAATTGCGGGGCGACGATATGTATATTGATATCTTGTAAAGCTGTGAATTGTGGACCTTGTATAATACACCATGATTTGATATGTTAAGTAAACAGTACAATACACATTATTCTAAGAAAAGAAGATATATTCTGTGGGTGGTTGTTTATAGGAAACTTTACGCATCTATAGCTTTTTATTGCTTCCGTGAACATCATGTTTTCTGAGCGTTTGATAGTGACACTCGTTCGACCGAATGTGTCGAGCGTGGAATCTTCCATCATAATTAAAAACCTAAATTAATGATACGATCAACTTGATTGTTATGATAATTGAGAATACCGCTTCTAATGGTGGTCATTATAATCGTCAAATATTGGTTTTTAACCTTGCAAGAGATATCACATCTTTTAGCTATAAATAGCATTAATGTTGTAATGGGGTGTCTTCTGAAAGACTGGAATGCTAACTGCTGCTATGAAAATATTCACACAACAGTCAGCTAAAGTCACTCCAGTTTTTGAGTGAGCGCTAATTAATGTATGTAATGATACATTTATTCATATAACACCCTGTAAGATCCATTGTGTTGATCACTCCTGATTATAAAATAATAAAGTTATTGATAATCATGAATAAATTAAGGAAATAATATATATTTTATCATTTCATCCCCTAATGGGAAAGATCCTTATTATAGGTTTCTCAAGCAAAGGAAAAAGCAGATTTAATTAATATAAATAGCCTTAAAAATACAAAAAAAGGATTTATTGCAAACAATGACTGACTATCTAATTCAAAAAAGATACGGTGTAAAAAAATTCAAATAAGTAAGAAAGTATAGTCGGTCAAGCCCAACCGATCATCATAAAAAATAAGTCGACTGATTTGTTTATATATGAAAGTATTTATGTTAAATATTATTTAAATACCAACATTTTTAAGACAGTTAAGCTAGATTTACACGATTGAAATTTTCTTCAAAATTGCTCTTCAAAATGCTTCAAACTCGTTTAAACAGCAAAATTTCTTCAAAATTTATTTATTTAATAGTTAAGGAAATAATATATATTTTAACATTTCATCCCCTAATGGGAAAGATCCTTATTATTGGTTTATTTAAATAAATAAATTTTGAAGAATTTTTACTGTTTCCTCGAGTTTGAAGCATTTTGAAAAGCAATTTTATAGAAAATTTCAATCGTGTAAATCTAGCTTTATGCTCTTTAAAGAGAAAGTGGTCCTTATATGGGAGATAATCAAATATGGACTACTTCGGGGAACATTTGTATGGGTGCTAGGTGCAATAATTGATCGATTTCAACCAAATATTAACCCATCCTTGGGCAAAAAAAAAAAAAAAACTGCTCAAACAAAATCTTATCGATATATGTATATATAAAATAGAAAGTAGTTCGTTAAGGTGGGTGTTAGACTATTACCCCCTTATTCAAAAACGATTATTTGCATATAACAATTTGCTTAATAAACGTTTGTTAAATTTAATAATCGTTTATGAATAAGGGGGTTATTTTTTAGCGTTACAATATCAGCACAAGTACAATATACCCCCACTATGGTGGTGTAGGGTATAAATATAGTGGGGTCGACAAATGGGGATTTGCCAGTATTCTGATATAAATTTTTCCGATCACTTATTTTCATATCACAAATAAAAATGCCGAAAAATCTAAATTCATCAATAACTTTGTAAAGAGTATTATCGATTTTTTATATGAAAAACTTAAACAATTTTTAATAGTAAATAACTTAGTAAATAAACGTATAATTTGATCACCCATATTTTGATTGAAAATAATATTTTGATGAAAATTTAAGAAAATCGAAGGTTTTAAAAGAAAAACTCAACAATTTAAAACGCATCTACTCTGAAATTGTTTTTTTTTATTAATTTTCTTTTAATGATTTGAACCTTTTTTTAGAAAATGACTAAATAAAATAGTTTACCATCTTTACCTGTTTTTCTGATGACGCTTGCTTTGCTTTGGCGCCTCGATTTCCCATAATGTGATTTTTTTTTGCTTTTTACACTATAGCACAATTTTATATATTATTATTCTAACCGACAATATTATTATTAATTTTAGAATTTTTAATATTATTTGCTAAGCAAATTCTCCAAATATCAGTCAAGGTAATTTATGTTTTAATATTTTTTTTTATAAATTTTCTAATAAAATACCGAGAAATTATTTTTTAGCTTCCATTTCAGTTTGTAAATATTTAAACAATAAACTGGCACAGTAAATAAAAAATTTGTATTATAATTTTTAACCGAAAAAAGTGTATTAAAATTCTCTAGAGAGGAGCCAGCAAATAATGAGTAAATAAAAATAACGCACAATACTATATTCCTGCCAAATGTGGCCAAAACAAAATATTCAATAATGCATATGAACTTAAACAAATAAATTTTTAAAAGCAAACAAACAAAAATAAAACGGTCGACGACAACGACCACACGACAACTGATTTTGAATTTAACAAATATAGAAAAAATTATCGTTTGTAGAAGACGTCAGTAGTCCATCAATAAATAATCAAACTGAACCACGATGATGATGAATACAGATGGCTAGAATAAGTAAGCAAATGAAGCTCTCGTCTATAAGCTTAATTGTTTTCAATATGTATTTGCAAAAGATTACAATTAATGATTGGGGTACTACTGCTTTAATATACATATACCTTCATTCTCTTACTTATTTTGCCGCTCATTCTCTTTTTGTACATATTTAGGGTTTTGAAAATAGTACACTATACTAGACGGTTGGTTGGTTGTTTAGTTTGTTTGATGGGACTAACTAAAAACAATTTTTTTTGTTCTGTGTATAAAAGCAATTAAAATATGCCAGCGTAATTTAAACAGAAGACAAAGACCCAAAAGAAGAACCATTTCACTTTTTTAGTGTGCTAGTGCAGAAACATAAACAAATTGTTGTTTAGCTTCAAACTAAAATTAAGTTTAAATTTGCTTACCATTGAATGACGAAGAAATTGAAAAAATAACAAAACTAATTAAAAAATTGGTTAATTTTGTGAATTATGGCTATACTAAGGTTGAAATCTGTGTTATGTTATTAAAAGTCTACAGTGCAGAAAAAATTCCAAAAGTTTCAAAATTAAACAGTGACATTGTTTTCAAAAGCTCTTTCAAACTCAGCCAAACACTGTATGAATATGTCACTGCGTTTTTAGCACAGTTAGATTTTATCATTACATTTGCAACTAAATATGTAAACCAAACAAAAGAAAATTTAATCAATTACTCATAGAAGTCCATTTATTTTGCTTTCCCCTTATATAAATACAATTGTACATAAATCGGCCTTTATATGCAAATGTTAAGTTAACAATCCATACTATAAACTTAAGGTTATTTTTTTGTACATAGACATTTACTTTTTTCAAATACTTTTTAGCACCATATTTATTAAACAACAAAATAACAACTAGAAACCTCTTTAAAGTAAAAAAAGTAACCTAAGGAAAAAAGCACTGGAAACATTAAAAACATTTGCTTAATAAGTTTATGATGCGTCTGACTAATTGGTAAATTGGTTGAGCAGCTTGTTATTTGTATGTAAAAATAGTTGAGAATGTGGCTTTTGTAAAAATATACTTATCGTACGCATTCAAGAATTGTGTATTGAATCGATATTATTAATGACTAATTAAAATTGTTTATTTAAGAGCTAGTATTTATGTTTCATATAAAATTAAATCTCTTAAATTTTCAATAAAGAGCATTATTAACTATTATGATTGTTGTGCATGATTGTGCGAATCTTCTATGCCTTCATCATGTAAAATCAAAATACCAAACTCTCAAAAACTGCTTAAAACATTCTGAAGTGGAAGCTCATTTTCAAAATTTTTAAAAATTGTATCGAAAAGAAGGTTATTTTCTATAAAATTATGCAGAAATTAGTAAATAACATAAAACTAGCACATCTATGAACAAATTACTGTCTAACGAACCGAAATACGAGAATTAAATTTAAAAAATTGATTTTGTCAAAAACTATTCTAATTTCTAATTCTGTGTTAATTTATTTATTTATTTATTTATTTAGTAGTATTTTCAATACTTTTTTCCTCACAAAAATAAATTACAATTATATTGCTATTAAATAATTTTTTATAAAATTCACAATTTTCCTGTTGAAAACAGATATACTTCTCTCATTCTTCACATCATTTGGTAGCATGTTATATAGTTTAAGGCCCTTGTAAAATAAAGTGCGCTGTCCAGCTGCTGTTGATACCCATTGCATTCTGAAGTTGGTAGAATTGCGTAGATAATACGGTTGTATTTCACCAACATACTCCAATTGTTCACACAAATATTGAGGTGCATTACCCATTTTCATTTTCTTTATAAAGTAAATTGTATTTAATTTCAGCCTCTGTTGAATATTCAGCCATTTTAGTGTGTCAAGCATGAGTTGAACTGACGTATACCTGTTGCATCTTAAAATAGCTCGCATCGCTCTGTTTTGCAGTTTTTGTAGTCGTTCAATTTGTAGATTTGTACAGCACGAAAATAATATTGTGGATCCATATTCAAAATGTGGTTTTATTATTACATTATAAATGTTTATTGCCGTTAATGTTGACACTTTCGGTCTTAATCGTTTAAAAAAACCTATCTTTTTTCCAATTTTCTTGCAAATAAATTCAATATGTTCCTTAAATTTTAAATTTTTGTCAATTACAAAGCCGAGATATTTAATTTTTTCTACTTTTTCTATTTCTGTATTGTTTATTTTCATCACAATTTCACTGTTCATATTTATTTCCATTGCCTTAGTTTTATTTTCATTTAATTTCAGTTTATTCATTTTTAACCATTGGTCTATTTTCCATAAGTCATGCACTACATTTTCGTGACATTGTGCATTATTTTCCGCCTCACTAAAAATCAGAGTATCGTCAGCATATAACACTATTTCACTTTTCTCTATAATGTTTGGCATATCATTAATGTAAATTATAAATAACAGTGCACCTAATATTGATCCTTGAGGAACACCAAAGTCATTGTTAATTGCATTTGATTTAACTCCATTCACTTTTGTTACTTGTTTTCTGTTCGTTAAATACGATTCAAACCATTTAAGTTCCTTATCACGAATGCCATATAAATATAATTTTTGTACCAGTATTCCTCTGTCTATCGTTTCAAAGGCTCTTTTAAAGTCTAAAAAAATTGCCAAAATTTTGTTGTTTCTCTCAATTTTTTTCCACCTGTTTATTATATAATTCACCGCCGTTTCGCACGAAAAGTTTTTACGGAAACCTGATTGATATTTCGAGAAAAGTCCGTTTCTTTCCATATAATTTTCTAATTGCATTTTCACCACTTTTTCAATTATTTTTTCGCATGTTTTTAGTGTATTTATCGGCCGATATTCTTCGCATTTTCGCGTACTCTTTATTTTTTCAACGGGAGTCACCATTATCTCCTTCCACGAGTCAGGAAATATTCCCGTTTTTAAAGAGTCATTTACTATACGTAATATTGCACCTCCCACAAGATTCCAATTGTCTAGTATAATCTTGATCGTCACTTTATTAAAGTCCGGCTTATTTTTCATAACTTTGCACACCTCTTTAAGTTCGTTTATATTTATTTCCTTAAAACTAAATTTAGAATTTGTTGCAGGTACATGACTTATATATTTCACATTTTGTATACTATCTCTAATTTCGCTTACACTATCCACAAAATACTTATTAAATTGAGAAGCAATTTGGTAACTATCTCTATATTCAATCTGACCAAATATGACAGATTGTATCACAGGCCTATTCTTTTTTAGCACTAGGTCCTTAATTTTTCTCCACATTTCTTTTTGGTCTTTGGCATTTTCTATTTTATTTTTCACATATAAATTCTTATTAGAGACAATTTTGTTTTTATACATATTTCTTATTTTTTTATATTTATTCCATGCTTCATTCGTATTCTCTAACTTAGCAATGCGATATGAGGAAATTTTCTGTTGCTTAAGAAACATTAAATCGCGAGTAAACCATAGAATGTTATCATGTTCTTTCACTTTAATTTTCTTTGTGAACTTTTGTATAGCACCTTCAATACTTAGGTCAAATAATTTTACATTTTGGTTGTCATTCTTATATGCATCTAATCTTGAATATAATTCTCTACTGAACACATTCTTTTTATATTTAAACTTCTCTATTTCCTTGTATTGCGCCTTATTGTTTGTAGTATATTTCGTTTGTATGTTTATATTGATTGTTTCATGGTCCGAAATTTTGTTATTGTGGTTTATGTGCACAGATACTTTTTGTCTATTTGTTATAATATAGTCTATTATTGTTCTTGTATTTGAAGTCACTCTTGTATACATATCAACTATCTGTTTTACTCCATAGTCATTAAAAATGCTCTCTAATTTTTGTTTATAAAATCCATTATTCGACCAATCAATATTGAAATCACCTGCTATTATCATTTCACAATTATATTCACTTAGTTCTTCCATTATTTTTTCAAATTGTTCGCAAAATTCAGCCTCACTATGACTAGGTGATCTATATACTGCCACTAAAATCAAACATTCATCTTTATATTTTATTTTGCATGAATTTATCCAATATTTTAATCCATTTATTCTTTCCATAGTTCTTGTAGCTTTCCACTTATTTTTGTAATATATTATCACACCTCCGGTTCTTGTAGACTCTGACACTGATTTGACGTGTTCATAATTCTGTAATGATATTTCGTTGTCTTCTGTCTTTAGTCAAATGGGTTTCCGACATTATTATAAAATCTGGATCTTCATTTTTTATCATAATTTCTATTTGATTGTAATTGTTTATTAAACCTTGAGCATTTAAATATATACCACGTATTAAGTTATTTGATTGTTAAAACTTAATACCCAATTGTCTTTGCTTGGCACTTAGCTTGTTCTGGTATACCGAACATTTTCGACTCATCGTATCATGATTTTCATCTAACCCCAGATTTAATTTTTTGTTTCATTTAAATGCATTCAGAACCAGGCTTAGTTCATTAATCAATTAAACGAAGTGAAGCTATCATATTGACTTCAAAATTGCCATAAATAAGGGACACCAAGGTCTGTGCGAGATCAGTAAGAATTAAACCTAATGCTCCATAGGAACTCAGTCGTGGCACCATTACCATTTTGGTAAAGTTATTATGCATTTATGCAGATGTTTGTAACGACCAAAAACATTAGTATGACCGCCCAAATGTACTTAACCACAATAAGAATATTTTCAAATATCTCGTTTAATTAAATATCTAAGCAGTAGTAGAAATCAGAGTAGTGCTGATAACTAAAATCAGTTCGTATTGGACAAAGTTTTAACAAAATTCTATAATTGACTTGTTATGGAAAAGACAATAGAAATCAAACAGCTGTCGGCCAAATTGAGGTTGTGTTTTGAAGAGCATCCCTTTTGTAACCTCTTCAGCTACGATTATGTAATTTATAAGAAAGAATGCCTCCAGAAAAGTTTTGTTATATCCAATTAGACGTCATCACTCTGTAATTATTTAAATAAAAAAATATATAAACTTTCCAAATTGTCCCCTGGTCAAATGAAAGTTAAAGTGAAGTACAGTAGATTTTGCAAATAATTTTTTTTAACGATTTGGAATACTAACGCAATAGCTAATGCAATACACACAAAAAAAAAACACAACTTGAGGAACTAAGTTTATTGGTTTAGCTTTTCTTAAATATTAATAAATGAGTATAAAATTGAGGTTAAAAGTATTATATCGCTTTGTTCATTAAATAAATACCTATTAAAACATCAGGATTTTATTGTTTAAATTTTGTTTCAACCTCTTAAAAATTATAGCCCTTTTAAATTAACAAGTTTTCGCGATCGTATTTTCATTATCAAGGTTTTAAAGATTGATAGTGAGTTTATAAGCATTTAATAAACCTTTATTTTTTGCAATAAAAATTCCTTCACTTACCATACTATTGCTCTCATTCGTATTCAATTCCTTTAGCACTGATCGACTGCCCAAACTCATGTTTAGTGCCGGTGAAGTTGCAGCGCTGCTGCTAGCTACACCATTATTCAAATGTGTGGAAGAACCGCCACTCATATTCAATTCATTTGAGGAATAACTCATTTTTTTAATTTAATTTACACTTTCTTTTAATTACTAAAAATAATCAATGTTTATTAGTCTTTTTTTTGCTATGTTTATCCACAATTGACCACTGTTTAATAACAAAAAACTTGAAATAATTAGAAACACGAATCTTTTCGTACCCGTTTAGATTTGAATAGTATAGCAAAACAAAAAAATAGCAACAACAAAGGCATTGAATTTTGTTTTTGCACATCAAAACACACAGTGGAGCCAACATTTTAATGTAAATTGCGCCTTCAGAGAACTGTCAGGGATAGAAAATCAATAAAGAGGGCGCTAGAGTAATATTTTAAAGTAATGCCAAGTTTTTGTGTTAAAAAAGTGGTGAAAAATTAAATACATGTGAATTCATATTCTTTTTTTTTAAATAAAGTTCGCTATAATACAACGAACCCGGTTTTCTTCTAAGGCCCATTATTACAACTTGGCAATAGTTAAAGGTATGATGTTATCGGACAGATAAGAAGTATTTGGTTATTATAAGTTTACTTTAATCTAAACCGACCGATAAGCTAAAGGGAAGATCATCTTGCCTTTAATTTTATAGTGAGGTTTACGTATTTGAAGTTGCCATATGTTCTGAAAAATTGACAACTTTATGGCTCATTATTACAACTTGGCAATAGTTAAAAGTATGATGTTATCGGACAGATAAGAAGTATTTGGTTATTACAAGTTTACTTTAATCTAAAACCAACCGATAAGCTAAAGGGAAGATCATCTTGCCTTTAAATTTTATAGTGAGGTATGTGGTTGAAGTTGCCATATGTTCTGGAAAAAATGTCATAAATTAATTTTAATTTTGTTTTGCCAATAAATAATTTGATAAACAAAAATGGAAAGCAGACGTTTGATTTATATTTTTTTTACAAACAAATGTTTTCACAAACACACACAATTTACTGTTTCTTGTCAGTAATTTGTCAAAAGTAATCGGTTTTTCACTGGTATTGCCATATTTTGGAAAAAAAATTATTTTATTTTACAAGCAAGTTGTAATAACGAAAAATCTTAAAGGTCACTTTATTCCTCACTTTAATTAAAGTTACCTTTTACTATTAAGAACATTAGAGGCAAGTTGTAATAATGGCCCTAAGAATTTTAACGGCCACAGCAACCAACCAACAACAAACACACACAAACAACGACGACGACCGACGGAAGAGAAAATTTGTCATCCTAAAAGTAGGCAATGTGTTTTTTAAGAAAGTTTCTACAGCATAACTTAAAGGTGCAACAAATATTTGAGTCAACCTGTAGACAAAAAATCATACAAAGTGATCCAAGTAATATTATGCTTGTTACCAGTGTTGTCAATTCCGAATAGCATATATGAGTATTTTTACTATTAAATTTCAAGTGGAATGCTGTCAAAATACATGTTAAAAAAATCACATGAAATTTTTTTGAAAAGATGTTGCAGAAGTAATATACTCTGTTAATTTTGTGAAAAACATATGAAATGTATCTGGCAATATTATTTTTTTACAGCGAAATAATTAAAGTGGCAATTGTATCACGTGGAATTTTCAATAAAGTTTTATTAAATAAAAAAGAAAATCTAAATTTGGTGCGATTTTTTTAAAATGGCGCGTTTTTTTCTTCATGTTGGTGCTTTTTTAAATTTCAAAGTTGACAACTCTGTAATATTTCTGAAGCTGTGTGATTTTTACAGTTTTGTATTGTAACAACGACGGCAAAATCGGTACATTATGTACAACAAAACTTGAGGTAAATAAATCGCATGCAGAGAAAATGGCATGAAGAGGGAGCCAGTGTAAAATTAAAAACTGGTGTGTTTTTATTTAAAACATGAAATTTAAATATTTTAATATAAACTTAAAGGTCTAATAAGACTTATTTAGTGTTATTGTTAGTATAAATGTTTTATTTTGTCTACCATTAAAAATGAGGGCTGTATTGATTTGTCTTTTTACTATATGTTATGGTTAGAGTAATGGTGTTTTTCTTGAAACGTGCGTTGATAATTTATGATTCATGCGTGTTTTTAAAACAGTTTTGTGTAATACTTTTACTCCAATATCATTTTTCTACAATTTTAAGTATGTATGTATTTCGTTTTCATTTCGCCGTGTTAGCTTTGTTGGAAAGCAATTAAATATCCAAATCGTAGTAAAAAGCTAAATGCACTATAAAACTTACATTCTTTACGACCAGTGTGATCAGATCTGCAAAAGTTAAGCGGCTAAATCAGTTTAAAAATATGTTAAAATATACTAAAACTTGAAGAAATTTTTTACAATTTGAGATACGAATGATTTTTTTATATAAATAATACAACTTTGAACTCAAGAACAAAAATAATTAAGGTTCTCTTCAGCAGTCTTACCTTAAAGATAACTCAGTTGTTAAATATATGTATGTATTTTGAATAATTTTCGTACAAATGTTCATAATTTTTTTTACTGTTTCAGGCATTAATTAGGTCTTCTGTAATTTGAAAACATTTATTTAATCTTTTTAATTCACATTTAATATAAGGTATAGAATTTATAGTATTTAAAATCATTATATTTCTTATTTATTTATATCCTACATCATCATAGTAGGGATGGTATGTTAGCTTTGTGCTGATGTTTGTAACGTAGAAAAATATTAGTCTAACACCCACCTTAAAGTATACCAATCGACTCAAAATCGCTTTCTGATTAATGGCTGTCCACGCAAAGTACAGGTCGAAATTTTTAAGACATATTGATTGTTGAAAAACGTCATTATTTCACTTAGCTTCCATACAAATGTCCTCTCGAAATAGGGCTTTATCTATCATAAATGTGTGATTTCCAAATATTTAGTCATAGCTCCCATATAAGGTCCACATCCGAAAATCACTTTAACGGGCATAACTCTTTTCAAATTAATAATATTCAATACAAATAAGTTTCATATATTTAGAAATCATGATACTTAGTTTTATAAAGATTGATCCATAATTAGTATATTAGTGCATAAATCTCCTAAAAATGTTGGCACCCAAATGCAATTAAGAATTAGAAATCATGGCACCTAATTTTATTACATTTGGTCGATAATTAGTCATAGCTCCCATATAAGAACCACTTCTAAAAATTACTTCAACATGCATTATTATCGGGCTTGACGACTATACATTCTTATTTGGTTTTTATAGAATTCATTCCACTAAATATACGTCTGAATTACTAAATGGCAAAATTAAAATCTTCAAACCAACAGATGAAAGGGAGTTTTCTTGTATGTGGCCGCTGTCCGTATTACATTGGTGGTGGCTGTTATAAGATTCGGTACACTTCTTACTTGTTTATTTTTATCAATTAAAACAATACATTATTTCTTTTTGTTTTCGCAAAAATAACAATTAAAATATTTGCTTCTTTATTGTAACAGTTTCTGTTTTTAGATTTTTGTTTAAAGTTTGTTTTTAAAAACGAGCGTCTTTTTTGGGTTTATTTTAAAAGTATTTGTTTTTTGTTATACTCTAAATAAATAAACAAATAATTTCATTTAACTAAACTACTTAAATTATGTGAAAAAATAAGTCATTTATTTTCAAGAATTTTAAATTGTTTTAGAGAAAAGTCAACATTTTAAATATTGTTTTAATGCAAATTTTCTTATTGTTTGTTAAAATTCTTTAAAACAATTTGAAAGATGTCTACAAAATCTATAATTAATAAGTGTATGTATGTATATGATAAAAGTTATTTAAATTAAGAATAAAATAGGTGCTATTTTAGAATGAATAATACTTGTTAGGAGGGATTTGGTTTCATGTGTAACATTTGTAAGGATCTAACATTGGCATTGCTTAAACTAATAAAATAATAAAATCAAATAAAGGTACAAGAATTTTTAAACAAATTTACAAATTTAATTTTTAAATTAAAAAAATGGTTATTTTTGTTTTTAGGTAGTTATTATAGGAGGAACTTTCTTTGTTGGGTTAGTAATTAATTAATTTTACAAATCAATAATTTCAACTAAATTTAATGTTGCTAAATTAGATTTTGTAAACATCTTTTGTTGTAGAAGAAATTGATTTTTTTCTTTAATTAAATTTAGAGGCATTTTTTCTTTAATTGAGCATAATGAAATTACATATTTCATAGTTTTGAATTATTAATTAATTAAGCAATATTTCAATAATTGTTTCTTTTATATTAAAATACTAATTTGTCTAAGGAATAATAATAATAACTGGGTTTATCTAAGTTTAAGGATAAAATTTTTCAATAAACTTTGCTAGAAATAGAAAATTATTTAAATATATTCGAAATATATTATATTCGAATCTCATTTCATTGAGTTAAGTTGGCCCTATAAAGCTAACGAGACTGACTTTTACAGCTACTTTATTTAATTGAACGTAAGAAATAATAAATTTTATAGTTTTTCTTGATGCTTGAAGCTCTACTAAGTACATATTTGTAGTTTTTTTTTTGTTTAACATTTTGAAAATAAAATTATTTAAATTATTCTACACTATACAATACCCGTTAGTTTTTTGAGATTCTTAGGGTGGAATCTGGTGCATTAAATAGATTTGTTTTGTATTTTGATTGCTTGATATATGGAGTTTAGTTTTGGGGGAGAGTAAAGGGCAGAAAGGGAGGTTGTAAGTCATTTAAAGGTATAATATGATTTTAAATCATATGGGAGGGGTGTCTTCATGATTTTTGGTCGTCCAAATACCGGGCATTAATTGTGGAGGTAGATTAGATTGCTGTGTGGTCATTTTAGCGCTAATGCTATTAAATATAGGTCCCTTGGTGTAAGCCTTATTATCAATGCCGCCATCAGCGGGCATTTGTGTGGCGGCGGCCATGTTGCTGGTAACATGAGAGCTGTGTTTCTTGGGTATGGTGCGAGGACTAGAGATCAGGGTGCTCAGTAGGCCACCCGCTATGGCTAGAGAGGCAAAAGCTGTTTGTGGTATCAGTTGGCCAAAGACTACGGTGGCCCCAATAAACGGAGCACCCAATAGCCAAAAACGGGCCCAGCAGATGGTGGAGAAGGCGCAGATTTTCTTTTTCTCATTGCTTACCAGTTCTACGGTGCAGGTGGTGAGTATGGATAAAGTGCAGGATATGGCGATTTTGGAAACCATGGCCGTTAACATTAACAAAGCAACACGACCATCGAAATCAACTAAAATAAAAAGTTTTTTTTTTTCAATACTTTCATATAAAAATTCAGCATTACTAAAATAAAACTTACTATCATGTGGTACCAGCCAACCCATGTATGCTATACAACCGGCTATAATATTGAACAAACCCGTCCAAATCCATTTGCGGGTCGTCTTCAGTATGAGAAATAGACCAATAAATGTACCGATAATTTCTGAAATACCAGCTATCACAGTATTAATTTGTAAATGGTCACGACTAAATGAGCGGATGTTCAATAACATGCCGTAATAGACAACAATATAGATGGACCAACACAAATGGACACAAATCATGTGCCTAATGGCCTTTTCACCCTTCCAAATGGTCCACCAGTTGGCCGGTGGTGGAGCATCCATAGCGGTTTGGGCCTGCAGTTGCAATTGCTGGTCGATATCATGAGGAAGACTGTAACGTGTACCATTCATTTCAGCACACTGCAATGAAAAAAAGTAGGTTTTAAACAGATTTTCTTTATATAGGAATAGTGAGTGTAAAATTAACCTCTATTAATATTCTTTTGGCTTCCAAAACTCTTCCTCTAGACACCATCCAACGGGGAGAATCGGGAATCCATCTTATCAAAGAAAAAAGGAATATTATTAAACTAAAACATAAATTTTGCATTATTTTAAACTGATTACATTAGCGTTAAACACATTCTGTGGATATTTAAACATATTCCACAATTTCTGTACTTACTGCCACAAATAAATGAGTATCACAGTTGGCCATGAAATGGCCATATACAAATGTGACCAGCTGGAAAAGAAACTGGCCACTCCAGGTAACAATATCACGCCTATAGACCAAAACTGTTCAAATAAGGTCGACACACAGGTCTTGTAGGTACCACCCGTTATATCAGCCACTGAAAAGCATTAAAATTATGTTTTCAAATGTTATTCCAATGTCTGGTGACTACTTACTAATCATGCCGCCGGCCGTGTACATTTGAGCACAACACACAGCCGACAGACAGCGGAAGAAGACATGCAATTCGTACGAAGCCACATGACCCGTTAAATTGCCGCAAAAGATTTGTGTTACCATGCCAAACAACATCACATTTCGGGGACTAAAACTTTAATGAATTAAGGAAAATATTTATGAGAAATGTTTAATTAGATTATGTAAAAATAACTTTTTAATAAATTAAGAAGGGATTTGTGGAAAATAAACTCTATAAATTAAAGATAAAACAGAATATCCTGCTTAAATATCAATCGTTTGGTGGACCTTTTAAAGTTTTCTACAATTTAGGGCCTCATTCAAAAACATTGTTTTTTTGGCCGCGTAAATTCGTCTCTAAAAATAAAACACATCCACAACATCCACAACGTGTGCTGAATTCGTCATATGCGGCGAAGTCTGAAATAGAGTCTATAATTTTTGGATATTCTTTTTTCTCGTGTTGGAAGTTCCTAATAAAAGTTACAATATGTTTCCTTAACAAAATTGTATTTTAATAGCCGTAAGAGTCCTAACCAGTGGAAATATATAAAAACCTTGTTGTTTAAACCTATTTGTATTTTCCGATATTATTTGATTAAACAATGAATTAAGCCAATAATTTCGGATAAGGCTGATTAGGTTTGACAAAGGCTAAATTAAATTCGCAACTTCCACAGTGTTCATATTCCTAGAATATTTGAAAAAATAATATTCAGTCCGATGCGAAACTAATCGGAACTACATATTTCATTTACTTGCAAATTCCGAAATAATTTAATGCTTTGGGGGGTTATTTTGTAACTCGTTTCGAAAAGAAAATCTTTCGAATTTGTATACTTTTTACATTGTATGTATTTCGAAAACGTTTGCTTTCAATTGGAAATACACAATAACTCCCGCTGGTGTTTTGCACAGGGACCAAAAATTAAAGTTCCATTTTTATTTTATTGGTGAAATGTCACCATTTACCATTTAAACATCGTGTTTTCTTTTATATCGCTGAGTGAGTGATTTATATGAGAACATTTTTAGGTTAAAGCAGGGCTGCCAGAAATTTTCAACAAAAAATCTTAATTTCACCAAAAAAAAGTCTTATTTTTGGAAATAAGTAGTTTTCGTTAATATAAATAATAAAAACAATTCATTTATATGTATGTATATAATTTTAAATAATAAAATTTCAGTTTTTTACATTTCTAAAATCAAATACACATATAAAAATTATCTCAAGGTACCGTCATATTGAAGATTTGTTTGCTCGAAGGCAAATGTATCAACAAAAATTAACAAATGCAACGATTTATTCCATATCCAGACATATGTACATACATACATCTGTACTTCAAAAGTGACATTAAAACAAAAGTACATAGAAAGCCTTAAATGCATGTTTTTGTTTTTCAAATGGGAACAAAACAGGTTGTTTTTAATTGAACCTAACCTTCGTCTAGACAAAACAAAAAATCTTTTTTTTTTTGGGGAAAAAATCTTAAAATTTTTTTTCGGTTAAAAAATTTTAAAAAATAAGGTAAAATCTTGCTTCTGGCAGCGCTGGGTTAGAGGTTGAGAGAAACAGACAAGAAAAAACCTGAAACAATAACGATGAGTTACATACATACATACATACATATTTATAATTTTATTTTTTTCGTAAAGGTCAGAAACTTTAAAAATAAATGGCAAAAGTTCATTTGATTTCATTGGAATATAAATATTATAAATAATTTTTGATATATGTCTTTAGTCAGGCTCGAGTTCATTAAATTTAATTTTCATTAAATTATTATTTTTACTGAAGGTAGGAATTGTTTTTACAACATAACATCTTACTAAAAATTTTTTGATAATTTTTTTGGCTGAGCTGGGGATTGAACCTGGGTTGATTTTACATGTTTCGAGAATCACCACATTCTTTCATCAGAAAAATTAATAATTTAATGAAAATTAAATTTAATGAACTCGAACCTGACTAAAGAAATATATCAAAAATTTAAAATTAACAGTTCGACTAAAAATAATAATTGTAACATTTAAAATTTCACAAAAAATTTTAAATTTTAGAACAAAATAAAAAAAACACATGTAATTAAAAAAAATAAAACGAAATTGACATTGTTGTCATTGTCATTCACCCCTATCGTGAATAAAAATTCCGCATGAAATTTGTTCCCTTTTCACATTTTCCTATTAAAATTCAATGTTAAAAAAATAAAAGGGAACAAATTGTATGTGGAATTTTTATTCACGATAGGGGTGATTATTTCCCTAATTTCATACTTACTATTTCAGTAAATGATTCGCCAATATACCACCCGTCAGCACACCAAACAGATGGAAGAACTGCGTCACCGATACCAGAATATCACGCGAACAGACCAGATCATATTGCGTTATCACCGAATGAAATTCAGCCTGATGCTCAAACTGTTTACAGGGTATAACATTTTTGGCATTTTCGGGCTCTTCCCAAACTCTCGGTTCATCCTCTTGTTTGGCATAGTTGTAGTAGTGATGAGCATGTTCCTGGGCATCTTTGTAAACATTACAGAAGTCTATAGAAAACTCCCGATCCTCCACTTCTTCTTTTTGCGGATGGGAGACTTTAATCCAAGCCGTTTGATTCTTGGCACCAACTGTGGGAGGAGGCTTGCAAAAGAATTCACCATGACGCGGCGCAGGAGCGGTAAATATAATACAGGCCATAAACCAGGAAGAGGGAATTTTGCATAGAAATATCAAGAGTACCGTTCTTAATTGCCATTTACCCCATTCACCGGTCACGCGGCCAACAGCATCGACCTTAGCTTGCATTTTAGAGGATGGCTTGGGCGCCTTACCTTCGAGATTGTAAAACGAATCCTTGGGATAGAGGTTATAGTTGTGTGAATGTTTGCGTGAGGGAGAAGTGGTGGAGGTTTTCGTATAAAACTGATTTGAATAACATCGACTGCGGCCACGCGATGTATCGTCCCGACTGCGGTAACGCTTAAGATTGGGCTGTGAGTTGCGGCGCTGACATTGCTCTTCACTGATGCCCAGAAGTGTTTGTAGCGGATGTGTTATACTTTCAATGGAAAGTTTGCGTGAGATGGGAAGCAGGGAGGGTATGGATAAACGTTTACGACTGCCGTTGTACGAGGGACTTAAATCGTTCGGTGTTGTAGGCAGTTCTGGTGATAATCTATTCTGTGATATGTTTATTGAGGTATTCTTATCATTATCTGGAGTTGTTGTGGTGGTAATTGTAGGTGGTGTTGCTGTTGTTGTATTATCGTTATTATTTGCTACGGTTAAATTGTGCTCTTTGATGGGAAGTAGTGGTGACTCAGCCTGAAAGTAGGGAAGTTTAGAATTTTGTTTATTATATGTCTACTTTAAAGTTAGAGTAAAATAATTTTTAAATCTTTAGTGGATGTTTGTTTTTGCTTCTTTTGATATAATAAGATCGCTGTGTAGCTTTTTTAAAGACCTACACTGTAAATTGTTTTTGCCGTTATTTAATGAGTAAACAATCAACATTGTTGTTGATGCACAACACGTTGAGTTCTAAGTTAAATTTAAATAATTAAAAAATATAAAAATATTATTTTCACAATTGTTTTTTCTTTGCTGGTCAAGTAATTAGAAAAGCGCATTTTTTTCTTCAACTTTTCATCTTTTCTAAATATTAGTGACAAAGTGAATATAATTTGTTAACCAGTAGATTAATAAATCTAAGTTTAACTTGTTCCAATCTGATAGAAAATCATATGCTAGATGTCCTCCAAGTAAAGCCTTAAACTCCATGTACACTAGAGTGGTTCGCCTTCCATACAAAAATAAAAAGTTGTGTCAGTCCCCCCCTAGGATTAAAGATAATGTAAAAACAATTCCAGAAATTTTTTTTATTTTTTTGCCACGCCTACAAATACCGCCCTCTTAGTATTTTGTTCACTGTGCCGCTATTTTTAGTTCGATCATAACAATTTGTATACCGGTGTGCATGGCTCTGTAAGGACTACATTTCAGTCCTTAATCATTCTAACTACCAGGTCAAATTCTAGTCATGACTTTAAAAAATTCGTATAAAAATATTTAGCATTATTGTGGGTACAATCCTAGTTTTTAATCAGTTCATCAGTTAACTGATTTTCCTCTTTGTTGGAATCCGAATAATAAAAATCATTTTATTTTAAAATATATGTTAAAAAAGTTTAATAATTCATAAAGTTTTATTTGTATGCAAAAAGCTAAACAAAACGCATCAGCATATGTATGTGTGTTGTGTGTATCGATAAACAGTCAAACCGTAAGAGAATATGAAATTTGTATTGATGTTGTGTTAAAGTTGACTCAAATTGACGACGAGATTGACGACGCCAAACAGAATAAGGGTGATTAACTAAAGCAAAATAAAACAAGTAAGAATTTTATTCGGCTCTACCGAATCTTATATACCCACCTCTAAATCACGTATTATGGGGCGAACTCCATAAAATATTGTACCGTAGTTTTTATTTATTTTAGGTTTTAGTAGAATTTCATCTTAATAACGATATTTATAAGAATTTTATGCATATTCCAATTATAATCATATATAAATTAAGTACCAACGAAACTGATTTTGGCTTTTTGAAGCGTCAAAATTGTCACCCCCGTATACTCTGTGATTATTCTTGGAGGTGGCAGCTTTGGCCAATTATGGAACAACTTTCACAAAAGTCAATAGTATAATTTTTACATACTTATAACTAAACTGTGTTAAATTTCAGTTCGTTGTGGATATTTATGTAGGTTAATGAGTCGAGAGAAGTCCTCATAAGGGAACTATGACCTATTACGAGCATCATGAAATTCTGTAGAATGATTTATATGTACATATATGCAAATTATTTGTGTTGAGTTTAAACAAAATAATGATTTTTAAAAGAGATTTCAACTTTTAATTTTTAATTTAGTGACAACATTTCGGCATTTCGTTTTTGTATTTCGAAGTTTCACAATTAAGGGTAGTGAACAACCTGATCTCTTGAGAAACAAAGATTGAATTCCAAGTTGATAGTGATTTTTATAAAAGATTTATGCGCATTTAAGTGATTTTCGAAAGTGATCTTTGTATGTGGCTATGGTCAAAATAATGACCGAAACGAAATATCGTTTTGAAATTTTACTTTGCATGAAATTATTATTGCAGATATGGATTTTCTATAGACATTTATGTACCATAAATCCATAATCCGGGAAGACATTTGTATGGGGGCTATGAGAAATCGAGGACCGATTCCTACCATTTTGAACGGGACTTGTCCTTCTATAATCAAAATAAAGTGTGCAAAATTTCATGATATTATCTGCATTATATTTGAAAAACAAAATAGCAAAAAATATCTGAAAAATATCGAGGTAGTCTGAAACTTTGATCTATGATTCGGATCCTACTGGATCAATACCAAACATTTCGGTGGACCAAAGAATGTTTGATAAAAATTTCATTGTTTTATGTCTTTTTTTCGAAGCTCTATCGTGCCAACAACAGATGGACAGCTAAATCGTCTTAAGGCTCAGTTAGCCGACTGTAATGGAATGTAACTGCAACAGTAAGAAACAGCTGATGGATATTGTTATGTGTAAAGTAATGCAAATGGTTATGGAGATGTAAAGTAACGCAACACCGTAATGTATGAATTTGTAAGAAATTGAATTTCCTTACATTTTTACGTCATTACACAACATTCCGTTACAGTCGACTAACTGAGGCTTTAGAATATTAAAAGGACCCGGAATATATAGAAATATTTTGATGTGTTACAAATGCAACGACAAACGTAGTATACCCCGCCATCTTTTTGGTGGTGTGTATAACAAGCGAAAAATACAAAAAAATAAACACAAGACACACGTACACCAAGACCTATTATTACATCTATGTACATTAACACGACCAAGGTCACTGAAGGAAGCATGTTTCACATTAAAGTTTTGATTTAAATGGTATTTAAAAGTAAAAAAAAACACATTTAAACTACATTTAAATAAGAATGAAGTTAAACTCTCTTTAACACTAAAGCTTCCTCCCTTTATGCTAGGAACACAACTGGGACGAACGACGAGTTTTGCCCAACACGACACATTAGTCGGTGACAATTCGCAGTGTAAATTCGTCATATAAAGCACAAAAAACGAAAAAAAATACAAATGCAGAGTTCACTATTATTATCTGTACATATTTTCATATACATACATACATACACAAATGTGTTTTATTTTTGCCGACGAATATTCGCGACCAATAATCCGTCGTTCGACCCAGTTGTGTTTTTAGCATTACACTTCTTAAAATAATTTGAGTTTCTTTTGAGGCTTTTCTAATTAGAAAATATTTACGTTAAGAAGATGTAGAAACCACGACAAAGAGAAATTTTTGATGTTAAGGGAGTAATAACTGTTTAAATTGGTTTAAATTAAATTTTAATATATGTACTGTAAAAATGATTTTTTGTTAAGAATAAGTTGTTGTTCGCCTCAAAATTTGGTTGGTGTTTTTAAAAAACGGCTGGTAATTTATTTATTGTTAATGTGGGTTTCAGTAATTTTCTTTTGCTCCTTTAATAAGATGACAGAACAATTTATTTCAAGTAGCCAACGGAAAAAATGGAAATATTGTAGAAAACAATAAGTCAAGTTATCATATAATATAAAACTGTTGTTAAGAGCCATTAAACATTATGAAATATAATAATAATAATAATAATAATAATAAAACAAATAAAAGAAACACAAGCAGAATTTTGCCAAAAAATATAAGAAGTATTTATAAGTAAGTATTCGTGCTGTTTTAAACAAATAAAGAAATAAAGAAAAAGCAACATAAACAGTTTGAACAAGACGGAGAAGTATTTTGTTGTCTTGAAACCAGATCCCAAAAAGTTAGTTAGAAATAATGCTACAAAATACGAGGGCGGTTCGGAAACTTCTTAGCCTTCGTGGTGTCATTAAATATATAAATAAAAAAGGTTTATCAGGACAAGAAATTCATAATGATATGGTGAAAGTGCTCCTTCATACGCAACAGTAAAAAATTGGGTTCCTGAATTTAAACGTGGTCGTACAAGCACTGAGGATGAACCACGTAGTGGACGTCCAAAAACAGCAATAACAACAGAAATTGTAGCCAAAGTCCATGATATGGTATTAAATGATCGACGAATAAAAGTGCGTGAAATAACTAAAATCATTTTCATCTCAAATGATCGAGTCCATTCAATTTTGCATGAAGAACTACAGATGGAAAAGCTTTCTGCAAGATGGGTGCCGCATTTGTTAACAGTCGATTAAAAATTAATTTTAAGCGTCACACAGTTATGAATGTGGATGATACATGGATCCACTACTATATTCCAGACACAAAAGAACAGTCCAAGCAATGGACTGAAGCTGGAGGAATTGCCCCAAAGAAGGCAAAAACAATTCCATCGGCTGGTAAGGTTATAGCAAAGGTTTTTTGGGCTTACAACACAAAAAAATAATTTTTCATCCAGACAACGACCAGCGCACAAGAGTGTTTTAGCAATGGCTAAAATCAACGAATTAAAGTACGAGCTGCTTATACTCCTGATTTGGCTCCCACTGACTTTAGCCTGCCCCCAAATCTAAAAAAATTCCTAGCTGGTCAGCGTTTTACCTCAAATCAAGATGCAATTACAGTTGTAAACCACTATTTTGAAGGTCTTGAGGAAAACTGTTTTAATCAAGGGATAGAATTGCTAAATAAGTGTTGGACTAAGTGTATTAAGGTTTCCGGAGATTATATTGAAAAATAAAAATGTTTTTGAAAAACTAACTATTCTCTTTCTGCGCTAGGCTAAAAAGCTTCCGAACAGCTCTTCTATTAAAAAACTTCAATTAAAAATTAGTAAAAATTAAGATTTCAACACATTTTCGGAAAAATTAAAAAACGCACTGAAATTAACAAAAAAGCGCACAGCACCGCGCACCAGCTAAGGAATTTTTCGCACAAAAAAATTTTAAAAATAACCAAAAATGGTGCGAAACTCACCAAGTTGACAACGCTGATAACGGACCTGAGCAATGGGTAATCTTTATTATTTGATTCATGACCAACAAGTGATTAAAGTTTTATCTCTGAGATCACAACAAAGCAAGAAACAGTGGCCAAATTACCGCATTCGATATCGAGTAAAATTGATCGTAATTTTCTTATTTAAGATTATGGCATTCGATATCTAGCAAGAAATTTAGTACATTTTATCATAATTTCGATATCGAAATCATTTTTCGATACGATAGCTCATTCGATCACGAATGCGGTAATTTGGCCCCAGATTCTCGTTTTAATAAAACACATAAGTAAGCTTATAGTGTACGTGTGTCAAAGCAGCGTAAGCAAAATTTCGTTGCCAAGCACATGTGCTGGGAAATTTCAATTTAGCCCATGATAGCAGTCATTAAAAATATACTTGAATTTTAACTTAATGTTGTTTTAGTCCCCGTTATAAGTTGCTGGTACTTCAAAAAGGATTTGAAAAACAAATAAATATTTAATTGATAAATAGTAAGTTGTTTTTAACAAAACCATTTTAAGTTAATAACAAATATACATACAATATTTAATTTTTCATTAATTTTTCTTTTACAAAATTTTTTGAATAAATAACCGGGTTTTTCATATAAAAGTTATAATTGAAATGTTTTAGTAAAAAGTTACGAATAATTTATTCGAATAATTATCGAATATTCCAATAAAATTGTATACATGTATATAATTGGTATGTATATTCAATTGAAAAATCGGTTCAACCTTAATTAGAACTGGTTATTTAAAAAAGTTTCGCATTTATAAAAATCTAATTGGTTTCATATTTATTTAATCAGTTCATAAATTCATTCGAATAACGGGTTGTTAATCGAATATATGAGTATTCGAATAAAGTTTCATATTTAAATTTGTTAAAAAAAAATAATGTTATTTTTATGTAATTGCTTTAATATATTTAATATCGAGTAATTTATTTGAATAATAACCGGTACTAAATTTTAATATACATAGTTAATAAAATGTTTCACTGTAATTGAGTTGTGTATTTATTATTGATTTATTTATCATTTTCGAATAATAATATGTTCAACATTCCCAAAAATTAGATAAATATGCAATTTTTTAATTAATTTAAATTTTAAAATTTATTCGAATAAACGCCTTTTAATCGAATATATAACTATTTTATTATTATTATTATTTAAACTTATTATACAAACAAAATTTTGAATTTAGTTTGATAGAACAATGTTTTACAATCTATAGCTGAGTTAACTACAATAAATTACATTGATGTGTGATGAAAGTTAAACAGCACCAATTAAAATCTCGGTTCTTCGAATAATGTTTTTTTTTTATTTTGATTTCAAATTGTTCCTTTTTCCCTATAGCTGAGTTGTTTATATTTCAAAACTTTTTTTAACCATTTCCAAATAATTTACTCGATTAAAACCCGGTTAAAAATTTTCCAAAAAGTTATTAATTTGTATTTATTTAAAACTTTTAGGCCCATTATTACAACTTGGCAATAGTTAAAGGTATGATGTTATCGGACAGATAAGAAGTATTTGGTTATTGTAAATTTACTTTAATCTAAAACCGACCGATAAGCTAAAGGGAAGATCATCTTGCCTTTAAATTTTATAGTGGGGTTTATGTATTTGAAGTTGTCATATGTTCTGGAAAAAATATCACCTTCGTGAAAAATAAATTAATTTTAATTTTGTTTTGCCAATAAATAATTTGATAAACAAAAATGGAAAACAGACGTATGATTTATATTAATAACCTGGAGAATAGTTTTGAACACAGTCAGCCTCAAAGTAGTAAAAAATTATTTTATTTTACAAGGAAGTTGTAATAACGAAAAATTTTAAAGGTCACTTTATTCCTCAGTTTAATTAAAGTTACCTTTTACTATTAAGAACATTAGAAGCAAGTGGTAATAATGGCCCTTAGTCTTATAGTTTAGTACTATATACTATATTTCAAATGTTCCTAATCAATTAACCCCACTGTGCTATGTATCATTGCACATTATTATATGTATGTATATTAAAATATTAGCGCAATTCACAAAAAGGTTTAGCATATTCTTGCTTTACACTAACAAAATGCACAGCAAGAACAAAAATATTCTAAATCTTTTTGCAAGTATAATGATGCAATACCATTTGCACAAGATTGTGAATTACGCTATTATTAAGACCCGGAAAATCTGTGAGCACGTGTTGTAATGATTTCAAAAGTTTTCCTTTTTTTTACATTCTCAAATAATTTGAATTACATATATTTTGCATAAATTTGTCTAATTATCCTCTATTCCCATCTGTCTTAAAATGGTTCATACCCTTATTTTATAAATTACAGTAGCTAATAAAGTTGTTAAATATGTAAGAAAAGCACTTATTTATATGATCTTTCCATCTGTTATAATAACAAATTGCAAGTGTGAACAGTTCTGATGAGACTTGTCACTCGCTATAATGACAGGCTATTATGACAATACTGTGACCCCCAAAATGCGCAATATTATACAACACGCATACAAACATACATACATACCTCAAATGGATATAAAATCAATCATTATTTCAGTTGATTACAGCATTATATTGCATGATGGGTTCGCTTATTCCTTGATATGGCCACTAAAAGAGGAAGCTTAATATGAAACCAGGTAATAAGTAATTATTGGGATTCCTTTATATGTATGACTTCGGCTAACTGACTGAATGACGGTTATGATGAGGGTTATGATAGGTAGACACGCTAATTTTTATGGTGAATGGAATTGTTTTTCTTTTGTTGTTTACAAAACAATATTTGCCTACGTCAGTGTACAAACAATGGTCAAGGTCATGAGAAAATGTTTGTGGTAAACAAAACGGAGGAGGTGTAACTAAATAATCACAGTTTCTTTGCCAACAATTAAAGATGTTTTCAATGATTGGGGTAATAAAGAAACGGAGGAGGACTAAGATTTCTTTTGTGGGCGTAATAAATACATTTTTAATTTAATCTATTTACATTAAGTTTGAATGGGAGACAATTTCTTGTATAAAAATTAATGAAGTTAATGTTTTAACTTTTACCATAATGTTTTGTTAATAAATGTTTTAATTAAATAACAATTGTTGCATCTTTGGTTCGGTGCAATTTTTTACAATACGTGGACTAATTACTTCTCTAACCCATAGTAGTGTAAACGGTGGCAATTAGTTCCGGCAAAGGGGATTTCAATTAGCTTTACTTTGTAAATAAAGATTAGATCCAACAATGGGGAAGACTTCTCCAGCATTCTCTCAATAATAATGTCTTCTATATACGGATGATGGTTGATTACAATGCTCAACTGTGACCAAGCCAGACAAACATGAAATTGCCTGAAACCGAGTATTGTCTCGTTATTGAATGAATCCTATTTCGTGGGCATCTATCACTTGGCCAAATATCCAAACAACTTAGTGTCTTGGTGCTGGATATCTTAAACAAGAGAGAAGAAAATTGTAATAGCCATCGCAATAACAATAACTGGAACTTTACGATTAATAAGAAATATAAAGGATTTTTCAGCGAGAACTTTGTCCTGTTGAAACCAATAGATCAAAATGTAGTTATTAACATCTCTCGATAGCGTGATCCATTCACCGTTAAAGCATTTACATAGAGTGCAACGTTTAGTATTCAAAAGTGACTCAATTTTATTGACCCAATTCTTAATAGTGATCTTAGAGAGACGATTATGTATACAGTGCAACGAATTTTACGAACATATTCATCATATTCATAGGGAATTTAATGTAATGTATTCTAATGCGATTTTCAAGCGAAATGGAATTCATTGTAACAATTGTTCAACTTCTGCTTAACAAGTTAAACTTTCTTATTACTCTAATATGCCTCTGTTGGAAAACAAAGTTCTTGTTGAAGCATGGAATATAATCGTAATGAGCTTTTGTTAATCTTTTTATTGAAAATGTTATTTGATGATGTTGTATTCAAACAGCTACAAGTTAATTTTTCTGAAAGCTTGAGACCCCCTGTCTAGTTTTCAAATCAATATGTACCGAGCAAACAGTTAATGCCTAAAATGAAACTGTTGAGTATCTTTAAAAAGTTGTTTTGTATACTATTTACATAATTTTCAGCAATTTTTGTGTTTTGAACAATTCTTCGCAGTAGGCCTCCAACTCCAAACTAAACCTCTTCATTGCTATATTTTTAATCTCCTGCCATATACACAACTTTTAAAGCTACAATTACTACGTGTAAAAAGCAGAGACTGTAAATAAAATGTCTTTAAGTCACTCAAAGCAACCTTTGTATGATAAAAAGTTGAGACATGGTTGAGTGTAGAGGAAAAAAAACAAAAAAGCGTTAATTTTTTCACATCACAGCTTATTTTATGCAGGCACGTATGGGTTTCGAAAACTTGAAATTAGAACTGGCAATTACGCGACCAATTTCTAGGTAATACTCCGTCAATGATCATAAATTTACGTAAACATTAAAGTAAATTTTCTATTTCTGTTAAAAATGTCAACGAACAGTTTTTCGTGGGCAACGTAAGAAATAATTCAATTCAGTCAACATATAATATTTCTTCAAACTTTGTGTCAACGTTAACAAATACATCCCATTGTTCAAAGCACAAATAACAAGACAACAACGCTTTGGTACACACATAATTAAGTGGAATTTCTTAATCATACTGCGTGTCGACTCAGGACAGTAACAAGCAAATTTTTTTTCGCTACGAAAATGCTCTTTTGTTGGACTCCTTTCTGACTCCTTTTTCGGAGCGCTCCGAAAATGCTCTTTTGTTGGACTCTTTTTGACACCTTTTTCGGAGCGCTCCTAGAATGGTATGCTGGGTTCTGACGGACCATTTTCGAATGACCCTCTTTTCTGAAGGTTTTCGGAGCAATTATGATTGTTTTTTGGGCTCATAAAGAGCGTTAACGCTCTGAAAAAGGTGTCAGAAAAGACTCTTTTCGGACTCATATGGCTTGCTGGGATGTTACTTTTGTTGATTGGTATCTGACTTTATGCCTTGTTTTTTCTTGGTTTTTGTTTTTAAGAAATCTACCAGTGTCTGACATTTGTGTTATGTACTTAAGTGTTTTTTTTTTTTTGTTTGTTTGATTTCCATCTGTCATTTGTATATTAAGTGTTGAGCTACAATTTTAAATTCTACTTGACAAATTGTGACAAAGCCTTAAAATTGTTTCGCAGTTGTGTTTGGATAATATTTAAAAGGAAACAACTAAATAAACTGCGATAAAAAAGTGAAAGGCAAAACAAACAAAAATCAATAATAATTTAAATCTTTATGAAAGGACACACATTTGAATGCAGAAAATTATTTATGTGCGTCTTTGTGTTGCTGTTATTGTTGTGGCTTCAACAAAAGCGTTTGTTACAACAATTAATTATATGTCAGCTTTTGCAGTCATGCATGACTGGAAAAGTCACAAGTACATTTTTGTTAATTAAAATAAAAAAATGTATATGTATATAATTTTATTTAATTAAACAAGAATAAACAAAAAATACATGTAGTATGTAGATAGGATGATCGATTTAGAAATTTGTTGCATTTATTTGTCTTATTTTTATTCAGTATTTATTGACAATTCATCATGGAAAGGCTCACAACACAACCACGTTTTAAAAATTTTCAATTGTATTCAAGAAAATCAGCGTTTTGTGAGAAATGTGTGAAATAAAGAACCTGTGGTTCAAAAGTTTGTTATTAGCGGGACCCTGGTAGCAGTGCTAAAAAAAGTCGTAAAATTCTTGTAAGAGTAATCAAAATTCCTATTGGGTACTAACAAAGCTTCCGACATCATTCAGACAAATTTTCGGAAAAAATTACCAAATAGCGCACCATACATTGACATTTTCAACATGCAAAGGTTTCTCACAAATTGCTCAGATTTTGCTTTTTGACGTTTCCATTAAATTAAATTAATTTTTAATATTTTTTTGTGATTTTCGAGCGAAATTGAATTCATTGTCACTAAAGGCTGTTTCTTTTTCATGTTGTTTAGAAGTTGACAACACTTTTTTAACTGGCGCCCATTTTGTCAGCTGCCAAGGAATGGGCCCAAAACACGATCGCCGTTGATCCCGATTTTCATAAGCGAATTTTGTTTAGCGATGAAGCTTACTTTTGGTTGAGTGGATACGTCAATAAACAAAACTGTTGTATATGGAGTGATAATAATGCTCAAGTGTATCTTGAGACATAGTTACATTCAGAAAACTGAGTGTTTGTTGTGCTTTATGGGTTGGTGCAATAATTGGTTCGTACTTCTTTAAAAACAAAGTTGGCCAGAACGTTGCAGCAATTGCCTGTACCGCTATAAAGCCATAATTACTGACTTTTTTATTCATCAATTGATGTGCAGGGGTTGTGGTTTCAACAAAACGGTTCCTTATTTTTCTAGTTTTTGTTAATGATATTTTGCTTAAGTTGCTTAAGGTGCTATCAGACGGGATATATTTTACATATGTACTGTCAAATTTTCCATCTGTAAAAGTTGTACACATCGTGTGATACATATGAAACTTTGCATGTGTAAAATACATGTGGAAATACATATGTAATTTTTTCGATTAGAATACACTCTATTTTCCTGTGACAAACATAACCAAAACAGCTGGTTTGTTTTGAAACAGAATTGTGTCAAAAATATATTGTAAATAAAAATTAAAGAAAATGGATAATGAACATGGAAAAGTAAGTATTTTTCGATTTTTAATAAATAAAATTATGTTTATTATATTTATTGCAGTTAGATTGGCCAAAAGAAGCAACTCTTGAAATTTATAAATGTTAAAAAGTCAGCTTTTGTTTACATTTATAGGTTATGTCATACGGAAAAACATAAGCAGGTGTGATAGCAAAAATTATGAATCGTATGTAAAATGGAAATTTTGACATACATACGGAATTACATATGGGTAAGAAAAGTGACAGTACATATGTAAAATACATCCCGTCTGATAGCACCTTTATGAATTAGGCAGAAAATTTTGTTTTAAATTTGTACTTGTAGTATATACGAGGGCGATTCGGAAAGTTCTTAGCCTAGCACAGAACGAGATTTGTTAGTTTTTCAAAAACATTTTTATTTGTCAATATACTCTCCTGAAACTTCAATACACTTAGTCCAACGCTTATTTAGCAATTCTATTCCTTGATTTAAATAGTTTTCCTCAAGACGTTCAAAAAAGTGGTTTACAACTGTAATTGCATATCTTCATTTGAGGTAAAACGCTTGCCAGCTAGGAATTTGTTTAGATTTGGGAACAGGTAAAAGTCACTGGGATCAGTGTTGCTTGACCAACTCGTACTTTAATACGTTGATTTTGAGAAATTTTCATTCTTATGCGTTTTTGGTCGACTGTTAACAAAGATTAAATGGACTCGACCATTTGAGATGAAAATGATTTTAGTTATTTCACGCACTTTTATTCGTCGATCATTTAATACCGTATCATTGACTTTGGAAACAATTTCTGTTGTTATTGCTGTTTTTGGACCTCCACTACGTGGTTCATCCTCAATGCTTGTATGACAACGCAACCCAATTTTATACTGTTGCATATGAAGGAGCACTTTCACCTAACACATTCACCATAGCATTATGAATTTCTTGTCCTGATAAACCTTTTTTATTTAAATATTTAATGACACCAAGAATTTATAATTTTTCTTTTTTCTTCGAAAAGAAATTTAACATGTGTTCATAGCAGAGATGGAAGTTTCCAAGACACTTAACTTTTTTCTAAGAAGTTTCCGAACCGCCTTAGTATGTATAATAAAATATTGTTTTAAACAATGAAATATTCAAATATTCAGATATTGTGAAAGTAAAGTTAAAGCGGATTGCTAGTGCAGTTCTCGACAATGAAAAATTCTAACACTTTGAAATAAGTACTCGTATGCAGTGCAGTTGGAATGAAATGTTTGACAATAGTTCCTGCAATTCATCAAAACAAAAACACGATTTTTGACATTAGGAAATTAATCTCTTGTGGTTTTCATGTTACAGAAATAGTACAACATTTATACGAACGAATTTTATGTGAATAATACATTATCCTAAATAATTGTTTTGAAATCTTATTTTAGAAATGATACAGTGTTTAAAATTCTGATGCTAATTTTTCTGAATAGAGCTGATTATTTAATTTCATACGGTCACACAGGACACGCAGGCGTATACTTGTGAAATAATTTTTACAGGCAATTAATAATAGTCATACGCACAATATGTTACATTTTATATGTAAATATGTTTAATTAACTTGGCTGATAGCAACGATATGAAGTGATGGAAAATGGGGTTTTGGATTTTGTACAAACTATATAAATAAAATGCACTTTTTAGACCTCCAAGGTACCACTTTCAATATTTGTTAAATAATAATAAAACTTTTTTAAAAAAAATTTATTTATTCGAAGGTTTACTTCAAAGTTAAATATAAAAATTTATTTGAAATGAAATCAATTTTTTTTTTAAAAATTTTTTACAATAAAATAATACTCGCAAGAGGAAAAATTCTCATATAGATAATAATAAAACTTAAACACAAACTTACTTTATAGAAAATTCGATATATTTTAATGCAACATTTTTAACATTGCAATTTTATACTCGATTGTTATTATAATAAAGAATACTTCTGATGATATTATAAATGCTGTTAAACTGGTCTCTATTGGAAAATGATACCAGATAAAGCGTTTGTACACGATATGCACTAGCGTTACAGGAAGAAAGTTACCAAAGGATACTATAACAATTTTATTTTAATGCTAAGAAACAGACCTGTAAATTATCTTCATTGGGGATCTGCTTGTATTTGTTTAAAGTTAATTAGACGGTTATTTCTAAATATTTAAGAATATTATATTATATTTGTGTTTATTTATTGCGATTATCTAAAATATTCTTATTTATGAAGTATCGGGTTATGTGCCAAAAGTTAACCTTGTTATATATATACATATGTATATACAGTGGAATCGCAATAGAATGAACTAATTCGTGCAAGGCCTGTTCACTCTATTAAGAAAGTTCACTCTAAAGAGTCTATAAAAAAAACACTTTTTATACAAAAACATCCATATTTATTAAATATTATTAAATAATATATGCAATTTTTTAGCTTTTTCTCTCAACATTTCTCCACCTACTGGCAGATTTTTGGCTCGTTGTCTTAAAAACCAATTGACAATCAACACGTGGGTATTCTGCTTTTTTGAACGACTTTCTTTTTTTTAAGCGCACTTTTACTTAAGCATACAACACTTTCAATTTTAGATTTCTTTTTTTTTTTATCCCACTTATTGTGGATTTTGCTACTCCATATTTCTTTGCAAGAACTGTAGCTCCCACGCCTTTGGATATTTCTTAAATTATTTCTTGTTTTATTCCAATAGAAAGAAATTGTTTACATTTATTAGAACTCATTTTGTAATTTTTTGTCCGCACATAACGCAACTAGGAATTAAAAATCACTAAAGTAATCTTTCAAAAAATCATTAGAAAAAAGACAAAAACACAAAAATGTTTGCAAATTCAACAGAAATCTAACGGTTTCATAAAACAGTATGTAAAAAAATGATAACTTCTGTGTCTTTGATAATTTTGTATAAGAAAAACAAAAGTTCACTCTATTGAGTTGGGTATTGTTCACTCTATAGAGTAACTAATGAAAAAAATCAGGAGTTCATAATATCGAATAGTTCATATTACCAAGTGTTCACTCTATTGCGATTACACTGTATATTCGTGCATCTTTAGATTGCATTTCCATAAATACTATTTTTATTTTTTTCAAGAATAAAAGAAATAGAAGGGTAAGCTTTAGGTTTTGTTTTACAATTGTTTGATAATTCAACCAACAATTTTCTGTCGTAATACTCATCTCATAGATGCATATTTAAAGATCAAATTGATATTGTTCATGAAATTTAATAAAATCTCTTTGGTTTGCATCATTATACAAATAGTAACTTAAATTATATATTTATCTATTTCATCTAAAATACCAAATTTTGATGCAACAGCATTTTCAAATTGTTCCAAATGACTCGTGGTTGTGCCACGATACCAACTGTGTTTAAAATGTATCAAAAAAGTACAACTGTACCATGTTTGCCAACACTGATACATACATACATACATACATGCATACTCGTATGTTGACAATATCTTTCAATATGACATCATATTAAACAACAACTGTCATTATATAGTATACAAGTGTTCTTTCTTATATAAACATAATTAAATACTTCATTATTAAGTTTATTAAAATGTTTAGCAAAGAAATTTAAAATTGTTTAAGGAATGAAGAAATTAAAGTGTCATAAAACAAAACCTATCAACTGGCTTAAGTCTTAATAAAAATTCTTAGAAATGTTCTTAACTGAATTTGGTTTAAATACTAAACTCTTACTATTAAATAGATACATTGAAGCTAAAAACTTGTATGTTTTATTTTTCCCCTAAAATAACTAAAATACTACAACTAAGAAAAAAACACGTTTGTAAGAAACCATTTCCCCAATATCTTTTAAGCTTTGACATTGACATTTAAAGAGAATTTGTCTGCCATGCAACTAACGTAAAACAATAACAACAACAGCTGTTTATAAATAAATCCTAAAGATATTATAAGGACAAAACAATTTACAAAAAACAGAACGAATAAATACAAACAAAAAAGTGACCAAAAACAAAATTAGTCTCTTAATAAAAAAAACCAACAGAGCGGCTAACAAAACAATAATTTGGCTTTTAACCAGCCAGCCAACCAACCATAAATACAGCCAAACAAATAACATGCATATATAACATACATACATATGTAAGTATATACGAGTACATACACATAACTTTAAAGACATTGAAGAGAAGAAAAGAGAGGAGAAGAGTGGGAAATATTAAAGTTAGGACAATATTTATAAAACTTTAAGCAAAGTTGAGCTAGTTTATACAACATACTAAAAACGGTTTTTATTATATAGGTAACAAAATTGGAGTAATAATTACATTAATAAAAAATTAATTTATTAATTTAATTAAATTAAATTAATTTATTAATTTAATTGATAATGATGTCCAAAACGCTATTGGTACTCTGAACCTTAGAAAGGCTCCAGGTATGAATAAAATCAGCAATAAAATGCTTGTGGAGTTACCTCGTATAGCAAGAAAGATTATCCTCTTTATCTTCAACGCTATTTTACGCCTAGAATACTATCCTGCAGATTGGAAGGTGTCTATGATCACTATAATTCCTAAGTCAGGGAAGGACCACACCAAAGTGGAGTCATATAGGCCAATTAGCCTACTGCCGACAATTTCTAAACTGTTCGAAAAATTGTTAATGACTAAGTTGACTCCAATTCTGAATGACACTGAATGTATTCCTAATCATCAATTCGGCTTCAGGGCTAAACACAGCACCATCGAACAAACTCACAGATTGGTAAATGTGATAAGAGGGTCGTTTGAAGATAAAAAATACTGCTCCGCCCTTTTCATTGATGTGTCCCAAGCGTTCGACAAAGTTTGGCATGACGGTTTAATGCACACAATTAAATTAACTCTGCCTGCTAACACCCACAAACTCATGGAAAGTTATTTATACGGTCGCAAATTTAAAATCAAAGAAGGCAATTTTTTAAGTACCGCTCAGCCAATTGAATCAGGTGTGCCACAGGGTAGCATACTGGGCCCTACTTTATATTTGATATATGCCTCCGACATGCCGTCAGACCCCAAAATCCATACGTCAACTTTTGCAGACGATACAGCCTTCATCAGTGTCCATAAGGACCACCAAGTTGCATCACAGAATTTGCAGAATTATGTTTATAAGCTAGAGAATTGGCTAGAGCTTTGGAAAATCAGGGTTAACGAACAAAAATGTATTCATATAACTTTCACATTGCGAAAAGATACCTGCTCGTCCATCAGAATAAATAATCAAATTATTCCTCAACATAATAAAGTCAAATACCTCGGCATTCACCTCGATCGCCGTTTAACTTTTAAGTCTCATATTGAAGCGAAACATACACAAATGAGATTAAAAGCAGTGCAACTTAATTGGTTAATCGGCAGAAACTCTACATTGAAATTGGATTGCAAACTTTTGTTGTACAATGCAATTCCAAAGCCAATCTGGTGTTATGGAATTCAATTATGGGATACTGCCTCAGCATCAAACATTGAAAAAATTCAAAGGGGTCAAAATAAAATTCTACGTATAATTACTGCAGCTCCATGGTATGTTAAAAATTCTCGAATCCACAAAGATCTAGGCGTGCAATTAGTAAAAGTCGAATTTACAAAATATGCGTCAAAGTATGTCAGCAAACTTGAACACCATCTAAACCCACTTGTACGAGACATCCTTAACTTTAGTGGCCACAATCGGTTGAGAAGGAGGGATACCCTTGCTTTAACTCAAGCGCAAAATAGATGACTGAATCAGTTGATGTGAAAGTTTTTTAGTATCATAAAAATTTTTGTCTAGCACTGGCTGGGCTTATTATTTTCTTTTTAGTATTAAGATTTGAATATTTATTGTCATTTCAAATATGAAGATTCAATAAATAATTAAATGAAAAAAAAAAAAATAATTTAATTAAATTAATTTAAATTAAAAAAAATCACATGAATATAAAGTACTGCTTCACGTGTACTGTGGCGTGAAAGACTAAATTTATAGACGCTCTTTTTATTCATTTTTATTAGTCCTGTTTCACACTCTTCAGTTTTAGCTGACCAGTTTTTGTTGAATTCCCTTTTGAACTTGCCATTTTATTCACACACACGTCAATTCAATTTTCGTACTTTTTCACGCAAATCAACATGCATGAAAGAACATAACAAGAGGATATAAGAAAATTGACTAGTACCGTCAAGTTTGTACACATTTTATTCTCTTTTCTCTTCTCATCCACAAATCCTTGCCTTGACGTGTCAGAATTGAAGGTTTAGCACATTTTTGCTCTACACTAACAAAATACACAGCAAGAGCAAAAATTTGATAAACCTTTTTCCAACTGAAATGATAAAACACCGATCAGACCAAATCAGATCTATAAATTTTGTGCAGATCGGTTCATAATTTATCATAGACCGATTATACTTTTTTACTTGTTTTTTTTTTTCTGGAAATGCATTTTAAATAAAACACATTAATTCCTATTACTTGGAAGTTTTAATTTTTTTAGGCATGCATATTAAAAAAATAATATAAACTTGTGTTGTTTGACATGTCTAAGATCACCTGTTAACGTTTCTATTTTAATCACATTAAAATAAATGGTTTGTGTAGGCATTTGGTAGAGATGTTTGGTTTAGTTAGTTTTTTTTTTCATAGGAATGGGAAACGTGAGAATGTTTTAATAATTATTATAAATATTATAAATAGTATGTTTACCTTACGTTTATATTTATATATTTGTAAGCAAAAAACAATTTAACGAAACTGTTTGGTACAACAGGATTAGAAATAAATATCTTATTTTTAGGTACAATAGTTGATAATGGAAAACATTTCATTAAGAGCCGCTAATTATAGTAATTGTGAGTATATTTTAGTTTAATAAGAATTTATTAATATTCAGTTTTCAGATTTATTTAAAAAAGTAACGTATCAATTTACCTAAAACAAGTAAGAGTGCTATATTCGGCTATGCCGAATCTTATATACCCTTCACCTTTGTTGTGGAAGCATAATTATACATATATATATATTATATTAATACACTTTGTTTGATAGTTTTTTGATGCAATTTTCAGAGGCTGTCTCGGATTTTTGCTCATATATCCGTTATTTATGGACAGATTTTGCTGATTTTAAATAGCAAACTTCTCGAAAGCATGTCTGACAGAAATATTGATGATTTGGATTCCTAAGATATCTGGGGACTTTAGAAAATTGATTTCAACAGACAGACAGACGGACATGTCTTAATAGACTCCGCTATCTATAAGGATCCAGAATATATTTTATTACTAATTTTCCAAGCTTAAGGTCTTTCTTTTAAATATAAAAACTTTTTAACTTTATTTAAAACCAATATTTCGGCACTTCCTTGAGTGCCTTCGTCAGGGTTTTTTTCTTCCTAATTTCACAAATTTTTAACATTTATTTTATTCCATGAACGGTTAACGGCGGTAGGTCAAGTAGTTTCTAGTAGGGCTATTTAAAAAAGATAAATAAAATAGCATGGTAGGGTGGGTACAGATCTTTGAAGAGATAATAACATCTTATTCTCTTCCTTTTAGTTTTTAATTTGTTAAAAATTTGTAAAATTAGGAAGAAAAAAACACTGACGAAGGCACTCAAGGAAGTGCCGAAATATTGGTTTTAAATAAAGTTAAAAAGTTTTTATATTTAAAAGAAAGACCTTAAGCTTGGAAAATTAGTAATAAAATAAATAATAAAGGTGGAATAAAAATACGATCCAGAATATATATACTTTATAGGGTCGGAAAATTATATTGTGGAAATTACAAACGAAATGACAAACTTATATACACCCTTCTCATGAAGGTGAAGGGTATAAATATACAAATTAGATTTAGCCAAGTAATTGGACAATAATAAGGAGTTACATTGACTACTTGTACAACTGCTGGATTATTTTAATTAATTTGTCTTTCTTTTATATTGGTTTTCGATTTGTGTTTGCAGTTTAATTAGCTTAACTGTTCATGTCCTCATTCAATATAATTAACATGTCAATATAATCTTGTCTAATTTTAGATAAACAATTTGGAAATATTTGTTGATGTTTTTTTTTTTTTTGGATTTCTAGTATATTTTAGATGTCAGATAAAGGGAAGTTTACAGGAGTTTAATGTGGTTGGTAATAAAGCAATTCTAAAAAAAAACCCAAACAAGGCACTAATAACATTGCTAGAAGCTGACCTTGTAAGCTTCCTGTAGTCATTGTTAACATTGAGAAAAGGCTGTATATACAGTGCCGCCAAAAATAATAGCATTTTGATCATTTATTTGAAGTAAATGGTAAAAAGTAAATGGCGAAATATTTTATGGACGGACGAGAGTAAAGTCATTTTATTTGGTGGAAAAGGTTCTCGTACATATATTAGACGTCCCCCAAATGCAGAATGCAATTCATATCTAAGACGGTTGTAGCATGAGTGGCATGGGAATGCTTTTCATATTACGGACGGGGCCAATATATTGCATAACATCAATAATGGGTCAAGATGTTTACGTTGAAACCTAATAAATGTAATAATATACTAAATAATGTTGATATACTAAATAAACTAATGAAACAAGCAGAAAAGCACTTCAGTGGTTCATTGACAGCAATACACCAATACCTCACTTTGCGTCGGGGTTACGTTCCAAAAAAAAAAAAAAAAAAAACACGTTCCAAAAAACGTTAATTAAATTTCCTTGTAGCAATTGTCTGTATTACTTGATAATACTTTACTTTTTATGTCATCAAATAAGCTTTTTGCTTTTGTCTGAAATACCACAGAAGGGATTCTAGAAGCAGTTATGAAATAAGTAGTTGCAAGCACGTTAAAAAACAAAACTGATTAATACTAAAACTTATACTAAAAAGGTCTGTGCAGTGTTCTCATATTACCGATGTAACATCAGTTGAATATTGTTATTTGTAATTGTCTCACATTATAGTACATAATTGTTGTTTTACTGAAACGATTTTGCTGATTCTCTATGCCAAAATACTTAAAATAATAATAAACACTATATATGAATCTCATTGATTTTGGTGTTATAATTAAAACGTGATTATGTTTTGAACACACACAAAACATAAATATGTTGTAGAGGCTAAAATAAATAATTCTCATTGTTCTAGTAGTATTGCACACAGAACGGCACATACTTTAATGTCTACTTTAGTTTTTCTCGCTTGACTTTAATTAATTTATTTAATTTTTGTTTTAAATTCTATTACCCAACAGAGCTTTGCCAACAAATATTAATTATTTAAAATTAATTATTTAGGTTTCTGGTTTTCTATTTCGTTGGAAATATTTACAGCATATACTTAGGTTATTTGTGTTTTGGTAAATGTGTGGAAAATAATTTCGTTTCAATTATCTTGGTTAATTTACGTTGTAATTGTTGTCTTTATTATTATTTAAATTATTTAAGAGAAAAAAAGAAACAAAAACATAAATTATAAAGAACTTGTTCAATTTATATTTCAAGATAAATTCTTAACAGTAAACTTCTTTAAAAAATATAACATATTTTAAGGGATTATCTTAAAGTGTAGCCTACTTTTAGAATTGTAACAACTTACATATTAAATATGCGTTTATAGTTTTTAAAATTCCCTTAGAAAAACACCAATGTTCATAAAAACTCATTTTCTGTGCTCATTGTTTGGCTTAATAAAAGGTCCCAAAGGTTCTGTCTTAATTTCTATGTTTATTTTATAACAATTTAACATATAATTTTATGACTGTTGTTTATTTTGTTTTTCCAGGAAATTGTAATTAAATGCGTCATTAAAAGTTTGAAATTGTATTTAAAAATACATATTAGGTTTATTTCATATTTCTTGACAATTTTAATACAATTAAATATTTTCATTTGAAAGAATTTTATATTTTTTTTACATATTTAGTTTTAATTTGATTGAAATTTAATATACAGCCTTAAAGTATGCAAATATTTTGTTTAACATACCTTTCATAATAATATGCTTGCTTTCAAGTATATAACAGTTCGTAGAGTTAGGAAAGATTTCCAGAAGCATTTAAATAATTGATAAACATTTAATAAACATAACAGTTCATTAGAATAAATAGGTATATAATTCTATAACCAATATGCCCTTTAGCAGCATCAAAGATTTGTGTGAATTTAATTTTAGTTAAAATATTAATATAAATAGTATGTATTATAATAATCACCCCTATCGTGAATAAAAATTAAACATGCAATTTGTTCTCTTTTCACATTTTTCCTATTAAAATTCCATGTTAAAAAAATAAATGGGAACAAATTTCATGTGGAATTTTTATTCATCACAATGGACTGTATTGGTCTCTGGGTGATGGTGGGACAACCTTACACCGGCCTTCTAACCTAGGGGTGAATAACTGTGTACTGTACTTCTTATAACAGTTTATAACAATTGAGATTGCCGTCGCCAAGCGCTTGTCGATAGAATACATTTTTCGATGTTTAATTAAAATATTTAATAGTATCGATACTTGTTTACATTCAGAACAATATTAGACACATGACACGATCTCCAGAGAAAATAATAAAAACAAATTAAAGTGACAATGCGTTTTTTTTTGCCTTCAAACAAAATTAAGTGACAATTTCCTATGACATAGATTACTTTTGCTAGGTAAACAAACAATGACAGATTTCAAATTAAAACTACTGAAAATTGTTGCGGAAATAACTAAAACAATGTAGAATCAGCAAACAGTAACCACAATATATGTATGTATGTAGACTGGCTCACAGTTTATTTTATACAGTACATTTTTATACCCTTCAACACCACAAGTGGTGAATAAGGGTATATAACGTTTGTCATTCCGTGTAAAACTTTGTTAGTATTGATCTGAGACCCAATTAAGTAAATATTTTCTAGATCCTTACGAAATTCTAAGTCGATTGAGCTATGTCCTTTTATCTGTTCGTCTGTCCAAAATACACAACTTAAGTTAACGAAATTTCCAGAAAAATATTTTTTATTTTGCAGGTAACTTTGGTATTGAAAATCAACAAAATCGGTATAGTAGAACCAGACTTATGGACCAAAATGTGAGGCAACCTCCATTAAAATTTGATATTTTTTAAATATATTACAGATACCATGAAATTTTGTACACGTTATTTTTATGATAAAAGAAGAAAGTGTGAGGAAAATAGTAAGAATCAGTCCAAGATTTTTCATAGCCCCCATACATATTTCTTCCCGAAATATGACTCAATGATAGATAAATGTCTATAAAATTTAATTATCAATACAAAATTCAGCAAATTGAAGTTTCACGTAAAAAGAAATCACAAAACGAAATTGTGTTTAGTTCGGTCCATGTTTGACCATAGACTCCATATAAAGATCACTTCCAAAATTCACTTATATATGTACGTATGAATTTGATATAAATATTATTATCAGGTTCAAATTCGACACAAATAATCCTTATAGGCAAGTAAATTGTTGTATTACATTTTTTGGTGGTCGGCCCATAATTGGTCCCATATAAGGAACACATCCGAAAAAGTTAGTCTTTCAAGCAATATATAAAATACTAATAAGAATTTGCACTAATACTGAATAAAAACAAAAACGGTATACAAAATGTTATGATCGGACTAAAAATAGCGACACAGTGAACAAAATATTAAAAGGGCGGTATTTGTAGGCGTGGCAAAAAAAAAATATTTATAGAATTTTTAAGAGAATAGTTTTTATTCAGGCTAGTAGTTCGAATTTTTAAGAATACTATTGTAACGTATTGGAACAATTGGCAAATTGGAATGCATTTTCTACCCGGCCAAGGGAGTTATCAGCCATCTTCATTGTCCATTATAAATCTGTAAATATCATCTATTTAACTCACCGTTTTTTGAGAAATAGAATACGAGAATTATCATATTTACGTACGTTTACAATGTGTGTGTATCCTTTATTATTATTTTTAAAATCTTGTATTATTATTTCTAGAATTGTTTTTACATTATCTTCAATCCTAAGGGTTGGCTGACACAACTTTTTCTTTGTATGGAAGGCCAGAACCACTTTAGTGTAGGGTATAAAAAGTCAAACAAATGTAAACAAATTTATTGCTCTATATCGTACGAGTACATACTTAAATATGATACATTTCACAAACAATGTTTAGACAGATATTATTTAAACAATATAATATGAAATTCATATTTATATTGTATGCATAAGAATGTATACGAACAATAAAATATTAATCATAAAAAAAAGGAACGAACAAGCTTCAAGCAAACCCATACAATCAGTGTTTTTTATATACACGTGTGCGGACTAAGGGCTTTCAATAAAAAATATGCCAAAAAAATATAAGAAAATTAACATAATTGGTCTGACACATAAGTTGCCTTCATTCACCACAACACAATAAATCAATTGTAATTTGATAGGTATTTTATGACATTGTAATATGTTGCAAAGTAAAAAGCAATTCTTGTGAAAATCTTTTGCTCCAACTGGTGGGTGGTAACTTTTTTACATGCATACGTCTGTAATTAAATTTAAAGACAACCTTTATTTGGGGAGAGGATTGATTTTGCTTAAGTAAGTCTAGCTGAATGTAATATTATTAGATCTGCTTATATGATTAGGTTGGATTTGACACATTTTTATTGGTTAAAATTTCGGGTGGCTATAATCTATAACTATTTTACACTTTTATACAGATTTTTGATATATTTAACAATTGTTAATTGATAAGATTTTCACATCTCGTGTGGACTACTCTTGCCAATGTTATGTTCTTGTTCGAACGTCATTGTCAAAACATTTGTTCGCACAACTATGTCTGCCAGCAAATGTAATTTTCATGCCATATTAAAAAAATACAAAGAAAATGAAGAAAATGATGTTGAACAGCGATACGTTTTTCCCACAAGAAACAACATCTGTCACGCCTTGAATCGATGACTTTTCAAGACATAGTGTTAAACACCTTCGTTGTTCTGTCAAACAATATCAAGTGCCAAGTATTGGATTATAAAAACAGAAAAAAATCATGCACAAATTCCTAGAAAATCAGCGTTCTATGAAATATGTGTAAACAGCTAATTTCGCATCCGCAACTGTTTTTTGGGTTTATGACCAGCCAATAATTGGCGAGATACTGGTAGTTATACAGAAAATAGTCGCAATTCGTAAGAAAATGGCAGCAAAAACGAGTGATTGAAAATTAAACCTTGCCCATGGACAACCAACAGCGTAGTCGCGGTCAACATTTAAATGAAAATATTTTGTAAAATTAAATATCAAGTTATGTATGTTCTTTTGGTCAATAATAATGATTCTTACATTCAGTTCCCTTTTAGATCCTTTTTACATTTAGATCTTTTCATACACTAATTTTCATCACTCAATAAATTTGGTAAAAAGGCAATGGTTTGGCAAGCAATTTCTAGTTGTGATTTAAAGATTATAAAAACTACTTTTTAAGTTCTGAAAAGGTACTAAATAACAATACATATTTAAATTATAGCAAATAGTTGTCCAAAACGTGACCAGACATTTTTTATAATGTAAATAAAATCAGAACATAATATAAATTTTAGTTTCAAAGAAATACTATTACATATTTTAAAATTATTGAACATTTTTATTTAATTATAAAATACTTCAAATAGTACTTTTTATTAAAAATGTAAAAACAATTTTTTCTATGGAATAAATATTAAATTTTAAAGTTTTTTTTTTTTAAAAATAGCAAAACTACTACTATTTTAAAAACAAATTAATTAGCTATGAAAAAGATTTAAAAAAGTACTTTTTGTTAAAAAGTACTAAGTTAATGGAAAAAACTTCTAAAAGAGGTACAAAAGATTTTTACTAAAGCAAATAAATTAATTTAATTTCAACGTTTTTTTTTTTTTTTTTAAAGTACAGTCAAAACTCTATACTATAACGAATTCCAAGGGACTGGATATTTACTTCGCTATATAGAAAAGAAACACAATTTTGTTCCTTTTAAAATTTTTTATTTGTAGTAGTCAGTTATTTTGGTTTGAAGAACATTTTTCCACTTTTCTTCTTCAATATAATTTTCTGATCATTTAGAGAAGTAAACACAGTATTTGGTAAGTTGGTTTTCATTTTCAAATAGGTACGGAAACCTTGACGATTTTAAAATTTTTCTAGCCAGCTTGACTTGCTTCAAATTCTTCGTGTCCCAATGCTTCAGCGATATGTTTTGCTTTTGCTCTCAGTATTGCTCCACACAGAGGAAGATTTCTACAACGTGCGGAGAATACCGATTTTAGGGAGAATACCGATTTTAGCATTGCTTCGTCAATATCCTAAAGTTACAAGCTCGAAGCTTCTTGCGTTTAATACTGGATGCATTATCTCTGACACTGGTTAAAAGTTTATCCTTGTTTTTTAAAATCGTAGATAAGCTACTGGAAGGAATTCCAAATTGTTTAGCAATGCGTTTTTGTAAGCTTTTTCCTTTTCAACTTCCCTTATGATCAATAGCTTTTTTTCACAGTTATAGAGATTACCACAGAGATGGTAATGATTCCAGATGTCACTTGCATAGTTCGTTGGTTCCCCAAAATACACTTTCAATTTTATGTTAAATATCATGGTGTAATTAACCAGGTGGTAGCGCAACACAACAAAACGACGTCGATTTCTTTTTTGTATGAGTGCGTTTGGTTTTGATTACCACTGATGTAAATAATAACAAAAAATTATTTGAATAAATTCGTTATATGGAGATTGAAAACGCTTCAATCTAGAAGTTACGGTCGCAAAAATGCTTTGTTATAAGGAAATATTCGCAATAAAGAAAATTCGTTATATATGAGTTCGTTATAGAGAGTTTCGACTGTAGTAAAAATACTACTATTTTAAAATACTTAAAACTGTATTTAATTATATAATAGTACAAATTGTTTTCAAAATAAATTAAGTTGCTATGAAAAGGATTTTTGGCTAAGAAAATGGAACATAAAAGTAAACGCACAAAAATCTGCTCATGTTACATTCACATTAAGAATGGCTGCCCACCCTTGTCAATCAACAACACTCAAATACCAAACACAGATTGTGTTAAGTATCTTGTATAAGTATAAAAGCTAAACAAGCGCAATTGAATATAAAAAGTAGAAAACTTTATTGGTTAATTGGCACGAAATCTCAGCTTAATTTTGAAAACAAAATTAAATTAAATAAAGCATATGGAATTCAACTCTGGGGTACTGCGAGTAACTCTAATGTTGAGATTTTACAACGATACCAGTCAAAAACACTCAGACTTATCAGTCAAGCCCCTTGGTTTATAACAAATGAAGCCATACAAAATGATCTAAAAATTCCAACTGTAAAGGAAGTCATACGACCTCAAAGTGAAAGCTATTTAAACCGATTAAGCAACCACGTAAACCCGTTAGCAATATATTTACTAGACGATATCAATGAAATAAAGATACTCAAACGAAACCATATTTTAGACCTACCATTTCGTAGATAATGACTTCATTACCTAAATAGATAATGTATTTTTTAAAATTAAACATATTCATGTCAATAGCTGTATGTAAAATGTTATCGTAAACAAGTTTATATTAAATTTAAATTTAGTATCTATTATTTAATGTTAAAATATATGTAAACGATAAAAAAAATGAAAAATATTTAAAAATAGTACTTAAAATAATACTTTTTGTTAAAAAGTACTAAATTTGTGTAAAAAAATTAAAATAAGGTATAAATTTTTTTTCTAAATCAAACAAATTGAAATTTTAAATTAAAATTTATTTAATAAGTTTTTGAAAAAAAGAGTTTTGCTACTACTATTTTAAAAAGGTTTTAAAATTTTAGAAAAAAGTACATATGTACATATTAGCAAATATAAATCTTTTAAAATAATTAAAATTTAATGCTTTTTAAAAAAGTAGTATTTTCTACTATCAATGGACTTGCAACGTATGAACGCAGTCTAATGAACGAAAAAATAGTACAAAATAATATTTTTAGTACTTTTTAGCAACAAAATTTTAATTTAATTTTTCAAGCTTAGTGTAAAACTATTCAACAGTTTCCTTAAAGTTTTAAACATTTTATTAAATTTTATTAAATCCTGCTATCGGCCAGTAAAGACGTTTACAAGCTAATTATTTTTATTTTGCTTCTTTTCAAGGTAATAAGTATAATTTCCCTTAGGTATGTATGGGGTTGCAGGAAAATGCCTGTGAAACTTGGAAATTAATGTTTAAATTGTATTTGTTATTAAATTTATAAAGAGTTGGGACAGACTTAGAAAAAGAATTTAAAGTTGTAAGACAAAGTATTTATATAATCTGTTTTGTTGACAACATAACCATATTAGAAATATTTTAATATTCAAATATATTCAAATAAAATTCAAATATCAACAAACAAAACCCTCTAGGCTTGTAAACAAATCAAATGTATTTCAGATTTATTACTAACTTGTTGTTTTATTTACTTCAGCATTTTAAATGTAAATATTTGTGCCAAAAGGGGACTGTATATTTTTCAAATAAAATTTGCCAAAGTTAGCAAATTCTAAAAGATAAACTTGATGTTGACAACAAAATATTAGGGTGAGACAAAATATCTTACATTAAAAATTACATTTATTCGCTACAAAAACAACGAAGTTTTCAAAATGTTAAGAGATTTTAAAGTTAAGAACAATTTTGAAGCAAATACTGAGAGCAAATATACGAACTACAAGTACAAATTTAAAACAGAATATATTTTAATATTCCAGAAACAACTAATCAACTTTTCACTTTGCGCTTACCAAATTGCAATTTTTGATAAATTGAGCAGTGTAAAGATTGGCTTAAGTCAATTTTTGTCACCATTCCCAAAAAAAGCCATGCAAAACATTGCAATGATTATAGATTAATAAGCCTAATGAGTCACGCCCTCAAAATATTCCTTCGAATAATTCACTCCAGAATCTATGAAAAATGCGAAAAACAAATGGGTGAGTCCCAGTTTGGGTTTAAAGAAGGCATGGGCACCCGCGAAGCACTTTTTTCTTTACAGATATTAGTTCAGAAATGCAGAAATGTAAAGAAGGATGTTTTCTTATGTTTCATTGATTACGAAAAAGCATTCGACACTGTACAACATGATAAACTGATGGAAATTCTAATGTCCATTGGTATAGACGAAAAGGAAATCCAATGTATTAGAAACCTGTATTGGCATCAAACAGCACAAGTAAATGTTAACGGCGAGATGACAGACAGTATAGCAATATCTAAAGGAGTCAGGCAAGGCTGTATACTGTCCCCACTTCTATTTAACATATACTCCGAAAGAATTTTCCAAGAGTCCATCAGTAACGTTCGTAAAGGGATAAATGTAAACGGAATATTTATTAACAATATAAGATATGCTGATGACACTACCATACTGGCTGAAAGTATCTCTGGACTCCAACATCTGCTGGACAAACTGACTGCATATAGTGAAACATATGGCCTCAAGATTAATATACGAAAAACAAAATATATGATTGTTAGTAAGGAAAATACCCACTACACAACATTAAAAATACAAAACTCTTACGTTGACAGAGTTCATAGTTTTAAATACCTTGGGGTTACAATCACTGAACAGTGGGATAGCTCAAAAGAAATAAGATGCCGTATTGAAATGGCAAGAGACGCATTTTTTAATTATAAAAAAGTTCTAACCAGTCATGACATTAATATTGACACAAAAATACGATTTGTCAAGGCATATGTATGGTCTGTTCTTCTTTATGCAACGGAAGTATGGACCATAACAGCAGCTGATGTAAAGAAGATCGAAGCCTTTGAAATGTGGATCTATCGACGAATCCTCCAAATACCATGGACCCACTTTGTATCAAACGACGAAGTACTGAGAAGAGTAAAGCGAAATAGAGAGCTTTTACTAACCATTAAGAAACGTAAAACAGCGTACTTAGGCCACTTTATGAGAAATCCAAAATACAAACTGTTACAAGTAATTACACGAACAAACATTGAAGGAAAGCTTAGTAGAGGAAGAAAAGAATTAACGTGGCTTAATAACATACAAGCGTGGACTGGTATCCGTGATGCAGGCAATCTGTTGAGTGAGGCGAGAAATCGGGAAACATTTTCCGAAATAGTGAAACTTTTATGACATTATTAGAAAATAATATAAAATGTAATTGTATTGGTCGCTAACATTCGAAAAACGAATAGGCAAATAAAGAAGAGACAGTATTCTAGACATAGAATCAACGAGTTTTTTTTAGTAAAATCTGGCTGAATTATGTTGTATTCATCCTGTATTATTGCTTTTAGCTTATTGTTACAAAAAATATTTCGTTGCTCTTTTTTTTATCTAGATATTCCCACAGGTGCTCAATTGGCTTGAGGTCTGGGGACTGCGGAGGATGATGTAAAGTTTTTGGGCAATGATTGAGTAACCACTGTTTTACAATTTTGAAGGTATGCTTAGGATCATTGTTCTGGTGGAAAATCGAGTTCTGCTCTGGTTATAATTTCTCTACACTAGCGGCTACATTGTTTTTTAAAATTTCGAAATAATATTCCTTTTTCATTGTAGATGCTATAAATGTAAAATTACCAGACCACTAATGCCATCATACAACCCTAGACCATTACTGAGACGCAGCCATGTTTTACCGTCTTGGCAACATATTTCTTAATAAAAGCTTCGTTCTTGGTTAATTTCTGTTTACAACGCGTTTCTGTTCTAGGCTAAAAAGTTTCCGAACCGCCCTCGTACTTTCCATATGTCAGGGTTCTTTTGCTTAAGGATGAGGCCACTGTTTACTTTATTTCGAGCCGTAAAAATTGTACTATTTTAACAATCATTTAATTAAATTTGTTTACGCTTTTGCATTTGTTTTTTTTTTTTGTGAATTCATCTCAACAATATAATTTTCTAATATAAATTATTTATATTAGTACAATTAGGCTTTGATGTTCATAGTAAATTCATTACGCCCACTAGAGTTTCTTTATAAATATTTCATGTAAATATTTATACCATTATTAAATAATTATATTTAATATAAACTTTGTATTCCTCCACAAACAAAACTTTATAAATTCTTTAAGCTGCCTTTAATTAGATGTATTAGAAAATTGTTGAGTACTTTTTTTTGTTGTTCTTATTGAATATCCGGCTGGTTCCACTGAAGCATTGAATTCATAGAGACAGGCTTTTAGACACATAGTCGTTTGTCTGAATATTTCATAAGAGTTTTTTCTTTTTCGTATTTGCAGCATAGTTACATACAAAACAATATTTATGGGGGGTTGCTTATTATTATATTCAAAATACGAAACGAGATTTTACGCAACAATTTATTTATTAAAAAATACGTTGTTGTTTACATAATTTAATACAATTTTTAACATGTTGTCTAATACTCTCCACCAGTATTAGTTTATCATTTATTTGTGTAACATGGTATTATTTTTTATATACAAGATGTAGCTGTATGTGTGTGTGTCAATCATGTTTACGCCAAAAGGACGACAGCATAATATAGGATTATTTTCCAGTATATTTGCGACACTTCTAAGCAGTTTGGTATTAAAAATCCAATAAATCGGTTGAAAAGTACAAAAGTTGTAAAACAAAGGGAAGGGATGTTTAGCATCAACCGTGATCTCCAAGAAATAGGAAAGTTACATTTTTAAACAGATAACGGATTTCATTGTCAAGTTCAATGACAGCAAAAAAGCTTGCAATATTTTTTTGCTCAAAATCGAAGAGCTGGTCTTGGCTGATATGTGGTTTCAACAAGACAGTGCCATATATGTATATGCCACACAGCACAAGCGAAAAAATGAGCCAACAGTTTATTTCACGTTTGGGACCGGTCAGATCGTGAGATTTAACACCTTTAGACTATTTTTTGTAGGGCTATGTTAAGGCTCATATCCTTAGTGAAAAGTCCGAAATTTGTTCGTGTGATACCTGCCGCTATGTTATAGAGTATGCCAAAATTGGACCCAGTGCATGAACCATTTGAGGCCTAGCCGTGGTCTACATTTACATGCAATTATCTTTAAACATTGAATTATATAGATCGTTCTATCGCCTCGAATAAAGATTTCATACATTCCTCTAAAATTTCGTGTGTGTTTCCTTTAAGTGAAATACGAAAGCTCATAAAAAATCTGTTTTTATTTCTTCATTTGGAAGAACAAACTTAACACTCAATCACCCAATAAAACAAAAATTTATTGTGAAAAATTACAACAAAAAAATCAACTACTCAAACAAGAAATTGTTAAATAAATCAATGACAAGAAAATTTGTTTTACACTTTATTTAATTTGAAGTGTAATTAATTGTATATAATGTGGTGGCCTCACTACTTTATTTTTAGGTTTTATTTAGAACTTTTCTTTCAAAAGACTTTTCTTTATAGTTATGTGTAAAATCAATTTATAATTTGCTTTTTGTAACTTTAAAAATTTCGAGAAATAATGCTTTGATTTCTATTTTAAAATTTTTCTTTCATAACACAAACAGATAAAAGAAAATAAAGTATTTACACTGTCGTACAAAATAAAGTGCGGTTTTGTAACCTTTTTCATTCCTTTTTGATATTTTTCTTCTACATATTTTATTTACTATTTATTCACAGTCCCATTATTTGTTGGAGTGGATGAATTATTTATAAAAACATTGCAATTTTTAAAGTCGCTAATTTATATTTCTGTTGTAAATATACTGAAGTGCACAAGAAATCCTTAACTTAAAATAAAAGTTGTATTCCCGACTTTTTTCAAAAAAAATTTATGGTAAGTTTTAAAAAAATAATAAATTATAGTGAAATACTTATTTATTTAATTTAATATTACTTAAATACTCGTGTACACAAAATAAGGCCAGACTCAGACATTTTCGAACTGAGGACTTTAACCGAAAAGGAAAAAGATTTGTTGGTACTAGATCGTGAAAATGAGATGAAACAGAATGCTTTGAGCTCTAAAAATAATTGCTTTGTATAAAATAAGAAAGTCAAACAAAAGCCTAAATAAACTTATGTATGTGGCAGAAAACGTAAGACCACGAAGTCAGTCGATGATCATATTGCAATTCTAACAAAAAGAAATTCTTTTACGACAGCCAGAGATATAAAGAGCAACTGGAATTAAATATTTCGACTCCAACTGTTCAAAGAAGATATAACCAAAGCGGTCTAAAAAGTAAGTTCGCTAAGAAAAACTCTCTACTAAAAGTTGCAAATATAAAAAAGCGTTTAGACTTTGCAAAGAAGTACATAAATATTAGATAAAATAGTAACTGAATTAAAAATTAAACTATAATTTATAATTATTATAAAATAATAAATACATACATATTTTATTAAAAAAAGGGAAATATTTGAAACCGCACTTTTTTTTGTTCGACAATGTATGTATTTTTTGTACTGTATCAGATAATTGAAATGTTTATTTTTGTACAAGTGTTATTTACAAAACCAGCCATGCGTATGATTCATTTTAATCAAGCTAGATTTGCACATACTAGTCGATGAATGTTTTATTATTCGTCGTATTCTTGGCTTAGAGGGGAAAGTTGCTAAGTCCATTTTTTAGGTTAAAAAAAAAACAAAACAAACTATTACGTACAAAAATTTTAATTTTAAAACATTGTGTTATAGATATTTAGTTGTTGTCCTTATGCTGTGTCGTGCAAAGTGCCAAGTCCATAATTTTAAAGCAATATCTGCTAATTTAAGTTGAAAATGACGCATTTATCTTTAAGTCGAATATATATGTGTCGAATATTAGTTTTATTAAAAAAAAAAGAAACGTAATTAATAATGGAGATTTTGTATCATATTAATATTTAGGAGATTAAAAACAAATCGAATATACATAACAAAATATAGCAAGAAAATATACGAAATTTTTATTAATCCTCCGACAGCCTGAAGAAGGTGTTCCATTTTTGGATGAAAATTGATAAAATTGGTTATCGAACTAAAAGTAGAAGACGACAGTGATGAAGATATTGTAGTTCTGAAATAGATGAAGTGAATAATAATAAAAGTATAACCATTGACGAGCAATTGTTTCCATACCGGGGATAAACTAAATTTTCACAATGTACACCAAAAAGAAACTGAAAAATATGGTATACAAATTTGGTGGGCCAAAGGTGGAGGTGGACTTTTGCATTTTTCTGCAATATGTTAGATGTTATGGCACTGGCAGTATATTGTATTTGTAAGATAGTCGATGACAATAAAAGAAATGGCGTAAGAAGCAATTTTTTTAATACGTTATCTAATTCTTTAGTTTTTCCAAATATCGAAAACCGAATGAATAACACTTATGTATGTTATGGGTCAATTTAGTACTCGTTTGGCTGTTCTTGGAAAACCCATAAAAGTACGGTGAATAAAATAATTTAATTTATTCCATTTTGCTTCTATTTTTGTGAATTTCTGTTTTAATTTTAGATAAATAAAATAATAACTGCCAAAAGCGGTGCTGATACCCTAGAGGTAAGAAATCTTGTGTAGAATAAGCAACGGGAAGTGGGGAAATTCGCAGGAAGAGTCGATTCTATTGTTCAAAATGTTCAAATGCTGTATGTCAGCAACATTTCAAAGTGGAATATATAGATAGAATATATTGCTTAGATTAACAACATGATATATTTTTACTTAATGCACTCTGATTATATATATATATATGAGATTTGGCCAGACCCAGTGTGGTACTAATGTGAAAAAATAAAAGTGTGTCACGAAGGGTTAAGGCAGTTATAAAGTTTAACATCTAATTTTAAGACATTTCCCTTCTATAAAATCGATTTAACACTTTTTCTCTATAATTTAAATTGATTTATTTTTTGATTAATGCAATTGTATGCTTAAATGTTGGGCATATTGTAATGAGAACACATTAATGTTACAAATACATGTTAGTTAAATGAGTTTAAATTTTTTTAAATGAAATTCATATTCCCAAAAAAGGAATAGTATCACTTTAAATAATTCCCTTTAAGTGGCAGATTTCGTAACAGATATGGGCAACTTCAAAAATTTACGGCATTTAGATTTTTTTTATCTGACATCAATGTTGATTTGCGTGTGTATAAACCGATATTTGAGCATGTGAAATCCGTTCGCGTTAATCATTTTTGCTGCGATTTTAAGTTAAAAATTCAAAAAAAATATAAAAATTATTTCATACAAGGATGTTTTTGAGGTTAGAAACATTTTTTTTCTCCATAAAATTTTAAATCTTTAAAATTTTTTCGTGCGTTTTCAATTGTAGTATCAAGCTTAGTTAAAGTCTTCTAATCGATGTACGTTTCAGCGCAATTGATACAGCGCTTTAGTTGTCACAAAGGGAAATGTGTTTGGGAAAAACTACCGCTGCACGCGCCCGGGTTGAAAAAAATTCTTTTTTTTTTCACTTTATCAGTTTAGTCCGTCGTGAAGAATCTATTTAGATAACTAAACATGTTTCTATGCCATGTTTTGATATAAAAAAAGCTTAAAAAAAATGTTTTTTTTTGCAAAAATTTTCAAAAGTTCAGAAAATTTTTGCGTTTAAAAATTTTAAAGTGCTGCCTCGGAGGTACCCTTTATGAAGATACTCACATCACGCAATACACTACCCAATATTAAAGACAATTCAGATTGTCAGACGCAAAAAGATACATTTTTAAGAAAATTTATGCTAAAATCTTTTAAGTTTGTGATCTCCGTGATACGTTATTGGTGCGCTGACACCAACTCGATTTACCTCAAACTTTATAAAATTACGCGGTTTTTTAATTCTGCGCTTAAAACTCATTTGTATTAAACGGCGCAAAAACCCTATGTAAAATCTTCAAAAAGTTCAAAAACTTTTCACTCAGCAACGGTATCAATTTTTTTTGTGGATATATCCTCCAAGTCTAGTGACTATATTTTGTATTGGTTTGTAATCTGAAAGCTAAAAACTATTACAAAGAAAACGGAATGGATGAAAAAACTCTTGCAAGTTTCAAGTCGTTTTTTTAATTTTTCGAATTTTAGATGACCACCAATTCTTAAGGTGAAGACTTTTCAACGTAAAACTTTGCACGTCATATCCTTCAAATATAGTCATACAAACCCTGTACAACGTTTTTTTCAATTCATAAAACTTAACGGAATAAGAGCCATAGTATGTCGGTTTCAGCAGGTGCTCAAAAAATTTTAAATACCCCATATATGTATACAGTGGGTGGTCAAATTATAGTTACACATGCAAAATTGTTTAGTTTGAAGCCGTATAACATTTTAAAATAGTGGAAATTTATCCTTTTATTTGTTCTTTTAGGTAAATTAAGTGTTTCTAATTCAATTAAAAATAAATTCTTTTGTTTTAAAAATATCTATTTGAGGAAAAGAAATATTACAAAATTTGTTGAAAAAAAATCTAAATATTTCGTAGAACCTTCTTTGGCATCAATTACAGCTTGCACCCTTTTTGGCATGCTCTGAATGCATTTTTGAACATTTTCTTTTAGTTCTTCATCGTGATGCCAGACTTTAATCAATTTAATCAAAATTGTATATTTCACACTTCAGAGCAGAATGACAGATAATGATCTACAACTGCACTCTAATGTCACCAATCATTGTTCACACTGCACAAAATATTTAACAGTATTACCAGAATTAAAATATGAAAACATCTGGTACAAGAAATAAATTTATATACGTATTAAAAGCTGTTGAATCTTAATTAATAAGTATAACTAATAATTTGGCCACCCACTGTATATAACAAAACTTTTCCAAACGGTAATTTTCGGCATAATTCCTTAATTCCTTTAGATTTTGTTAAAATTATATTTTTTTCCTTATATACATATACATAATCTCTTTTAATACTTGTTAAAATTTTGTATAAAAATGCAAATATGAAGAGATTTAGCTAATTTTCCGTATTTAATGTTATTTAAAAATTTAAAACAGTACTAGTACTTATGAATAAATTTTTTCCTGTAAAACAAATTTTAAGTTTTATCTTCAACCAACATCATTACTCACTCACTTATGTATGTATGTCAGATAGCACCAGCATTAAAAAACACAATTTCAAACTGTAGCACAATTCCATGAGGAAAATAAAAACTTACCTAAAAGTATGAAAAAAGAGAAATGTCAACATTAAAAAATGACTTAAATATTAAATATGTATATTAAATTTTAAAATATAATTAATTTATTATGTAATCACACACGCATTGAGGCAAACGAACCTACCTGCGATACAATTGGTACATTGTACATGGAAAATAAAAGACTGGCCCAAACAAAAGTTGTCAAGAACATTAGGGAAATAGGTCCCAATTTACACAAAGAAATTTTTATTGAAAAGATTGATACAATTTTTTCCTTGAAATTTCTTCGGTGTTCACACAGCACAGTTTTATTGAGAGTACGCATATATATACATACATACATATGTAATACGAATAAGAGAGTAACATGAATTGGTAGCACAATCAATTGTGTTTTCGTCTCATCTTCCTTTTCACCACGATGTCTGAACGGTAATCAGTTAAGCATAAAGAATTGCTTAGTGTAAATTGGGACTATTGCTAGCATATTTTATGTATATATTCTGGATACTTTTGTAATTCTAAAAAGAACTCGTTATGTCTATCAGTCTGTTTTTCTATTAGGTTTCACTAGGAGGACTGCCCCCAATTAATCAGTTACGTCAATTTAAATTCACCCGTTTTTAAGATTAACAGAAAAAGAGGTTAAAGATAAATATTTTAGACATTTCTAATTTGTAATGAAAATGCAGTGCGGTATTTTGTATTTAGATTTTGAAATCTTTATTCTTTTATTTTGTTTAAGGGTATCGACTACTTATTTTATTGGGTTTCTTAGTACCGTACAGTAGTAAGTATGCACTGTCTCACACGTTTCAGTTTTAGCTGACCAGTTTTTGTTCAATTCTCTTTTCAACCTGCCATTTCGTTACTTTTTCATGCAAAACAACATGCAAACAACTTAGCGTAGAATTAGACGGAGAAAATAAAACGAAATTAAAAAATTAAAGCGGAATAATCAGCGATGGAAAACTGGGTATTGCCGTACTTTTTTTAATTTTATTACATATCCAATGTACTGTACATAGATTTAAAATGATTTGTTGTTTGATGTAAGAATGTATATTTATTACGTCTTAATATCATTTTCATTCGCTTTTCTTAATTTGGTCATATCGAAATGTAGAGAGTCATGCAAAACCAGTACTAATTGCAAAAGAATTGAATCCATTTAAGTAGAGTTTTCCAAAAAAAAAATTTAAAACCAATAGGTTTTGGACTGAAATATTGGGTGTATAAGTTAAAAATTTAAAATTCACAGCAGATGCTGTATATTTTGAACGCGGTGTCTTTACTAACTTATATGTAATTTGACAGATATCATTTTATAAAATTGAATGACAATTTTGCATGTACGAAATTAAGCTATGAAAGGAAATAATTTTTGCTCTGAATCATTCCTTTCGATGAAAAATGGATTTATTACGATAATCCAAAGCGTAAGAGATCGTATGTGAAGCAAAATCAATCAATCAATCATTAAGTACTAAAAGGGTCCTATCTGTTATGAGCTGCTGTAATCTTTTGGCGTGGAATCCATATGTTTTCAGAAAGATAAAAGAGGTCATAGATAATAATGGCCAATACTTTGAATAAATTTATATTGTACAAATGTTTTAAAATAAGAGCTACAAATTTTAAAAATTCCCGCATTTTTAAGTTATACGCTCAATATATTTGCCAGCACAATTAAAATCTGAAAAATTACAATATTACATATTACATTGTTTTTAAAAACAAAGTTCTTGTTGAAAATATTTTTATACAAATTGGGAATATTTTTTACTGAACAGTTTCCAAATATGAATTAAAAGATTTATTTTCTACTATATCCGTACAAAAGGCAGTATTTTATTTAACCATAAACAAGAAAATCTTGTGTATAACAGTATTTTCTATAAAAAAATCTCGTGTATTGCAGTATTTTCTATAGAAAATCTTTTGTATGACAGTATTTTCTATTAAAAATATTGTGTATAAACGTATTTTGTGCAAAAAATCTTGTGTATAACAGTATTTTCTACAGAGAATCTTGTGTATAACAGTATTTTCTATAGAAAATCTTTTGTATAACAGTATTTTCTATTAAAAATATTGTGTATAGCAGTATTTTCTATAGAAGATCTTGTGTACAACAGTATTTTATACAGAGAATCTTGTGTATAACAGTATTTTCTATAGAAAATGTGTATGACAGTAGTTTCTATAGAAAATCTTGTTTACAACAATATTTTCTGTAGACAATTCAGAGTATAATAGTATTTTCCATGCATGATGCTAATGTAATACAAAACCACGAAAAAATACGTTTGAGTATGTGACAAAGAGCACAGAAAGATAGTTAGAGGAAGCTATTTCTATGCATGCATGTTTTTATAGCTGATAATGGATAAGTCACATAATAAATTATATTCATACAGAAATTTGAATGAAGCAGCATATTATAATACATACGGCATCAACAAATAAATAAGAGGTTTGAATTGATTTTTATTTGATATAAAAATATAAAAATCAAAAATAACTTTTATTTTTCATTTAAAAATATAAAAATCAAAAATAACTTTTATTTTTCATTTAAAAATATAAAAATCAAAAATAACTTTTATTTTTCATTTAAAAATATAAAAATCAAAAATAACTTTTATTTTTCATTTAAAAATATAAAAATCAAAAATAACTCTTATTTCTTGATTTTTTTTATAAAAGTCATAAGAGTTACGGTCCCTGGTTATAAGAGTAATAAAAATCAATAAAGAGAGCGTGTATAAATTTTGTTTTTTATGGAAGGTTGTGGTGTAAAGTACGCGTGATGCAGTATTTTATGTACAAGTGATTTTTTAAATCAATTTAAAACTCTTCTTTTATTTAAAACGCCTACTTTTACTTTTCTTAATGAAATTATTAATCAAGCAGAATTACGCCTTGTATTAGGCATTAGTTGGTAGACCTTCCAATTGCCCTTTGCAAGTAGGCCTTCTAGCAGGAATGTAACCAGTAGCGAGTATGCAAGGCCTTGACTAACAATGGCACGCCAAATAAAATTGAGGCCTTTTGGAAGGCCTTTTTATAGCATCTTTTTCCCGTTGGGTGGTTGTTATTGTTATGTTCTTTTATATAGTTGCCGTTAAACAAATTTTCCTAAGCTGAAAATCTAAATGAAAATCTTTGGAAAATAGTAATAACAACAAAGACCTTCTTCACTTTAGTATAAATAAATGAGTGAGTGTTTGAAAAGAATGAATGGGAACGAATGAAAGGAATATTTAAGCATTTTCAAACGCGTAACAGCTACAACAAATAAAGTTTATCTTATACATGTGTAGACGACATACTCGTCGAACTGCTGCATACAACTGAGTTCGTGTAAAGGAAAGGAAAATGTGATTGTGTATATGAATGAATATGAGAGTGAATAAAACGTTAATTTTTTTCCATTGTTAAATTAACATTTACGAGTTTTAAGATTGTGATAAAAGTGTTTTTATTTTTTTCTTTTTGTGTACGATTGTTTGTTGGCATACCACATGTATAGCTCAAGTATGAGAAGGGTCCAAGGATACTTTCTTGAGGTACTCCTGCTTCAATAGATTGTGCAGAGCTTAAGAAATCTCTTTCTTTAAGCTTAAATGTTCGACTAGTTAAGTAGCTTTACAATAGCTTTATGTGTGCTTACGGGTAAGTTCAGTTTCAACTTGTATATTAAACCATCATGCAACACTTTATCAAACGCTTTAGAAATGTCAATAAAAGATTAGAACAATATTTTTTTTCTTCAAAAGTTTTTTTTTTACGATATTGACAAGTCTATGGGTTTGTTCGATAGTACTGTGTTTTCTTCTACTAGGTGGCGTAAAAGTAATCCTCCTATCAGAAAATGCTATAAATTTTGCGAGTCCCCTAATGTCAGTTCTGTTTTGACATTTGTGTAGTAAACACATGCGAAATACACATTAATAAACAATGTTACGCTACACTGCTCCAGAACGCGGAATATTGATGACAGAACTGGCATTAGGGGCCTCGCAAAATTTGTAGCATTTTCTGAGAGGATTACTTTTGCGCCACCTTGTAAATCCAAATTGATAATTCAAAATACAATTGTTTGCAATTAAAATCGCTTACAACTTGTTCAAGAGTATCATGAGTATCTCTAATAGCTTCGATATATTCAACAATAGGCTGATGATTCTACTTTTGTGTGATCCTTTTCCGGCTTTGGTGTCAATGTAACACATCTACATTTGCTGAACAGCAGTATCTGTTCTAAGCATTCATGAAAACTCTCAAGAAGCATCTCCCTACTTACAAAAGCATCTATTTGAATTAGAAAACTGGTTAAAGCAATGGCGGGTAAAAGCTAATGAGCAGAAATGCACACACACAACTTTTACATTGCGTAGAGAATCATGCTCTCCTATTTATATCAATATGTAATCGACTTACATGGAAATACCATTGATTGATGCCCAGATTGACTCAAATGAAATTGAAATTAATCCAAATTAATTGGCTCATTGGCAGAAACTCTAAGCTAAGTTTAGATATGGTGTTATTGAATACAGCTATTGGGAACAGCTTTAGCCTCTTTAAATGCAGACATAATTCAAGGATCCAAAACAAATTGTTACGCATGATCACAATTACCGCGCCTGGTATATAAAAGTTTCAAATATCCATGAAGACCTAAACGTGCCTTTGGTAAAAACTGAGATCCAAAAAAATGCAGAAAAACACTTAAAAAAGCTTGAAGTACACCCAAACCAATTAGCCCGCAACATAGTAAATAATAGTGGCTATATTCGGCTAAGAAGAAGGGATACAGCGGAGCCGAAGACAAGAAGGAAGAATGACAACTTAATAAATAAAATAAACACACACAATTTTCGTCCGGCATTGGCTGGACTAATAAATACATTTTCTTTTACATATAAGATTTGATTACTTATTGTTAGTAAGTATATATTTTTAATCCGTTGAAATATTGAGAAAAGATTAAGATTTGCCACCGAGCGCATTTCACTTTCCCAAGATTACGGGGGCGATGTTATTTACTCAGATGCGACGAAAATAATGCTTTATTATCATGACGGATCGCAAAAAGTTTGGCGTAAGCCTATGACAGCACTAGAAAATAAAAATATTATTCCTACAGTAAAATTTGGAAAATTGCCCGTTATGGTATGGGGCTGTATATCGAGCAAGGGAGTCGGTGTAATCAGGATTTTGGATGAAATAATGATTAAAGAAGTATATCTTGACATTTTAAAAAACAAACTAACCGCGAGCGTTAAAGAATTTGGTTTCATTTTGGATAATGATCCTAAACATAAATATTATTTACGTAGATCCTGGTTACTATACAATCGTGCAAAAGTTATTGATACGCCTGCTTAAAGTCCTGATATCAATCCTATTGAAAATTTGTGGGCTCATCAAAGAAGAGTGGGAGAAAATACCTTTAGAATATAAAAACTACAAGCTGTAATTGATGCTCAAGGTGGACACATAAAATATTAGAACTAAAGGGTGCCCCAACTAGAACGCAATTTTTAAATTTGGCGCTATTCGAAGTGTCATTGTTTGACATTTGAACATTGTTATTGCTTGCTAGTAGAAGGTACGAGGTAAGTAAAAATGGAGCGCTACACGAATGAACAATGCAGTCTCATTGTGAAATTGTTTTACCAAAATGGTGAAAGTTTTGCGGCTACAGTTCGCAAATTGCGATCAATTTGGGGTCACAATAATGCTCCAAAAGCGTCAACTGTAAAGAGATTAATGGATAAATTTGCCGAAACTGGGTCTGTTAGTGATGTAAAGACAACAACGCGCCTTCGACCAGGTCGATCGACCGAAAATGTCGCAGCTGTACGTGATGATGTCTCTCAAACTCCATCCACCTCAATTCGATACCGAGCTCAACAATTAGTGTCTCCAAATCCACTATGCAGCGAATTTTGACGAAAGATTTGCATCTTCAGGCATACAAAGTTCATTTGACTCAGGAACTGAAGCCAGCTGACCATGGACAGCGAAGAGAGTTCGTTAATTGAGTATTGGAGAGACAACATGAACATGCTGATTTTACCGATAAAATCATCATCTTCAGTGACGAGGCCCATTTCCATCTTGATGGCTTCGTCAATAGGCAGAATTGTCGCATTTGGGGTGAGGAAAATCCTCGAGTGATCCTCAACGTGCCACTGGACCTTTCTTTATGAAAATGAGGCAGGTCAAGCGCAAACAGTCAATGGTGTTCGGTATCGTGAAATGATAACCAGTTTTTTCTTGCCTAGAATTAAAGAAATTTATGTGGAGGGCATGTGCTTTCAACAAAACGGCGCCAAATGTCATACAGCCAGACAAACAATTCAATTGCTGCATCAGTCATTTCCCGGTCGTGTTATTTCGCGTTTTGGAGACCAGAATTGGCCGCCTAGATCGTGCGATTTAACACCTTTAGATTTTTTTCTTTGGGGTTTTTTGAAGACGATGGTTTAAGCGAATAAGCCGATGACGACTCAAGCCTTAAAAGAGGAAATTGGACGCTGCATTAATGAAATACCGCAGCATTTATGAAAAAAGGTCATTGAAAATTTCATTAAAAGATCGCGTGTGTGCCAGCAAAGCCGCGGCGGCCATCTGCACGATATCTTGTTCCATACATAACCTCATTCTGTCTACTTTACAATATAATAAAGTTTCACGATTTTTTTTAAATATCTGACACCCTTTATGTATATCTAAATAATTGTATTAATATTATTTATTAATGTTATTGAATTGTTATAAATAAAAAAAAAAACTGTTTTACTTTTTCTTTAGTTTATATTATTGAGATATTTTATATTTATATTTTTTACAAATATAAAACTCTTTAACTTATTAAAAATTTGAAGAATATTTATATTTTGAGGTATTTTGAATGAATGTTTTAAATGGAGCAACAGATTTATATTCATTTATTTAACACTTTAAATAATAAAAACAAAACAATTATTATTGCTTTTTCAATTATTAGGACTTAATATGTTGACATTTTTAACTTATTAAATAAAGTTTACCACCACTCATATTTACATTGAAACTATTAGAGTAAATACCTACATACAGTGCCGGAAAAAATAATAGCACAATTTGCACAAGAATATTTAAACTGGCCCACTAGTAAATAGCGAAATATTTTATGGACGGACGAGAGTAAAATCATTTTATTTGGTGGAAAAGGTTCTCGTTCATATGTTAGACGTCCCCCAAATACAAAATACAATCCACAATTCACATCTAAGACGGTAAAGAATGCATGTTCTAGCACTATGGCATGGGTATGCTTTTCATTTTACATAGCATACAAACAACAATGGCTCAAATTGTTTACGTTGATATACTAAAAAATATTATGCTTTGCTATGTCATGCATGAAATACCATTGCGTTGGGTCTTCCAACAAGACAACGACCCAAAGCATACAAGCAGAAGAAGATCATGGAGTGGCCAGCGCAATCACCTGACTTGAACCCAATAGAGAATCTTTGGGCTGATGTAAAGAAAAGTGTATCTCAAATAAAATGAGAGCATCTTTGGGCTTTAGTGAAGGAGTTGTGGGCGAAAATACCCAACTCCATGTCGAAGTGCTGTGCCGCCGTTATTACCAACAAAGGCCATGCCACAAAATATTAATATGTTATTTGTTTCATCAACATCAATTTTATTTGTTTTTTTTTTATTCTATTTATTTGAAATATATTTTAATTTTTTAAAATCTATAACAAATAGTGCTACTTTTTTAACGTTCAAATTTTGATACTTCACCTGAAATTGTCAATCTTTTCAATTAAAGTTGCACAAATCTTTTTTCGGTTAAATAAATGATTGACATATTTCAATTATGTGTCACGAGAACTAGGGAACAAATTCAAAGATAAATTCATATGTACAGTCGAATGCTGCCGTCAGTGCTATTTTTTTACCGCCTTATAGTCTTAAGATATTTCTGTTTAAATTTACCATATTTTCCTCATTTAAAACCTACACATTTTTGTGGTTAAATTTGCCAAACACAAAAAAATATGCTTAGTTTGTTTTAGGTTTTATGTTAAAACATTCTCTTTTATTATCTTTCAATTAATTGTACATATGTATGTCCTTTTTAGTTAAAACACCCACACACACTCACTACAACATCTGACACAAACTTTTAAGCAATAAATAACAAATGTGTAAATTCACACAAATTAAATTTTAAATTAATGAAGAAGTTTAAGGAAAAAACTGTAAATTATGTAACATCAATAAAAAAAACATGAAGAAATCCCCAAAGTCTTAACTTTTGGTTTGTAGCATACATTGTAAAATAGTCAAAATAAAATGTTTTCAATGTATAGTTGCCACTGAAATTCCCACTACTGATAGATACAAATAAATATGTATAGTGGCTCACAGCTCATTTTATGCTGTGCATTTTTTTGTTTTGTTTTCAAAAGCTTCACAAAACGAAAACTAACTGGAACTTAATATAACATTTAAAATAAAAAATATTGGGCCATAACCATAGAGAAACATTAAAGTCGGTTCTTTTTCAAAACAACTTTAAACTTAAAACCTACTTTTAATTATTTTGTAACTCTAGTCAAAATTTAAGGTCGTTTTAAATTAAACCGACTTCAACTGGGTGCCACCTCATATGTAGAAAATTATTTCATACAAACTGTAAAGAAAAATAAGCAAGTGGCAGCTCTAAACAGCTGTCATTGAAAATTGAAAAAAAAAACAAAAATCGCCAAAATAATAAAATTAAGCCGGAAAATTTAAGAAAAGTATTTGCGGTGGAAAAATGGAGAAGGTAAAATTAATATCATAATTAGGCTATTTTGGCATTGATTTTTTGATAACTCTTTACAGGAACAAATAAAAACAAAGAGAAAGAGAGGCGAATTGGGCTGCAGCAGAAAGAGATAATTTGCGGGGTGTATAAGATTGTGTAAATTTTTTTTTTTTACTTTTTTATATTTTTGTACACATCCAGTTTTTGTTCTTTGCATAAACAGCTGGTTGATTTAAAGTGATGTTAAAAGCAGCTTCAGCTGGTTTTAAATTAAAAGTATGTTTTAGAGGTTAATGTATACTTTTACGTGTCTATAGTTAAAGTAAAGTGTACTTTTAACAAGAGTCAACTTTTTAACTATTAAAGTACACTTTTTTGTGACTATAGTTATGGACCATTAAATTTAGCCAAAGAACAGGTTTGCAAGAAATTTGCTTTTCAGAATTTGGTCATCGCCGATGAATCTAAGTTTAAGATATTCGTTTCAGATGGCATGTCGTATGTTTGGTGGAAACCAAATGCTTAACACAACAAAGAAAACCTAAAGGCAACAGTTAAGCATGGTGGTGTTACTGTTATGATTTGGACCTGTATATCAGCTGCTGGTACTGGGAATTTAACATTTGTTGTGACAATCATGGACAAATTTAAGTATCTTCAGAATATGAAGAACAACTTGTTGGAAACCGTAGAGCACCTGGATATACAATCAGATTTTCAATTTTAACAGGATAACGATCCAAAGCACAAATCGAGTAATGTGCAAACGTGGCCATATTTGATGACACTGCCTTATTATTATTGCAAATTTATGGTCAATTTTGGAAATCAGCAAAAGGAAAAACAGAATGTCTAACTAAAAAGATTAACAATTTTTTTTCGTTTTTATTTAGTTTTAATATGTTAGTACATTTTTGCAATAAATTATTTTTGTTTGTTAAGGTACAGTCACACTAGGCAAATATTTGCAACAAAAGACGTAAGAACTAAATAAAATATATTTGAATTCGTTTATTTATTAAAAAAAAACTTTGATTACTTAAAACAAGACACAACATATATTTAGTTCTATTTTATTTGATGATGTCTGCACTTGAAAAACTCTTATAAAAATAAACAACGTCAAACAAATTTGTGCTAAAACAAGTGGTTACGCTTTTTTGAATAAATATTTTCCGTGTGTGACCATACCTTTGTGACATATAACATTTAAATGGCACCAATTTATTTTCTAAGTTCCTATTAGTTTTGTTTTTATGGAGTGTTGAAAACGAAAACATGCACTGCATAAAATAAGCTGTGAGCCACTGTATATAAATATTTATGTATTCCTGGCATGTCATAAAAATTAATCTATATTTTATTTATTTAAAGCTTAAGAGTATCATCAGCACTCTTTTATTGGATATTTTCTTATAATTTTATTATTTTGTTTTTTTTTTCTTTCTATTATTGCTATTAAAACTAAATGGCAATGAAAGTAAATTGAATAAGAGCGCTGATAATGACAAAGTGCAGTGGTGTGATGGATTAATAAATGTTAAGAAATATTTGTCACTAATATACACAGACAGAGGAAGGGTAAGTTAAAACTTTGTTGTGTGTTTTTAAAGTATCTGTCAGTGATCAATCAGAAAACGATGGTTGCACTTTTTTATATTTTTTGATTTTGTGACATCACGAATTATATTAATCGGTTTCTTAATAAAGACATTTTGTCAACTCTGGTCTTAATGTCTTAAAACTTATATTTTCGTTCCTATGGTACTTGTACAGCATATGTACAAATATGTTGGAGAATTGTCAAGAATGCTAGACAGATGACTTAAATTGGTATTGATTTTGTTTCTATTGAAATATACAACAAACAAAACTAACATTAATAACTACACATATATTCCCATTTTAGCACACATTTGCCAGAGTAAATGTAAATATGTTTTAAAATTTCTCTTACTTCCCAGCAGTTCTTGGTGACCGAATTTTCTATGTTACTAGTTACTTCAACAGCTCAAGGAAATCAACTTTTGGTAATGTTCTTAGAGCTAACAATGAGTTAGTTATCTCTATAGCTTGCTTATTGTTTGTGTCCTGGGATGAAACTAATTGAGTATTATTTATTACTCATAGAAATCAACCCAATCTATACTGGCTACTAAGAGACTGATCCAGGTTTTTTTTTTAATTATCAATTAGTAGTATTTTTGTTGAACTATTAATATTTCAATTTTGATATTTTCTTTTAGTTAGGCTTAAGTTCATTTGAATTTAATTTTCATTAAATTGTTTTTACTGAATAAGGAATTATTTAACAACTTGAAAAATTTTTTTATTTTTGATAATTTTTCTGACTAGGATTCGAACCTGGGTTGTTGGTTGAATTGACATATGTTTCGAGAAACACCACTTTCTCTCATCAGAATTCTTTACGTTCTGACCATTGCACCACTACGGTGCCTGCTAGTCAACAGACAACATCAATCCTTTAACCAGTGACTGGTGGTTCGAAGTTTTCTGTAAATTATCATTTTTTATTAATTTCTATTTAAGTTGTTGTTTTTCCTTTTCTTCAGTTATTTCTTTCGTATTCATGTCGAGACTTCGTCTCGAAAACCTGAATACATTTGTTTTTTTTTTTATTATGTTTGTTGTGAACTTTCGTACACATTTAAACATTACGGCTTGTGCCTTAGCTATAGGATAATTAGTAGTATTTTTGTTGAACTATTAATATTTCAATTTTGATATTTTCTTTTAGTTAGGCTTAAGTTCATTTGAATTTAATTTTCATTAAATTGTTTTTACTGAATAAGGAATTATTTAACAACTTGAAAAAATTTTTTTTTTTTTTTTTTTTTTTTTTTTTTTTTTTTTTTTTTTTTTTGATAATTTTTCTGACTAGGATTCGAACCTGGGTTGTTGGTTGAATTGACATATGTTTCGAGAAACACCACTTTCTCTCATCAGAATTCTTTACGTTCTGACCATTGCACCACTACGGTGCCTGCTAGTCAACAGACAACATCAATCCTTTAACCAGTGACTGGTGGTTCGAAGTTTTCTGTAAATTATCATTTTTTATTAATTTCTATTTAAGTTGTTGTTTTTCCTTTTCTTCAGTTATTTCTTTCGTATTCATGTCGAGACTTCGTCTCGAAAACCTGAATACATTTGTTTTTTTTTTTATTATGTTTGTTGTGAACTTTCGTACACATTTAAACATTACGGCTTGTGCCTTAGCTATAGGATAATTAGTAGTATTTTTGTTGAACTATTAATATTTCAATTTTGATATTTTCTTTTAGTTAGGCTTAAGTTCATTTGAATTTAATTTTCATTAAATTGTTTTTACTGAATAAGGAATTATTTAACAACTTGAAAAAATTTTTTATTTTTGATAATTTTTCTGACTAGGATTCGAACCTGGGTTGTTGGTTGAATTGACATATGTTTCGAGAAACACCACTTTCTCTCATCAGAATTCTTTACGTTCTGACCATTGCACCACTACGGTGCCTGCTAGTCAACAGACAACATCAATCCTTTAACCAGTGACTGGTGGTTCGAAGTTTTCTGTAAATTATCATTTTTTATTAATTTCTATTTAAGTTGTTGTTTTTCCTTTTCTTCAGTTATTTCTTTCGTATTCATGTCGAGACTTCGTCTCGAAAACCTGAATACATTTGTTTTTTTTTTATTATGTTTGTTGTGAACTTTCGTACACATTTAAACATTACGGCTTGTGCCTTAGCTATAGGATAATTAGTAGTATTTTTGTTGAACTATTAATATTTCAATTTTGATATTTTCTTTTAGTTAGGCTTAAGTTCATTTGAATTTAATTTTCATTAAATTGTTTTTACTGAATAAGGAATTATTTAACAACTTGAAAAAATTTTTTATTTTTGATAATTTTTCTGACTAGGATTCGAACCTGGGTTGTTGGTTGAATTGACATATGTTTCGAGAAACACCACTTTCTCTCATCAGAATTCTTTACGTTCTGACCATTGCACCACTACGGTGCCTGCTAGTCAACAGACAACATCAATCCTTTAACCAGTGACTGGTGGTTCGAAGTTTTCTGTAAATTATCATTTTTTATTAATTTCTATTTAAGTTGTTGTTTTTCCTTTTCTTCAGTTATTTCTTTCGTATTCATGTCGAGACTTCGTCTCGTCCTTTAACCAGTGACTGGTGGTTCGAAGTTTTCTGTAAATTATCATTTTTTATTAATTTCTATTTAAGTTGTTGTTTTTCCTTTTCTTCAGTTATTTCTTTCGTATTCATGTCGATAATTTACAGAAAACTTCGAACCACCAGTCACTGGTTAAAGGATTGATGTTGTCTGTTGACTAGCAGGCACCGTAGTGGTGCAATGGTCAGAACGTAAAGAATTCTGATGAGAGAAAGTGGTGTTTCTCGAAACATATGTCAATTCAACCAACAACCCAGGTTCGAATCCTAGTCAGAAAAATTATCAAAAATAAAAAATTTTTTCAAGTTGTTAAATAATTCCTTATTCAGTAAAAACAATTTAATGAAAATTAAATTCAAATGAACTTAAGCCTAACTAAAAGAAAATATCAAAATTTAATTATCAATAAAAACATTACTTTTCAACACAATCACCCCTATCGTGAATAAAAATTCCACATGAAATATGTTCCCATTTATTTTTTTAACATTGAATTTTAATAGGTAAAATGTGAAAAGGGAACAAATTTCATGGGGAATTTTTACTCACGATGATAATTCTTACGAAAATCATTCAAATGTTAAATGTGTTGGAAAGAATAAGGTTTGACAATTATAAATGAAAAAATTAAATGGGATAGATATCCAACATGACCTCGCATACACAAGCAGAGAAAAAATATAGTTACCCTGCAAATAATATTGGACTACGTGATCCATTTTAGATGATATGGACTACTCACAACATGGTCCAATGTAATGCAGTCATGGACCATGTCATAGTTAAACAAGAGTTTGTAGTTAAACGACATGGTTTCGTGTTAACACGATTGCATATTGAGTTGTTGTTGTTGTTTAAAACTAACCCTCGTGAGTACTCCATGGAGTAGTTTTGGGACTACTCCGATGGGTTATGTGGTCCAGTCCTAGGACATCGCAATGTTAAATGGACCACCTGTTTTTCATATATTTGGAGTAGTTTTGGAGTACTCCTACTCCTCTTTGGACTAGTCTTTACATGCATGTATGGACTAGTCGCGTTATTTGCAGGGTATACATGTTTACTACAACTATTGCAATTGCGGCAACCATAATATGGTTAAGTTTACGATTCACATAATTCTAGTAACAATATATATAATTATAGTAATTATGAAATATTTGTGGTGATCAGTTTTATGATGAACGATTATAGATTGTTATCTATCATATTAAAAGCGCAACATATTATGATAAATGAATTCATCATAAACATGATTGCCACAAATACATACATAGTTACTGCAATCATGTATATATATATATATATATATATATATATATATATATATATATATATATATATTTATTTAAAAGAGAAGTAACACTCAGGCAATTAATATGCCTATATATTAATTAATTAATTGTGTTACTTTCTTTGGAAAGGTGATAGGTAGGAGAAGAATAGGTGGTGACAGTAGAGAAAAGCTTTTCATATGACAACACTGTAATTGCGCGTTATTAATAGTACAGTATTGCAGCGCCTCTAGTGGTGAGTAGGAGCATTGATCAAAGCTTGATTTATAGCCATGATTTTAATAATTTTACTTCGATGGCGTTTAAATGCCATACCACCGAAGGAGGACGGTGTGATAAATATTAGTTATGATAGGTTAGAAAATTTATAATTATCAGAAACTGATGTTGTTTGAGTGGCAGTGATTGCAAGCATATATATGATTGTAACAATCATCTGAATAGTAAACATAACCATATTATGGTTACCGCAATCCCAGTGACCATATTTAAAAAAAACTTGTAAAAATGTTGACATTGTTGTGATAAACATCCACCATTAAATTTTTTTTTTGGTGCATATGTCGATTCTATACTGTATGAATTTGGAAAATGGACGATATATTTCGTTAATTATGCCACGTAAATGCATTTCAACAATTGGATTCTCAGAAGTTCAAATGCTACAATTTTGCTCGTTCATGCATCCAGATAAATGAAAATGGGCTTTATCTGAAAAAATTAATTTTCCAGAAAAACCTGCGCGGTGTTCTTCAATTAATTCAGCGAATCTAGGGCGAAGTTAATGGTGAAATTGAATTCACTGTGACAATGATCAAATACACTACAAATATGTTAATAAGCAAAACGACAAAACTTTCGTTTTAGTGCAAGACCCCTTATAAGGTTTCAAAGCTTACGACATTTATGAGTAAAACCTTTAATATATTTTCAGGGACAACAAAGGTCATGTGTGTAAAGGCACAATATGTTAGTATGTTTGTAGAGAGGGCAAAAGCCAGAAATGTAGCATTAACACCAGTAACGAAAGTTGGCTATTTGATGCGGTATAGGAAAAGTGAATTTCACACTCCTTAAGGTTTAATAAAAACCAAAAGAATAAATTTATTATTATTAGTAAGTAAAAATAATTAAATTTAAATATAAATTTAACAAACTAGAAGATCTGAGGCAGAAAAATGTCAAATGACCCAATAAACTAAATGATCATTGACTGCTCTAAACAGTAAAAACAAAAACTGCTTAAACTGACTACACTCTAGATTATTTTCACACTTTAAAGTAAGAATTAAAGTGTGAATCTACTGTAGATTACCCGGAATATGTTAAGTAACCAATTAAGCAAAACTCATAACATTACAAAGACCACAACTAGATATTTTAAGAAAACTACAGTCTAGATAAAATACACTGTCACTAACAAAACTAAAGGGATTTATATTATACTCTTCGGTACATATGTGGGAACATAGTTATTTACTTGTAAGTTCTCCAACATTTGTTATTTGTTGGCATGTATATTTTAGACATCGTTTTGTTAACGATTGAATAAATAAACAACTAAGAGAGAGTGTTTTCTTTTTGTGTGTGTGTATGTTTCTCCATGAGCGAAATAGAAAAGGATTTGAATAGTTTTAAATAAATTAGTTTTTTTTTAGTTCCTTTTAGATGTTTGTTTATGGATGGCAGCACCTACATATATTATATCAGCAACAACCAACCTAGAAGTTCTGGCTAGTTGCCTCGAACTAGTGATTTCACCTATCATTATCGTATACTATACGGAAGTCTATGATTTTTAATAAACTTCCAAGTCTAAGCTTGGCATTACTAAAGCTGACAATTGACACTTTACTAAAATATTTCTGGTGGGTAAAATAATGAATTTTTAAAAAGCTGTATGAAAGAAAGTTTAAAGTAACTACACTCCCGATTACTTAGAGGCAAAAAAGTGACGATTGATTACACACTAGATTACCTGGGATGTTTAAAAGTAAGCAGTAGATTTTTATCTGCAAAAAGCACATGACATAAAATTCGATAAATTGGATGGTTACTTAACTTAACATTAATGAGGTATACATTGGCTTTTTTAGTCAATGCAGAACTGCTGGGAAGTTTAAAGTATGTGTTTGAAATTTATATGATTTCCAACACAATGTCAAACATGTTTGTTTGTGTAGACTTTAAAGTTGTTGCAGTATTTGTGATTGGATCTAAAAGATAAATACGAATAATTTATTCTATTTTCTTATTTGTCGTCAAAGTGAAAATGCTTTTCACATGTTAAGAGATAACTTTGATTTGTATAGAAACATTTTTAATTTATACAAATTTGGAAAATCAAAGATAACAGTGTAATTGTATTGTATAATTGTTCAATCGATGTGCAAGGACACGCATATGTATATTTTGTTATATGTTAGCATTTAATAAGAGTTTCAATACAATTTCTTATGCAGCCTCTTAACTTTGCATGCAAAAACCTATAATTTTTGTTTTAAAAAAGACATTTATCACAAACCGTTAACGTTTGTGGTATGTTAACACTTGAATTTTTTTAGAAAAATTATGGTTAGCACAAATCCTTTTGTGAATGTCATTATGTTACTTGTCTTTTTTGTTTGTTTATAAATAGTCAACGCAAGCAGGAAGAAGATATCACATATGTTCTTGCATGTTTTCGCTATGCAAAGCCATTTGTTTATCATTCAGTCCCGAAATTACACAATTTTCCTTTACAAATGTCTTTATTTTTTTTTTCAAAAGTAAATAAAAATCTGTTAAATGAACAATTAACAGCGCAAGTTTACGTGCCAAATAATTGTTCATGCAATTTTTGACAATTTATTTACGAGGCCGTAAAAATGCACAGTTTGCACAGTTTATGAGACTTTAAAACGATATCATGAGGACCCTTATTTATTATTATGTCAACATACTTCAATGCACATTTGGTTTTGGGACTTATCCCTCACATAAAATATTTGGCCGCCACAAAGAATTTTATTTAGAATATGATGGGGAAAATTGTGACATTTTAATGAACTTCAACTTATGTTTAAAGTGATATTGGTTTCAAGCAAATTACATTGCTCGATTGGTGTTTTAGTAAATTGTGTCCCTTTACTCAGTCAAGTTTGAAAATATTCAAAATATGACAACTTTAAAAAACAAAAAATCTAAAAGTCTGGGGGAAAAAATCAAAAGTTTTTTCTTGTATTTAAATCAAATAAAAGATTATTTTATATTGAACTAGCTGACCGCCCCGGCTTCGCTCGGTATTTACTATTGATTTGTATTTCATAGAATAAGATGTATTCACAACCTGCCTGCTCTTATTTATTTGCAAATTTGTACAGCATACTTTAGGGGACTTTTTTTTTCAAATATTGAATTTTTTCAGGGAAAAAATCATAACTGGAGAATGGCTAGACCGATTTTGGATTTCAAAATCAACTAACCATCATCACTCCTCCCTGTACCTTCCCTAAAAATTTTATGGCAATCGGTCGAGCCGTTCTCGAGTTATGGAGTGACGATCAAAATGTACACTTATTTTTATATATATAGATAATGCCTTAGAATAATTTCTATAATTGGTATATATGTATGTATGTAAGTATTTTCAGGGTTTAAAAGAAATTCCAAATTAATGCTCCAATGATTATTGATTTCGCACGCAAATGAAAACTAAGCAAAAAGAAATATTAATCTATAAGTAAAATTTAATTGTTCATTACTGCGGCAGACCGCAGAGATGATACCTTAAAAAGGAAAAATACCCCAGCAACGGAAAGAATAATTTCATATTATGCTTGCGCACAAAAAATTTCTTTTCGCAATTGCGAAACGGAATGAATAATTCGACGCAATATGTATTTGAATATAAATTATAAAGTAAAACTATTGAAAAATGTTTGTATGAAAATAGTATATATAATTATTTCGCACGAAGGTGAAGATCACATCTACTCAATTAACGCTCCGATTGCTTAAAGTAAATTGCCTTGATTGAACTTTAATTCCCCTCATTACGAAAGCCAACATCGACATAATTGACGCCGACGTTACAGTCATGGTATTGTCGTTGTCAATACTGTCAAATAATTTGTATGACTTTTTGCTGCGTGTAGTCTATATTACGGACAGTGGTTTTTATTTCTAAGGGCTCTGCAGCAAATGTGTTTGCTAATTGAGAAACTAGTTTAAAGAAGTTCTTATTTACTGGAACTATAAATAAAAAGAAACACTCAAATAAGTAATAACACAAATAAAGTATTATAAGTCCTTTTTCACACAATAAACACAATACAATGTTTACATGAAATTGAAGCTGTAATTCTATTCAGATCATGTATAAATTTATAATATGCATAGCATGTGTTTTATATGCATAGGAATGACTAAATGACTGATTAAATAAATAAATAAATGAAGCAACTTTGTCTAACTGTAGGCTGGCAAACAGGCATAAATGTCCTGTGTGTATTTTATTTAATGTCTGGGTGTGCAATGAATACGTGGGCATATTTTTCACAATAAAAAACACTTGCCAACACATAAATTGATAATTTCATCTCTACATTCAAAGTTGTCTTAAACATTTATATATGATTATACGAGTATTTATAATATATGTATATATTTATAAGTACTATGATGAGCATAAAAATAAAGTCAACAGCACATATTATTAAAAGAAAAGCTTAAATATAGTAATATAAATAATATTTTATTAGAAAATTATATTGCGTCTTTATATAGTACATACATAGTTATTTAATTAGAAGTGAATTCACAAAAAAATGAAAACAAAAGCATAAACAAATTTAATTCATTTGTTGTTAAAATACAACAATTTTTATGCGTCAAAATAAAGTTAACGGTGGCATTATCTTTATCATTTTATCATTTTTTTTAAAGAGAAGTAACATTCAGGCAATTAATATACCTACACCCAGAGAAAAAACCACATGAAATCAACAAAAACCACCTTAAATCAATAAAAAAAAACGCAACGAAAACTCGCCAAGGTGGAAAATTATAGTAATTATGTATTATTTGTGCTGATCAGTTTTATGATGAAAGATTATACCCTCATATTATGTTGTTATCTATCATATTAAAAGCGCAACATATTATGATAAATGAATTCATCATACACATGATTGCCTTAAATACATACATAGTTACTGCAATCATGTATATATATATATTTTTATTTAGAGGGGAAGTAACACTTAGGCAATTAATATGCCTATATATTAATTAATTAATTGTGTTACTTTCTTTGGAAAGGTGATAGGTAGGAGAAGAATAGGTGGTGAAAGTAGAGAAAAGCTTTTCATATGACAACACTGTAATTGCGCGTTATTATTAGTATAGTATTGCAGCGCCTCTGGTGGTGAGTAGGCGCATTGATCATGGCTTGATTTATAGCCATTATTTTTATTTTACTTCGGTGTCGTTTAAATGCCATACCACCGAAGGAGAGCGCTGTGATAAATATTAGTTATGATAGCTGGAAGAAAACTAATAATTATCAGAAACTAAAGCTAGATTTACACGATTGAAATTTCCTTCAAAATTGCTCTTCAAAATGCTTCTAACTCGTGTAAACAGCAAAATTTCTTCAAAATTTATTTATTTAATAACTATTAATAACTATTAAATAAATAAATTTTGAAGAACTTTTGCTGCCGTATGCAAAAAAAATAAAGTAGGTTTGAAGTGTGCTTTTAGACAAAATTTTCATACAAAATTTCCTTAAAGTACATTTGAAGTCTACTTTAATTGTTTTTTGCATAAGGCTGTTGGCTGTTTACACGAGAGCAATTTTGAAGAAAATTTCAATCGCTTAATGTTGTTTTGAGTGGCAGCGGCTGGGAATCGAACCCAGGCCACAAATACCAACTCGTGTTTAATGATCAAACGCGCTAATCAATTAAGCTACATCAAAAAACAAGAAATACGCGGTCATGCAAAAAGTAGTGGTGGCAATTCCAGTGGCAAGTACAACGGTAAGTCCCAATTTACACTAAGCAATTTTTATGGAGGATAAATTGGAAGATACTAATGTCTATACAACATTGTAACTCACATATTTTATTCACAATATGGTAAAATAATAAAAAAAAAATTAAAACCTGTATTATAATGTCTAATATAGTCGTTAAGTTTGTCATTTCGTTTGTAACACATTGAAATATTGGTAGTAAAACCAAACAGTATATAGTCCCAATTTACACAAAGCAATTTTTATTGAAATGATTGATACAATTGTTTCCTTGAAGTTTCTTCGGTGTTCACGCAGCACAATTCTTATTGCTTAAAACGCTTGTATTTTTATTTGAGAGTATAAACACATTTGCACACACTTATGTAATACGAATAAGAGAGTAACACGAATTGCTAGTACAATCAACTGTGTATTCGTCTTATCTATCCCTTACCCCGATTTTCTTAGCTTAAAGAATAGCTTCGTGTAAATTCGAAATAATTTCAAGTTTCATAATGTGATGTGATGTTAACTAGTGAAAACAATTGGAAGGCAAACAGCAATTGAGATGTGGCATATCATAATAGTCTTATGTACATAGAAAAGGTAAATTCCTGTGAAAAATAGGTAAGATCGTTGGAAGGTATCATTGTACAATTCTTTTTTTTACTGTTCAAATGCCTTAGAAAATTTGCCTGTAGCAAAACGAACAAAATAAAAACTGAAGTAAAAGAAGTAAGTAAGAACTATAGTAAAAGAAGTAAGAGCAATCCCAACATCTAGTCCTGTTAAAATACCTAAAAATGTTACGAAAACTTCTGGAGAACCTCTAAACATGAGAACCATTAGAAAATCTTTGCATCCAAATGACCAAATGACGAGTTCTTTATATCAAAGAACAGCCAAAGAAAACGTTTGAATTTCGCAAAAAAAATATTTATAAACGAGCCTCAATTTTTTTGGAATAATATTCTTTTCACCCATGAAACTATGTTTGAGATATTTGAAGTCAAAAACCCTCTTAAAATATAACGAAACAAGAACGAAGCTTTTTGTAATAAATATGTTGCCAAGACGGTAAAACATGGTGACGGATCAGTAATGGTCTAGGGTTGTATGGTGGCATCAGTGATCTGATAATCTTACTTTTATAGAATCTACAATGAAAAAGGAATATTATATCGACATTTTTGAAAACCATATAGACTATAGGTGTAGAGAAATTAGAACTTGCTCATAACTGGACGCATCCATTTGTTCCGAACAAAATGTTTGTTCGGACAAAGTTTTTTTCATATAAAGTTTGACGCCTATCTATTTAAGAAAGAGAGAAAAAATTCATATGAAAAAAACTTTATCCGAGCAAATATTTTGTACGGAACAAATGGGTGAATTAACCTTAAGCATACCCACGAAATAGTGAAGAAGAAGGGTTGCTCAAAAATTATCCAAAAACTTTAGATCGTTCTCCATAGTCCCAGACTTTAATCCAGTTGAGCACCTGTGAGAATATCTAGACAAAAGAATTAAGCAAAGAAATATTTCTGGCAATGACCTAATCTAAAGGCAGTAATGGAAAGACAGGATGCCTGAAACAAAAATTCGCCTGATTTCACTACAAAACAACTCGTTAATTCTGTGTCTAGAAAAAGGGTGCCCAAAAGTTCCTTATGGCACACAAAACACCAGTACACTTAAAAAAAACTAATTTTTATTCAATATTGTTTTGTTGTAAAAACCAAAACATGCAATAAAGTTTTCTTTCTAAATGTTTAAACGGAGACAAGGCAGTAATACAGGATGAAATGGATAAAATTTCGCCTGATTTCACTAAAAAATTCGTTGATTCTATGTGTATAAGATTGTCAGCTGTGATAAAGGCAAATTAACTACAAACAAAATATTAAATACAATGTTTTGTTTAACATAATTTTATTATAACTGTTTACTTTATTTTGACACGGAAAATCTGGTAGTTTTCCCTTAAAATTTAATTAATTTTGCATGTGCCTTATGTTTCTAGTTTTGCTTCAGTTACTCCTGCAATATATTTTGTTTTAAATTTGTACTTGTAAAATATAATAAACAATTTTTTTTAAACAATATTGCGTGATTACTTTATATTGACGCTCACAGTATATATGTATTTATTAAAGTGTTTTTATACGCGTGTTTGCTAAGAAATGTTAAATGTCCTTGTACAATATTTTCTGTAGTTATGTCAGACTGGCTGTTTATATTTCTTTTAGAAAGGGAATACAAATATACATATATAAACCACTGACTAAATGGTTTGGCATAAAAGTCATTAACCATCCTTTAAAAGTTTTAAACAGGACTGTCTGAAAAAAAGTGTTTTCGAGAACACAACTCTAATTAAATTATAATATCTTTGATGAAATTAATTAGAAATGTACTCATTTCTATAGCTGTATTTACTTATTTAATAAAACAATTGAACTAACAGCTCTTTACTAAATTGCCTTTTTTTAAAATACTTTAATATATATTTCGTTGGTTGTTTTTTTCTTCTAAAGAAAACTTGCTAAAAAAAATGTAAAACGTTGACATTTTCGCGTTGCTTACTTTGCTGCTCTACAACTTTTTCCATTTTACTGTTTTATTTAAGGCCAAAGTCATTAAAATGCCATTATAGAAAAAAAGTTAACTTTATAAAGACAACTTGTTGCAGGTTTTAGCAGAAATGACATTCATTCCCATCATCATTCATAGAATATTAAGTTGTTGTCTACTTAGTTAAAATAAACTTTAATATTGCAATTGCAATAGGAAAAAGTAGTTCAAGTATAATGTGTATTTAAATTCTTAAATGTTTTGCATTAAGGGTAGGTGATGCATAAAAATATAAAAAGATTTGGTGGTTTTTATTTTAAGTTATAAATAATTTACATACTCGTATGTATATTTTTGATTTAAATAAAATAGCTGCAGATATTTGGTTGTGTCCATTTGTTTGTTAGTGTAAAACATTTTCATGTCCAAATCACATAACTGAATTTATTGAGTTTCATCTAAAATATTTATCATTGTCATAGGATGTTTTTTATTAAAAATTGGCAGTTTCTATGCCATGGAAAAAAAGTTATTAACCAAATTGGCAGGCATTCATCAGTTTTTAATATGTTAAAGCAAAAGAAAAAATCTGTTTAAAGAGCACAAAATTTATTTTTGTGCATCTGTTATTACATAGTCGTATATTTGCACAATTAGAAATAAGCTTCAGGAAGTTGTATAGGCCGAGAAAGGTATCTTTGGTATTGTTTATCCTTAATAATTTTTAAGAATCGTTTACACTATTAACTTTTAATTTGGTAATACTATTAACAGTTGTGCAAACTTTTAATATAGTGACAAGATTTAAATATGTAAATTCGTAATAAGAAATATCCCAGCATACCATTCTAGGAGCGCTCCGAAAAAGGAGTCAGAAAAGAGTCCAACAAAAGAGCATTTTCGGAGCTCTCCGAAAAAAGGAGTCAGAAAAGAGTCCAACTAAAGAGCATTTTCGGAGCGAAAAAAAATTTGCTTGTTACTGTCCTGAGTCTCAGTATGGCTCAGAAATTCCACTTAATTATGTGTGTACCAAAGCGTCCCAGCAAGCCATATGAGTCCGAAAAGAGTCTTTTCTGACACCTTTTTCGGTGCGTTAACGCTCTTTATGAGCCAAAAAAACAATCATAATTGCTCCGAAAACCTTCAGAAAAGAGGGTCATTACATTCGAAAATGGTCCGTCAGAAAGAGCTCTTAGATAATGTCAGAAAAGAGTCTTTTATGAGGGTTTTTTGGGCTCTTAAAAAGCTCTTAGATAATGTCAGAAAAGAGTCTTTTATGAGGTTTTTCTTGGGCTCTGTGTAATCTTGTTTTTATCATTCTTGTGTGGTACAGCTTTGATCTCTTTTCCCTTCTCATCCAAAAATACTTGCCTTGACGAGTCAGAATTGAAAAGAGTGAAAACGGACTAAGATATTATAAAAATAGTACACAAGTTGTGTCCAACATTATATTTTTTGTGATTTCTTATTTTAAAAGTTAAAATTTATGTATTTTGATATGTATTGTACAAGATACTAGAGGTGTCCCTTGTATAACGCGGTGGTTACGTTCCAGGAAATTTTCGCGTTAGACTTAGCTTTAATATAAATTTGAGGGTTGGAACAAGCATTTTCCAAACTAAAATAGGTACTAAAGTAAATTTTTACATAATGTACCTTTACAACTCAAAATCAAAATGCATACTTTATTTAAAAAAATTAAAAAACATAATGAAAACAAAAAATAATTATTATTCATTAACTAATTTAATTTTTGTGCTTTCACTAGTCTGTGTCACTGTCTTCGAACATCATATTACGTCGAAATAGTGAGTGCTTGGGGCGTATGACTTCATCAGAAGAAATTTCCTCGGCAAAGTTTTCGTCATTTGATAAAAAAAATTTTGTTGGACGTTCTTCCAGTGATTATGCGATTGTGAAATCAGTTATCAGCCTTTGTTTGTTTTTTTTAACTAATTTTCGATTTCGTAATAAGGCGCTAGACTCATCTCTATTTGCCTTTTGAATTTGCTTGATGTCTTCATTGATGGATCATTATCAAAAAAAAAAAAAGAGATATCAATCTCTCAGCCAAATTTAAGCCCTCTCGTATGCCCTCTTGTAATGAAACTGTTTTTTTAAATCGCGTTTTATCGAAAACGCGTTGTAGAAGTACCGCGTTATACGAGGGACACCTATATATAAACATGAAGTTTTATGTTTTCGTCTAAATATTTTTTCGATATTTTTTGACGATTTTTAAAATTCGAAATGTCAATTTTTTTCTTTTTTATCGGGATTTTGACGATTTTTTCTCAAAATGCATCTGGCAGCTCTGCTCACAGCAAACATGAATAAAAAGACAATAACAAACAATTGGCAATTGACCCTCTCGTAAGTATATATGAACATAAGTGTCTTAAATTCGGTAATAGTAAGAAAGCTAATAAATTCTTAAACGGTCTACGATTCAGAAACTGCACGGTTTTAATATTTCCTTTATAAATATATTTATGTAAACAACTTTTAAATGGGTTAAACAAATAGAAAGTGAAAACAAAAATTATGTCAAAGAAAATATTATATTTGAAAATAAAGTAAAAGGAATTTCGAAAAAAGAACTAAATATTACTAAACTCGTATATATGTAGGTCAGATGGAAAAAAAAAACGGCTACGCAAAAGTGGGTAAGAAAAAACCAAACAGCTTTTGAATTAAAAATAATAACTTGTAAACAAATACGACAGCAAATAGAATAATAATTTAATTTATGGCTACACAAGTAGGGCGATAAGTTAAGAGTGTAGGATTTAACAATACTATTTAAAATAAAGTAAGAAAGTATAGCCTACATATGTGACGTTTTTCTAAACATACAGTCAAATTTAGATTGAAATCTATTATAGTTTAGATAAAATATTGTATATTTTTGCTAAATTTAATAATGTTACTAAAACCGGTACAACCCAACCTTTAGTTTTACTCAATTATTTATACTCTGTTATGTTGTGATAACTCAACTCAAGCACATTAGCGCAATTCACAATCTTGTGCATTTAGGATTGCAAATATATGCAATTAAAAAAAATATATGCTACCTACTGTGAATGCTATTTTAAATTTATTTTGCACTGCTTATTGCAAGATACAAAATTAACAGCTGATTAAAAAAAAAAAAAATATGTGCAATAAATGCTTTAAGGAACAATTGGTGGACTTTTTAATAGCAAATACTGCTGAAGAAATTATACGAAAAGAAGGTATTAAACATTTAATACATACAAGCATATGTACCTTATAAAATATAAGCAGCGGCAAGTATGAGGCGATTACAATCCATTGGCTTGAATTATTATTAGTCAGCTGTTTATTTGCAATTAAGTGTTGCATACTCAGAGCAAATAAAAACTAATGGTTTTACGTGTTCCATATAACTTTAAGTCTAGCATATGCATTGCTGTGTATTTTGTTTGTGTAGAGCAAAAATATGCAAAGCATTTTTGCAAATGCAATGATGCAATACCGCTATTGTCTTGTTGTCATGTCATGTCATTGCAACGCAACCAAAGTGTGGTGTGTCATGAAGAATTCTATTTGAATTCTAGGTCGTGAAAGTCAGTATGTAGCTTGTTTTGAGTTATTGTTTTCATATGTCTGTTCTATAGTTTACTCATTCAAGCTAACAATCTATATTTTTAATATCAAAATCTGGAGACTATTTCATATTTAGTATAATTTGTATAAGGAATTTTTTTTAAGTAATTATAAATAATTTATTTATGGTCATTAAAAAAAACAATGCAAACGACATGAAATTATCTTCAAGAATATGTTATTTAGAGCTAATTTTTGAAAAATTCTTCAATTTCGTGAGTCGTCATGCCAGGCATGTTTAAAGTAGATGACATGACTAGACAATGTTTGGTGTGAAACTTGTTATCATGTTAAACAATAGACAGTATCAAAGATCAATTGTTGTCAGATATTATTTGATAATACTAAATTTAATTTCGTAACATACAAATTTTGGAAATTTGAGTAAAGGAAGTAGGGATGATGCCAATACCGAAAATCCCGGAATTGCCGTAATTTTCTTTCAAAAGTCCCAGGATTTTCGGTATTTATTAATCCCAGGGACGTATAATTGTTTTTCTGCTTTTCTGACATACACATTCTTTAACATTTTTAATAAGAGAAAATAAAACAGATCTACTGAGATTCCACATTAGATAACTAATTGAAAGAGTCAGAAAAATGTCAAAATCATGTACAAAGTCATCAACAAAAATTAATATTTTTATGTCGAAGAATTAAGGTGAAAGAATTAATTTTGGATTGGCAAACTGTAACGGTTTTTGGAATTGCAAATTCCTATAAAAAATTATTCAATTGATTTAAAAGCTCAACAGATGACATAGGAAGAATTTGTTTTACTTAAACAAATAGTTGTCATTTTAAATTCGGTGAAAGCCCTTTGTCGCAGCGATTTATGCTCAAAGAGTTATCAAAAAATGATAATAATATATTATATTAAGCGATAAACTGGTGAAATTCCCTTTCCTTAAAAGAAACCAAGAAAGAAGAATGATTTTAAATTTTTTTTAAAAAAATCCAAAATCGAGAGTAAACGTTAATTACGACGCTAATGAAATAATGAATGTAATTGAAATATATGAAAGCCCCCACAACACCTAATAATGTCTGTAATGATATGGAATCATATATTGAATATATACATATATTGTTTTGTACTTGCTTTGTACTAAAAATTACAGAACTTGACGTTTGACTTTCTTATATAGAAATTATTTAAAATTAAATATTTTTAATTAACCTGATGGTATTAAATTTTTATCTTGAATTATACTTACAAATCTAAGACAAGTTTCGTTTCAAGTCTTACCTGAAAACAATAAGAAATAATCATTATTAGAATTGTTATAAATAATAATTAATAAATAAATAATACAAAGTCTTAATGTTTCGAATAATACAAAGTCTATGTTCGAAATTTCATTTAGAACTGATGCGATAGAAGAATACCTGTACCTCTAGACTTCTTAAAACAGTCAGTCAAATGCCAGCAGAATAAACTTTTAAGATTGACAAATTTAATTAAAAACACCAACAGTATATAGTATTTTTCGGGATATAACAAGGTAATAAGTTTGAGTTGGTCAATCGTTTCGGGCTTATCGGCGTAGACTAGCGATTTCAAACATAAATCACTTGACAGCTGACAAAATGGCCTCCAGTTAAAAAAAGTGTTTTCAACTTAAATGTTTATATGGTGAATTTCACGTCAAGTGACCCAATTTTAAAAATCGATGTCTTCCGATTTAGATTAAATTTGCACCAAGGTTAGTACTATTGGATAGTAGGCCAGACACAAATTTTCAGCTCTATCAGTCCAGAAGTGCCGGAGTTAGAGGGAGTCAAAGTTGGACATTTTGGTCATACAGGGTTTTTTTTAATGAGTGTAACTTTTCACTTATTGGTCCTAGCAAAAATTGTCCAAAGGACTTTAGATAGCTATTTCTGTGGGATCTGTGGGATTCCTGAGTTAATGTGATCAAAATTAGAATACTCTTCATTGATGCTTACTTAATAAGTAAAATGGTGCCGGAATAAGCTTTTTTAGTTTATATAAAAGTCCAGTGTGCCAAACCTTGTCAAAGGCTTTTTCAATATCCAAAAATACTGCTGAACAATACAATTTCCTCTGTAGTGTATTAGAAATTTCATTGACAATACGGTGACATTGTTCTGGTGTGCCATGAACCCAAACTGATAATCAGGTATAATTTTTTGTTTCTCCAGTAGCCTTTTGAGGAAAAGTCGTACAAAAATCTTTGAAAAACTGCTTAATAAGCTAATTGGCCTGTAAGAGGATACAGCATTTTCGGGTTTGTTGGTTTTTGAAACCATTACAATTTTGGCCAACTTCCACTGTGATGGAAAATGATTTAATCTAAATATTGAGTTAAATATGGTTGTTAGAAAAATTATGCCTTTTCTTGGCAAAGATTTGAGTACTTTTGAGTCAACATTGTTGTAATCAGGATATTTAGTGTTATTTAATTTGCTAATAGCATTTTTTACCTCTACTGGAGATATATGTTTTACGGGACGAGCCATTTGACAAGCACATCTGAAGAATGTTCTTTATCGTCTCTTGTTGGTTGATCATTTAAAAGAAAGGGATTAAATGTAAACTCTAAATGCTCTTTAAAAGCATTAGCTTTACTGACATCAGACCTACACCATTCGTTATTATTATTTTTAATTGGGCCGTTTTAGATATCTAGTCGCGTTCCACAGATTGTGTTCGTTATTTTTACCCACATCTAGATTTATTAAATAATTTTTTAAGGAATCATTTTTATATTCTCTATGTAACAATGTTGTTTTTATGTGAAAGAATGTAGAATTTTTTATGTGCATTCTTGCACTGCAATTGTTTGTATGAATGTAAAATTTTGTTTTTAAATAAATATTTGTTATTGTTAATCTTTTTTTTATATTTTGCTTTATTTATTTTTTATATGTAATTGTTTTAAGAAAAATTTTCACACTATACGTCTGTTTGCGATCGCGGTCAAATAAAGACATTATGGTAGGGTTAGCCGACTGTAATGGAATGTAACTGCAACAGTAAGAAACAGCTGATGGATAGTGTTATGTGTAAAGTAATGCAAATGGTTACGGAGATGTAAATTAACGCAACACCGTAATGTAGGAATCTGTAAGAAATAGATTTTCCTTACATTTTTACGTCATTACACTACATTCCGTTACAGTCGGCTAACTGAGGCTTTACGCTTTTAAAATTCATTAATAACTTGCCTCGTCAACTTTTTAGGGGGTCTTTAATATTAATTTTTTTTTGGCTTTCACTTTCTTCTCTTTCGTATTCACACTCCATTCCCTACCATTATTGATTCATAAAATGTTTGAACTTGAGAAACTTTTAAATAATACGACACTTTAATTAGGAACCACAAAGTTAAGCATCAAACTGTGTTTCATGTCAAAAAAGGAAACTACAGTTGATTTTGAAAGTGAGTGCTCAGCCATAAGTTAAATTTAAAAGTATATTTTTATACCCTCCACCACAATAAGTGATGAATAAGGGTATATATAAGTTTGTCAATCCGTGTGTAACAGTGAGAAATACTCATCTGTGACCCAACAAAGTATATATGTATATTCTTGGTGCTTATGGAATTCCAAGTCGATTGAGCCATGCCCGTCTGTCTGTCTGTGTAAAACACTCTCACATCCAAAGGACACTAAGCAGTTTGGTATTTAAAATCAGCAAAATCGGAATAATAGAACAAGAGTTATGGATCAAAATGTAAGACAACCTCCATAAAAATTTGATATTTTTAAAAATTTTTCTTCCAATTTTTTGAAATATATTGCAGATATTGCCATGAAATTTTGTATACGTTGTTTTTATGGTAAAAGAAGAATGTGTGCGGAAAATAGTAAGAATCTGTTCATGATTTCTCATAGCCCCCATACAAAAATCTTCCCGAAATATTGCTCAATTATACATAAATGCCTATAATATCAAGAAAAAATTCCGCAAAAATAAGTTTCGTGCAAAAAGAAATCACAAAACGAAATTTTTTTCTAGTTCGGTCCATGTTTGACCATAGTGCCCATTTAAAGTCCACTTCCAAAATTCACTTAAATGCGTATAAAACTGGTATAAATAATGTTAAACGGTTAAAATTTGACATAAATAATTGTTATAGGTAAATAAATTGTTGTATTAAATTGTATGGTGGTCGCCCCATAATTGGTCATAGCTCCCATACAAGGACCACATCCAAAAAACCAATTATCTTTATATTTATGTCGTATAAATATCGGTACCGACTCAAAACTTTGCACAGATCATTTCAATTTCCAGCGATTTAAATAAGTCTTACATACAGTAACTTTAATTCATTAGAAATTGGCTTTAAAACTTTCTTCTTCATTTATTTTCTAAATAAATTGAAGGAAGTGAAAATATTTAACATCAATTTATTAGATTTGAATTAACAGAAAATGTAATCATTCAAACATTAAATGAATTTCTTTTATGAAATAATACTGAATTTCTTAAACAATTACATGTTTATATAGAAGATTATATGCCAGCCATTACCAAACTACTTCTAAGTAATGTAATATGTTTTAAAGTAGCCATTAAAAAGTAAGTAGATTAGTAATTGCAAATTATTACCAAGATTTTGCTGTGAATCTTCTACTATCAAACGTTTGTCATTTGAGAAGAAGTTTTTGTTATCAAAGCTACGCATTTGTTACGAGACTCAAAGCTCTTTTTAGTTTTAATAAATCTTTAAGAATTATATGAAATATCAAATGAAAATTTATACATTTTCTAACCTTTAACTTTGTAATTGTTGGAAATACTTTGAGATTTAATAATGACAAGCAGTTACAGTTGCATGTGTTGTAACTTAAAGGTCAAAATTTGAATATTTAATTACACTCATGTGCATTTTAATGGAATGTTTCCTTTCTTGTTAAAGGAGTGTTTTTGTTATGTAGTATTTCCCTGTTCATTTCACAAGTTTTTTTTTGTATCAGGGATGGAATTGATTACACTATTGTATTCTAGTTTAAGGGAATGTCAGACAAAAATTGGTTACAAATTTTAAATGTAAAATGTTTCAATAATTAAAGTATTACATTTTTTTAAACTTAACTAAGTATCTTGAAACTATTTAAAATTGAAATTCAATATTTGAATTGCTAGGCTCTTATCTCGTTATATTTATTTAATAGTGAAAAATTATATCAAAGCTTGTGCTGCAAATATTCAATGGACCTGCTTGTAAAATAGCATTAAAATCATAAGAGTTATTTAAAGATTCGCAGATCCATTTTATCAGGAATTTTTAAAAACATTTATGATTTATACGTAAGCCTTATCTGGCAACATTTTATAAATATCTTTAAAAATTAAAGAAGTTATGGCACATTAGCAACACGACTTCTTAATTAATATTAATCATACGCTTAGTATAAGCTTATTTTTCAATGGAATAATTAACTGGGTTGCTGTTTTAAATTTGAACTTTTTTAAATTGTTTACTTAAACTCAAATAATATAATTGTGCAATTCACTAGTGATGTTGTATGTTGTACATTGTAGGATACAACTATTTGATTGTGAACACAATTTTGAGCAAAGTCGTATGTTTATGTTGTCAAACATTCAAAATGACAAAAGAAAAATATTTGAGAAGCAAATATACAAAATATAAATATTTTCCCAAATAAAACATACCGCAAATTTTTCTTCAGCAACATATAAAGGGTACGCCAAATAACATTTTTTTTTAATTGCTATAAAAAAAAACTACTGAATATTTTCTCAAATTTATTTTTTTATTTGAAAGTACAATCCTTCCGGTTAATAATGGAAAGTAATTTCATTTAAATGGCTGCCTCGGCTGGCCATGCAGTAGCCTACACGATCGGTCCAATTTTTATGCCTCTGGACGAAAATCCGCACCAAACAGTGACTCGTTTTGGGTGCATCGGCTTTTCAATGTATGCGTGCGGGTTTTCTGTGCCCCAAATGCGACAATTTTGCTTGTTTACATACCCGCCAAGATAAAAATGAGCTTCATCTGAAAAGATGATTCTTTTTGGCAAAATCGGCATCTTCTGTAAGTCCACTTGGCGAAACGAAAACGCATTGGATGGTCAGTTGGCTTCAAGTCCTGAACCAATTGGACTTTGTATGGCGTCATACCAAGATCTTTATGCAAAATTCGTCTCAATGATGTCTCCGAAATGTTCAATTGTTGAGAACGACGGTGAATTGATGTTGATATTCGTTCAGCGGAAGAATAAAACTAATTGTCTGTGAAATCAGACATGAGCTAAGTGTTACCATTCACGAAATAAGCACTATTTGAAAAAAAAAAAACGTTAGATGGCGGAGCCGTTATATTAGACCATCATGCCACACTTTATTAAACGTCTTAGAAATACCAATAAAAGGAGCAGAACAATATTGTTTTTCTTCAAATGTTTTCTTACGATATACTTCAAATGTTTTTTACGATGTTTTTTTACGATATACTCTATGGGTTTATTCGATATTACAGTGTTTTCTTCCAAATCCAAATTGATGATTTGGAATACAATTATTTTCAACTCAAATCGAGTATAACCAGTGTTGACCAGTGAAAGCTTTTATTCCGGTGAATAATATTCAGGCGCAATATAGCGTTAAAAGTTAGTAGAAGAAATTTAAATGTTTAATCGCAAATTATTCTTTAGGTACATGACCTAATGTGTTTATGATTATTTAACTGATTGTTCGACCTTTTTATTTATTAAACAATTATACTTTATTTTCGAGATTAAGGTCTAATATTGTTTTTATTCCGATATTTCGCTACACCAATGTGTAGCATATTCAGGGAAAACAATTGTTGTAGCGAAATATCGTAATAAATATAAAATAAAAATAAAAACAATATTATACCTTTATCTCGAAAATAAAATATAATTGTTTAATGTGTTTATTTTATACGTTTGGAAAATTGTATAAAAAATATCTTTAAAATTATTAAAGTTATAGCACATTTTCCAACATGACCTCTTAATTAATATTAATCATACGCTTAGTAGTATAACCTTATTTCTCAATTTAATAATTCACTTCATTGCTGTTTAAAATTAACAACTTTGCAAATAGTTTACTTGTATTCAATCAGATGGCATTATGTAAATCATTGTTTATTATAAGATAATAGTAAAATATCAAACAAATCTTCAAAAAATAATGTTTTAAAAAACATTTTTTTAAACATCTCAAATAAATTTAAAATAACTCAAGGACTTTTACTTACATCAAAAGATATCATACAAAGACATTATTATTAAAGACACCATCATTAAATTGCATCTACCCTGACAATTCCTAAACTTTGTAAATTACCCTCGTTAATACCCCCTAAGAACTTCAAAGACTTATGTGGCCACATTTTTTTTTATTTGCAACAAATGTGCGAATACAAATTCGTAAAATTATATAGCATTTGCTGACCCAATTGCTACAATCACTAAACACCTTATGTACTCACATACTTTGGATAAACATTAACTACGCCACCACATTTCAAAACATGTCCACCAGAGTATTGCAACTAGATTTCAAACAAATTTAGGTTACAAATAAGTTGTAATTTTAGTTTTTTTTTTAAATGTGCAACCTCATTGTTAAAATGGTTGATTTAGAAATATGGAAACAAAATTTAGTTATATTTACTAAACGTGTGTGAGTATTGAAGATTTAACTAAATTACAATTGTGTTGTTTGGTGCAGGGTATCAAATTACTTGAGTGTAAATGGGTTTTTGTACGTTTGTTTATTATTATAATATTTTATGCATGACGACATACGTGTATAAAACGTACTGTGAGCGTGAAAATAAAGTCAACACCACATATTATTAAAAGAAAAGCTTAATTTAGAAAATTATATTGCATTTGTATATACAATATACACTGTCGGGCAAAATAAATTGCGGTTTCAGTTAATTATTTTCTAATAATTATAAATTATAGTTTTATTTTTAAATCAGTTACTATTTTCTCTCATAATTATTTATTAAACGATTATTTAAAAAACGATTAGTTTTTTTATATTTGCAGCTCATAAAAGAGGCTTTTTCTTAGCCAATGTACTTTTTAGACCGCTTTCGTTAAGTCTACTTTGGACAGTTCGACTCGAAATATTTAATTCCAGTTGGTCCTTTATATCTCTGGCTGTCGTAAAAGAATTTCTTTTTGCTAGAATTGCAATATGATCATCGTCTAGCTTCGTGGTCTTACGTTTTCTGCTGCATAAGTTCTTTAGGCTTTTGTTTGACTTTCTCATTTAATACAAAGCAAATATTTTCTTTATACTTAGAACTCAAAGCTTTCTGTTGCATCCCATTTTCATGATCTCGGTTAAAGTTCTCCTTTCGAAAAAGTCTGGGTCTGGCCTTATTTTGTGCATATTAAAGTAATATTAAAATAAAAAAGAAATAAGTGCTTCACTTTATTATTTATTATTAAACTTACCACAAATTTAAAAAAATTAGGAATACAACTCTTATTTTAAGGTTGACAGAAAACCGCACTTTATTATGTCGCTAAAATTTCTTGTGCATTTTAATATATTTACATCAGAAATATAAATGAGCGACTTTATAAAATTGCAGTGTTTATATAAATAATTCAAATACTCCAACAAATAAATAGTAAATAATACATGTAGAAGACAAATATTAGAAAGGAAAGAAAAAGGTTATAAAACCGCACTTTATTTTGTCTGACAGTGTAGTTACAAAAAAAAAAAAAAAAGAAAATAAACAAAAAGAAAAGCGTATACAAATTTAATTGATTTATTGCTAAAATGGACCAATTTTTACTTGACCAAATAAAGTCAACAGTGGCAGTTCATTTAATTTTTCTTTGTTTCATAATTTATGCTTAAAAGAGATTAGATTGTGACGTTAAGCACTGAAAAATCAATTAAAACTTGACAAATCAAAATAAAGTTAGAAAGAAAAGGTAAATTCCTGCGCGAATTAGGCATAGGTATCACAAAACAAATTATAGACAAGTATACCAAACACAATGACGTAGAAAATTTGCCTGGTGCAAAACGACCAAAGCGTCTTACAAAAACTGAACTATGATCTATAGTAATAGAAGTAACAGCAAAACCCAACATCTAGTACTGTAAATGTACCTAAAAATGTTACAAAAACTTCTGGCAAGTACGATTACAAGATCTTTGCAAAATTGGCCTACATGGTGGAGTGCCACAAACCAAACATTTATATTTTGCAAAAAAAAAAAAATAAATATAAACTAGCCACAAATCTTTTTGAATAATAATCTGTTTACCAAAGAAAGTAAGTTTGAAATATTTGGAGTCAAAAACCCCACAAAATATTTTAAACCAAGAACGATGCCTTTAGTAATAAATATGTTACCAAGACGGTAAAAAATGGCGTTGGCGGCACAGTAAGGATTTGGGGTTGTATTGAGATATCAGCGGTCGGTAATCTTACGTTTATAGAATCTACAATAAAAAAGGAAGATTATCTCGACATTTTAAATTTTAACTAGCGCAGATCTGGATTTTCCAACCGGGCAATGATCTCAAGCATACCTACAAAATTGTGAAAGAGTGCTAGCTCAATAATTGTCCAAAAACTTTAGATCATCTTATGCAGTCCCCATACCACAATCCAATATTCCCAAAGCTAGGGGTTACATTACCGGTAAACGGTTAACCGGTTTTCCGGTTTTACCGGTCGTATTGATTACCGAATTTACCGGTAAATTTAAAAGAAAAATACCGGCAATTTCGGTAATTGTTGATAAATATTTCATTCCAATTGAAGTTAAATTTAAATATAAAATGTTATATTTTAAGAAATATTTTATTTTTATTATTAGGTTAAAACTACATAAACCTTCATTGATACAAACTATTGTGACGCTTCGTTCTATATTGAACATGAGAAATGAATGTAACTCGACAAATGATTCAAACGAGTCTTTTGATGATGTAGAAGAAATCCCTGAATCAACCCAGTTAACAATGAAAGACAGGCTACAATTGGCCATTAAAAATCAAAATAAAATAAAATAAAATTGAATAAAATTTCCAACGTAACCAATACCACGATTTTAACAAAAGTAATAAAAAAAGAAATCGCACTCCTTGAAAAAGAACAAAAGCGTAGAAAGTATCTGACGATAGCGTTCAACCACCTCTTCACAGTAAAGCCGACGAGTGTGGAATCAGAAAGAGCTTTTTCTGCAGCAGGGTTAATTTGCACAAAAATTAGAACCAGCCTTAATCACAATACAATTGACACCATTTGCCTATTGCGAGCATATTTTAATACACACGCAGATCTATTCAAAACTTAAAATTTTCTCTTAATGATATAATATATTTTAACATTCATATTTTGTTTTATTAATAATTACATTTATTTTAAATAACTTTGTTGAACAATGCATTAAACGTTTTATTACTTTAATATATAACAATACTCTGTACACAATTTTAAGCATTTATTTTACTCGTTACTGATAAACTTAAAATTAAACAGAATTACCGGTAAATTACCGATAAACCGGGTTTAAAATAAAAAATTTACCGTTTACCGGTAAAAGCAAATTTCGGTAATTTTATATGCCCTACCCAAAGCTGTGGGAATATCTGGGCAAAAAAAAAATAGGCAAAAAAATATTTCTTGCAATGATAAGCTAAAGTCAGTAAAACATGATAAATACAACAAAATATCGCCAGATTTTACTAAAAAACTTGTTGATTCTATGTCTAGAACAGGAGGAGCCTAAAAGTATCTTAGGGCACACCAACCACTAATACACTCAAAGAAAAACTAATTCTCGAATCCTAAGCCAAGAAAAATTATCAATAAATTTTAATCATAATTTTCATGTAACAATTCCTACCTTCAGTAAAAATAATTTATTGAACTCGAGCCGAAATAAAAGATATATCAAAAACTAATTCTTATTCAATATTTTATGTTGCAAAAACCACAACATATAAAATAATACATATCGCCAAGTACAGAACACAAAAACGATGCTTTCTTCCCCACCCGTAATTTGCTTCCAAAATAAAGGTTTTCCTTTCAAATGTTTAAATGGAGACTAGGCAGTAATACAGGATGCATGGAATAAAATTTCGCCTGTTTTAACTAAAAATAAAACATTTTATTAACAATATGAGGCGTTTACTTTATATTGACGCTCACTGTGTTATGTGCATACATACAATGTCATGCCAGTATAAGTGGTAGACACAGTTAAACAATATAAAATAAATATGTTGCTACATTTGTTTATTTTGTTTAGAATATATGAAATAAAATGTTTATTTCTTGCTTATTTGTTTATTCACTTAAGAATTCTTTAGTATGTAATCAGTAAGTCCAGTGTAATTTAACTAGATTTCCTTTAAATATTTTGTTATTTTGACTTTCATTTCTAAATCCTTAAATAATTCAACTATCAATGATGTATGTACGCTTTAAAGCTAAACAAATTGCTTAAAAAAATAATAGCACTGGTTGTAATATATAAAGTTTACAACCTTAAAGCGATTTATTTAGTTGTTTGTTTGTTCCTTTTCATTCATTCATTATCTACTAAGTGTACGTGGCCATTTATAAAGATTTATAACTTCATGTTGTTGCAGGGAAAAGGATACTTGATTTAGTGGTTGTAACAAATAAAATAATGATGTAAGATTATTTCATTAAGTTGTTAAAGAGTGGATATAGTTAAATATTTAATTTGTAACTCTGCTGGAAAATATATTTGTGACAAATTAATAATTATAGTGAATTGTTATTTAAAAAACGATTTTTTTTAAAAATTTTTTTTACAATATATAAAATGTTTATTCTTTAAAAAAAGTACTTATAATATTAACCCATTAACGCCCAAATAAAAACCATGAACAATTTTTAAAATTAATTTTTTATTATTAGTTTTAAATATCATTTATAATGTACTAAAAAAGAAAAAAAAACGGGAAAAAAATATTCTAAGTTGTGTTTTTAGAGGTGTACTAAGTTTAGTACAATGGGCGCTTATGAGTGGTATTTTGCAAAACACCCACTTTCCAAATATAGCGTTTTCAGGTACTTTTTACATGACGTTTTAACCCATTAGTGGACGAAGTTCCCTGTCGACTTTCCTTTAATAATGTTAAACAATTATTAATAAAAATGATCTAATTAATTCGTTTTAAAAACATTTTATTCAAAAAAACTTATAGTTTTGGAGTTATGGACCGTCCCTTATAAGGGACACTGCGCAGTAGGGGCACTTGGCGTATGATAACTTTTAAAGCATTCTTTGGGATGAAGCCCTTTTTCACATTTGTTGCAAATAAAGTTTGTTTTTTTTCCGCAATGTCCACATCGTTTATCCATTTTAGAATATTCAATAAGGTGGTTTCTGCCATCATATCGTGTATCTGTCGTCACTTTATTAGGGCGCGAACCTCTTATAGATGGGGTACCATACGTTTCAATGTAGGATGTAGCAAGATTTCGGCGAAAAATAAGAAGAGACGCACATGTCGGATCATTGGGATGTAACTTCTTCATCAGCAGCCATGCATTGACAACTGAGGCATCAAGGAGATATGAAAAAATTGGCCACCACCATTTCCTTTGTCTGATTCGCGAGCGGTATGATTCATTTAGGTGTTTTATTAGAGGTCTGATTTTGTAAAGCCGGTCCATATTATCGATTTGAAGGTTGTCATTCAAATGAAAGTTATTTAATATTTGTTCAAACCTCTTCATTCTCATGCTATTGCAGAGCAGTTTAGGACAGTCAGGTTTGCTTGACCAATACAACCTTTTATTGGGATACTTGGCGTATCCAGACATGAGAATACCTCCTAAAAATACTTTGATCTCGTCCACTGTAACTTCCACATTTATATTTTTTTGGAGTCCATACAAGTTGGTTTGCTGCTCAAAATGTCTGAAAATATTCTCGGAGAAAAAAAGTTCAAAAAATTCTCTCGGAGTTTTACATAACTGAGCCTCAGCACTTGGTTGAATCATTGTGCATTCCGTATTTATTTTGTATGAGCTCGTGTGTCTGCCTGTTTGATCCACAGGAGATGCGCATTAATTTCACTAGGGGTTCATCATCACTGTCATCCCATTCACTATCTTCCTGCACTACTTCACATGTTGTAGATAATAATTTGGGACCGAGATGATTAAGATTTGCCTCATGCTCATCATCGCTATCATCGGTATCTTGATCTGTATCGGCTCCATCTAATGGAGGAATTACGTAAATGTCAACTCCATTGAAGTTATTGTCATCAAGAGCATCAAGTTCATCCAATATTTCAGAAACTGTAAGTCTATATATGAAAAAATATTTACTCAATCTTCGTATCACAATTGTTCTACGAACGCAGTGTCCCTTTTAGGGGACGTTGCACTCAAAGACACTATATGCACGGGGCATAACATTTTGTCATAAAGTGTTTATATACATTGAATCATTACACTTATTAACAAATAAAAACACACACAAAATAACAAACACTCACATAATATTTTATATATTCTAATTTTTCTTACCCGGCTCGAGATTTTTGTTTTTTCGCAAATTGGTTTTCCATATTTTGCATAAAACACAACACATTAATCACAACAATTGAAACAAATGAAATAACACGTGCTTTGTTGGAATGTCAGTGACGGTATTGCCAACATTTTATTTTAACATTTTAATTTTTGAAAGTGCTACGGTAGAAAATTCGAGCGTCCCTTATAAGGGACTCGGCGCACTAATGGGTTAACTCGATTTGAGCACATAGCACATCTAAGTTGACTTGGTAATTTTTGGGGGTTGTGGCCATTATTTTTCCTGTCTTCTTCTTCAATTCTAAAAGATGTTTGCCTATATTTATTATCCTTTTTGTTGCTTAGATACGTTCGTGCTATATGTCTGCGAAACCATAATTAATCGACATGATTATCAGGGTTTGTTATGCAATATAACATCCATTTATTTGAACTAGTCATATCAAATACGTAAGTAAACAAAACCCACCACCACTTCTTGCCTTTCACAATAATTCGGTACATTCCTACAGACTGCTTCTTTATCGGACACCATCTTTTAACTTTCCCCATAGGCTCCAAAGTAACGAAATTTGTTCCAATCGTGCAAACATTGTTATCTTTCCATCTAACAATCAGAATTTCGCTTGTCTTATCAAAACTATAATCATATTCAGCTCTAGGACTATCTTCTCATGAAATCAATAGACATCGTTTAGTACTGTGTTCGAGCAAGGATTCAGTAGCTATATATCCAAGGCTCTTCAGATTTACAAAAATCTGGTTTTGTTGGCGCTTTTGCCAGTATACTCTTTACAACACGAGTGCCAAGAGGATCAATAGTAGCCTCGGAAGTTTTTCAACAATATGCATACATCAAATGTATAACAATAACCGTCGAAACTCGTCAACGCCCACAGGGATACCCATTATAAATTATTTTAAAAATGATTATTTAACTGATTGTTCGACCTTTTTATTAATTAAACATTTTTATTCTTCGAGATTAAGGTCAGCTTTTTTTTTTATTTTTTTATTTTTTTTTTATTTTTTTTTTTTTTATTTTTTTTTTTTTTTATTTTTTATTTTTTCCAATATTTCGCTACACAATGTGTAGCATGCTACACAGCTACACAAAATAAAAAAATAAAAATAAAAGCTGACCTTAATCTCGAAGAATAAAATTGTTTATTTTAAAAATGTTAATAACAAGGCGGTAATAAAAAAACAATATAAAAACAGCAAAAACTTCAACTCTAAAGCACAGTGACAAAATAAAAATGTCTTCACCGTACTACTTTATATTACCTTGAACGCCCAGTGTACTAAACTTAGTACAGCCGCACTTTGTATGTTACAGCTCAACAAATTCTATACGAACTAAACCGTTTTATTTTGATTAAATTAGAATGTGGTGTTATCAAGTAGATAAAATGCTTTCCAACGCTTTTGAAAGTCAAATAATATAAAATAAACTAAATAACCTCTCGCAATCCAGCAAGAAAAAAATCGCTAGTCAAAACCGGGAATTCCCTTACTGTTATTTTTCAACTATGATTTACAACAGCTATAAGAACATTGCATGTACTCTTGTTGACTGGCAAAAAGCATTGCCAGAGCGAAAAACAGCATTATATAATTTTTACTTCGACTTTAAGTTGTGTACTATTTATAGTACAGCGGGCGGTAATGGGTTAATACGCAGCCTACGAGGCATTGATTCTGCCAATCAATTTTCAGTTTTGCATTATTTTAAATCTTTTATTGTCTTGTCTTTGAAAACATTTTAGTGGAAAGGCCTTCTTCCCCAAAGGTCTTCTATTGGATTAAGATTGAAACTTACGGCTGTCCACTTTATTTATGATATACGAGTATTATGGTTTTTAAAAAAATTCCTTGTTTTACTTGCGTCATGTTATCTTGTTGGAATGCCCAACTATCACCATATAACTCAGCTGCAAAGTCTATTAAATTATTCTTTAGAAGATCAACATATTTTTCAGTATTAATTTTGCTTGGCACTATACAGCCCACACCATCAGAGATCCAACACCGTGGTTTCGCTTAATACACTTTTCACGTGGGCGATTTCTATCACGCCAATGTTTGTGGTGACCGTTAGAATCAGGGTTGTCAACTTTTAAATTTCAAAACGCAACAAAATGGAGAAAAAAAACGCACCAAGTATAGAAATTCTTTTTTATTGAACATTTTTTTTAATTTCATAAATTCTATCAGGCATGTGATGGAAATCGAAATCGAAAACGAATCAGTTTTGGAAATACATTTTAAGGCATTTATAATCTAATTTTTAAAATTTTTGTTTTAAGATTCTCTTTAGTAGCCCAATATCTTTATATTTTATGTGATAAAAGTTTTTCAATACAGAAATATTACGAAAAAATTGCGTAAAAAGAACAATTTCATCACATTTTCGGAAAAATTAATTATTTCTGTTGCCGGATAAGCGAAATTTTCAACAAAAACGGGCAAATTGTATCAATATTTCTTTCTATTTTAAATAGAGGGCCATTGCCCCACCAAGTGAAACACCCGCACACATGGTGACATGGCTTGACATGGTGTCGCTGAATAATTTCACCGGGCCTCTTCCAACAATATTGATTGGAAACGATTAATTTTTCTTTCATCCGACCATATCACTCGTTTCCAGTCATAAGTTGTCCAGTTTTAATGTGTTTTAAAAGAATTTATTCGAGCCTTCACATTCACAAAGTATTGAATTATGTGCCCAATTTAGTAAACTACTGTATGATTGTGTAAAGTCAAAATGAAAGTACCTACTGTTACGCTTATTATGAAAGAAAGAAAATATATATTTGCACATATAATTATTTGTCATAGATACGATTTATCAATTTTTTTAAAAATTTCTTATGTTATAAATTTTTTTTTGACCCACTGTACTAATTTACAATAATAATTATTTAAAAAAAATGCCTAACAGTTGTAAGCAATATAAAGATGGTAAATTATCTTGAATCTTTTAAAGCTGGATATTTAACAAGAAATTTTGGGTAAAAAATAAGTCTTGATTTTACGTATATATCTCAGCCAAGTATGAACCGATTTAGCTGATTTTAAAAAGCAATATTCCTAGAAGTTTATTTAATATTTAACAGCATTCTATATGACTTAAAGTTATATGAGCTATTTTAAAAACTGATTTAAACTAACAAAGTTTTATAAGTAGAGTATCGAAACTAAAAAAAAAAAAATAAATATCAAATAACAAAGAACATTTGCTTCAGTTAGTTAACAATGTACAACAAGGGAATGACTTTATTTATCTAAAACTATTTATTATAAATGAAAAGCTTTAAAATAATTACATTGAACATTCGTTTTTGTAATATGTTTTACTTTATAATATTACCTAAAATTCTGTACAAAATATCAATACAAAATTCCCATTTAATAAATTAATTTGCCAAAAATTTTAACTTTTTCTATTTATAAAACAAAGACTTGAGTAGATGAAGAAAGGGGGTTTGATATCGATGAAAATGAAAGGGGGTTTGAAATTCGATGAAAATGAAAGGGGGTTTGATATTTGGTAACGATGAAAATGAAAGGGGATTTGATTTTTACGATGAAAACGAAAGGGGATTTGATTTTTACTCAAAATTTACGAAGAAAATGAAAGGGGATTTGATTTTTATACGATGAAAACGAAAGGGGATTTGATTTTTACAAAATTTTCCATTGTTTTAAAAAATTCTTATCGCACACATTTTTTTTCCACGGTGATTCCTCTTTGCTGTTATTTTCCATTGTTTTAAAAAATTCTTATCGCACACATTTTTTTTCCACGGTGATTCCTCTTTGCTGTTATTTTCATGTCTATAGAAAAATTTTTTAAATGTTAAAAAATTATTTATCAAAGAAAATGAGATGAATGGTGGAAGAATAAATCTTAAATCGAGTAAGACATCCGGCACAATTTTTAAAGAAAGACTATTTACACAGTTTCCATTGTGATTTTTGAAAATATTATAGACGGCGATAACACCACATATTGTTTGGTTTTAGGTCTAGAATCGAGTAAGACATCTGGCACAATTTTTAAAGAAAGACTATTTACACATTTTCCATTGTGATTTTTGAAAATAAGATATACTTGTCTGGAATTATAGACGGCGACAACACCACATATTGTTTAGTTTATGAAAAAAAAAAAAAAAAGAAATGATAAAACATTTCCGGATTTATAGACGTTGACGAATCCTCATATCACAAGATACTTATAATAAACTAATATGTATAAATACTGAGTTTTAAAACAGTAACTATTCAGTAAAAGTCAAACATTCAATTGAAATTCAAAGAAATATGACCTCCACAATGACGAACCGGGATATTTTAGCCGCCTTCAACAAATTGAGGAGCAAACCATACTGCTCCGTAAAGGATATTGAAACTGGTAAGCCGTATAAGGTTCTTAGGATGTTTCGTCACAACAACAAATATGGAAATGTTGTGATAGCGGAGTTAGAGGAGTGGATGCTATATCTTCCAAAAAGATATAACGCTTTGGAAGATGCTGCTATTGAGGGGATCTCTGAGGAGCAATTTCTGTTGAGCAAAAAGACGGATATAATAACTGGGAACTATATCATTGAATTAGAAGAGATTGCTGAATATGGAAATTCTATAGAAGCAGATGACGATGATCAGATGTTTATCCCCAACGCACAACCCTACTTTGGTTGGGGAAGTAGTAAAAAAGCGAAACATTAATTATCTATTAGAATATAGTATTTTATAAAATAATAATAATAATTATAATAATAGAAATATATATAAAGATAGAACAAATTTTAAAATTTACTATTCTTATTAGCATAGCTGTTTTGAAATGATGTCTCGCATAAATATTGTACAATTTTTAAAGGATTTTGATGGATATATTTTTTTAGAGCATCTGGAATTAATCAAACATTTTCTAAAGTTAATAGATGAAAGTGAAAAAAATGATGATATACTACATAATAAATGCGGATTTATAAGTTGCTTACAAGAATATGCTGAAGTGATTCCTGAACGATATGAAATAAACTTTGAAAAGCAAAAGAAAATGGTTGAAGACTTAATAAAAAAATATTATTTATTATCAAAATACTTTTATAATATATGAAAATTAAATAAAAAGCATTTTTAAAAGAGTTTTGTTTGTATTTATTTATTTATTTTATTTTTTTTATATAGAAATTCTAAACACAAGTGTCCACAATTAAATGTATTATATTGTTGTTTTCGCTTATGATTGTATTTGATGTTTTTACCCAAATATTTTATGATTTCCAACGGTGGTTGTAAATTTCCAAAACTATCAAAATATTCCAAATCATTATTGTTTTTATAATATGCTACCCAATGAGTGCCACTACCAGTTGAAGAATCCAAATTAACTATTCCACACTCTGCTTGTTTAGGTTGTTTTGGAAGCATATCTCTCATAAATACGCCTCTAAAATTAGGAATATTTCTATTAGCAAACTTCATGATATCTGCATCTGTAAGTGGTCTGTTGGGTAGCATATTTAATAGTTTTTTGAATTTTTACAAATTATACCATAACCTCTCTTGTATGGTTTAAGATATAGTCCTTTTCCCATAGCAATAGATTCCATTGCTTTATTGTGACGTGTAGATTCATCTAATTTTTTCTTAGCATTTTTAGCAGCGGTAACAGCTTTTGCAATTGATGTAGCTCCCGAAGTTATACTGCCTAATGCTCCAAGTGCAGTTAAAATTGGAATAAGTGGTAAGAATCCTCCAGTTTTGGGAAGTTTTATAATCCGTGGAACAATGACATTATGTTTATTTCCTTTAAATGATTTATTAATAACTTTGTGAGCAATTTTAATAGCATCTTGTATATCCTGAGGTTTCTCTTTCTTCAACATATTGGTAGCAGTTTTAATAGTTTTCAAAAACAGTTTTTTATTACAGAGCTGTTTTTTGTTTTGGAGTCCCATACCAAATTTTGTTTTTGTCTTCATTGCATTGGTCACTATATATGCACTTGTCTTTTCACCAATACTACTATCTTTTGCTAAAACTCTTTCCCAAGCTCTTTCAGTTAATATTTTGTCAGCTTGATTGCGTTCGGTTGAATCATTACTTTGTGAATAAGCTATATCATGTTCTCTACAAGCAGAATCTAATGGATTAATACCTTTATCTCCTCTAGCTAAACGTTTTTTTAGTTTTGTTCCTGGTCCACAAAATTTATATCCTGGTATATGAAGCTCTATTGGTAAAACGTCGATTAAATTATTTAATATACCTTGTCCTCTCATAACTTTTTTTGAAATGAATAAAATATTAATGTGTAACATCTTATATATATACTTTGACAAACAAAAAAAAATTATTAGTTACCAAAATGCGTTTAATAAAACAAGACAAAAATATTTCCGTGAGAAACATAGACTTTTCTACTGATGCAAACACAAAACTACGTCATAGTAGTTTATTACCGAACAGCATTAGGGCTCTAATTGTTGGTCCATCTAATTGTGGGAAGACTAATGTTATGCTTAGTCTCATTGAAAGTCCGAATGGTTTAAAATTTGAGAACATATATTTATATTCAAAATCGCTCTATCAACCAAAATATCAGTACTTGGAAAAACTCATGGCACCTATAACAGGGATGGGATATTTTACATTTAGTGATAATGAGAGTGTTATACCGCCTGATGAAGCCAAAAATAATTCACTAATGATATTCGATGATGTTGCTTGCGAGAAACAAAATAATATACGATCATATTTTTGTATGGGTCGCCACAGAAATGTTGATTCTTTTTACTTATGTCAAACATATACAAGAATTCCTAAACATTTGATTCGAGACAATGCAAATATGATAATTATGTTCAAACAGGATGAATTAAATATGCGTCATGTTTATAATGATCACGTTGGAACAGATATGGCATTTGAAAAATTTTATGATATGTGTCGTGAATGTTGGCAAGACAAATTTGGCTTTTTAGTAATTAGCAAAGATAATGAGATGAATGGTGGAAGATATAGAAAATGTTTTGATAACTTTATTCAATTATAAATGCTGTTCATGAGCTGTTCAAAACTGTTCATGAGCTGTTCTAAGCTGTTCATGAGCTGTTCAAAGCTGTTCATGAGCCGTTGAAAGCTGTTCATTAGCTGTTCAAAGCTGTTCATGAGCTGTTCAAAGCTGTTCATGAGCTGTTCAAAGCTGTTCATGAGCTGTTCAAAGCTGTTCATGAGCTGTTCAAAGCTGTTCATGAGCTGTTCAAAGCCGTTCATGAGCTGTTCAAAGCCGTTCATGAGCTGTTGAAAGCTGGTCATGAGCTGTTGAAAGTTGATCCAAAGCAGATAATACTTGAATAAAAAGAATTTGCAAAACAGTTTTACCATTATTACTATTATTAACTTGCAAGCAACGGTATTGATCTGATCTCCCAGAGCTATATTAAGATGAATGAACAACTACTTAAAGAATTAATAAAGACTCGGTCTGTTTTAAAACAAAAATATCGAAGTTTAAAAGTTGGTGAAACTGAAAACGACGAGAGATTAGCAAAAACATTTAAGCCAATAACTGAACCATTAAAAGAACTTGTGAAAAATAACAACACTCAATATGATAAACCTAAAGCAGAAAATATTTACACTCAAGACAATTCTTTCGATTTCAATAATATGTTGTCTAAAGTAGAAATGAGTACTCCTAAGAAAGACATAGAACTTAAAGATGATGAAAACAGTAACGATACAAACAGTGTAGATTCGACATTTAAGTCAACTAATAATTCATCTAATGTTATTGACTTAGCATTACTGCAGAAAAATAAATTGCTTGATACAACATATGGTCCACATAAAAACTCATATAATGTTTGGAAGTTTGGTAATAGTGATATAGAAATAAATGAAGAAAAAATTAACATTGGAAATCAAAATTGGGCCATTACACCAGGCTTGATTCAATTATTGTTTCATAAAGAACCAACAAATTATGAACCATATGAGTTGGATATTTATAAAAATATTTTGATTAAAACCAATGCGCACAAAAGAGAATTTAATTCCAAAAATCAAATTAAGGGCACTAAGAGCAAAAAGTACAACACTATTATAAAAAAATTGTTTAAGGATGAAATTTCTATAACACCAAAAAGATCATTAAGATCACAAACGCATAAAGGAAACGGAATGATTATGAAAGTCAATAATGAAAGACCCAACTATATATACTGGAACGATCCTAATGAATTAGTAGATCGACTGAGACTATTGGTTGCATCGGAAGGCGCGGGACACAATAATCATCGCAATGAAATTAATTCAATTTTAGAGGAATTGCAAGAAGCAAATATTATTGCGTAGAAAGCAATAATCATAAATAAATAGTGGAAGGATAACAAAATATGCCTGTTGATAAATTTGGTCATCACTCAAAGAGTCAAAACAATTTTATAAAAAATGAAAAAAATAAAAGAAAAATTCGTCAAGTTGTTGGACTTGTGTTGGATAAAAATAATAACATTAATGTTCAAAACAAAAGGATCACAAATGTTTCGTTTCCTACACAAGAAAAAGACGCTGTTAATAAACATTACTTGGGAACAGAAATCAGACAATTGCAACAAGATTTAACAACATTGATTAAACAAGAATATAAAAAACTTGATGGAAAACTTAATAATATTGATAATTCAATGCAAAACATGATATCTCATAGAGAAATGTCTTTAAAATTACATTTTAGTGAACAAATCGAAACACTGTTAGAGAAAGTACAAAGACTGGAGAATTTTGTTTTTACGTCAATAATTACAAAAAGTGAACCGCCAAGCAGTACAGATCCAATAAAAAAGAAATATAAAATAAAATATTAATATTAATATAATTCAAGTATGGATGAAAAACGAGAGTTGGTTAATGAGCTTCATTCCCAAGCAAGGAAAAATTTTAAACGACGGAGAGTAATAATGAAGGGTATTGATGATTTATGGCAAGCGGATTTAGTTGAAATGGGAAATTACTCTACATATAATAAAGGATTTAAATATTTATTAACAGTCATTGATACCTTTTCAAAATTTGCTTGGATTCGACCACTAAAATCTAAAACGGCTATAGATGTTACAAATGCTATGAATGACATATTTAATTTAGGCCGTATACCAAAAAATTTGCAAACAGATGATGGAAAAGAATTTTTCAACAACTTATTCAAAAACCTAATGGCAAAATATAAAATTAATCACTATTCTACTTACAGCATTATGAAAGCCTCAATTGTAGAACGATTTAACAGAACTCTGAAAGGTATGATGTGGAAAGAATTCAGTTACAATGGCTCATATCATTGGGTTGATTTGTATGAAAAACTAATTAGTGATTATAACAAAAAAATCCATCGAGTTATCAAAATGGCTCCTATTGATGTAAAACCTTCTAATGAGCAATTATTATTAAATACCGTTTATAACCATATAAAAATATTTAAGAAAAACAAGTTTAATATTGGTGACAATGTACGCATTAGCAAATATAAACATTGTTTTGAAAAAGGGTATACTCCAAATTGGACAACAGAAATATTTAAAATCAAACATATTAAAATTACACATCCAACGACATATATTTTAGAAGACTATATGGGAAATCCTATTAAAGGTGGATTCTATGAAGAGGAGCTACTACCAACCAGATATCCAAATACGTATCTTGTGGAAAAGGTTATAAGAATAAAAAATAATCGTGCATTTGTTAAATGGTTGGGATTTACAAATGATCACAACTCTTGGATTAATAAAAACGAAATATTGTAATAAATTTCTTATATCTATTAAGTTTATAAATAAAGAAAATATATTTAAAAAAAAAAAAAAAATTGTATATGTTTTTATTCATTCCATTTTTAGTATTCAATATGTCTATTACATTAACTTTGAACGGAAACTCGTCAATTTTAACTGCAAATTATTTTCCACCCATAGCATTGGAAGAGGATTATGAATGCTCACTTATAGATTTTCATACATATAATAGCATACCCAATGTCGATGAGGATAATAATTTGTTTCATATTGGGGATAACATTATTGAAATTCCTATTGGTTCCTATGAGCTAGAAGATATTGCAGATTATTTAGAAAGTGAATATGAGCGTTTGACTAATGGTGAAAAATCGATTAAAATAGAAGCCAACAACAATACAATGAGAGTTGAAATAACTACTTCTCATGATTCAATATATTTCAATAAAAAAAGAACAATTGGAAAGTTAATGGGTTTTAACAAAAAAACTTTAAACGGGGGTTCCAATAATCTCTCTGAACTACCCGTAAATATTCTCAAAGTGAATACAATACGTATTGATTGTAATATCGCTGTTGGATCTTATATAAATGGAGAAAGGGCACATACAATTCATGAATTTGGAATAAGTGTTTCCCCAGGATATAAAATGGACGAAATTCCACGAAACTTAATCTATTTACCACTAAACACCAAGGAGATCAGTTCTATTGCGGTCACTATTGTAGATCAAAATAGTGAGCTTATAAATTTTCGTGGTGAAAATATTACTCTTCGTCTTCATTTACGACCAAAACAATAATGATTATATACAATAAAAACGTTGTTGATAGAATGAGGAGAGACATTAGTGTGTTGAACACTGCATCAGCAAGAACAACCTTAAACACATCAAAACTGAGCGAAGCAAATAAACAATTCCTAAAATCCTTGAATTTTATTTTAAAGAATAATGACTGACATAATTAATGTTTTAGAAAAACCAATGATGGATGAAAGAATCATAAAAAAAGATTATCATACATATACACCGTATATTCAATCATTTAATAATAATGATGAAATTCGTATTTCAATACAAAATCAAGATTTATATGTTTTACCGAGTGAAAGCTTTTTGTATATTGAAGGTACTGTGTTAGATGCTACAAGTGGTCTAAAATCGAAAAACTTTAAATTGAAAAATAACTTTGTACCCAATTTATTTGAGGAGATTCGTTATGAGCTTAATGGCGTCGAAATAGATCGCACACGACATTTGGGTGTTTCTAGCACAATTAAAAATTATCTATCCCTAAATGACAGTGAAAGTATTATGATGGGGAATGCAAGCTGGTCTTATGATAAAGACATCGATGTTGGTGAAGGATTTTTCAACTTTTATGTCCCGCTTAAATCATTATTAGGATTTGCTGAGGATTATAATAAAATTATGTTAAATTGTAAACATGAATTAATATTATTACGTACCAAAAATGATGATAATATTGTAAATTCTAATCAACCTACTGAAAAACCAAAAATTACAATTCAAAATATTAGTTGGAGAATTCCGCATGTAAAACTTTCGGATTATGCTAAACTGAACACAATAAAAATTATTAATAGTGGAAATGTGTTGCCAATAGCATTTCGTAGTTGGGATTGCCACTACCATCCTCAACTATCAGCATCACAAAATCATATTTGGAATGTAAAACTAGCTGCAAACAGAGAACGTCCACGTTTTGTACTAATTGCTTTTAAACATAACAACAAGCTTACCCATTCAAATCTTAACAATATTAAAGTACATTTAAATTCAGACTCATATCCCTATGATGACTTAAATGTTAAATTTGATAATCAACGTTTTGCCATTCTATATGATATGTATGTTAAGTTTCAACAAAATTTCTATATGAGGGAGGCTCAACCACTCCTCTCAGCTGAAGAATTTAAGGAAAAAGCACCTATAATTGTGATTGATGTCAGTCATCAAAATGAAGCAGTAACAACAGGCCCAATTGATATAAAAGTTGAGTTTTCTACAGATAAAATAGTAGCGGCTAATACATCTGCATACTGTTTACTCATACACGATCGTTTAATCGAATACTCACCGCTTACAGCTTCAGTCAAAAAAATTGTTTAACACAATGAATAAAACATATTAATTTCAATATTTTTAATTGTAGATTTATTTAACAATATTATCTTTAAACTTAAAATTATATAACAATAAATAAATTTGTTATAATATCACATGTGTTTTATTTTTTTAATTCTTAAAATATACATATTTTATCCTAATATTTCAAATCCATAAACATTTCATCATCATCATCAGAAAATAAATAATTATTATTTACATTTAAATTACTTGAATTTATATTTAAGAAAATTTGATCATTTCCATCATTATACCAGTTCGTTACTGAATTTTCAGTAATGTTTGATTCTACATTATTCGTGTCCTCTATTAAATATTCTGCAATATCTTCTAATTCAAAATCATTTTCTTTTAATTTATAATGCCCCCAAGCATATGTCTGAATACCATCGAACTTTATATATCTCTTGTTATCATTGTGACTTAAAACTACTTTTTCTATTTTTTGAGTATATATTTGATGGCAGTACGCTCGAAATGTATACATTGAATCACTGTGCACATTTTTGGAATACAAACACTTTTTATAATCGACTAATGTTATTCTATCTAATGCCATTTTTTTCACACCCTTAGATTTTTTAATTTCTCCATTATCTTCATTCCTAATTGAGTACATTTTCGCCCTTAAACCTACAAATTCTCTCATAATTACTCCACAGTTTTCATCCTTCATCATTCCCAAAACTTTTTTATTTACAATTGGTAAATTAAATTTATTTTGAGGGCTATAATCTGAAGTATCAAAATGTTGAAGTACATCATTTGAGATATCCTTATAGAAATCTTCTGTTCTAATGGTATATATAAATGAATCTGTATCCATGTAATTTAAATGAAGTCTACTATTAAATTTGGGTTTCATATAGCCATAGTGAAATTCGTACATTTTCCATTTTGAAAGTTCTAATACAGTAAAACCTAAGTACATTGGTTTATTACATTTAATGTTGACTCGTTTAAGTTGTACGGCAAACATATCATCTCCAAACCTAGACAGACTATGAAAATTCAATTGAGCAATATGAGCTCTTGCTTCTTTATGATTTCTTCTGTCCGATTCCCACTGTGTTACAATATAAACACTCTTTCTTTTTTCTACATTCTCCATGGTCTTGCCATAAACTGCATTATTTAGTAACTTAAAGAAATCTTTTTCGAATGCATTTGTCGCTTTAGTCCTATGAAAAGTATTTAAGTCGATGTATGACTTTAACCATGGAGCCTGTTTAAATTTTATAACTCTATGGATTTTTTTCAAAATCATACCATTTGCTATACATTGTTTCAACACTCTATAATGTATAGCATAATTTTTTTTATTAGTTAAATCTGCTATCAACTTTTCATTTCTCATGGGAGGAACTACTTTATTTTGAGGACAGAATGGTAAATCATTGTGTAGGTCATGTAGTCCAGTAGGATAATCTAAATCAACTTCCAAGATATAACCCTCACTGGACTCATCTTCAAGACAATTTACATTAAGTGAAATTATTTCTTCATTACTTAACCAAACAAAATCCGAATATGGTAGGTATTGCGACATTGCCCATCCATACAAGTTATTTGCATCCAAGTACATTAGATATTGTGAGGGTTTTGTTCTATCATAGTCATGCATATACTTATTATTGGCCACAGAATGTCTTAATGAACATTGGACAAGCCCTCCTCTAATACCAGTTTTGATCATATTATACATATCAACATCAGTTATAAGTTCTAAACGTATTTTTGTTGATTTCAACATAGCATCCCAGGATAAGCCTGGTGCTGTATAATAATGACAAGGATCCAAACCATAAATGCTTTTACAAATCTTTCTGAAATTTTCAAAAATGTCTGCTAAAATAAGTGTATCACTTTTAACATACAATTCTGTATATTCTAACAGTGTTTTACAATTAAATGTTTCCCATACTTTTTTAGCATGTTGGTAATCTTCGACTTTGCACTCTTGATTCGTCAACAAATTTCTAAATTCTTCCCGTTCAGGGAGATTTCCTTCAGAAAGTTTTGAAAATGAGTCAATATAAGAGTATGGGAATATTCCCTTTCTTCTTATTAAGTCAAACTCACCATCATTTGGGAAATATTTCTTAATGATTTTAAAATCATCAGAAGCTAAATTTGAAGATAAAGCGTCTAAACTTGATGCCATAAACCTAAATGAGTCTACAAACCTCAACTGAAAACTATCATTTTCTATTGATACATTTTTTGTAATGGAAATATAAGTTTCCTTATTTATAGGAATTATTTCTATGGTACCCTCAGCTTTACCTAATTCCTTTATAAACAAATGACTGTCATAGGATGATAAATTGTGGAAAAACACTGGTATGAATTTTTTAATTTTAAAATTAATGTTACAATGGTTGTGAAGGGCAGATCGATAGCGACCAGTTAAATGACAATGGTCACGAACTCTGTCATCACCCAACGGTTTTCCACAAAGGTTACAGTCTACACAAATTCTAAATTCCTCATTTTCTTCATTTGTAAGTGCTTTCATTGGAACTACTTTATTTAAATAATTTTTGAAAATTTCTTTTGTGTCTTTCAACAATTCCCTGACAAATACTTGGGGGCTATCTAACCCACTATAAGTGAATGATTTTGAATATCTATCATTATAACTACACTTAATATAATAACTAAATGAACAGGGGATGTGTTTCTGTTCATTTAGTGTCTTAGAGCTAATCCTACTATTAATTTTTTGTAATAGACATTCGAAGTCTGCGTAGACAACGAATGGCACTTCTAAAGTATTAATTCTATTTTTGAATTCGATATACTTATCTTCGTACGCCGGCATTGTAGTAACCATTTTAGAGCATCCATCTTTATGTCTTGTTGACATTTCTGGATCTTTGGAGTAAGTAAGACACGTCATGCAAAAGTGAATGCTGTTTTTGCTATTGCTTAACGATGATCTCAAAAATCTGAAAGAAGAAAATATAAAATTTTAAATATAAATAAATAATTCAAAAAATGTATTAAATATTTTAACGTACCGTGATAAATCTTTAATGAGAACATAATGCCTCTTACTACAATCCTCGTTCTCCAACAGCAGTAGGCTGATGTGAATTGTCCTATATTTCTCGCATACTCTGTATGGTCCAATTATTTGGTTCCCTTTCACATCAAATCCAAATACATTTATACTAATGTAAGGATTTTGTGATTCAAAGATATTTATATCTTTTACATCAATTGGAAATTTGATGTTTGAGAAATTAATTTCTATTTCATTAATTTTTATAACATCTCTCTCAATATTATCAATATTGTATGAGGAACACATAGTAGCTTTTTGGGGGTTGCTTGGATTTTTCAATGCTGCTACTATGCACCATTTAAAGCAATATATATCATTATTTTTTATATTGAGGCAAGCATTTAATTTGCTCAATTTATATGGCATATTTATGTAACTCGATCCTCGAACTATATTGTGCTTGTTGATGTTGATGTTCAAGTTGGATATTTGTAGTAGAGCCCATCCACTATCCCGTTCTTGGAACTCTGACATTTTAGTTTTAATGTCATCTGCCTTTTCCAAATAAATATCTCGTAAGCCATGAGAACGGTTTACAGCCACCATTTTAGTCACATGCGACATAATCTCAAGTTTCTCTGTATCCTCTGCTTTTTTTATGTAAAGGCATTGAAGCTCAAAATTACATTTAAAATTAATTTGCTTCGCCAAGGACTCTTCCAATATTTCCATTACTTCCTCTTCTGCAGCTTCAAAAAATTCTTCCACAAATAGGTTCTCTAACTTCGGGTTTGAGTATGTGTAGACTTCAATTCGTTCCATGAAGTCGCTGGATCTTATTTTGATGTTTTTAGTGAAATCTCTCACTACACCCAAACTTTCCTTGTGGTGCCTTGAACGAAGATGATGCCCCCAATCCAATCTTCCAACATCAATTTGACAGCTGGAACAATTAATTTTATTTTGATGCGTTTTTTTGTGATTTTCAAAGCCCTTGTGAGTTTTAAAACCTCTATCACAAATTTCACAATTTAAACTTGTTATCCCGACATGGATAGCCTTATGATTTTTTAAATCCATTTTATTTGTGAACTCATCTCCACAATGCTTACAGTAAAAGATGTTGCAACTCTTCTTCATGCTTTTTTGGTGCACGAGCTTATGTTTGTGCAGTTTACTTAATGTAGTAAATACATTGTAACAAACTTCGCATATAAATCCAGCTCCGCTTTCCTTATTCACCTCCATCGTACCCTTAGCGAATCTTGATGTTGATGGCATAGTGTCCAAATAAGAATCCATATCCTTTACGGAGCAGTATGGTTTGCCCCTCAATTTGTTGAAGGCGGCTAAAATATCCCGGTTCGTCATTGTGGAGGTCATATTTCTTTGAATTTCAATTGAATGTTTGACTTTTACTGAATAGTTACTGTTTTAAAACTCAGTATTTATACATATTAGTTTATTATAAGTATCTTGTGATATGAGGATTCGTCAACGTCTATAAATCCGGAAATGTTTTATCATTTCTTTTTTTTTTTTTTTTCATAAACTAAACAATATGTGGTGTTGTCGCCGTCTATAATTCCAGACAAGTATATCTTATTTTCAAAAATCACAATGGAAAATGTGTAAATAGTCTTTCTTTAAAAATTGTGCCAGATGTCTTACTCGATTCTAGACCTAAAACCAAACAATATGTGGTGTTATCGCCGTCTATAATATTTTCAAAAATCACAATGGAAACTGTGTAAATAGTCTTTCTTTAAAAATTGTGCCGGATGTCTTACTCGATTTAAGATTTATTCTTCCACCATTCATCTCATTTTCTTTGATAAATAATTTTTTAACATTTAAAAAATTTTTCTATAGACATGAAAATAACAGCAAAGAGGAATCACCGTGGAAAAAAAATGTGTGCGATAAGAATTTTTTAAAACAATGGAAAATAACAGCAAAGAGGAATCACCGTGGAAAAAAAATGTGTGCGATAAGAATTTTTTAAAACAATGGAAAATTTTGTAAAAATCAAATCCCCTTTCGTTTTCATCGTATAAAAATCAAATCCCCTTTCATTTTCTTCGTAAATTTTGAGTAAAAATCAAATCCCCTTTCGTTTTCATCGTAAAAATCAAATCCCCTTTCATTTTCATCGTTACCAAATATCAAACCCCCTTTCATTTTCATCGAATTTCAAACCCCCTTTCATTTTCATCGATATCAAACCCCCTTTCTTCATCTACTGACTTGAATTTAAAATAAAAAGACTCATTTGAAAGACTAAAATTCAGTCATTGTCCTTTTACTACATTTAATCTATATAGAACACAAACGTTTAAAGTTTATAGTCGTATGTAGGTATGTTTCTAAATCCCATTAGCTTAAAATGTAAAGTGTCAAAGTTTTTATTAAACACAAGAAAAAGAACTAGATAATTGTAAAAAGAACAAAAAATAAATAAATTCTTAGCTGTAATGAAATTAAATTTTGTTACATTTCTCGCTGATAAAACGTATCTTTTTAAACGTTTCTTTTTTCCCCCAACACTTACATTTGCTAAATACAGAATTTTCTATTTTCATTTCCCTTAGCTGTCAACAAAGAAATCTTTAAATCTAAAGAAATCTAGATAAAAACCCGGTATGTTTGTGTAAACAAACTTATAATAAACAGGTGCAAAAAAACTAATTTAAAAAATTCTTTGTTTAAGTTTATTTTTTGAAGCCTATTTAAAATTCTAAAGTTAAAACTTTAATTAAAGTTGCAAATATATGTTAATATTTTTGAGCTGGACATCCTTTTTTATTTTATAAAAAAAAAACAAAGTTAATTCAGATAGAAAGCGATTTTTAACAACATATTTTAAAAGATTTAGTAGTTATTTAAGCATGCACACAAATAACTATATGATTTACATATTGCTAACTGTCTTGATTTAAGTAAACTATTTGAAAAGATTTAAATTGAAAACCGCAAATCAGTTAAAAATTCAATTAAAAAAATTGGGCATACTAAACGTATGATTAATATTAATTAAGTGATCATGTTGCAAAATGTGCTATAACTTTGATGATTTTAAAGCTATTTAATAAATATTGCAGACATATAAAGTTAAGACTTGGGGCAATTCACATAAATACGAAAATATTGTAGCAGCATACAAAAAATCTAAATAAAAACTGGCTCTACAGACTCATGTCGGAAAGACATATTTTAATAATATTATTAGTCTAGCAGATACCATAAGATAAACCGATCGACTCGGAAGCACATCCTGAGTGGATTTAACGATGTCCGCACGTCCATCTGTCCATCTGGCTATCCATACAAAGCGTGTGCGCAAAGTACAGATGCCCATTTTTAAGATATCTCGATTAAATTTGGTACATATTACTTTTTCCGTCCAAGGACAGTTGATTTCAAAATTGGTTAAAATCAAACATAGGGCCAGTGTTGCCAAAACTTCATGACTAAAAATGGCCAAATCTTTGTATAAAAATGGCTAAAAAAATAGCTAAAATAATGGATAAACATTATTGAATTAAAAAGTCTGATGAATTAAACAAAAACCAAAAATAATTCATATTTTATTGTCTTATAGTAATAATTACACAAGATATCATATTTTCCTTTTAGTTTTTATATAACAAAACAAAGATAAAAGTTTTTAAATAGTTCATAAATAGCTATAAAAATTATTTATTTGTTTAAGACAATTTATATAATAATAGAGCTGTGGACTGCTAAGAACATACATAAAGAGGCTTCTTGCTTTTGTAGATTTAAGCAAATAGGTTTGAAGGGCAGCAGGTTAGTTGCGGACACAATTCCAACAGCATTTACATATATGCTTTCTGGTATCAGCGTGGTTGTTAAGGTTGAAATATTTTGCATTAATTTCACATTTGCAATATTTACAGTAGGCCTTTTCAGTGTTTTTGCATTCTTGTATACAATCTTTAACTTTTAGATTATTAAGACACTCTTTCCTAAATGCTTGTTTGTACTTCTTATCCATCTTATTTCTATATACTTATAGTTAATACACGTTTTTCCCCCTTTTTGAATATTTGGAAGTAAAGCTAGATTTACATAATTGAAATTTTCTTCAAAATTGCTCTTTACTGTTTACACGAGTTTGAAGCATTTTGAAGAGCAATTATGAAGAAAATTTCAATCGTGTAAATCTAGCTTAACACATTGTAAAAAAAGTGTTTTGAGCAAAGTTGTATTTCCTTGTAGTAAAAAGTATTGGTTTGTAGGGATTTTTTTATTACAACTAGCAGTGCAAGTGTTCACTAATAGCGTTTCATAATCATATCATAATTATGCATTTAACGTTAAACCGATTATTAATGTTAAATTTAATTAGTTTTTCTTTACATTTGTTCGGAAAACCCTAAAATTGTTCTCATATGAGAAAATGGCTAAAAAATAGCTAAATAAAATGAAAAATGGCTAAAACAGTGGCTAAGAGCTAAATTCATTTTTTTTTGTGGCTGAAAAGGATTGAAAATGGCTAAATTTAGCCACAAAAGAGCTAAATTGGCAACACTGCATAGGGCTTTATCGTTCATAATGTTTCATTTATGCGCGTATCCAAACAAATTTCGCAAAACAAATAGGTTGTACATAAAGCCTAATCACATCTACACATTTTGTGCAGAGCGGTCCATAATTGCCCAATACTCTCATATAAGACCCACTTGCGAAAATCTCTTTAAAGAGCATAACTTTTTTAAAAATTTTGTTATCCAAAAAATTTTCAGCACAAATATATTTAATATACACTAGAGTCCCGATTTGCGTCTATCCTACTTTTTTCTTTTTTTTAAGAGAAGTAACACTCAGGCAATTAAGTAGCGGTCCGGCTACTCTCAGTTGAAATGGTTGGCCACGTTCCATAATTGCGGCAAAATATACTTTGATATAAATATCATCATATATATATATACTAATTGCGTTACTTTCTTTGGAAAGGGTTTAGATTGAAGAAGTAAAGGTGGTGAAAGTAGAAGAAACCTTTATATCACTTGCGTGGTTTTGATTTGCGTCGCTTTTCTAAATGTGGTTAAATCCGCTTTGCGTCGGTTTTGAAATTTTTTATTAACCTGCTTTGCGTCGTTTTGCCTCCGATTTGCGTCGCTATATACCATAATTACATGTGAATATTTTGCCTACTTGCGTGTAAAAAGGGGAATTCCCATTTTATTCATACTTACCACATACGTGTTATTAAATTAATTTTGGTTATGCTTTTATTTTATTTTAGATTAGATTAGATTTTTCCCTTTAATATTTCTTTATAATAATAACAAAAACCTGCTGAAATAAATATAATCAAACGTGCCACAAGTCTTTTTTTAATAAAAATATGATGTTGCTAACTAGATTTTTAAATTTGGGACCCATTCAACAAAAAGTCAGTACATTTGTATAGAAAAAGTGATTAGATTTGCGTCGCGTTTCCCCGGTCCCTATTAACGGCGCAAATCGGAGCTCTAGTGTATACACAAATCATTTGGCCCAATTTTATTAAACATAGCTCTCATATAAGGCCCACTTTCTAAAGTGATTTTCGATAAATCTCTTAAAAATGTTGGCATACAAATAAATTTTAACACAAATAAATGTCATACTCGTATATACAGAAATCATGAAGCCTAATTTTATAACGGTTGGTCCATAATTAGTCAAAGCTCCCATATAACACCGCTTTTGAAAATCACTTTGAAAAATAATACTTTCCTACCTGTTTTATTTGAAAATAAATCTTTAATCATTTACACCAGTGGAGGGCGTTTTTTTTTAAATGCTGAAAAATTATTTGTGTGTACAATTATTGTCGGTCGTTCGTTTTTTGCTGCTTCCAACACTAGCACATATGAGTGAATATGTGTGTGCTTACACATTAGATCAGTGGTCCTCACTAGTATTGTTCAGAATACGAAGATGTTCGGCTATTTACATGTACACAACACGATCGCAAACAAAACTCACAACAAGAGCGTAAAAATACAAATATTTCATTCATGTTTTCTCTTTTTCAGTTCATTCTTGTTGTTGTTTTCAGTACACTGAGAAGCAGCGATCACATAAATGTATACATTACATACAAATGGATACAAAATAACAAACGAATGTTTAATTAAGGTTTATTTAAACATTACATGTTATTTCTTTCTGTGTAGTGTCACCCATACATATGTAATTACCAAATCCTCTCTTTTTGAGGACCACTGCATTAGATTAACATAATGCCAACAATTTGAATTTAAGCGAACAATTTTAAAAACTTTGCATGTAAAAACGCAATTTAAAAATTTGGTCATACTAAGCGTATGATTAATATAGATTAAAAGGTGATGTGGCAAAATGTGCTATAACTTTGATAATTTTCAAGATATATGTAAAATTTAAAAAAATATAGGAAGTAAAGACATTATTACGAAGCCATATAAGCCATGGCTTGTAATAGCATTTCCAATTTATAGCGCACATGAGACTTTTTGATATTTTGCAGAACCTTAATTTACTAGTAACAAATTAGTTTTAGTTGTAGCTTAAATTTGTTTCTTTTTAAGACAGTCTAATATTTTATATATTTGCAGTTTATTTTATGTAATCTTCTTTCTTTACTTTAGCCAAGTCATTGTACCTTAAAGTTTTTGCAAAATATTTATTCATTTATTCATTCCTTTAGTCAAGAACAACCATGAACGAATTAGAAAAAAACGAAAAAAAAAATAATGGCACTATCCACCACTATAGAGGAGAAATTAATGATAGACATTTATATTTGGGCACATAGCATCCGTGTTTGGGGCAGTAGCGGAAAGCTAATATGAAAAAGAATGACAAAAAGGAAATTGTTTGTTTTGCTTATTACTACTGATGATTATAGCGCTTAAGAAATTACATATAAACAGTATTTTTTGTACTATAAATGCGCGAAAATAAAAGAGATAATGTATTATTCAAATAATAACGAAAAATTTAGTATGAATAATTTCATTATAAGTATTGCTAACATTTCTAAAATTTGTATGACAAAAGAATTTCTTAATCAAGTGTAGTATGCAGGTTATTTAGCAGATACGCTTTTAAAGCATTTTTCACATTAAATACGAGCACAGTACAAAACAGTTTCTAAAAATCAGGCACTATTCTTGGAAAAAAGGGCTAAAGCATCCAAAAAATTTATTAAATAAAGTTAAAATACTATACAAGCAATGTTTTTAAAACAAATCAGGATCTTATTGGCAGTTATGTTGTAAATTTGCAAAGCTTTATTTTCCTCAGATTGTGCCGCGTAAAACAAGTGTCTGTTCTGGCAAAACTTAAAACAGGATGGAGCAACAGGCTTAATGCCTTTTGGTACCGCATTAACCGTTCAGTCCTCAACGTATGCTAAGCATGGGGTCAGGGTCCCCATGACACCCTCTACATATTTTAATTGTCCAGCTAGTCCCACTTCGTTATGTCCAACACACCTAGTGGAAGTAGCATAATTCTTTGGACTGATTCTAGCAGAATCCCCAGATTAATTGTAAATTATTTTGCTGGTACAACAACAATAGAACTCCGCTCTGAGTATCTCCTTGTTTAATACGAGATTTTGAGCGTTTGTCTCTAAACTCTATGAACGATTGACGGCCACTCAGATAGTTGACCATCATTTCATTGATCAATTCATCTCTTCATATTGTTGGGTTTTGTGTATTGCAGGATATCCTGGATGAGAATGTCATGATAGACTGTATTTAAGGTTATCAATAAGTCGAACACCACGAGGAATGTCTTTACACAAGTACTCTGCAGAAATATTTAAGATTTAATTCTTGCAAATTTAATTCTTGAAAATTTTGGTTTTTTGTCCGAGGAAATTTATCGAAGTTATAATAAGTATGTAGAGCAGTTAGATCGAAATGTTGTACAACAGTTAATCCTATACAACAAAACAAATACACGGTTTTTTATAAGAGTACATCTATTTTAGTTTAATCTTTAAACCGGTTTTAAACATTAATAAATAAGCATTAATTTGTAATTCAAAAGTATTGTACTTAAAAATCCTTTTTTGTTGCATTTATATTTATGGCACCGGATTTTATGTGAACAATGCTTTAGGTCTTTAACAAAACAAAAACTTAAAAAATTTAGTACAAAATGTAATATTTTTAGGTACAAAATTTCACAAAAAACAGCACTTGCTGCCCACTGTACAATAACTGGACATTGACCAAACTTTGATAATGTAAAAGTAATTGTGGAAGAGAATAATATTAGTAAACGATATATGCAAGAGATGTTACATATAAAGGTGCTATCAGACGGGATGTATTTTACATATGTACCCATATGTAATTCCGTATGTATGTCAAAATTTCCATTTTACATACGATTCATAATTTTTGCTATCACGCCTGCTTATGTTTTTGCGTATGACATAGCCTATAAATTTAAACAAAAGCTGAGCTTTTAACGTATATAAATTTCAAGAAATGCTTCTTTTGGCCAATCTAACAGCAATAAATATAATAAACATAATTTAATTTATTAAAAATCGAAAAATACTTGCTTTTCCATGTTCATTATCCATTTTCTTTAATTTTTCTTTACAATATATTTTTTCAAACAATTTTTTTTTCAAAACAAACCAGCTGTTTTGTTTATGTTTGTCACATGAAAATAGAGCGTGTTCTAATCGAAAAAATTACATATGTATTTCCACATGTATTTTACACATGCAAAGTTTCATATGTATCACACGATGTGTACAACTTTTACAGATGGAAAATTTGACAGTACATATGTAAAATACATCCCGTGTGATACCACCTTAAGTAATACTCCAATAGATAAGAGAATAATATAAGAAACTTGTTATAATTATAATAATCATGTTTTTAGATTATTTTTCTTTCCTGAAGATGATCAACAAAGTTGGTCGAAATATTGGAAATTATTAAAAGATATAAAAATTAAAAACCAACAAAAGTTTTTATATTTTTAATAAAAGAGACCTCAAGCCAAATTAATAAAGTGAAAAGATTTTTAAAAAACAATTTATTTTGCTTCTAGGCAGTTTGGTCAAATTCACACTTAAACATTTGTTGAATTCACAAGTGATGTTGTAGTGTCGTAGGAGTTGTATGTCGTCTGAATTCACAATAGTTGTACAAATGTTGTTGGTAATTTCTATATAAATATTTTTTACAACACCTGCATGTATCTGAACATAAAAATTATAAATTATAAAAAATAATAATTGTATAAAAAACAATAATTGTAATAAAAATTACTCATTTTAGTAAACAAGAAAATAAAATAAATAAACAAAACAATTTTAATAATAGATTTTGCTGAAGAAAAATTTGCGTTATGTTTTATTTAAGAAAATATTCAATTATTCAGGTATGTGATGGAAAACGATAACGATAACGAGTGAGCTTTTTAAAGTATTTCTAATTAAATTTTTAAAATTTTTGTTAAAGATTCTCTTTAATAGCAAATGATCTTTATATTTTGTGGGATAAATATTTTTCTTTTGTCATTTTGAAGATTTGACAACATAAACATACGACTTTGCTCAAAATTTTGTTTACAATAAAATAGTTGTATCATACAATCTACAACATACAACATCACTAGTGAATTGCACAATTATATTATTTAGGCTTTTTATTTAAATTTTTATTACACTTCAGTTTTTCCTTGAAATGTAAACGTCTTTATAAATTTATGTAAATTTAATAGATAAACACCTTTTCATACTCTGCCTTTAAACAATTTATATGTCTTTTTATGATCTAGATATTGCTTTTATGGTTTTAGTAGCCAAAAGGACTGCAGCATTGTAATAAAGTAAACAAGGCATGCAAGGCTCTTCAAATTAAAGCAACCACATTTATTCTAGTCACAACACTTAAAACAACATAACAGTGCGATATCCCTACCTTCCTGCTTCTTCACTAACAACAATATCCACTATTAATACCTCCCCTATTATCAAATATTTTTCATAGTTTTTTTGTAACTAGTGTCGAAAAGAAAATCGTTCGAATTTTTACATTGTATTTCGAAAACGCTTTCAAATCGCAATACACAATAACCCCCCTGAGTTTTTTTATTGTTATTATTATTTTGTTTGGTAAGAAATTCCTTCCTTGCTTGTCTAAAAATCATAGTGTGAGCCATGAATTTATTGACCATAAAATGTTGCCAACGCATAAAAAGGCGCAAAAATAGAGACAGAATGTTTACAAGCATAAAACCTGTATGACATAAGAAAAGGTATAGTAAAAATAATGTGAGTTGTTTTGACTTTTTGTTATTTGGCAAAGAGAGCGAAAGTTTAAAAGCACAAGTGAAAGTGTAAACGAATCTTATAAGGGACACTATTTCTGATTTTAAGGATCTTCGAAAATAAACAAATTAAGTAGACTTATTTATTTTTTTTACCAACATTTTAATGTTTCAAATTGAACTACTATTTCTATGCAAGGCATACTGTTTGAAATGCCTTGTGGTAATCTCTCTTTGCTAAACAAGTGTAATGAAGACCACAAATCCTTTTGAGATAGTTTCGCACAAAAGCTACTGCTAGACACAAAATTTATTATTCATTATTTTTATTATTTTTCTATTTATTATTAATAATACAGCCATCCTTTGTTTCTCATAGACAAGCTTGATCAAAAGGACATATTTGTTTGCTTAATTAACTAAAACCTTATATTTGTTTATATTTTGTGCTTGCAGAGACAAAATAAATAAAACTAAATACATTTTATAACAATATGTATGTAATACATACATAAATATCTAAGGACATAAATCAATAAATCGAAAATTAAAATCTAAATTGAACGAAGAATATTGTAGTAGACAATTATTAAAAAAAATAATTAAAATACTGATTTTAATCTACTATGAGGGCGGTTCGTAAACTTCTTAGCCTAGCACAGAAAGAGAATAGTTAGGTTTTTAAAAACATTTTTATTTTTCAATATAAGTTCCTTAAACTTCAATACACTTAGTCCAACGCTTATCTAACAATTCTATCCCTTGATTAAAATAGTTTTCCTCAAGGCCTTTAAAAAGGTGGTTTACGACAGTAATTACATCTTGATTTGAGGTAAAACGCTTGCTAGCTAGGATTTTTTTAGATTTGGGAACTGGTAAAAGTCACTGGGAACTAAATCAGGAGAATAAGGTCAAGCAACTCGTACTTTAATTCATAGATTTTAGCAATTGTAAAAACACTCTTGCAAGCTCGTGCATTGTCTTGATGAAAAACTATTTTTTTGTGTTGTAAGCCAGTATGTTTTTCTTAATTTTTACATTTAATTGATCCAAAATGTTGCAATAGTAGGGGAGAGGGTGGCACGTTTGAACACGGGGCACCTTTGAACTATGTTGATAAAATCTCAGTGTAACATTTTTTCCGACCCTTAACCGAGTTTTTCATATAGCAACCTTGTTTCTAGCAACTTTAAAAACCTTCTAATCTATTGTAATAAAAAAAAAACAGATAGAAAATTGTTGTGAAAGTTTTAGGTAGATATATGAAGTTCCTAATAACACATTAATTTTAATGATACTCTGTTCTGAAGTGAATCATAATAGCCCACAGAAAAGGTACTGCATCGATCGCAATAAATAGTGGTAAACTTTCCAACCAATTCTTTCTTAAGAGTTTTTTTTACAGGTATTTCAATATGTGGCCGAATATTGCACAATGAAAAAAAAAGAAAAATTTTCAATTCTCAAAAAAAATTAAAAAAAAAAATCACAAAAAAAGAATTTTTAGAATTGTTTTTGACCATATAACCAAATTTTAGGGCCATATAAAATCATGTACGTGAAGATAAATTTGAAATTTAATTTCCTAGACACAAACAATTTATGTTAACAAAGTCATGTTCACTATTTCACAAAGACAATGGTTAAGTTTCAAAATTCAATATATAACTTTACATATAATATTAGAACACAAAAACAGTCCAAACAAATTTTTTTTAATAAATCAGCATCTATAAAAAATGTCTCAGAAATTTAAATAAGTAAAAATATTACAATAAAAACATATTTTTATAACGACTTTTCGACGGAAAAAATGTATTGGAAGCGATTGCTGTTGTGGTCTAGATAAATGATAAATGCAGAAGTTCTAACAGTTCGTTTTTTTTTCTTTGGAAATTATAACGGGTTTTCGAAAAACTCTCTTTTTAAATTTGAAAAAGATCGGGAAAAAAGTATTAATTTAATTAATGACAGAACGCTTTGTGTTTTTATTACAAAAAAGACAAAATATATTTTATAGAGGTGACAAAGGCCTGTATATATCACAATAAACTTATGTATTATATTCTATTCAAGTGGGAAGCATATTCAAGAATTTATATATTTTGCGATCTAACGGTACATTCTGGCAAATACACTTTTGTTTATCTCAACAATTGTGATTCTTGAAAATGTATGTTTTTGCAATAAATTATTTTTGTTTGTTAGACAATAACATTTTTTATTTTGAATGACTCCAATTCCTTTTTTAGCAAAAAAAAATATGCTGTGAGCCACTGTACTTCCTTGGTTTCAATACCGTGTCAACGTAATCAATTTTTCTAAAAATATTAAATAGTCTTGTGATTGAATAAAATATACTGTTGTGTTAGTTAAACTTGCTTTATTAAACATATCGCACCCTAAATACAAAAGGGTCACAACACAAAATACTAAAATTTTCAGAAGAAACAAAAAAAGTTCATCGTGCACAAGCAACATACTTAACACAAAAATAGACATAACTGTATTTTTCCAGTTAAAGAAGATAGTGATGTGAAAGAAATATTTGCAGTCGTTAGAGATGTGTACTCTGAATTAATTTATGGAAAAGGTCAGTTTTGGAAAATTTTGAGTTGTGACTCTTTTGTATTTAGGGTGCGTTTTGTATCATATATTCACGAAATGTTAACTATTGCTTAAATAATCAATTAAAATGTAATACCACATCAATTGCCAGTCCTCTGAAATAAAAATAAAACGCTTGTGACCAATTTTTAAATTAGAATTTGCCTTTTGTTTAACAAAATTTTAAAAATTTCAAAATTTTTTCGTGCAGATGTAAATTTAAATAAAACAACAAATGCCAAAATTCTAAAAAAGAAAAACATGGGAAACTAAACTAAAAGCACAAAAAAATGTAATTTCATGTTCAATGTTTCGAAAAACAAGAAAAAGCAACTAAAAACAAAATTAAAATTTAAAATTCGTTTCGTGCTTTTGGTAAATAAAACAAAAGTCATGACGTCTTTGTTATATACCCTGCAGTTTCGAAAGTTAGTAATGGGTACATTTGCTATGAAAATGACATTACTTCATATAACAACTCTATAGTAAGTTCACAATGAAAGTCTTTGAAAGTTCAGTGTCAGTGACAATTCTTTCTGTAAAACTTAAGGTCAATATTAGCCGAAAAAGACGTAACCAATAAGTAAAATATATACACTTAATTCTGTTTTTACACGGTAATTGGTTCCGTGTAAAAAAAACCGTGGAAAAAAGACTTTGATCTTATGCAAAATAGGTAATTGGTTCCTTATCTCTAAAACCTATTGAAATTAGTGAAAACAAGGATTTTTTAAAAACAGTTTTTCAGGTTTATAATACTAAATCACATATGTATACAATGGGCCATAACCATAGACAAACACTAAAGTCGGTTCTTTTTAAAAACAACTTTAAACTTAAAACCTACTTTTAATTATTTTGTTTTAATTAATTTAAGATCGTTTTAAATTAAACCGACTTTAACTGGGTGCCACCTCATCCAGGGGCCAAATTACCACATTCGTGATCGAATGAGCTATCGTATCGAAAAATGATTTCGATAGCGAAATTATGATAAAATGCACTAAATTTCATGCTCGATATCGAATGCCATAATCTCAAATAAGAAAATTACGATAAATTTTACTCGATATATGTTCTTTGCATAAACAGCTGGTTGATTTTAAAGTGATGTTAAATTATTTAAATGCAACTTCAGCTGGTAGTTATTAAAGAAAAAAAGTTATGCACTCTAAACTTAAAAGTAATTGAAAAACAATGTTTTACAATTTTATTTGATTGTATGCACTAAAAGAGAATTCCCCTAAATTTGTGCTATTTACAATTGCTCTGAGTAAATTTGCTTGGGGGAAAATCCCTTAAATGTGATATAAACATATTTCGCAAAAATTAAATTTAACCAAACAAATTTAAGCCCAAAAGATTTTGAATCGTGCTAAATGGAATAAAATCTTGTAAAAAATTTAAAATTTGTTTATTTTCAAACCGTGTAAAAAAAGACATTGTAAAAACAGAATTATGTGTATATAAGATTATTTCAACTTTTAATTTATTTATTAAAAAAAAACTCTGTTTATTTAGGACTAAACTTTTGTAAGAGTAAACAACATCAAACAAATTAGTACTAAAACAAGTGTAAACATGTGAGTAAATAGTTGCCATGTGTGATCTGGTCACACTTGGCAATTATTTGTCGAAAAAGACATATATTTTAACTCGTTTATTTATTTAAAAAAAAAAACTTTTCTTATAGGCCAAAGCACACAAAATATTTAATTTTAATTTATTTGATTCTGTTTGATCTTACTCTTGTCAGAGTAAACAACGTCAAAAAAATTTGTGCTAAAACAGGTGGTTACGCTTTTTTGAGCAAATATTTGCCAAATGTGACCGTAATTTGACTATGTTGACTGTTATTAATTACTTTGGTAAGTTAAGGCAGAGTATGTCAACTGACTGCCGGGTCTGCAGGGTAGCTTCACAACATTGTGCAACTACGTCAGTTTATTAAAGACTTAAATTGTTTCAGGCATTTGGCAGTGTTATTTTTGTTGGCTGTTTAATTTAGAAAATCAACGTACACACTCACAGCAAAACCTTTAAAAGAAAATTAGAAGAAATTAAAATTAATCAAGCTGAGAGGGAGTAAGTAAATCGGTTGTATGTATATATCTAATCAACAACGCCTTCCTTGGTATCTCTATACAATTGCACCCATTGACAATTTCTATGGTTTCACACTGAAAATCAAGAAAGACAGAAAAGCAGCAGCAGCAGCAATAACAACAAAAATCAAACAAAGATACCTAGAAATACGGCCAAAAATAAATACGACATAAATCTAGACAGTATCGCAAATATTGGCAATGAATCAAAAAGAAAAACTATTCATACACGTATTTATTTCAATTTAATTTGATTTTGATTTTAGCTTTCTTTAATGTTACTCGTTTTTTTTTTTTGCTTATTTTATTTAGCAACAATTAAAATAAACTCAGACAGTTGCTATTACCCGAAAATTTGAAAATTTTGAGGTAGAAAGAAGGAAGTGTTTTGTTTTGTTTTTTTTTCGCTAATGTTAAATAAATAAAAGAAGCAACATTTAGTTTATAATAAAATGTATAATGAAGCATATAAACACATTTTTAAGTTTGTATACACTCAAAGAAATGTGTAAACGTTTATGTTTCTAGTTTATTGTAGAATTAAAGTGTGGAAATGAAAAAAGTTTTACATTTTCCAGCTAAATTTCCTTGCACAGTGTAAACGCTATTTGAATATTCCATTACTTTTTTACTTCTATCATCTGTGAAAAATATAAAACAAAAAAAGTTTTTAGTTTATTCTGACCAGACGCCATGTGGACATCAAGATTAGAAAAAAATAAGAAAAAACATTTTGGACATACATTTATAAATAATCCCAATACCTCCTACGCATATATAGCGTCTCGAGCAACCGCAAGAAATGATAATAATATTCACGACTATCGATCCAAAATCTGGGTCTGGTAGACCAGCTGGATTTATGGATACAGAAAAAAGCTGGGAAGATGTAAAGGTCTTTGGTCTCAAATCCCAATGCCTCATTGAGAGATTTGGCAAAAAATTCCACATGTCTCATGCATATGTGCAAAAGGTAAAAAGAATATACAGTCATGTGAAATATAATAAAATATCTGAAACTTCAAAACAAAAAATACTGCGTCACGTGAAACGGGACCCCTTTGTGACGTCAGCCGCACTTAAAAAGCAATAGAAGCAAAGAAGTGCCCGTAAAGTGCCTTTTCTATCAAAGCGCAATATTAAACAAAGAATTGAATTCGCAAAGGAACACATAAACTGGCCCGCAATATTTTGTGGTCGGATAAGAGCAAAGTAAAATAATTCTCGGATAGGAGTTCTCTTCAAGTTCGGAGACCCAAAAATAAAGAATTTTGTCCTTAATATAATACTTTTAAAACCGTTAAACATGGAGGGAGTAATATTTTGGTATGGGAATGCTTTTCCTATTATGGAGTTGGATCCTTGTACCGCATTCAGGACACAATGGATGCAAAATTTTATACAAATATTTTAACAGAAGCCATGATACCTTATGCTGAGTGGGAAATGCCACTTTGATGGAGGTTCCAACAGGACAATGATGCTAAACATATGTATATCGAACTTGGCAAAGGTATGGTTCAGGGACAACCATGTGAAAGTTTTGGAATGGCCTTCAAGTCACCAGACCTAAATCTCATCGAAAACTTGTAAGGCGAGGTTAAAAGATGTCTCAGAGGAAAGAATCCATCAAATAAATATGAGCTTTGTACAATGCTCGACCATTGTATGGAATAACATTCAAGTTACGACTTGTTAGAAGCTTGTTGACTCTATGCCGAAGCACTGCTTCGCGGTAATAAAAAATAATGGCAGATCTACAAAGTACTGAGGTAGTGTTGGTAAATATTTTGCTAAGGATATTATTTACTATATTTCATTTATGTATTTTCTCAAATTAATAATAAAACACAACAAAAAAGTTTAAAGAAAATTATTATTTGTGTAAATTTTTTAGTATTGAATTTTGGGGGTGACTCTATTATTTTTCACATAACTGTATGTATAAACTGAGATCATATGCTGTCATAAAAATACCAAACAAAAATGAAAAACAAAACATAAAAGCAAAAGGAAGAGCAAGAAAACTAATAAAGACATTGCTGAACCATTTTGATGGCTGCATTATAATGGATGATGAAACATATGTTACGGCTGATTTCAAAAAACTTCCAGGCAAACTGTATTATACTGCATATAAAAGGGGAGGTGTTAGGAAAATATTTAAGTATAAAAAAGTGGATAAATTTGCAATAAAAATATCTAGTCTGGCAAGCTATTTGCAGTTGTGGCCAAATGTCAAACCCACTGGTCATTCATGGCACGTTAGATCAAAATTTATACATAAAAGTATGAAAAGATTGCTACCAATGTATAAACGGCAATTCTGGCTCGACTTGACTTTCATCCAAACTATGGGTTGGTTTAATAATAATAATATAAATATTGTGCCAAAGCAATGCAATCCTCGAAACTGCCCTGAGTTACGCCCCATTGAAAAATGTTGGCCAATTGTGAAGCAAATTTTAGGAAAAACTTCAAACAAGGCTAAGGATGTCTAAAAAGTGGGTAGAATAGGTGTCCAAAAACTAATTTTGGGCTTAAGGTCAAAAATCCGTAAATTTAGCTTATCTAAAAGTGAAGAATAATTTTTATTTTCTGTATCTATGGCGTTTATATGTTAATTTGTTACAATAACTTTATTTCTCTTATTATTAGTTCTAATGTTATTAATAAAATAAAATGTATATTTTTTTCGTGTCCACCCTTTATAAAAAAAGAATCTTAAGAAAAGTTTCGCTCTTTTACATTTTACTCAGGAACAGTTTGTTAAGAAATAAAATAATAAATAAAAAAGTAATTTTAGAAACAAGATATAATACCATAAAGTTCTACTACGAAACTAACAAGAATGTGTTTTTTATAGAAGCTTATAAATATTTCTATACGAAAGAATTTTTAAAAACAGAGAGCTTAAAAAAGATTAAATATTTATGCCTTAAAATTTTCAAAAAAGTAGCAAACAGACATAAAGTCATATAAAATCTATTGGTTAAATAACTTAAAAATGCGTTTCCTTTGGATGTGGTTTTTGGCTGCAATTTATTCTCATTAAGTTATTGAACACTATAGTGTAAACAAAACAAATGTCGAATTATGTTAATTGATAAACGCAAATCATTGGGAGCTACTTAAGCAGACATTTCAAAATGTTTGCAAACAGCTGGATGCATTCAGAAGCAGGAAAATTAAATGCCGAGAAACCTTGAAGGACCATTAGACATGTCCGAGCTGTTGCTTAAATGCTCAAAAAAGGAAATCATTGTTGCAATTCAATCATTACTTGCGATGAGCAAGCTGAACCTTAAGAGATAGTATGTGGAATCGACAACAAAGCTAAATATTCACAGTGTGTAGAGATACATTTAAATTGATGTAGCACAGACAAAAACCACCATTTTTAGCCAAGCTCATTTTGCACTTAACCCTAGAACACACACCCGGTCTACAAATGTATCCACTTGCAACTTTTTTGGCTATCCCATGCCCGTGAGTTTTTTTGCCTACATTTCTTGAACCAGGTAGAGTATTTGTATGAAACAAAACCTTCAACATTTGTAAAATATTAATATAATTATTAAATAATTTATTGCAAAACTGTACTTTTTAGTATATTAATACCAAAATAATAAAAAAAAAAATCCCCTTTTTTTACGTCACAGCTTATTTGATGCATGCCCGTATGGATTTGAAAAACTTGAAATTTATGCTGGCAATTACACGATCTAATATTTTATTATGTATCTACAATAGATTTATGGTGATTGAGCGTAGATGCGATCAGCTTCTGTGTAACACTCCGCGAATTATTCGACCACTCCGTCAGTATCGCTTTTGTTAGAAATTTTGTGTTTCCTTATGCTGATTTCTAAAATTATCCATGTCATCAAATGTAGATTATATATTTGTGCTTTAGATCGTTATTCTGTTAAAATAAAAAATGTAATATTATATCCAGGTTCTCTGCCATTTCAAACAACTTGTGCTTTAGAATCTGAAGGAACTTAAACTTGTTTATGGTTATTTAAACAAATGTTAAATTCCCAGTACCAGCAGCTGACATACAGGTCCAAACCATGACACTAACACCACCATGCTTTACTGTTGCCTTTAGGTTCTTTTTGTTGAGTTCTGAGTCTGGTTTCCGCCAAACATACGACATGACATCTAAATCGAATTCCAAAATGCAGACTCTTTGCAAACCTGTTCTTTGTAGAAATTTAGCTGCACAGTCCGTTTTTCGGGTTTATAAACGGTTGCTTGCGTGCAACTTGGCAATTAAAATCAAGTTGGCGCAAGACACGACAAACAGTTTCAACTCAACATTGTTTGCCCAGGTCAGTTTCAACTTCGCAGGCCAGTTGTGAAGCAGATAGCTTTCGATTTGGCCTTATTTTTCTTAAAAAGTGTCGTGCGCATTGAAAGTTTTATTTCGTGGCTTTGTTATGCACCCGATTTTCATGGATGCAGCGCTCAATGATTTTTTGAACTGCAGAAGCTTTAATGTCAATCATTTCTGTTATTTTTTGATGTAAGTGGCCATTTTGAAAATGGTTTAAAACCAATTCTTGTTGTTCCATCGTTGTACGCGGACTTATTTGAACTATTTTAAATTGACACTTGACATTACAAAATCGGGAAACTATTAATGGAAGTAGATAAAAAGAAAGCCGAAAAACGAAAAACCAACAATGCTGCATTGAGCTATCAGTACAATATAAATCGACTGCATAAAATAAGCTGAGACGTGAGAACATGCACATATTGGCAATAAATTATTTTTGTTTGTTAAGGTACGGTCACTCTTGGCAAATATTTGCCGAAAAAGACGTAACCACTAAATAAAATATTTTTGAAAACTTCGTTTGTTTAAAACAAGATACAACAAATATTTAGTTCTATTTTATTTGATGATATTTGATCTGGCAAAACTTTTGTAAAAGTGAAAATCGTCAAACAAATTAGTGCTAAAACAAATGGTTACGCTTTTTTGAGTAAATATTTGTCAAGTGTGAGCGTACGTTTAGATGTTTTAGCCTTTTGACTTTTCTTTTTAATGACACTAATTTCTTTTTTAAGTTTCGAACGATACGATGTCGAACGATAACGTTCGCTTAGATAAGACTTAAGACACAAACTTTTTATCGTATCTATTTCTTACTCAATCAAGTTTGTTTATTCCACAATCAAGTTTGTGTCTTAAGTCTTATCAAAGCGAACGTTATCGTTCGACATCGTGGGCCAGGGGGTAAGTTTTCTCTTTATGTAGCTTTGGAAACAAAAAATGCACTGCATAAAATAAGCTGTGAGCCACTGCATGTATTTCTTTTAACAGTTGGCCTGTTTAATCAGTTAATAAATACATTTTTGTCTTCCTTTTTTATACAAGTATTTCAGGTTTTTTTTCTGTTGTATTTTGTTACACATAAATCAAAAAATCTTTATCTTCCACCTTTGTTCTGCTAGAATTTGCCACAATATGTTGTGCAGCCGTCATTCCTTAAAATAAAACTTTTCGTTACAAATCTGTTAAAATGTTAAAATAGCAACCACAGTTTAGGAAACTTTTATTTGCATGACAAACCTATGAACCTGTATTTTAACAATAAGAATACAAATTCTTTTAACTATCATTCCCTCTTAATAGCAGCTTAAATTACAATAATAATGATAATAAATAAGCATTATACTATGTATATAAAAATAATGATTCAGAATATTTAATTAAGGTTTAAGGTTATTAATACCTTAAACAAGTTACAGTAATGAGAATATAAAGTTTTGCTAATAGTGGTTGTTAAGGAGATGACAGTTATGATTTTGTTACACTCAATTAAATGAATTGCCATGAAATTAGCATAATTATTAGTTGGTGTGTTAAGGAAGGTATTTATAATTTTGATAAGTTTTTAAGGTTAAGCATTAACCACAGGTTAATGTAAGTGATTTGATTAGTATTAAGAGATGATTTCATTAAATTTCATTTAAATATCAAGTCAATAATATGTTACAATTTAGCTTCCTGTTGCGTTTAAACACTAATTGGTACAAGTACTATTTAGTACCGTGTATTAGGTTGTTAGTTGCTCGTTTAATAAACTACTACTTTTACCGATGATACAGCTTTTTTAAACGTTTACGAAAATCGTTTAATTGGAAATACAGTGGAACTTCTATAAATTGAAACACTCTTATCCAGAAAATAACTTCAAATTATAGAAACTTCAACTTTAGGAATAAAATTTAAAAATGTTCCAAATTAATGGCATGTTTCTATATAACAAGTGTATTCTCACGCGAATGAGTGGTACACGGGCGAGTACGTAAGCAAATGAGTTTTTATAAAATACTTGTCTGACTTACGTTAGTTACCTTGGTGATACTATTGAGTTGTTAAATTGCATTATTGCCAAATTATTTAATTAGATATTTTGTTTACTTTTTTCCATGTTAATATTCAATATAAAAACAGCTGTGTTTTATTTACAATACAAAAATAATTTATGTGAATTGAAATTGGTATGAATTTTTTAATTTTGTAATAAATTGAATGAAAAATGTTTCCATTTATCGCAATTAACATTGAAATTGAAAGTTAAGGTAGTGAACAACCGTTTATGCTGTAGAAATATACGAAATAATATATAAAATATTATTTTGTGATGCACACAAGCACTTATTTCTACTTGTCTGTTTTTGACAGTAGGGCAATTGCAATGTAGAAACCATAAAAAAAGACAGTCTTACGTTTTCACTCAAGAGAATTGACACTTGTGTTATAAAACCACAAAACTAATTTTTGTAGTCATTTGGGCGAAGAATTAGAGTAACTTGTTATCTAGAAACATGCCATAAATAAACGACAACTATTTTTTATTTATCACTAAATTACTTTTATTTTTAATCGTGTACTCTACTTATTTATTTACTAAAAAACTAAGTAATTTTTGACTGATTTGTTCACATCATTGCTCTCACCACAAGCTTTTTTATAACAAACACTATCAGCCATGTCACAGAATTTAATTCCGTTCGAAAGTGGAATTAATTCTGTATTTTGCTTCTATAGAAAAAGTACAGAGAAAAATTAAAAAAAGACTGATTGAACAAGAACAAGTAAGAAAGTATACTTATTATGGTTTTAACAAAACGGCGCAACATGTCAGACAGCTCGTGCCACAATTGATTTATTGAAGTAAACGTGAAGTCATTAGTCTACGCCAATAAGCCCGAAACTATTGACCGTTTGGAGGATGGCCCGGGGGGCCAGGTGTAGGTGTTCAATCACCTAGACCACACCCCCATGGCGGGCTAGAAATGGTTACTAGTTCCATGAACTCGCAAGGGTTCGAAACTAGATAGAGTGGAATCTGGTTTTACAAGAGGAAGGTCGCTGTAGTTACTAGTCCCATGAACCCGCAAGGGTTCGAAATTAGGTAGTTACTAGTTCCATGAATTTGCAAGGATTCGAATCTAGATAGAGTGGAATCTGGTTTACCAGAGGAATCTCGCAGCCGACTAGAGTCTCATCTAGTACTGCGGGATCAGTTATTGCCCGGGGACATATCCCTAGTTTAATTATTAGGGTGACTGTCCCTTAACTGATGATTGGTTGAGGTCACTTAGGTGTCCACGCAGTGGCTGTGGTTATTAATCAAAGCGGGGAGAATGGCATTTGATTAAAGGTCCGATGTAGGCTTGCGCAAGTAAGCATACTTCAGACTATCAATTTGTCCTAGGTGCTGTTGCCGATCTCAAACAGAGCCGTTGAAAGTGGCGGAGACTCTTAACTCTGTGCTCAGGAAGTTATGGAAGGCTGGACTTTCGTAGCAGTTGTGTCGATCGGTCTTTGGACTTGGTTCGATGCTTATCAGATCATAGTCCTTGACCTCATATGATCATTGCACTGCTGCGTTAGTACTATGCTTTTCGTTGTCCTGGGCTATGTTAATTGTTCTTCAGCCACGGGCGGCAGGGATTAGATAGCCCAATCTCTTAAGCAAGGTGATCTTTACATTGATCTTGCAGTCATGTATCGAGAAATTGCTAATTGTGTGACCCCTGGCAAGGCACACAAAGTAGTTCTCTGTGAGGATATTCCTGTGTCTTGATAGGAAATGCAATGCGGTAGACGGGCCGAGTCCGTCCTGCGTTTGAGTGCGCTGTGAAGATAAGCCATCATGGCAGGTGCTTCACATTAAACTTAAACACATTTGACCGTTTGGAGGACAACATTCGCTGCGTTATTGCCGATATATGGCCATAAATATTGGAAAAAGTCATCGAATATTGGACCTACTGATTAGACTACATTCTAGCCAGCCATAGCGGTCATATGCCAGAACTCATATTTAAATTATAATACCAGAAGATTATCTCTCGAATAAAGTATGTCTATATGTATGTGTATATGTCAATTTAAAAAAAATCGTCTTTGTTTTATGCAATTTTAAAGTTCTATGCATCTAAAAAAACACCCTGTACAACCAATATGTCACTATACAGTTTGAAAGATATAAAAGTAAGAAATAAAATAATCACTTATAAAATAAACAGTTTAATAGAATCAATAATTCCAATTAAGATGATTTAAAATACCTTCAAATTGGTGATTCTCTTTTACAAATTTCATGTTTCTATGTAGGTTGATTAATTTAGAAAAGTCTTAAAATACCAGCAGCAAAAGCTATCAACAATCCCCTCTAAATGTTTTTTTCTTTTATTTATTTATTCTTTATTCTTTTATTAGAAGATTAAAAAAAACAAAAAATTAAAAAAAGAAAAGTACCATCTCTTGAAAATGATACCAATAATTCCAATAAAGAATATCTAGAGAAGTACCAGCATAATCACCTTTTTAAACTTGTTGACAAACTGTGCGCACGATTGATAATAAATTTAATGAAATTATTTAACAGTTTCGTGGAATATGTGGCTGCTCTATATCTAATATTAATTTAGATTCTTAGAATTTTATAACTGACACAAACTTTTCATAGAAATTTTTTACACAGGACATGCATTTCCCCAAATTGGCGTTTAGTTTTTAATTTTCTGCTTTTTAAACTAAAAATTTGTTTTATCGATAACTATTTTTAGAAAAATAAACATAAAAATAAAAAAAAAAAAAAAAAAAAAAAAAATTAAATTCTATAAAACTTGTATCCTGCCTACGTTGAATAAAAGGCTGGTACCTTTTAGCACCTCAAGGTTAATCAGCAACATTTTTTTTTATTATTTTTTACAGCAAAACCTTTCATTCATTAAAAATACCATAAAAACAAAATGAATTAAACAACAACTTGTACAAAAACAAAAGGGCAACAATTTAACAAGGATGTTAAGAAAAGCAAAGTAAAGAAAAGAAAATATAAAATCAACATTGAATGTCATGTCTAACAAACCAATTAGAGTTAAGAGCCATATGGAATTTAAGGATTTATATCTATACAATCATTTGTTTTTATACCCTACACCAGCATAGTCGGGAGGGTATATTGTAGTTGTGCTGGTATTTGTAACGCCCTTAAATATTGGTCCAACACCCACCTTAAAATATACCGATCGACTCAGAATCACGTCCTGAGTCCGTGCGTTGGTCCCTCCGTTTAGCAGCCTGGCTGGCTGGCTTGGCTGTCCTTTAGAGTAGTTCGCCTACCATACAAAAAAAGTTGTGTCAGTAGGATAAAAACTCCGTACGTACCCACAATAATGCTAAATATTTCTGTAAAAAGTCATGACTAGAACTTGACGTGGTAGTAAGAATGATTAAGGACAGAAATGTAGCCCTTACATAGCCATGAACACCGGTATAAAAAAATGTTATGATGGGACTAAAAATAGCGACACAGTCAATAAAATACTAAAAGGGCGGTATTTGTAGGCGTGCACAAAAAACAAAAAAAAAATTATTTCTGAAATTGTTTTTGCAATATCTTTAATCTTGGGCGGTGACTAACATAACTTTTTTTTCAAACCACTCTACTGTCCATGTAAAGCTGAAAAACTGTTATATACATATACTGGGTGTAGGGTATTATATGGTTGGATTTAACCGATTATACTTTTTTATGTTTTTTCCTTGCCAACAGTACAGGTCGCAGTTTTAAAGATACTTCAATAAAATTTGGTACATGATATTTTTTCGACTCAAGAGCGTTTGGGATTGAAACTGGTGAAAATCGGTCCATTATTTCATCTAGCTCCCATACAAATGTCCTTCCGAAATAGGGGGTTACCGGTCATAAATGTTTGAATTATGCAAGTATCCAAACAAATGTAAATGAAGCCAAATCACGTCTACAAAACTTGTGCAGATCGGTCCAGCATTGATCATAGGTCCATTTCAGAAAATCACTTTAAAGAGCATAATAGCGTTATCAGATATGAAACTTTATTGAGTCAATATTCGGTTAATTGACAATATTATTTTAAGTGTTCAGGCATATGCAATTTTCAGCTTACTCAATAATCATTTGACAGTTGGAAAATAATACAAAAAATACTCTATATGGTTGTTGTGTTTCTATGTAAACAAACTTACCTTCACATTGACTTTTCAATGATTTCTTTTGTTGACATTTGCCATTTTATACAATTTTGTTCATCAGTTGTGAACAGTGTTGCATTCGAAATCTTACTCAATATTATAACAATTTCGTACTTATTGCGCAATAATTAATTGAGATTTTAAAATGGAATATTGAGCTCAATAATGGCGTTAATTGCGATTAACGCAATTAAGGTGCATATGTAAACACGCTATAACTCTCTTAGTAATGTCGGTATCAAAATAATATTGAACATAAATATGTATGTTTCGTATATACATACATATACATATGGACAATTTCGTGTCAAGTAACCCAACTTTTAAAATCGATGTCTTCCGATTTGGATGAAATTTGCACCAAGGTTAGGTTATTGGATAGTAGGTCAGACACTCTATCAGTCAAGAACTGCCAGAGTTAGAGGGGGTCAAAGTTGGACATTTTGGTCATACAGTGTTTTTTAAAATGAGTGTAACTTTTCACCTGTTGGTCCTAGCAAAAATTGTCCTAAGGACTTTAGATAGCTATTTCTTCAATCATTCCAAAAATAATTTTTTTAATTTTTAAAATTTTTTTTTAATTTTTTTCCCCTCAAAAGAAAACTTATACAATTTCCTTTAAGGCCTTTATAAACGATTAATGGGATGCGAGTGGTATATTTATCAAAAAAATTATTTTTTAACTCAAGAATAGGATTTTTCAATATTTGGCACATGTTTTCCCCCATTTTTTTCAAAATGGAGTTTTTTTTTATTTTTCCACAAAAGAAACTTTAGACCATTTCCTTTAAGAGCTTTATGGTCACTTAATAGCAAAATAAAAAAATATTTTAACTCAAAAAACAAAGTTTTTGAATTTTACCATATATAGTGCATATTTTTTTTTTCTTTTTTTTAATGGATGTTTTTTGTTTCTTTTTTTTTGCTCAAAGAAAGCCAGTTCTTTTCTTTTAAGAGCTTTGTGGTCACTTAATGGGATGCGAGTGGGGTATTTATAAAAAAATATGCAACTCAAAGAAGAAACTGTTTCAATATTTACCATATGCACTATTTCCATTTTTTCCTATTTGTGTGTAAGTTTTTTTAAAATGATAAAAATAAAAACTCCAACAACAGCCTAGAAACGCCCGTGAAATGCTGCTGTGTGATACAAACCGCTATTAATTTCTGCCTGCGATTTTCTAAGTCACATATCTTTTCATGGAGGCTTTGTTGTCAATTCTATAGGTAGTTTAGAGCGCACGTAATATTGAATGAAATGTTTATTATCAAAGTAACAATTACACCTGAAACCCTTTTTGAATCAAGTGGAAAGTCATTCTCTGAAATTTTATGACACTTGACTTTAAAATGTGGGTGGAGAGGTAGAAGTTAACAGGTACTTTATTATAATGCTACATTTAAGGTTAACGCACCTTATTGATACTTTGTTATTTTGCCATTATAGATAGGCCCTAATAAAGCATTTGAGACTCTTTCATAATAACGTACTACCTAAATGATCTTAAAAAAGTATTTATTTACCTTCTAAGGACATTCGGAAATTAGTTTTTTACAAACAGAGTTAAAGTATAAATAATATATATAATATAATTAAACCTCACAATGGCTTCCGCTTCCAAAAAGGAAAAGTTTACTTCTTTTTGTTGTAATCCCTTAAACAAAAAGAAGCACAGATCATCAGATATGCGAAATATTTCCGACAACTTATTGAAAAAATTCCCAATGCTTTCAAAACGAATTAAAGTACGAGTTGCTTGACCAACCAATTTATACTCCTGATTTAGTTCCCAGTGACTTTTACCAGTTTCCAAATCTAAAAAAATTCCTAGCTGGCAAACCTCAAAATCAAGATGCAATTAGAGTTGTAAACCACTTTTTTGTAGGCCTTGAGGAAAACTATTTTAATCAAGGGATAGAATTAAACTTTCAGGAGATTATATTGAAAAATAAAAATGTTTTTGAAAAACAAACTATTCTCTTTCTGTGCTAGTCTAAGAATTTTCCGAACCGCCCTCGTAGGTCACATATCTCCCATATATCGCCCATAACTGAAAAACTGCTTCACACATTTGTATACTGGATGTAGGGTGATATTATATGGTTGGGTTTGACCGACTATACTTTCATACTTGTTTTTTCATTGCCAAATTTAATACGTATTTGTTATAATACTTGATTAAATAATAATAGAATTATAACACATTTAAACAGCCACCGATACAGCTACTCACTCAAGCTTAAATAATATCTTTGGAAAGCAAAACTGTAGAAACTTTGTTTGTAGCTTGCACAGAAGTTTAATTTATCAATTTATCAAAGGAACTAATGAAATTTAATACATAAAGTAATGAGCTAGACAGACAATAGATAATGAAGACAATACTTTAAGAACAAAAGCAATTCCTTTCTCAAAATTACGAAAAAAATATATCCTTGATGTCTTTAAAAAAATGCCTCTTTGTTGTTTTTCTTTTTTCTTTTTATTAATGGTGTTAGATTTTATGCTGTATCAATAATTTATGGCGTATCAAGTATTATAAAAACAACATCTTAAAGGAAGCAACCTTTTGTTAGTCTATTTTAATGTCAAGCTACTTGAATTAACAAGATATTGTGAAGAATTGTGCTTTAAATAAATAAATTTCAACAGTGTATTTTTTTTTTTTTGAATAATTACTGTTTAATATTTTTTATTATAATTTATTTGGACCTTTTTTTTATTAATATTTTTGGTAATTTTTCAAGCTTAAGATCTTTTTGAATAAAATTTTATTTTTTATTAATATTAATAAAAAAAATCAAAAAAAATGTCAAATAAACTATCAAATATTGAAATATTGAATTAAAGAGCACACAAAAAGAAGAAAAAAAGAAAAGAAAAGTATGAATTGCAATAAATTTAAGAAGAATGGAGAAGCTAGAAGACTCATTAACAAATTCAAAACAATATGTGATAAAATTATAAAATTAAGATCATCAATAACCTTTCTTGTTCGTTGCAGAAATGCCGGAATTATGCCAAAATTTATAAGCAATTCTACAAAGAAGAGTGGTAAAGAGAGTAACACGAATTGCTAGTATAGGGTGATTCAAGTAGAGATACTTTTTTCAATAGCCTTTTTTTGACAGATCACTTGTGAATCGTGTCATGCTCTCATGTTATTTTTGTTAAGTATGTTTGGGCATTTCATAATGGAAAGACTTACGTCTGAACAACGTTTACAAATCGTTCCACTTTATTACGCAAATTGACGTTCTGTGAGGAATGTGTTTCGTGCACTTCGCTAAACTTCTGGTCAACATAATCGGCCTACTGAGCGTACTATTCCCATTGGATAATATTCGATCGAATAGACTACGTCCAGCACGCTGTGAAGAAAATACAGCGGCCGTAGCTGAAAGTGTACACGAAGACCGTAGAGAACCGATGCGGCGCTGTTCACAGCAACTCGAAATGACGTATGGAACGACTTGGCGCATTTTACGACGAGATCTTAAATTGCAAGCATACAAAATACAGCTTGTGCAACAACTGAAGCCGCGATATCGCTTCGCTCTATGGGCTCTCGAAAAGTTCCAAGCAGATCCACCGTGTTCTACGCAAATTTTGTTCAGCGATCAGTCCCATTTCTGACTCAATGGGTATGTAAACAAACAAAATTGCCGCATTTGCGACGAAGGCCAACCTGAAGAGATTCAAGAACTGCCACTTCATCCAGTAAAACAACGGTTTGGTTTGGGCCGGTGGAATCATCGGTCCATATTTATTTAAAAAAGATGGCGGTGCGAACGTAACCATCAATGGCGACTGTTATCATGCCATGATAACCGACTATTTGATGCCTGAAATTGAAGCAAATGATGTCGGCGACATTTGGTTCCCACACATTGCATCAATCAATAGATTTATTTGAAAGAATACTTCGGTGAGCACATAATTTCACGTTTTGGGCCGTTCATTTGCCACCAAGATCGTGTAATATGACACCGTTAGACTTTTTCCTGTGGGGATATGTAAAGTCTAAAGTTTATGCGGACAAACCAGCTTCGATTCAGGCCTTGGTGGAAAGCATCACGCGTGTCATTAGCCAGTTACCAGTCGCAATGCTTGAACGAGTTATCTAAAATTGAACTCAACGGATAGACCATCTGTGACGTTGCAACGGCCAACATTTGATGGGCATAATCTTCAAAAAATAAATGCCAAAGAATGTTCTTTCAAATGATAATAAACGTTCCCCATTAAATTTGAATTGTATGTGTTTTTTTTTTTTTTTTTTTTTTTTATTTAACAAAGTAGGGAACCTGGAAATGGATCACGCTTTACAATCAATTGTAATCTTCCTATCACCACGATGTCTAAAAGGTAATCAGTTTAGCTTAAAGAATTGCTACGTGTAAATTGTGACTAATTCCATGTGTTGTTATGTTATTAATTTAGATAATGTTCAAATTGAATGTATTGATCACATTTTTAAATGAACTCGGTGCTGATAATGATCTTACATTATCTTGGGTACCTGGTCACGATGGCCACACTGGGATTAAACGCATCTTTAGAATAAGGTGACACATTGACACATATCTGTCATTTATTCTCACTTATTTATTGAACTTTATAGTGTAAACAGAAAGTTTTTTTGTTTGCTTCGATATCCAAATTTTGTACCATTAACGCGTTATATGTGGAAAGTTTTGCTTTAGTTCTCTAATTTAAAGAAAAAACTAAAGCTTATGGCGAATGTGTTCTATCGGTTTCAACAAGCAAGACATGATTTCTGCAGTTCAGAGTTTATTATTTTGTCAAGGAAGACTAATATTGCCCAAACTAACATAAAAAAAACAAATTTGAAGACCCCGAATTGGAGGCGTTACTCCAACAAGATTTTGCAAATCATTAGGAGCTATTCACGCGAATAGCGAGTAGCAGGATTAATGCAAAATCAGGGAAATTGAATAACATACGAATTAAAGCCAAAACACCTTAAAACACAATTGAGTATGTCTGAAATGCTGTTTAAACGCTATAGAAAGAAATAATTTGTTCGATGAATCATTAGATGTTATGAAAAATGGTGCCATTGCGATAAACCGAAGGGTAAGAGATTGTATATGAAGCCTGGGCAACCAACCGAATCAATCAACACCAAAGCCAAATATTCAAGGCGCGAAGCTAATACTCTGTATTTGGTGGTGCCAAAAAAGTCCTATCTATTATGAGCTGCTGAAATCTAGCCAAACCCTCATAGGGCTCCTGTACCGAATGCAATTAATTCAAATAAAATAGTGTACTTGTATAATGATTTTCATACATATACTAAAACAAATAAAACAGCCCAAGTGACATCGTGGTACTTTGAGTCCCATTTATTTGCAATTAAAGCACTTGCAAAGGAAATGAAATATCATCTGCTAGTAGCCTGATTATTCCACCAAACATTTAAATGACCACAACTTAAAAACATCGATTATATTCTAAAATATTAATGTTTTGCCAGATGTCTAATAAAAATAAAATTTTTAACTCGATTACCTCGAAATGGCCCAAAAATTATACACTATTGTTTTATTAAGGAAACGATATGACAAATAATTTGAAATTATTAAAGAAAAAATTCCTGAAATAAAATAAAATATAAAAATTTTATGAAAAAATACCGTAATCTTGGCCAATTATTAAGGTTTCTAAATTAGCTACATTTTCTAATGCTATGAACATTTAGCTGAATCTAGAAGCATGACCAAATACGATATATATATTCCCCAGTGAGCGCAAACGAATTATAGAAATAAATACTAGTTTGTCATGGTCCCAAACAAAAGCTTCAAATCAAATTGATATAAAGTGACAAAAACTAACAATAGCGGTATTCACACCGAGCTTGTTAGTTTGTTAGTCGGTAGTTTGTTAATTTGTTAAAGTTACCAACTGTGAACGACCCCCTTTTTAAAACTTTGTTAGTCTGGTAACTTTCGTAGTAAAACAGCTGATTTATTGTTTTGACACAATTTATTATTCTGGAAAAAATAAAACATGCCACGAGAAAGTGTAAAAAAACAATTGTAAACCATTTAATTACTCATGCTTTGACACAAATAACGTTTGCTGACGGCAAGTAGACAAGATTTATCGAAGTTTAATAGTTTAATTACAAATAATTTAATAATGCAGAAATTTTCCACGATGATGAAGATGAAATCGAATATGTGCTGGATGAACTTTATGAAGATTTACATGCTGTCATGAAGTGCCGCAGAGGAGTTGTGTATGAAGTTCCAAAATCAATTCATTGGCGCGAAGATGTTTTGTCTTCAATGGATGAAAGTCTTCTTCTGAAAGTTTTCTTTTGGTTATCCACTACGAGAACAGTTTATGATTTATTAAAATAAAATCAAAAATCATTTATTTAACATACTTACTCTCAATGTACACAAATATTTTTTTAGAAATGTATCACAAATGATTTTTTAAATATATTTATTTAGAAACTGCAACAGCTGATTGTGAGTTACCAACTAACAACTATTTTATCAGGGGTGCCGTGTCGTTAATTTGTTAAATGTTTATCCGTTAGCGCGTTAAATATACAAAAACAAAATGCGTGTAAAAAAGTAACGATTAACGACTAACAAACTAACAAGCTCGGTGTGAATACCGCTAATATTTATTCAGAGTGTCTCAAAGGGTTAAAAGTTTAAACAATATACAACAACAATAAAAACAAATAGTAAACAAATCTATGCAAAATATTCATTTGTATTACTAAATGTCTGTCCCATGAAAGCGTATAAGTATTATCGAACTCATAAGAATTATTTATTAATCATACGCTCAACGGGGCCACATTTCAAATAATCACATGGGTTCTACATTTGTAAAATGAAGTGGAAGTGAAATTTTCATTAAGTTTGTGTTTTAAATTTTGTAAAAATGATTTCAAAAGTAAATTATCATTTTTATTTTGGTTCATTGTAGTTTAAGTTTCACTCGTTTTCTAGAACGCCGTGAAAATGTATATGTGAAATTGAAAACGAATTCAGTTTCACTTCGTAGTGGAATATGGAACATAGGCGAATATCTTTTAAAACTTGCGTAATACCTTGTTTGTGTATTTAATAACACTGGATTTTGCTAACAATCTAACTTTAATAATATATTTACTCGTTTATATAAAAGGTTATTTTCTTTTTTTTAACACTTTACTAACACCTTTTTATTTCCCATTATTCAAACTTCTTTCCTTTCTGTCCTTTCTCTTACTTTTTCCATTAAAGTTAAACTCAGCTTGTTTTTATAACACATAAGCTGTCAAAGTTCAACTACCAATGATGGCAGACGAAAGAAAAACTTTTACAGCAATTTAAATGTGCAAATTTTAAATTCAAAATAATATTTAAGTTTGCCTAAAGCCAACAAATTATACACATATACACTTGATGCTGAAGAAATTCTATGTCAAAATTGATTCTGCTTGATCCTGCTGTCTGTGTGTGTAAAACATGATCTCGACCAATCTGTAACACCAAATATAATGAAATTCACCTGTAATGTTTATAATTATACTAAGCAGTGTGGTATTGAAACTCAGCAAAATCAATTTAATACAAAAAATATAACAAACAAAAATGTAAGTTAAACTTAAAAAAAAAATAACAATTACTTAAGGTATGTTTACACTTGGCAAATAATTACTCAAAAAAGCGTAACCACTTGTTTTAACACAAATTTGTTTGACGTGGTTTACTCTTACAAAAGTTTTGCAAGATCAAACAGCATCAAATAAATTAAAATTTAAATATTTGTTTGGCCTAAACTGTTTTTTTTTTTAATAAGTAAACGAGTTCAAATATATGTTATTTAGTGGTTACGTCTTTTTCGGCAAATATTTGCCAAGTGTGACCAGATCACACATGGCAACTGTTTACTCACATGGTTACACTTGTTTTAGTACTAATTTGTTTGATGTTGTTCACTCTTACAAAAGTTTTGTGAAGACAAAACATCATTAAAACTGAAATTTTGTTGCGATTAGTCCTAAATAAACAGAGTTTTTTAATAAATAAATTAAAAGTTCAAATAATCTTATATACACATAATTCTGTTTTTACAATGTCTTTTTTTACACGGTTTGAAAATAAACAAATTTTAAATTTTTTTACAAGATTTTATTCCATTTAGCACGATTCAAAATTTTTGGACTTAAGTACTAATAACAACTGTGACCAAGAAAAAACGACAAATTTTCTGTGATATATGTATATTTTAATTTACATTAATTTTTTAAATATTTTAAGTTTTGTGTTGTGTTGTCCACATATACAAAAAACTACTGTGATATAAATCATAAATTGATGTAAAGACTGACAAAAAAGATTATTATTTTAATAAAAAACTCAAATCCCTGAAGAAGTTGGAAAGAATACCAACGAAACGTCGGATTTAATTGAAAATGAAATAAATAATCTTTTATTTACATTAAATTAATGACCTTGAAAAAAAATTTACTCAGAGCAATTGTAAATAGCACAAAGTTATGAGAATTTCCTTTTAGTGCATTCCTTTTAGTGCATGCAATCAAATGAAAATTTCAAACCTTAATTAGGCTTAGAGTGCATATCTTTTTTTCTTTAATAACTATACTTGTGTATAAACAAATTGTATATATGATTTTATGATTTAATATATGAAAAGTTGTTCTTTAAAAATCTTTGTTTTCACTAATTTCAATAGGTTTTAGAGATAAGGAACCAATCACCTATCTTCAATACGATCAATGTCCTTTTTTACACGGTTTATTTTACACGAAGTTTCCTGGATCCAATTACCGTGTAAAAACACAATTAGGTGATTATATTTTATTTAGTGGTTACGTCTATTTCAGCAAATATTTGTCAAGTGTGACCGTACCATACATAAATGAAAAATGTTAATTTGGAATGAAACGAGTGTAATTTTAATACCATCTGTATTAGAAAACTATTACACATCCTTCACCCAAAATAGGGCCACTTAAATAACTGTTTCTCAAACACAATTACAAAACACAATTACATAGGTTTTCTGCCAATATCCTTAACTGATGATGCTTTTCTTTAGCTGTTACTTTCTTTACATATATTGAAGTTTTCTGTCAAACATGTACATAAATATGTTTAGTTGGTAAATTGTTTATTTTTGTTTGGAAATATTTCTATTTTTGGAAAAAGTAGCTGTGATAAATAAGACTAAAACATTTATGGTTGTTGATTTGCCTCTTTTTGCTGTATTTTTGTTTTATTTCTTGCAATCCTGCCCTATTAGGGTCAATCGAAGTTTGATTAATATTTGTTAAATTGGTTTTGTAAGCACGACAGGCGAATATAAGTTTAACATGTTTAATATTAAAAACATATGCCCAGTCAATGCTAAATTATTAATAAACTTGTGTATAAGCCTACTTTCTGTCAAGGAGACCAGCTGTTTTCTGTTTTCTACAGAAAAATTCAATAATTTTCTACAGAAAAACTTTTATTTGCACAAAATATTTTAAATACTTTTCAATTTCGGCCTTAGCGCCGTAAGGCATTATTGAGGCAAGTTGTCAAATTAATTCATTGTCAAAAGTACAAATAAAAGATTTAACTTAAGGTTAAGATTATTAAATTACAAAAAATATGTATAAAAACTGTTTTACAAAAAATAAAAAATTACAAAAGCGTTTCGATGTTGTTAAATAAATGTTGTTTACAAGACGATTTAAATAGTGAAATTCGATTAATTGACTTCAAATAGCCATGTAAATTATTGAATTTTACAACACCCACGTAATCAATGCGTTGTTTGGTAGTTTCTAGTCTACATCCTAGGAATTCTTAAATTTGTTCTGTTTCGTGTGTTAAAACTAAATTGCTGTTGAGAAAATGTCATGCTTTGGTGACCAATATAGTTAATGCATTTAAAAACAAACATTAACACCTGATACTCATGCCATCTATAAATTGGTAAAATTGTTTTGCTTATATCTTTGTACAATGTGACAGTTGAATTCAGTATTGGTATTTTGTAAACAATTTTTAATGCTTTGTTTTGCTTGCATGCATTGAAGCGATTTCAGTGAAATATTATTTTTATTGTAAGCATATATAATTGCTAAGTAATTCAAATGCGATTGAATCAAAGATTGAAATATCATCATGCTTGATTTAACATCCAGTTTATTTTTTAATTTATATGAACTTCCAATTCCGGTTTGGAATTTAAAAACAGCCTTCATTGCAAATTGAAACTCTATTACAGCGTGTTCAGATATGAACCTTAATTGCGTTAATCGCAATTAACGCCATTATTGAGCTCAATATTACATATAAAATCTCAATTAATTATTGCGCAATAAGTACGAAATTGTTATAATATTGAGTAAGATTTCGAATGCAACACAGTTCACAACTGTGTTTAGTGAACAAAATTGTATAAAATGGCAAATGTCAACAAAAGAAATCATTAAAAAATCAATGTGAAGATAAGTTTGTTTACATAAAAACACAACATCCATTTAGAGTATTTTTTGTATTGTTTTCCAGCTGTCAAAGCATTATTGAGTAAGCTGAAAATTGCGTATGCCTGAACACTTAAAATAATATTGTCAATTAACCGAATATTGACTCAATTAAGTTTCATATCTGAACACAGTATTAGTTTTACAGGTACGTATGCCGAATTTTAGACTTTTATTTATTTTAACTCTTTTAGGTTTGGTGGTTAGAGTTATCTAATCACTTATTGTTGCTTGTTTAAAACTGGTTTTCGTGTCACCTATTGACAAATTAATAAATATTTACATTTCCAAAGACATTGTTGTTTTTTTGTTACGAGACTTTGCCTCTAGGGTGGACTGGTTATATTTATATCATTATTTAAACTCGGGGCACCTCTTTGTTTTTTTAACAGGTTGTCTGTGATTGAAATAAAGAAGAATAAAGATGTAACAAGATCATAATATACAAAAAATAACAACGTAAGTAATATGATGATTAGATTACTAACCATTGTGACTAGAGCACATTTTAAATAATCTGTTTTCCCATATAATTTCGTGTTATGTATATAATTAGAATGCCACGCATACTCGAAAATGAACCTTCTGATGATGAAAATAAACCTTCTGATGATGGTGACAGTGTGTGTAGTTTCGAATCAGAAGAAGAAAAAATCATGACCAAGATACCCGGTGACATACCGTCAGGATTGCAGCCAGAACTTGATGATTATTTTGACTCGGATGATGATGATATACCTTTATCAAATTTGTATACTACTTCTGCTAGTCACTCAGTAAAATAAATTCGTGTTTTTTGAAGCACTTAAGAGAAAAAGCGCATAATCGAGCGCTTCAATAAAAGCGCTCTTTTGAAGCCGTAAATGCTTACGAATAAAATATACAAAAAAAGATGCTTTTTTAGTGCTGACAACGAAGAAGCGAAAGGTTTTAAAGCGAAAAAACAAAAATTAAATTATAGCCTACAGATTTACGTATGACAACGAAAGTCAATTACAAAACGAATATCGCTCTTCTCAGTTACTATAAATTTTTTTTAAGCAAAAACATTCAGATAGAATTTGTTCTTTGATTGGTGTGCGCCAAGTGACGTAAAACACTTTAGGAAAGTGCTTTATTTGCATGTTTGATTAGGTTAAAAGAAGCGCTTATTGTCAGCAGAAAGTAGTCCTCCAAACCGGGAACACCTCATACAAAAATCATGCATCCCATCAGCAGGTTTGAAGCGATTTGAGGTATGAATTCATATATAAAACCTGCTCCATTTGGAGCACATATTTTACTGGGCAGTTACCTACTATGAGTGCAACCTAAGTGGAAAAAAACTTCAGAAAGGAAGAGCCGTGCGAATATAAAGGTGCTTCAGATGATACAGTACAGAAGTAAACAATATAACACTAACAAAATTGTCCGTTTATTTTGGACAGCCAACTTAGCTGAAACAATCTGATTTCAAATAAATCTATATCCTACGAAGAGAGGACCACCTTCAGCACCCAATACACCTAAAAAAAAGTTAATGCGAACCGTCATGGTGGATACTTAACTAACCACCCTATTTTAAAAAATCCTGAAGCGCAAATTTACTTTTTGCTCCTTTTTTATAATAAATGAACCTTAATCAAACTAAAGATGCAGTTGTTTTGTTAATAAAATTATACGAGTATATGTAAGACTGTGGCTGAAAGAATTAAAATCTTTAGAAATCAAAAATCACAAAATTTTAACTGATTTGGAAACGAGACTTTGTTATTGCTATTCCTTTGCCTGCTGACCGAATTAAATCATTCACATTTCACTCACCGTAAACTTAATTGTATAGAAGTTTTTTCAGTTATCTTACTAAAGGTTGGTTGCACTTACCTGAAAATAAATAAAGAATAAATTTAAAATATCAATTATTTTAAACTATTTAAAGTATAGAAATACCTAAAAATAGGCCCCGATTAGCGTTCACAATACTAAGTATTTTGATGTTGTAAACATCGATTACGATTCACAACACTTATCGGCTTAAGGTACGGTCACATTTGGCAAATATTTACTCAAAAAAGCATAACCACTTGTTTTGGCACAAATTTGTTTGACGTTGTTTACTCTTACAAGAGTTTTGCAAGATCAAACAGTACCAAATAAATTAAAACTAAATATTTGTTGTGCTTTTGCCTAAATAAGAAAAGTTTTTTTTAATAAGTAAACGAGTTCAAATATATGTTATTTTGTGGTTACGTCTTTTCGGCAAATATTTGCCAAATGTGACCATACCTTTAATCTACACTACATTTTAATATTGTGAACGATTCACTTTATGATTGTAATAATTTCATGAAAATTACTTATTACACAAAATCAATCACAAAACAATTAGACATAAATATAAAACATTTTAATTACTAACAATTTCGAATATTAATGGCAGAGATATTTCTTGCAAATATGTTTATAAAATTTGCTAAGATAAATTTTACCAATTTGATTGTGAAAACCACGAAATAGTTAGCGGAATTTAAAGCTTAATACTCAAATATAATAAAAATAAAAGGTTAAAGTATGTAGTTTTTATGAAGACAAATATAATACATTGTTTGTCAATTGTACTTATTTTTTCACTTCTTCAAAGTCTTTCCGCAATCAAATTGTAATCGCAACATGCCTGCCTTTTCCTTGTTAATTTTTGTTGAATGAAAAAATTTCTGAAATTTAGCTTTTATTTTGAAACATTTATACAATAGAAATTTATTTAAAGTATTGGCCATTGTTAGCTCAGATATTTTTCCATATTTTTGCCAACATATAGATTCCGCACCAGAAGAACAAATCAAGCCAGTTTCGGATACCCTGTTCTGAAGTGAAACGTATCCCAGAGAGAGAGAGTGGTCTGCATTGCACAGTGGTTTGGAAACTTTTTATTTTGGTAAATAATTCTGTATTTTGGGAGCTATTAAAGATATGCTAATGCAAATACACAAGGTTGGTGCTGAGGTATTTTCGAGTTGATTTACTGTTTTTTTGGCATTGTAGGCGGAAGAGGAGACAGTGGATGGCGCCACAAAGTTCGTCATTTTCATTAAATTATTATTTTTACTGCACCACCACAGTGGTGCAGAGGTTAAAACGCAAAGAATTCTGATGAGAGAATGTGGTGATTCTCGAAATATGTAAATTCAACCCAGGTTCAATCCCCAGCTCAGCCAAGAAAAATTATCAAAAAATTTGTTAATAATTAATTGTTGTAAAAACAATTCCTACCTTCAGAAAAAATAATAATTTAATGAAAATTAAATTTAATGAACTCGAGCCTGACTATATCTGAAATTTAAAATTAACAGTTCGACTAAAAATAATAATTGTAATTAAGTTAAGTTATTTGATATTTATGTAAAAAAAATATTTATTATAAATTTCCGTGAAATTGCAAGCCAGTTTAGGTTTGAACAAAGAAAAAGGGGGCACCTTTGAACATGTTAATTTATCAACCGAAGTACCAAACATTGTTGATTCTCTCTTATTTTCTGAAAATCCAATGCTGATCATGATGCTTTAAAGGAAAATGTAATGTCACCTGAAATCGCAAGGCCTTTTCCGTCTTAATAATATAAAACTTATTTTTGATCTGAATTTTTTTTATTTTTAATTGTTAATGTTTATTTTTTCTTAATAAATAAATCGAATTTAATATATATATAAAAAATATAACTGTTTATGTTATTTTTGGACATAAGCGCTACAAGAAAAAATTGCCGTTCAAAGCTGCCCCGTGGGGGGCACATTTGAACACAATGACTTCATACATTAAAAAAATAAAAAAAATATATAAATCGAACTAAAAATAAGTTACTTGTATACTTAAGCTGAAGTTTATTTCCATATATATTAGTTAAATTATGTAAAAAGTCAATAATTCAAAAATATAAATTTTTATGTGGCTTGAAAGCAAAAAGTGTTCTAAGGTGCCCCCTCTCCACTATGTATAATATTTATATGATCCGGAAAAAGAACTTAAATATGAGTGTAAAATAAAATTTGACTCATTTCAGCGGACACAGCCATCTCCAGCCCTATCCAAACTTGATCGATTTAAAAAAAATTTAGGTTAAAGTAAAAAAAATCTAAATACGCAAAGCACCGATTCTATTTCTATATTTGTTTAACCCTACATGTTACTTAAAAAAACAAAAATCACACGGGGTAAATAATGTCAGAGTGGGCATTTTTATTAAAAAAAAATTCAAATTATGGAACACATTTTCCCTGTTTTAAGAATTTTGATATCTGAAAATAAAAGTTTGCAAAAATTATAAAGCCATTGATTTGAGGATACTTTGATATCTATTAGTTTTAAATTTTGATATGAAATCTTTTTCATATCAAAAATTCTTTTGATTTTTATCCAATTCCTTTATTGGATGAACACTCCTCGTCTAAGAGAATAAAAATTCTGCATGCATGTTATATTTGTCTTTTATAGTTTTCGAGTTATAAGCATTTTTAAATTAAAAATTTTAAATTGTGTCCCGATTTGTTAGTTAAATAATAAAATTGCTCATCAGATACAAAACATTTCAAAGCAATATCTTCTCTGTGTCAAAAAATTTATTATTTTAAATTAAAAAATTCATAAATCGAATATTTTGTCTATGGTGCGCTATTTGAATGAATGAATTTATTGTAAATTAAATTCTCTGTTTTATTACGTTCATTTACTAAATTCTTCTTTTGCATAAACCTTTTTATAAATTAAAAAAAAAAAACTCAAATGTCCAATTAACAAAATGTAACTTGTCTTAAAACATTAAATATCCAATTCAAGAGTTCTTAATGACAACAAAATGTTTCAACATTATTTATTTTCAATTCTAAGGATCCTCTTCAATCTTTGGCATTAATTTAATAAACAATAAAGAACATTTTCAAATACGAACAGATTTATAGACAAAGCACTGGCATTTTTGGTTATTTTTGTTTGCGATTTATTAAACAAATTTAAACACTTCAACGGGTTACGAGGATTTTTATTTGCTCCATTTTTGGTATTTGCGGTCAAACAAACGGTTTATTTGTTTGCTTGTTTCTTTGTTTGTGTGTACATTTCAAAGTCAATATGAATTATACTATAGACAGCAAGAGACACACACATATATATATATAAAGTCTTATTTGCATTCCCTCTCTTCTCTCATATTTGTTTTAGACACAATCAGGGATGATAAATGAGAAAACCAATATCATACCAACGAACTTTTAAAATCGTACTTTTTCGACCCCAATAGTACTAAATAATTTTTTTACAATTTTTTTGTAATTTTATTTTAATAAACAAAAATTTAATGCAACAAAAACAAAAGGTACTTTAAATTCATTGGTACATGTAAAGTAAAGATAACAAAAAATAAATAAATACATGTTCATTAATTATACATATGTAGATATGTAATTATGATCATATAAAATATTAGTAAGGTACATTCAAATAAATGAGATCAAATCTATACAGTTTTTGATAACAAACCAGTTGCTATATTAAAGTTGTAACAACAAGAGTTTTATTTTAATACCACTTGCAAAAAACTAAAACGACGCTTTCATACTGCAAAAAACCGTATTAAAGTTTTTTCGAGTCGTTTAAAAAAATTAAGCCCGTGACATGTTTTTTACCAAGATGATTGCTACTCTACAACAAAGCATTTTGTTCCCTTTTTTTTATCAAACTGTATAAACTTTACAATTGTTCTCTCTATTTTATATATGAAGTTTAACAACAACAAAAAAACATTAGCTGAATACTAAAAACCACCTGCTATTTATTCCCAATGAACAAGTGCAAAAATCTATTCACAATATTCATTCAGTAAATAAGCGTTGCCATTTAATATGAATTAAAAATATGTTTGGGTTTGAAAAATTTGGAAATAGTATCACATGAGCCACAGGGGTACCATCGTACTTTTTAGTTTTGAATTGTGCCAAAAAAAAAAGTACAATTTTACCAACTTTATCAATCCTGGACACAATTAATGGTTAGAGTTGTCAACTTTTAAATTTCAAAAATGGAGAAAAAACGCGCCATTAAAAAAACGCACCAAGTTTAGAATTTATTTTTTATTTAAAATGTTTATTGATTTAATTTTACATTTTTTTTAAATTTCATAATTTCTGTACAAAAGAGATCAACGACTAATAGTTAAAGTAATTATAGTAAAAGCCTTTTTTTAAATAAACGAGCTAATAAAGATAAAATAAGCATTTAACCACACAAAATTCAACTCACAATATGCTATTTGTAACTAAAGTACTAATTGGTAAAAAAGAGCTAATTTCAGGACATATTTGGTAGCACTTTTTAATAATTTTTGTTTTGTATTTTAAGTACTTCTATTTGTATTTTTTAAATAAAATTTGTTATGGATCCACTGGGACTCTAACCCTGGTTGTTTGTATACAGTTCAAACCGACAGGCTATACAAGAATTTTTATATCCGTGTTTAAAATGTTGATTTTATTTTCAAACAAAGATTTTCACCCTATTCACCTTTAGCAATAACATTCATGTGACGAGTTTGAGAGTATGTATTCTTTTATCATATATTTAAATTACATTTAATGGGGTCCTTTTTCTCCGTATAGATTTCATGATAATGAATTATTAAAATTTATTAAAACGCATCGAAATTAACATAAAAAGCGCACCGCGCACCAACTAGGGAATTTTTCGCACAAAAAATAATAATAAAAAGTACCAAAAATTTTGCGAAACGCACCAAGTTGACAACGCTGTTAATGACTGTTGTTATTTTTTGTTAATAATCACCATTTTTTTTTAATTTTAATATATTAAGAAAAAAAAAACTGAGAGTTGGGGAAAAATGCAAATTGTTATGGCTGTAAAAACACAGACACTTATTCAAACATTTGAATACTTAAAACTCACATATTTACAAAGAATTTTCGTACGTATTTCAGTGCGTAAATAAGGGGTTTACAAAGAAAAATAAAAAAATAATTTTTAGTTTTCTTTTTTACAAAATTTAAAGTAAATTTAAGACTAAAATAAAAACTTATTGGCAAATTATATAGTTTATTTTGGAACCAAATTAATTTAAAATTGTTTTGTTGTTTATATTTTAATTAAAAGTTGTCTAAAAAGTTGCAATTAAAACGGACTTGTGTTTTCTTTGGAAAACTGTAACAAGATTTGTTACTTGTCTTTTGGTTAGGGTTGGAGAATATTATAAACGGCCCAAAATAAAATTTTAGAAATTCAGCAAATAAAATTCAGTTAATTAAGCCACATGTTGATTTAAATGTTGAAATTTGTCTTCAAAAAGCAAACAAGTTTGCAAAAATGGAAATTAAGAAATTATTTTTAGATTTTATATAAATGACCACATAGAGTAGATATATTTGTGTAACAGTAGGTTAGGTTAGGTCATTTTGTGTTACCTGAGAAAATAGAAAGAGAAGAATATGGATAGAGTTACACAGAAAGTAAATGTATTCAAGGAAGAAGCTGTCGGATCCGTAAGAATTTATTGAAATAGATGGACTAATCACTCCGAGTCATTTAATGACCAAATAGTTTTACCAGAAAGGATTTAAATATCAAATCGCGGTAGCCAATTACTGCTTCTAATGAAAGCATTAATTCTCTCTAATTTCATATCGGATATTTCAGCTAGATTATTAAAGGATGGTTGTCCCAGAAAAATCTTACGTGAAGTACTGATTACTGGACATTGATGAGAGACGGTTTCCTCCTCTTCTTTATTATTACAACTTCTGCAGCTGTCGTTGTAGGGTACCTAGTCTTGCATGGTTGTCGAATTTACAGTGTCCTGTGATCACTGACACCAAGTTACTTAATTGTGATCGCTGTAGTTTTAGCAAATTCAAACTACGTTTCTTATTTAGCCTAGGCCAAATCAATCGTGAACTGAACTGAGCAAGGTCATGGCAGGAGTTACTGATTTGTTGCTTGCATGTTGATAGTGGAATACCGCATAGATGGTCAATGTCAGCATCATGGAGCATTATGCCTTTCTTTGTCAAGTCATCGGTAACACAGTTGCCTATTATGTCTCTGTGTTCACGCAGCCATATGAGTGTAAGTTCAATGGCTCGCCATTCTATTTAAGGATGTCAGGCATTCCTGACAGTAAGATTATTTTAAATTTTTTCCAAAATTTCTTGAGCTTGTGCTAATTAAAGTTTTAATTGGCAAATATTATTCTAATACATTGATTTTGTATTTACGTTGGCAAAGGTATATGATATTGGTTAGAGATTTCAACATTATTAAAAATAAATATATTAGACATTGTGATAATTGAAGACATATCTGTCCCGTTAAGGAATCTTTACCAGAGTTCGGTTTACAAAATACACAGTGGTAGCCAGAAAAGAGAATTATATTAAAGAATCTTCTTTTTTTACAATTGTTTGTCTCGAAGTTTTTAAAAAATTATTTTCCAAAAGAAGTAAAAAACTATCTTGTTAAAAAACAGAAAATTGATTTTCACGTGTTTTATAAATAATACAAATCTGGAAACATTTTTAAAAATAGTACTAAAAATACTACCTTCTCTACACTTTTTCATAGAAAATAATAAAATATAACTTTCAAATAATATTGTATACTTTTGTAAATTTTTAAAAAAGTAGTAAAATACTAACTTTTTCAGAAATAGAATATTATTAATTTTAATTTAAATTTTCAAATATTTTATAACATTTGTATTCATAATAATATAAATTTTGCATCATTTTTAAAAATAGTAATAAAAACAATAATAATTAAAACCGAATTAAAATAATTTATAATATGTAGTTAAATACTACTCTTTTAAAAAACTACTTTTTTACTTTTTCTTATAATTTTTATGTATTTCAAAACATTTTATGCATAATACCAATCAAAATACATATTTAGCAATAGTAGTAAAAATACTACCTTTTCAATAAATTTGTAAAGATGGTAAACAAAAGCGTACTAAAATACCAAAAACTACTCTTTTTAAAAGGTAGTAAAAATGCTACTTTTTAGAAAAACTATTTTTTTACTTTTTCTTGTAAGTTTTTAGTTTTTTAAAACATTTCAATCATAATAAAAATCTAATTACATATTTAGCATTATTTTTAAAAATAGTAGTAAAAATACTACCTTTTTTAAATCGGAATTCTAGAAATTCTTAGGGTTTTCAATAATTTTGTAAAGATGGTAAACAAAAGCGTACTAAAATACCAAAAACTACTATTTTTAAAAGGTAGTAAAAAATGCTACTTTGTAGAAAAACTATTTTTTTACGTTTTCTTGTAAGTTTTAAGTTTTTTAAAACATTTCATTCATAATAAAAATCGAATTACATATTTGGCTTAATTTTTAAAAATAGTAATAAAAATACTACCTTTTTCTAAATGGAAATTTTCTAGACATTCTCATGGTTTTCAATAATTTTGTAAAGATGGTAAACAAAACCGAACTAAAATACCAAAGGTAGTAAACTACTACTTTTTTATAAAACTACGTTTTTACTTTTTCTTATGATTAGCTTCAATTTTTAAAATAGTAGAAACAATATTACCTTTTAAAAAATCAAAATTTCCTAGACTTTTTCATAGTTTTCAATTATTTTGTAAAAGTAAAAACAGAACAGAATTAAAGTGCCAAATACTACAATTATTGAAAACCGGGTAAAAAAACTACATTTAAAAAAATTACAAAATTTTTACTTTTTCCTATAATTTTCATGTAATACAAAAAATTCATAATAATAACAATCTAATTAAAAATTCATTTTATTATAGTTGTAAAAATATGAATTTACACGTTTATCAATTTTAGCTAGCAAAACTAGCAAATTTAATTTCAAAGTTTCAAATTCTTCGAGTTATTAATTAAAAAATTAACTCAAACCAAAATAATGAAAAATTGTCTCTAAGTTTCAAATCATATTTTCAATTTTAAAGCTTTAAAATTTTACAAATTATTTGAATTCAGTTTCAACGATTCATGAATTTCTTCGAATTTCCACATGTAAAGCAATACAAATTTTATGAAACATATAAATTTTTATTATTAATAAAACTCCCCCATCATAGCGTATAAGTGTTATAGAATTGAAAGGAATTATTTATCAATCATACGCTCAGCGTGGCCATATTTCCAATGAAATCTTTTAAAACTAAAATACTTTTTTGCTGTTTGTGTATTATAATAAAAATAGTATTTAGATTATTTAACTAATTGTTCGACCTTTATATCTTTATTAAAAATTATATTTTCTTGGAGCTTAAGGTCAAATTTCTTTTTGTTTATTTTTTATTTATTCCTATATTTCGTTACAACAATGTGTAGTATCTTAAGGGAAATTTACTTGATTTTTTTTCATAAATTTTAGCTAGCAAAATTAATTTAAAAATTTCCAAACATATTTTCCATTTTAAAGTTTTCTTTAGCTTTAATTAGTTACCTACAGTCTTATTCAGAAACAATTAAAGTAGACTTCAAATGTACTTTAAGAAAATTTTGTATGAAAATTTTGTCTAAAAGCACACTTCAAACCTACTTTTTTATGAATACGGCAGCTAAACTTTGGCAATTTTGCAGATTTATTCCAATATCAGTAGACTAACCAGAAAGTCTACTGATATTCCCTTAAGATGCCACACATTGTTGTAGCGAAATATTGAAATAAATAAGAAATAAATAAAAAGAAATTTGACCGTAAGCTTAAAGAAAATAATTTTTATTACAAAAACAGTACACCTAATTCTGTTTTTACACAGTAATTGGTTCTAGGAAAACCCGTGTAAAAAAAGACATTGATTGTATGCGAAATAGGCGATTGGTTCCTTATCTCTAAAACCTATTAAAATTAGTGAAAAACAAACAACAAAAACAATTTGTTTATACACAAGCATAGTTATTGAATAAAAAAATTAAATTTATGCACTCTAAGCTTAAAAGTAATGTAATAAAAAATGTATGACAGGCACGTTCATTTGATTGTATGTCCTACCAGCGTATTCCCATTTACAATTGCTCTGACCAGTAAATTTGCTTGTATCCATAACAAAGGAATTCCCCTAAATTTGTGATATGAACATATTTCGCAAAAATTAAATTTAATTAAAATAATTTAAGCCCAAAAGAGTTTCAATGGTGTTAAGTGGAATAAAATCGTGTAAAAAAATTTTAATTGGTTTACCGTGTGTGTAAAAACAGAATTAGGTGTATTTTTTTAACAAACTAATATTTAGTTATTTTCATTTTAACACAGACGCAGAGAAAAAATATAATTGTACTCGTACATGTTTAAAATAAACTATCGCCCATGTTCTGAAAAACGCAAAACGCCAAAGAGGTGTTCTGACAAACGAAAACGCTAGAAATTTGGCGTTTTCAAATCGCTAGTGTATACTGAAGCGATCTGGCTTATTTTATTGAAACTGCACTTTAAACACAAAATGAAATGATGCACAATTTAAATTTAATATGTTTTCTTTTTATTTAAGCTAAAGTTTGTAACATTTTGCCACGATTTTAATTAAAAATATGCAATTTAAAATTTTCTTTAAGTTTGTCAATTGTCTGTTTCAATTGTTTACTTTTGAACTAGCGATTTGTGCAAACAGCTGATCAACTTGATCTTCGAAAAGCAATGTAATGCATTTTAATTTGAAATTTATTTATTTGTTTACGTTATTTTATGACAAAATATCTGTTTTTATTGTTCGAACATAGCTTCGAAAAATGGCAAAACGCTAGCAAATCGTGGCGATTTCAGAACAGGCCAAAATGCGTTTTGCGTTTTTAAAACTGTATGAGATTTGAAAACGCTGCGTTTTTCAGAACATGGGCGTATTTCAAAATTTTTTAACATTGTTTTAAATATTATGGACACTGTAATTATTTGTATGATTTCTATAACCATTATATGGTTAAGTTACCATTCACATGATTATAGCTATCATATATATGATTATAGCAATTATGTAATGTTTATGGTGATCAGTTTTGATTATACCATATTATATTGTTCTCTGTCATAATTAAAGAACAACAAATTATGATAAATGGATTCATAAACATGATTGCAACAAATATATGTATCCTATATATGATTGTAGTAATTATCGTTATCGTAATTTAACCATATTATGGTTACCGCAATCATAAAAATAATTACAGTGACCATAACAATGTTGAAAAACTTGTAAAAATGTTGACATTGTTGTGTTAAACATGTACGACTATATTTTTTCTCTGTGTGCAGTATGAGTTTGTTACTTTACTCGGTGCAGAGACAAAAAAAACAACTACTTTAGTGTAAAGTGTATGGCATTTTTCAGTAATACAAAATTTGTGCAAGAGAGAAGAAAAATAAATTTGCATTTTATTTTATCAAAATACTTTTCCAGCAAATAGAATTATTCAAAAACTCTTTAACATTCCTTTTTTGTGTGATTTTTTTCTGTCTCAGATTTCAAACCAAAAAGCAAGAAAAGCAAAAACAAATTTGTAATAATACAAATTTCATAAACAATAATAAAGAATACACACACATTGTAAATGTACGTAAATTTCGTTCTAACTCAGAACACGTTAAAAAGAAATATCATAATTCGTGAACTCTATTTCTCAAAAAAAAAAAAAAAAAAAAAACGGTGAGTTAAATAGATGATATTTACAGAGTGATAGTGGACAATGAAGATTGCTGAAGACGCCCTTGGCCGGGTAGAAAATGCATTCCAATTTGCCGATTGTTCCAGTACTTTACAATAGTATTCTTAATTATTAGAACTAGTAGCCTGAATAAAAACTTTTCTCTTAATAATTAAGAAATATTAGTTCAATTTTCATCTCTAATTATTAACATAATAAACACCATGGCGCGGTGTATCAAAGTATGTAGTCATCATCCCATCTCCGGTTTTCGTAGTTACAAAAAATAACTCAATCAACCAAAAAAAAGGGAGGAGAAATGACAACAAAAACATACATACAATTGCTGTTATTGATCTACAAAAAAGGTAGACGCAGCAAGAAAAGCAAAAACAAATTTGTAATAATACAAATTTCATAAACAATAATAAAGAATACACACACATTGTAAATGTACGTAAATTTCGTTCTAACTCAGAACACGTTAAAAAGAAATATCATAATTCGTGAACTCTATTTCTCAAAAAAAAAAAAAAAAAAAAACGGTGAGTTAAATAGATGATATTTACAGAGTGATAGTGGACAATGAAGATTGCTGAAGACGCCCTTGGCCGGGTAGAAAATGCATTCCAATTTGCCGATTGTTCCAGTACTTTACAATAGTATTCTTAATTATTAGAACTAGTAGCCTGAATAAAAACTTTTCTCTTAAAAATTAAGAAATATTAGTTCAATTTCCATCTCTAATTATAAAAATAAATCTATTGCCAATATATGCTCCATATAGGAAATTAATAAAAATGTTTCACTAAATTGTCTGTGTTTTAAAGCCTTTATTGTGGAAAAAAGACAACAAACTCTAGCATAAAATCCCACTTCATCACAAACTAACTAAAATCCCTATTAATATTTGTATCAACATATACAACAACAAAAACACTAAAATTCAAATCCACAAACTCATTATGAAGCACTTCTCTGGGTTGCGTAAAAACGCCATCATTAAAATTATTTTTTTTTCTCCATTAAGTGGAAGATCTCATGATTATTTTATTTTATATTTTTCCTAAAATGTATTTATGGTTTCTTTCGTCAATTCAATTCAAATCAAAAAAAAAATATAATTTAAGTGCAAATATTTTTGTGTGTAATAACGACCATTCATTATCATTAAAAATAATGTATGTTTTGTATTCGAATAGTATTGATACGAGAGCACGTATAGAGCAACTGCCATTAGTCACTAGTAGCAGCAGCAGTTGGAGCTGGGTTAACAGCCGCATACATATGTACGAGTACATATGTTGATTGTACTCTTGCATGTACTTGTATGTACGTATGTACGTATGTACGAGCCTGATTTTGAGAACAATAATGTAAAGTTTGTTTCGATGAACAAACGAAACCCATGTTAGCAGTGTTTTGTGGCAAAATAAATAATGTAACTAAAAAAACAGTGTTTTTTTTTTGGAATGGAAAAATTTAGGGTAAATTGAAATATTTTGTAGACAGCGAGATTTGAAGGTATTAATAGAGTCAAATTATGTTGTCTATAAGTCTGCATAAGTTACAGCTTAAAAACCATTATGTACCTACGTTTATGAAAACCTGTAGGTTAAACTGTGCTAAAAGTAACTATAAATGACAGATAGTTGATTGGGTTGGCCTTAGACTATCAGTCTGAGGGTTTCGGGTTCGATTCCCAAAGCCAAAAGGCTTCGCAGTTTGTGTTTGTTTAAAAAAAATCTGCTATTTTAGCTAATGGAGGTCAAAGGCCACAATTTTATGTGATTATTTTCCCTATATTTTTTTGTTATTTTGTTCAATGTTCAGAAGTTTGTTTTATCAAAACCCGCCAATAAAGATTATATGATTCATTGCCTTTCTATGGCAAATTCAAATTATTCGAACATGTTGACTTTTCAACCCTTGTTAATAAAAGGGTTAACGTTTCGGAAACGTTTGAATTGCTGACTATAAATTAGCAAACGCACACAAATTTCTATTAAGCTTATATTTTTTTCAGCACAATGAGGCCCCTATTAAGAGCTGCATTCAACAATCGATATTCGCTGGCGGTCGAAAATCGACTATCGAATATAAAATTTGTATTATGAGTTGGCATCACTGTCGAAAATTTCGTTGTTCAACGAATTTTTTATCGAACACAAATTTGCTGTTGACGCTGTATAAAACTGGGCAAAATTTATTTAAAATGTAAGTATTTGTTTTTTTTTTTGGAATTGGTCAACCAAATACTACTTGTATATTACGTTAGGTTAGGTCAACAGGCAGCCATAGTTAGTACAGCCCACTTAGGTCCATTGGATGGTCCTTTTGTGTTGCCTGAAAAGAGATGAATAGAAGAAAGAAGAAAGGGGATAGATGTTGTAGAGACAGATAGAGAGTAGATGTGGATAGGTAGGAGAAGAAAATGCCAAGAGAAGAATATGTCGGGTCCGGAAGGATTAGAAGAAAAGATGGAGTAAGTACTCCGAGCCGCTTAAGGGCCAGTAGTTCTACTGTAATGAAGACATTGATACGCTCTAATTTTAAGTCTGATACTTCAGATTGATATTGAAGGATAGTTGTACCAAGAAGGTGTTACGCATGGAGCACATTGCTGTACAATGACAGAGAAGATGAGAGACTGTTTCATCCTCTTCTTCATCTTTACAACTCCTACAGAAATCATTGTAGGGAAGACCAAATCTTCTGGCATGATTGCCGAATTTGCAGTGTCCAGTAATCACTAAATTGTGATCGTTGTAGTTTTAGCACGTACAACGTTCGTTCTCTATTTAGCCTAGGCTAGATAAGTCGTGTTATTACACAACCTGCCAACCTGTTATTGCCAACCTGGTCTGAGCAAGCTCATAGTAAAATTTTTCAATGCGTTGCTTGCATGATGATAGTGGAATACCGCATACATGATCAATATCATCATCAGGTAGCATGGAACCATTCTTTGGTAAGTTATCAGCAACAAAGTTTCCAGTTGTGTCTACATGTCCACGCACCCATACGAGTGACACTATTGAATGTCTCGCCATCCTCTTTAAGGATGTGCGGCATTCCTGAACCAAGGTCGATGTAGTGTATACACCAGTTAGAGACTTTATTGCAGCCTGGCTATCAGTATATATACGAATATCCCTGCCTGATATTTTGTTATAACAGATCCAGTTAGCTGCTTTTTTTTTATAGCCGATATCTCGGACTGTAGAATGCTGCATTCATTTGGAATTCTAAACAACATTCTAATTCCAAATTCTGGAATGTAGACACCGCCGCCAACTCTCTCCTCTCTTTGGAGCCATCCGTATAGACAGATAAGCTCATAGTGTTAAGGGGTAGGCCTTCTTCTGATACCGCATTATCCGAAATGGAGTATCTAAAGTTCCTCGAGAAGAAGGGTCTAGCAGTGCAGTAATCAATATTATCAGGAAGACAGTTTACTTCTTCAATAATGCTGGCATGCCCATAATGTAAATACATGCCTCCAAGTGGCTATTGAAATTAGCCTTACGGCAGTATTTACAGCCAGTTTTCTGGCCATCTAATGAACTGGTATCCAGTTCATTATCGTAAAAAGCGATTTAGTCGGAGTTGTACCTATTGTTCCAGTAATCAGTATAGCAGTCATCCTTAATATATTAATATATTAAAAGTAGTGTAGTGTATTAAAAGTAATATATTTGTATATTACTTTGGTTAATATCCTGCAGGTCTAAGGTCGTAAGTACAAAACAGCAATTGGAGCAGCTTGTTTCTATCATGGCAGTAGATCCACTGTTGGCAAAAGGTATTTGCTCTAAAGTATACTCACGTGATTTAATTCATTTTCAAAACGTTGGAAGCATCACTAAGCCTTTTTGTGATTCTGGCCAGTTCTAGTAAGGATTCATCTTCATCAGACAAATTATCAAACCGTAATTCAGTGGTGGTCATTTAAAATTTTATTAATAGAAATATATAGAAATGTACCGATAGAAATGTACTATTGTGAATAACCCAGAAAGTGTGATTTTCACAATAGCGTTTTTCATCGAATGTGCACAAAAATACCAAATGAAAATTCGTTCGATAAGCATTTTCGACCACCATCGAAAATCGAATTTTGCTCATAGTAGGCACCTAAACGACCTAAACGACAGCCGAATATAAACTCTTACTTGTTTTTAAATGCACCTGAATTGAAAATGAGCAAATTAAAAATTAAATTTTTAAAAAATTAAACAAAGTAGTGTAGGGAAAAAAGGATTTATTTTCTAAGAAAAAGCTCGTGCCTGCAGCACACTCGTATTATATTCGACTAACTTCTTTTTTTAAGCAAAAAAAAGTGTATCCCTTAACACTTGAACTTTTTTTTTTCAATTTTGATGACTTAATTCATTTAGCCTCTCACCACCTAAAATGCTCAGGAGAAAAATACTATCACGATAAAATATATTTATTATTATTAGTTTGTTTTTTTCTATAAAAAATATATGTACGAGTATGTATATATTAACATGTGAGTGCCCCAACTACAAGCAGGAGTGTAATATATAAGTTGGCCTCTGGTGAGCAATTTCTTACAAATTTTCAATATTTTCAAACAAATATTATTCTAACGGCAGTAGAATTTGTTTTTCATTCATTCATTCATTCATTCATTTGCATAAAAAGACTATTTCTCTAGCTAGAGAGATAGCGCAGACAAAACCACATTATAATAATTTTGTTATACGAAAATTAATACACAAAAAATTATAGATAGCAAATGTATAGATACGAGTATAATAATATAAATTATTTGTTAACAAATTCATATAAATTACTAAGTTGATTTATTATTCCATCAGAGAGCTACTTTGCTATTGTTGACAGTAAATAAATAAATGGCAACGAAAGTTGGGTAAAGCGGCAGGTCAATGAACTTTAATCTCATATTGAAACGTTTTGCCACTTGATTTTTATAATACCCCACCCCAAATAGCAAACGCTAGCTAGTAAACAATAAAGGAAGGCTTGCAAGTAAAATTACTTAAGATATTCTTATTTCTTTTTTCATTTAAATTTGTAATAATCGATACATGTTTGAAAAAATGTTGTTGGGTTTGAAGCTCGCATGTGTATGACAAATGAATAGCGTGCTGTTACAAGTAATTTCTTTCACAATAATGGTTAACTCAACATAGATGATGTTTACAAATACCGCTTGGACAACAAACATTGCTGATAACGCCCTTGGCAGGGTAGAAAATGCATTCCCATGTGCCAATTGTCTAGAAATATTACTTCACACAGAAGGTATTCTTTGAATTTTTAAAATTAATGAACTCAAGCCGAAGTAATAAATTTTCTCTAAGAGTAATTTAAAATGCTTAAATGTAAAATTAACAATAGAGAATGTTTCTTGTAGACTGTTACTTCGTTTGTTTCAACTTACGCATTTGTTGCTTCTTTAGTTTTAATATTATTAAAATTTACATTTTGGCAATAAATAGTTTTTGTTTTTTAGACTATAAATGACAGCACATCTCTTTTGTAAGTTCCTGTTATTTTTCTTTTTGTGGAGCTTGGAAAACAAAACATTGCACTGCATAAAATAAGCTGTGAGCCATTGTATCTATTTAAAGAAAAGTCGTCTGGGGCCAAATTACCGAATTCGATATCAAGTAAAATTTATCGTAATTTTCTTATTTTTCGATACAATAGTTCATTCGATCACGAATGCGGTAATTTGGCCCCTGGTTCGATTTGTACAAAATGGTTAACTGATTTTATTTTGGACAGTCCATGAATTTGTTTACTCGACGAATAATTTGTTGTGAGCATATGAATTTGACTGCTGTACTCAACTCACGGTGATGGTGTGTTCTTGTTCGAACAATATTGTTTCGTACTTCCTTAATGCAAAACATCCGGACAGTTTTGCTTCCCACTGTATGTCTGTGTCTACAAATGTGTGTATACTCTCAAATAAAAATACGAGCGATTTAAGCCATAAGAATTGTACTGTGTGAACACCGAAATAATTTCAAGGAAAAAATTTTATCAATCTTTTCAATAAAAATTGCTTCGTGTAAATTGAGACTTTTATAGCTTTGCTGTTGTACAACAATTGATGCCATTTAAATTAAACACAGTTTTTTTCTATTGTCTTGTTATAATTAAGCAAGACACACTTTTCGAAATATAAAGAAAATGTTCCATAAAACATAATCTACACTACACTAGACTGATTACCTTGGATGTTTAAAGTAATCAATGGACTTGAATTTGTATTACTCACACACACATTTTGTTTGCGATTCTTTTCTATACTTTTTTGCATACAAACTATCTGGTAATTTTGAATTTATTACAATTTTTTTAAACAAATCCAAAGTGTGGTGCATTACTTAAAATGCCTGGTTTATGCATTTCTGATTGATATAAAAACTTGTTTGTTTTACCATTTTCAAAGTATAAATAGCTGTCAATTAAACTAAAATGATTGATATACATATTTATTTAGTTTCTTCAAAAAATATTTAAAACTATTAATCTAATTTCCCCCTTCATTAACCAGAAATTAACAATAAATCAGCGCACATTCATCAGAAAAATTAATCACAATTTTTGAATTATCATTTTTATACAATTATAGATTATTAGCAAATTTTTAAATGGAATACAAAATCACCTACAACACACACACACACACAAAATAATTAAACATTACACTGTCTAAGCGATATGATAATTTAATAATTAATAAACAAATTGTACGTCATCTGCACATGACATGCAATTTAAAACACATACAAAGAAAACATATATTAATAAAGATATAAATAAATAAATAAATAAATAAATAAATAAATAAATAAATAAATACATAAACACACGAATGAATAATATTCAATTTGAATTTAAAAAGAAAGCTATACAATAAAAATAAAATTAATAAAAACGCAATGTTTTAGAAAATAATTGACATTTAAACATTCATTCTTATGAATAACAAACATGATAGAATACTCGTACATTGAAATGGTTAGAGCAGTGGGAAAGTGGCAAAATATCATGATGGTCGTTATTGCTGATTAAATATATGCAACCAGGCAATTATTGGTTTATAATTTTTAAGATGAATTTCGTGAATTTATGCCAACGACACATTTAGTTTATAAATTCAGTATTTCGGTGGCTGTGTGATGTGTCATGTTGAAACCACATGTCAGTGATATCCATCACTAATCATCAATAATTCAACAATTGCTATGGCAATTTTGTATGATAACATCTAGAAACATAAAAATCGACTTGGGCTAGAAACATTATTTTTTCAGAAAAAAAGCAGCCGTTGGTTCTTAAATTAATTTTTTATATTTCATTGGGATTTTTGAGAGAAATTTAAATCAATGTAACAATTTTAAAAGCTTCTACTACTTATATGTAAAGTCAAATGTAAAAACTTTCAAAAACAATTTATAAATACAGTGGCACACATTTAAAGTTGGGAAAGATGATTTTAAAAATTTACTTTCAATGAACACTTGTGGACTATATCTATCGGAACTTTAAAAATGTACAGGTTCTTTTCACGGACAAAAGCAAATTCAATTTATTTGAGCCCAATGGCCAGCGTTATGTGTGGCGCAAACCTAATAAGCAGTTTTGCTCTAAAAATACTAAGAAAACTGTAAAGCACATGGGCTTGTCAGTGATGGTATGGGGTTGCATGGCTGCTTCCGGTGTCGGAAATCTTCATTTAATTGAAAGCATAATGGATAAAAAGTGTTTCTTGAATTTTACCAGCACAATGATCCGAAGCACACATCGCTAATAGCAAAAAACTAATTGTCTTAAAGTTCTCACAACATCTGGGATGAGCTCAGACGTCGGATGCAAAATAGATTATATACCAGTAAAGACCAGCTTAGAGCTGCGTTACTGGAAGACTGAAACCAAATAAGTCTTGATGTGTGCAAAAAAAAAAATGGTTGAGTCGATTCCATAAAGACTACAAGCTCTCGACAATCAAAAAGGATACGCAACAAAATACTTTATTCATAAAAACTTACAACAGGTTTGTAACAGGTTTATAAAGCAAATTTCCATACAAAATTTGTTTTATAAACCTCTGTTGTAAGTTTTATGAATATTTTATAAATAATTGAATTTAATGACCTGACATTCAGTGTTGTCATACTACAAAGGTTTTTTTAACTAATTTGTTTTTGTTTCTGTTATATTAATGGTAGTGTAAACTTGTAAGTTTTTGGTTATATTTTCAAGTATTTTTCTCAGGAGCTCGAAAATATGATCTTAAAAGTATAAGCTTGTGCTTTTTTATTTTCGCGTCTCGTTCTGTTGTGTTCGTTAAAATTAGTATAGTATACAAGAATGATAAAATTAACTGAAGTTTAGAAGCTCTGTTTTGATTGGCCGATAGTGGGTTACCGTTAAGTTTCTATTTAGAATCTCTTTGCCTATTGGTCGATCAAAACATTGCCATCCAAAATGAATATTATTAGTGTCGGTCAAATTAAAGCATTGCCATCTAAAAAAAATATTGTTAGTGTTGGTCAATCAAAGCATTACCATCTTAAATAAAGGTTATTAATGATTAAAAAGTAATTAATGATATAATAATAAATACTAAGTGGTTACAGTAGAATAAAATATTTATTTGTTTTTGTGTTTAATAATAAATAATTTCTTTAATTTAATATTTAACAAACAGTTTATCCGTCTTTTAATGTGAGCCACTGTACTACTTTAATTTAGTTAAATCCTCTATCAAATTGTAACCATATTTACCGTTGTACTATTTTCATCATCCTCTTCCTCATCCTCCTCCTCCTCCTCACCATCATCATCATCTTCATCATTGTTGAGATCTTTGGCCGCTGCCGTACGACTCAAAGTCTCGCCTCTACAATTGCCCACCGAACCGGCAATATTGTGGCTAGAGCCAACAATGCTGCCACTGCCACTGCCACTGCCATTGTCCATCAGCATAATAATAAAAAATATTTAGGTGTTGGACAATATTTAATTATTATCCACTTATACGCTTAAACAAATAACTATTTTAATTATACTTTGTTTTATTATACTTCTTATCGTTGTTAAGCACTCACTACCATATTCTCTCTTTCTCTTGCTCTGACGCAGAATTAACAGACTAATAATAACAATAACAATTAAATATAATTACACAAAATATGGTTTTATTTGCAATATTAATTTTTATTATGTTTATTTGAATTTTTATTTGTTTGTTTATTATCACTTTCTCTTTGTTTTTTTTTTTTTTGTTAAATTTAAAAAAAGAGAGACCGACTCTTTTTGTTTCTGCGGTTTTTTAAGCTTGTTCATGAAAATTTTGCAAATAGCTTTGCATGCGGTTGTTGTATTTGTGTTAAAGTTGCCGCCTTTGTTGTTGTTTGTTAAATTTATTACCCGCAATAATGCTAAAATTTTATTTCTTGTCTCGTTCCTTGATTTTTATGTCATTCAAAAAAAAAAAGCAACACCAAAGTGTCGTTACAAATTTAATATTTTTTAATCATGACAAATTTCCTTTTCTCCAAACAAGATAAGAGTTTTAGCTGCTTTTCCAGGCTTTAAGGATCTGTTAAGAATTTAACACTTTTTTGAAACAAAGCAAATAAAAGGAAATGACACATTTTTCTTATCTTAATTACGGTCATGCTGTGAACACTTTTATTATTAAATGAACATGAAAAGAAAAACCCCACAGCGGAAAACAAAAATGTCTGGTCACGAATACACGAGCACGTTAATTACAATAAAATAACTTTTTTGTAGCAGTAATGGTTTTTTTATAATTTAATGTTGCATTTTTAATGTCTTAATAACATTTAATATTTTATATTTTTTTTTTAATTTTCCAATTTTTCTTTTGGTTGTGTTTTTTTCTTAAATTTGTTTAAAATCTTTAAAAACTTCTTTTATTTAAAAATATATGTATATATTAGTATATTAAGCGAATTGACAACATTTATGTTTAAAAGCCTCAAGGCAACTAAATTGTTGTTAAGAGCTTGAAAAAAAGGTCCTGGAAAGCTTTTTATTTTTATTAAAAAAGAGAAAATTTTCACTTTAGCGCCAAAAACTTAAAAAAAAGTGAAAGTTGAAATATAAAGACAAATTTCTAACCTTAACACAAATCAAATTGTTTCAAATAAATCTTTGCTAAGCTTAAAATAAAAAAAATTTCTTTACAATTATTATTATTTCCATATTTTCTTTGCATTTCCTTTTAATTGTTTATAAAAATTGTTATTAGAAAAACCGGCATTTCTAGTGTTAAAAAACATCTTTATTGTTACATTCTCTCTCTGTGTTTTAAATATAACTCTCTGACAAAAAGCTTTTAGCCAGAAACAGCTGTTGACGTTATGGCTTCATTTATTTTGAGAAAGCTTTTTATCCCATGCTTTCCTAAAGGTTAATGTCACTACATAAGTCATTCATAAGTACGTAAAAACTCGCATAACTAAATGCACTAGATACAAACACACATATCTACATACAAATATATATTTGTATACTTCTTGTAATGCCCTTTGAATGTGAGCTTGTGCCTGCGCCTGCATGTCTTTTGAAAGCCATTATTTTTAGCTTTCGTTTGTTGTTCAACCAAACAACTGTGTGTGTGTGTGTGTGTGTGTGTGTGTACGAGTGTGAGAGTGACGTAAGTTTTATTCTTGCAGGTGGTTTCTAAAAAGAATTTCCGGGATTATTTTTCAACAAACAAACCAATAAAGTGCATTTCATTGGTTTTCTGTTTTGCTTTGACCCTGATGTTCTTCATCTAAAATCTTCTAAAGCTTTTTATTCTCATGTCTGGCTACAGGTGCTTTTGATTTATTTACCAACACATAAATTTCCGGTTAATTGCCACTGCAAGTGGTCTGGGATACACAAGAAGAAAAGGATTAAAATGAATGGGAATGCATTTTAAATGACAATCAAAATGTCATTAGTTGGGGTAGTAACAGAAAATGGCAAATATTTGCTTTAAACATAAATCTGTTTGGAAAGAGGAAATGAGGTTTAATGCATTATAAATCTATTTATTTGGTTTGATATTGAACTTGAAATTGTAGTTAAAGCATTGTTCACATAAAATGCCAACGCATAAAAGTTTTGATATTAATGTTATTAATATATGTAAATGAAACAGTGACTAGTTAGAATGTTCTTTATGTCAATGTTATTATGGTCGTTGGCACTTGTTAATTGACTCTCTCTCTCTCTCTCTCGTTTGCTGCATTACATGTAACCTAGAAAATTGTTAGTATTATATCTTAATCAAAACATTTGTGTACAATATAAATTTATCCAAAATTATCCATCTTTCTGCCAAAATATGTATTCCGAAAGACCTGTTTATATTTTGAGGCCAAGAACGCATTAAGCCAATTACGTATAACCTGCTCTTAAGTAAAGCTTATCCCAAACAGAACATTCTGCATCGATCGAAACAAATAATAGTCGTACGGAGCAAGGTCTGAACTATAAGACGGTCGACGCAAAACTTTCCAACCACTTCTTTCTAAATAGATTTTAACAGGTATTACAATAAGTTGCCAAAAGAGAAGTAACACTCAGGCAATTAATATGCCTATATATACTTGCATTACTTTCTTTGGAAAGGGGATTGTTGAAGAAGTAAAAGTGGTGAAAGAAGAAACCTTTTTATATCACAACTCTGCAATTGCGCATTATGTTTGTTTTAGTGCAGCATTGCAGCGCCTCTGGTGATGAGTAGACACATTAATGTTAAAGCTTGATTTTATTTATTTTTTTTATTTTTATTTATTAGTTTGTTGTTCTATACAAAAGACTTAGAAGTCTTATATTCCAGTACAGAACTGATGATTTGTTAAACGCATTATAAAAAATATTGCCTTTTATTAAATAATTTTTAAGCTTGAGGTCACTTTTTTGTTTTTTATAAAAGATTTTTTAATTCTTATATATAATTCACTCAATATTTCGATTTCCTTTGGAAATCTTCTTCAGGAGTTAATTTAATATTATAAAAATTTTCTATGTGTAAAAAAAAAAATTGTTATAATATTAAATTAACTCCTGAAGAAGATTTCCAAAGGAAATCGAAATATTGAGTGAATTATATATAAGAATTAAAAAATCTTTTATAAAAAACAAAAAAGTGACCTCAAGCTTAAAAATTATTTAATAAAAATCATTAAAAAGGTCGAAGAACATAGAATAAAATTATTTAAAAAATATTGCCTTATTTAACTTAATTTAATTTTCACAAAATAAATCATATTTTATAGCCTTTATTTAATTATTTTACTTCTGTGGCGTTTGAATGCTATACCACCGAAGGAGGGCGCTGTGATAAATATTAGTTATGATAGGATAGAAAATTTATAATTATCAGAAACTGATGTTGTTTGAGTGGCAGCGACTAGGAATCTAACCCGGGCTTAGTGATCAAATGCGCTAACCAATTAAGTTACAGCACTCTCATGGCTTTAATGTTGATTCGGCTTGGAAAATATAAATAAGACGTAATCTTTTATTTAAAAAACCTTTCTTATTAAGGCTAAATCACAATAAATATTTAGTTTTAATTTATTTGATGCTGTTTGATCTTGTAAAACTCTTGTAAGATTAAACAACGTCAAACAAATTTGTGCTAAAACAAGTGGTAACGCTTTTTTGAGTAAATATTTGCTTCGGGTTAGCGTAATGGATCCATTTATAATCACAAGTAGTGATTGGTTGCAAAAATGATTTTCTTTTACAGAGTTTAAACGGCATTTCGGACAGGCAAAATCGTCTTTCAAAGTCTCCCGACTGCAATTCGTACACTGTGTTACATTACTATAATTACACTTGATGTTTGTTATTTGTTGTAAAGTTACGAACAGTTTCTTCAAATGTGTACAATTTTTTAGCAGTATGGTTAATGATCTCTTTTTATCCAACATTTTGGATACGACTTGATTAATATTTAAGAGATAAATTGTGCATTAATATTTCGTAAATGTTTCATAACTATAATTACATTTTATGATAAACAAGAAAGAATATTAGCAAAACAAAATTAAAACTGTTTTTTATTCTTACCATCCAATTCGTATCTTAGTGATTTTGAAAAAGTTCAAATTTCAGTTTAAATAATCTGCAAATAATTTGCAAATAATCTGCATTATTAAGGTAAAAATAAAAGTGTTGACCCGAAAAAAAAACTTTCTGAACGGACCAAACGCAGAATTATAAACTCTGCCAGCAGTCTTGGTCAGATTATTAATGAATGTGAGGTAAATGTTTTGTATACAATAACCATAAGTTAATTGCTAAAAAAAAAATCCCAGACTATAGCTGGACAGAAGCTGTTGTCTGTGCCAAGACTATTACTCCGCTAACTGCTAGTTTTAAATTTATTTAAATAAACTTACAAACTAACTGGAAACATGTTAGCAAATAATCTTTGTTAATAATTGCACTATTTAATATATATTTGTTAAAGTAACTTTTTTACGATGAAACAAAATTCAATCTGATGGTTTCAATAGCTATTGGAGAGACCACGATGTTTATCAAAAAGAAATTTTCAGATGATTTGGGCAGCTTTTGATGAAGACAGTATTAAAATTAATTCGTTTGATTTCATAAAATTCCTAGCTGATAAATTCGTGACATTTTTGGAAAATATTAATGAAAAGCAATTAATTTTTCAACAAAACAACGCCCCTATACACTCAACGCCACTTGAATAGCACATTCCTTATGATCTCAGTATTTCTTTCCATATTTCAAAAAATAAAAATAATCGCTTGGAACTTTGGAAGATTTTTTATTATGCTCTTGTCTTTTCTCTATAAAAACAATTCAGCATTGCAAATGAACCGTTTTAAGATTTTTTTATATTTTCTTTTGATGTTCCCTGAAAATTATAAAACAAAAATTGAGCCACTTGATTACGTCATCTTAAGAAATCGGCAGGCCCCGACCGTTATCGATATTATTTTCACGAACTACGAAAGGTACTTCATTATATGGTTTGACTATACAGTCGTGTTGATGGTGTCATGGTTCATTTTTTAAAAACCACTATGAATGCAACGGCTTTCATTGAGGTACTAAAAACGATGTTTTCGCACTTTAGTAATACATTTAGACATCTCAAACGTTTGGGAATGGTTATCTTAAATAGTGTTTGAGTCTGGACAGCAATATTTAACTGATCGCAAACTTATAAATGCCCTCAAACTAGCCTGGAGCTTCATTCAACTAGATTATATAGCCGAGCTTGCAAACAGGATCTGTGAAGTGTTGATCAAGAAAGGAGGCTGGGCATTTTCTATACAAGTGGCAATCTTGTATAAAATGAAATTTGTAAATATTTTGTTATAATTTCAGTGTTTTTATAGTTATGAAACACTAATTTTTTTAAACATATTTCAGAGGTAAAATAAAAATAATAATTTTTTTTTTTGTTAAATAATATTTGTTTTCTTGTTTGTTAAATTGTTTTAGTTTTTCTTTAACTTACAAAATTTAGAAAATTTTAATGTATTTATAGTTATGCAACACAGTGCATGAGCCCAATTTTCCTACTTTTGAATGATTGCAGCTGCTTGCAAACGTTTTGGAATTGCTACCTTGAGTAGCTGTCAATAATTGTCAATGAAATGAGTTTGACAACAATCTTCATGATGTAATGCCTACAATTCTTGGTCGCTGGCCTGGGTGATCTTTGTCTTCCGTGCCAAACTCACCACATCTGAACCGCACAAAACATCTCTTGCATATTAAAACCAATGGAACACATTCACCACAAGCTTCGATAAGCAATAGTTGTACGTCAGCCGAACTTTTTGTTAAAAAAAATACTCAACGACGCTTTTTTGGCTCAAAATTCGAAAAAACTTTATATGTTCAATAACTATGTCCCAATTTGCAAGAAACATTTTTTATTGAAAAGATTGATTCAATTTTTTTCCTTTAAATTTCTTCTGAGTTCACACAGCACAATTCTTATTACTTAAATCGCTCGTATTTTTATTTGAGAGTATACACACATTTGTATAAGAGAGTAACACAAATTGCTAGTACAATCAAGTGTGTACTTGTGACATCACCCCGATGCCTAAAAGGTAAAGCTTAAATAATTGTTTCATGTTCCTTCAGAATGACATATAAGTTGCTAAAGACAAAAATCGCGTTCAAAATATACACCAACAAAAAGTTAATCCCGAATATTCATTTATTTCTCAGCAAGTTGAATTTTGTGTGTTTGTGTGTTTTAGAAATAAATAAATTTTAATAAATCAAAACCACATTTTCAATTGTATTGTCATTTTACAATTTGTTCAATTTTATTCATTTGAAGTCAAAAATCTTCTTACTCCTCCCAATACTGCCAACAAACACATAAAATTCTCAATTCTCAAGATGTTTCTTTGTACTTGTAAGTCCTTCACAACTAAATACAAGAACATTATATTATCAGTATTTTTGTATATACTGTGAGCATCAAAATAAACTCAACACCACATATTATTAAAAGAAAAGATAAATTATATTAATATAAATAATCAAGCATGTGATGGAAATCGATATCGAAAACGAATCAGTTTTGGAAATACATTTTAATTCATTTCTAATCTTATTTTTAAAATTTTTGTTTTAAGATTCTCATTAGTAGTCCAATATCTTTATATTTTATGTGATAAAAGTTTTTGAATACAGAAATATTACGAAAAAATTGACTTCTAAAACTCATTCGTTTTCGTTTTCGATTTCCATCATATGCCTGATTATTTTATTAAAAAATTGTATTGCATTTTTATATACATAGTTATTTAAGTAGAATTTAATTCACAAAAAAAAAAAGAAACAGAAACAAGAGCGTATACAAATTTAATTGATTTATTGTTAAAATAGACCAACTTTTATGTGTAAAAATAAATTAACACTAGCATCACTCTTATGCATAAAAAACCCTGTCGTTTCAAAAGTAGTGGCAATTCCTGTAATTTTCTTTGTTTGAAAGTATCACCGTAAAATGCCGTTCAAAAAAAATGCAAGTTTCATAATTTATCATTAAAAGAGATTAAGTTGCGACGTTAAGTAGTGAAAAATTGACAATGGGAAAAGAAGCATGATCACTCAGGTATGTGATGGAAAACGATAACGATAACGAGTGAGTTTTAGAAGTTAATTTTTTCGTAATATTTCTGTATTAAAACAGTTTTATCCGATAGAGAATCTTAAAACAAAAATTTAAAAAATTTAATTAGAAATACTTTAAAATGGACTTAAAAAACTCACTCGTTATCGTTATCGTTTTCCATCACATACCTGAATGACTCGGCAAATCAAAATAGATTTACATTAGAGTCCAACTGAAACCGCGTTTTTTGTCGGCCGAAACCGAACCAAAACTAATATTCGGCCTAATCCCAAATAAACCGAAACTTTTAAAATGTACTACTAATTTTCCCAAAAAATAATTATTGATTTTAATTTTATAACATGTTTATATAATTTTAAAGTGCCCTATTGTATCAACACTAAACTTCGCACTCCATAAATCTTCATTTTTCATCAAGAACGGAACAATTTTTTTACAGAACAGTTTAAAATATTATATTAAAAACTTGTAGCACCTTAAAAATTCATGAAAAAATGTCGGTTTCGGTATTCAGTCAAAATAAAGCCGAATACCGTATATTGCTATTAGGCCGATTTTTGACCTAATCGGAAACTGAAACCAAATACTAGGTTGGACTCTATCTAACTTACATAGAACAAGTAAATTCCTGCGTGAAATAGATAAAATCGTTGGAAGGCATCACTGTACAATAAAAACAATAATATACAAGTATACCATAGATAATTTGCCTGGTGCAAAACGAACAAAGCGTCTTACAAAAACTGGGGGGTTACTCCGTATTTCGATTCGAAAAGAAAATCATTCGAATGTGTATACTTTTTACATTGTATTTCGAAAGCTTTTGCTTTCGAATCGAAATACGGAGTAACTCCCCTGAAGTAAGAGCTACAGCAAGTGGAGTAAGAGCCAATCCAACATCTAGTGCTGCAGAAATAGCTGAAAATGTAACCAAAAATTTCTGGAAAACCTGTAAGCGCGAGTATGATTAGAAAATCTTGCTAAAGTAACGTGCCACATGACGCTTTTTATATCAAAGAACAACAGCATCAAACTTTTGAATTTCGCTAAAAAAAAATAAATAAACGAGCCTCAAATTTTTTGGAATAATATTCTTTTCATCGAGAAAAGTCGATTTAGAGTCAAAAATCTCCCAAAAACCTAGAACGAAGCCTTTAGCAATAAATACCTTACCAAGACGGTAAAACATGTCGCCCGCTCAGTAATGGTCTCGGGTTGCATGGTGGCATTAGGGATCAGTATTCTTACATTTATAGAATCTACAATGAAAAAGGCAGATTATCTCGATACTCGTAGCTCCTAGTGTAGAGAAATCTGAATGGATTTTCCAACAGAACAGTGATCCATACCTCTAAAATTTCATAAACTTCGCCGTGCCTCAGCTTGCCCAAAAAGTTTGATTGATAACACTTTCATATGACCACACGGATTCTACCTTTTTGCGGTAGGGATATACGATAAAAAATGACATCTCATTAGCTGTATTTTTGTATGAGAAATGCATACGAGGGCGGTTCGGAAACTTCGGAAACAGAAAGCGCGGTATAAACAGAAAAAAGTTAAATATTTTGGAAACGACTATCTGTGCTATGAAATTTAAATTAAATTTCTTTTCGATCTGGCAACTCCTTCATATAGAAACAGGTGTTCAAAAAAGACGCATGCGCGATTTTTTTTACAATGGGAAAATTAGAAATTCGTGGTGTCATTAAATATTTAAATAAAAAAGGTCTATCGGGACAAGAAATTCATAATGATATGGTGAATGTGTAAGGTGAAAGTGCTCCTTCATATGTAACAGTAAAAAATTGGGTTGCTGAATTTACAAGCATTGAGGATGAACCACGTAGTGGACATCCAAAAACAGCAACAACAATAGAAATTGTACCCAAAAGTTAAAAGTGCGTATAGCTAATATCATGTTCATCTCAAATGATCGAGTCCATTTAATCTTGCATGAAGAACTACAGATGAAAAAGCTTTCTGCAAGATGGGTGCCGCATTTGTTCACAGTCGACCAAAAACGCTTAAGAATAAAAATTTCTCAAGCTTGTTTGGATCGTTCTAAGAAAAATAAAATGGTTTCATAACTGTTTACATAGATCCACCACTATACTCCAGACACAAAAGAACAATCCAAGCAATGGACTGAAGCTGGAGGAAGTGCCCCAAAGAAGGCCAAAGCAATTCAATCGGCTGGTAAGGTTATAGCAACGGTTTTTTGGGGCTTCAAAGGTATTTTATTCATTGACTATCTGCAAAAGATTAAACAATAAATTCAGAGTTCTATTGCAACATCTTAGATCAATTAAATGTGAAAATTCGAGAAAAAGATACAAAACAAAAAAATAATTTTTCATCGAGACACTAAACACTTGCAAGAGTGTTTTAACAATCACTAAAATCAACGAATTACAGTACGAGTTTTGGCCACCCACCTTATTCTCCTGATTTAGCTCCCAGTGACTTTTACCTGTTCCCAAATCTAAAAAAAAAATCCTAGCTAGCAAGCGTTTTACCCCAAATCAAGATGCAATTACAGCTGTAAACCACTATTTTGAAGGTCTAGATAAGCGTCCAACGTTGTGTATTGAAGTTACTGGAGATTATATTGAAAAATAAAAATGTTTTTAAAAAACTAACTATTCTCTTTCTATGCTAGGCCAAGAAGTTTCCGAACCGTCATCGTATGTAAATATTATTAAATTAATCTCATAAAGGTTATTGCTGATGGTAAATTGGAAAATTGTTTGAAAATAAAATAAATATTTTTTGCAAGGATAGCCTTAAGGCAGTATCACAGGATGAATGGAAAAAGATTTCGCCTGATTTCACTAAAAGACTCGTTGACTCTATGTCTGGAATATTGTCAGCTGTGACAAAGGCAAAATTACTTTGAACAAAAAATTAAATACAATGTTTTGTTTTACATAATTTGAGTGTACCTGTTTACTTCATTTTGAATCGAAAAATCTAGTACTTTTCCGTTAATATTGAATTATTTTGTTGTGCTGCATATTTTTCTAGTTTTTGTTAATGAGTGTTACATATATTGGTCTTAAGTTACTCATAAATTGTGAATTATATAGAACTTATTTATTTTATTTTAAATTTGTACTTGTAGTAGTTATAATAAAACATTTTTTAGGTGTTTACTTTATACTGACGCTCACAGTATATATTTTTAAGCGGATTAATACCTGTCATGTCTTTGGCAGGTATGATATTCAAATGAAAATAAAATTCTTAACTTTTTCCTCAATATCTCAAAGAACAAACAAGGTACCAGCGAAATTATTGCAAATTATTCTTAAAATCATTGAGAATAATTAATAATAATAAAGTGTGTAATATGTTTATTTCTGATTGGATGGAGTTAATTGTTTGGCAACAACAAATTATAAGAAATTAACTAGTAGAGTATGAAATTAATAATAGGTAATTGCTCAATAAATAAAATTAGAGAATGTAATTTTTATTTTATTTTATTGTTTACAAGTGGCTTAAGAGAAACAATTGCTAAAATATTGAAATATTCTAATAAGTCTGATGTTTGAATATAGAATTTCTGTTTTTGCATAACTTCCACTTTTCAGGCCTTTGAAAAAAAAACTTAATAAATATTTACCTCAACTTTCTTTAGTGTTATTTTAATATCCATTCTATGAGGTTTCCTCTCGAATGGATCCAATTCGGGAGAATCCATGGGTGATGTTGTTGTAATGATGGGCAAAGGTATTTCAAAATCATCATAATACTCATCTTCCTCTTCTTCAGTCAAATCATCCTCATCGGGATAATCCGGCCCATACATCCACATTTCACTCATTTTGCTTTATTATTATTTTTTTTTCTTTTTTGTTTCAATTTTTCTTAAGATTTATTAAAATAATTTCAAACACTTTTGAGATTTTAATATTTTTGTTTTTCATTTGGTTTTTAAAAAAGCTTTTTTTTTTAATTTTTTTCAAATTTCATGTTGTATTTTTGTGATTTGCAAAATATTTGTTTAATTTCTTTTTTAAGTAATTATTGCTGCTGCACTGATCACATAATCAATTATATTTCTTAGACTTTTTTGGCGTTTTTTTTTTTTTTTTTTTTTTTTTTTTTTTAATATTTTAACGTTATCAAGTTTTTTTGAAATTAATTTGAACGCGCTGCTAAATGAATGTACAAAGTGAACTTTTTAACACGACCAAGGTACAAGAAACACTCAAAAACACTTGATTTACATAAATTTTAAAATTGTTAGAAAGCAATTTGTTGATTTGCAATTCCCTACATTTCGTTTCGCTATCAATTCCGTCCGTTGTTTTACAAAAGCAACAACAACAAAAATAATAAGAAAATCCAAACACATTCAATCTCAACAAAGAAAATCCAACAAATCTCAAGAGAAAATATTTTAGAAAACAACAACAGAAATAACAAGTCAACAATTGTTTTGTTTAAACATAAAATTTTTATACACAAGTGGAAAACCCCAACTGGGAGGTGGAGATGGCTTTTCTTTTCTACCACCAGACATGTGTATTTCAAAAGAATTTCAACAAAAGCAACAATTTCTAATCAATTTTATAATTGAAATAAATAATAAATACAATCAGCTATTGCTTGAGATTTCCTCAACTAATGCTGTATGTAATAATTTTGTCTAAGGTTTGTTTACTCTTTAGACATTTTCTTTTTTCATTTTTGATTTTTTAAATTTTTTTTTGATTTGCAGTATGGCCACTACACGAGTATGAACTTATTTCTGTGAGTGCATAGTATAGAAAATCGCATTTGTCTTATTAACAAGTGCCAACAAAAGTTCTTCTGATTTTTTTTTATATTTTCTGGTTGGGTTTTTGACCATTTCTTCTCTCACTTGAATAAGAATTCAAGTTCAAGTTTAATGCAATCTATGTAAATATATAATAAAATTTTACAATGCAAAACCAAATAAAAAAAAAAACGCACACATTTAAATGATTGTGTTCTTTTTATTTTTAGTTACTAAAAAAAAGAGGAGAAGGTATGCCAAGTAAGATAAAATAGAGAGATAAAAAGTTTCTAAATATTTATATCCTACAGCATCATAGTGGGGAGGCGATTAGGTAATAATCTGTATTTGGTGGGTCCTTCCTATCTATTATGAGGTGCTAAAATCTGGCCAGACTATCACAGCAACCTGTACCTAATGCAACTGCTTCATTTTAAAAGAGCATTAGCCGAAATACTCCCAGAATATGCGTTGCAATACTTCTTAAAACTCACTTAGAATGAAATGGTTGGAAAGTTTTACCTAACCCGGCTTATAGTCTGACTACTATTTGTGTTGATCGAAGCAGCACGCCCTCTCGCAATTGATTTGATTCCTTCTTGGCCTCAAAAGATGACCTGCTGCCAGAGATTAAGAAAAGGTCACAGCTAAAGCTATGTACATACGGTTGTCAGATCATATATTGTTGTCAGATTTTGCAATGTGTACTGTCATTGACAAATTGCTATCAAAAGGTAAATTGTCAGTTCAGACGACTGTAAGAAAACCTTAAAACTTCATTGGCAGACAATTGCCACACAATAAAATCCTTTGTCAACAGGAATTGCCAGTTCTCACGGCTGTCAGATTGTTGTATGATAAAAATTGTCACATTCGTTGTTAGGCATTGGCAGGTTTGTGTGTGTGTTTAAAAATGTTAAATATTGTCATGGAACAAAAAAAATGCAATTGAAACAATTTTAGCTGCATGATTATGTACATATGTATGTATATATGTACTAGTAGCGGGGATGAAGGCAAAATAAAAAAAACCCGCCACAAAGTTTGGGTGAAAGAACTGTTGAGAAGTTTTTACCAACCAGCACCCCATAATCTTCGCCTTGCACCAAATTCCTCGAAAAGTTTTTTGAGGTAGGACATTTGCTTTTTTTTTCTTCAGAGCCTAAATAGGAAAACTTAATGCAATGGGCTCATAGCTGCACTATGACTCAGGATTCATTAATTAAAATGTCGCTATCCATTTATTATTTTCTTCAATTTTCTTTCACTTTATATACAGAGTTGCAAATATAAATAATTTCTCTGGCAATGTTGACTTTGTCAGATGCATAAACTTTGCACATATGACAACAAAAAGTATTTGAAAATTTCTTGCAACAATCTTACAGTGGCAAACAATGTGTTCATATGATTTTTAGATGTCTGAAAATATGTTTGTCTTCAAATGTACTGAAAATGCCTTTTCTGACAAAGTTGAAAGACAAAAATTTTTCCTTTACATGGTTGTTAGAAATTTTCTGAACATTTTGCTAACAATAACGTAAGATCTGACAACCGTATGTAGATAGCTTAACAATGGCCGATAGTTTTGATAAATTTAATTTGACTTGAACAGCTGGCAAAAGTCGCTGAAGCTCCGGATCACACAGTACGCCGAAACTCCTGTTTTCAACAGTTTGCTGCAGCGACCAAAGTAGCTGTATTTAATATTAGATGGAAGTCACTGTATTAAACATTCAACCGAAACCGCTGGTACAATGTATTAATCGGCTCTCGAACTCGGACTTAGTTCGAAAAAAAAATTGGGTGAATCGATTTGTATCAGTTGAATTTGGAAATTTATTTCAAATATATAAATTAAAAAAAAAAACCGTGTCACCAGAAATCCAAAGCTTTCACTTGTGACAAACTACAGAGTCGGCCGCAGACAAGTTTCAGAGGAATTTGAGTCGAATGCCTGCGAAAGTCAAGTCATAAATCCTGGTACACAACTGAACAAACTCATTAAGAATACAACACTGAGCGCATTTATTTCGAAGTGATTGCAATTTGACAGTTGACATTTATACTTCATTGCGACGTAAAATGTTTTTGACATTAATTGTTTGCAATCGTGGAATGGGGATAACTCAAAAATCGTATTGTTGTAGTTGGCCTACAAAAATCCAACATGGAAAAAGGCGATAGATTTAGGATGTTGCGACTGCTTGGAAGCACTAGCACTTTTGTGTAGTATATTATGAAGCTGTTTGAGGATACTGGTAGAGTACAAGACCACCAAAAATCCGGCCGCCCGTGCACTGTGAGAACTCCAAAGTCGAAAAGAGAACCAAATAGAATAGACCAAAAACCAGAAAATATTGTCACGGAAAATGCAAATTTCGCAAAAATTCATGTTTCGCATTATCAAAGACGATTTGGGATTCAGCGCGTTTAAGCGATACACTGGACACTTGTTCACGGCCGCATTGAAGGAAAAACGGAAGCAAAAATCAAAAGTGTTACTCAGCCGGTGCGCGAAGAACACTCGCTGACCAATTCTCAATACTGTCCAGAAAATCTTCACCGTAAAATAATCGTTCAATAAACACAACGATCCTGTGTATGCTTGGTACTTCACAGAAGCATCCCAACTCATCCCGAGGATTAAATGAGGCCACCATCCCGCATCAGTAATGATATGGTGGGAAGTGAGCTACGATAGCGTTACAAAGCTTTAGTTTTGCGAGACAGGAGTGAAAACATCGGCCATAGTCTATCAATCAACCGTCTTGGAATCCTTTGTAAAGCCTCTCAGCCAATCAAGAAAGACTCTACCCAGCTTACAAAGCAACTTTGGCTCAAAACAACGTTCCGGACTGCATATTAACGGATTAACGGTCAGCTGCTAGACCAGATCTCAACCCGTTGGATTACAAGTTGTGGTTCTTATTATATTAAATATTGAATTCATAAAAAAATATTTTATCAAAACCAGAAAGGACAAATCAAATCGGATTGTAAGACCATATTCTGAACTCATCGAACAGGCAAGCTGCCAAACAAACACTAGTGTGAACAGTTTAGTTTATTTTTGTAGGCAACATTTTTTGATGGACATTTAATGCTATTATGATGCATTTAATGCTGTTTGTATTATTTTTTATGAATAATTAATAATTTTATTACAACATCTATTAATTTAGAAATGTGTAAAACTTCCTGTTGAACTTTATGTCTTAAACATTTGAATGATATGTTTAATTTGTTTTCCTTTTAGTTTTTGATTTACCAAATCAAACAAAGTTCTATTGAGAGATTTATTTATTTACGAGTATTTATAGTTTAATGTGTTTAATCCCTTAAGTACTTCAATTCATGTAAAATATAAATGCTGTAACAAAATAAATAAGTTTTATATTTATGAATTGAGAGTCTCTATTAAATTTTCACCGATTTCTTCAGTTTTTATACCGTTCGCTTTGAAATTTTTATTACTACTATATTTTATAACAAATTAATTAAGAGTTTAAAAAAACACGATAAAATAGAACACGGCAAATTATAACAATTTAGCTTAGACGAATGACAGGCACCCTACTGCATAAATGATAATAATTTAAGTAACACTTTAATTAATGCAAATAGTGAAAGAAGCAATTGTATGGCTTGAAATAAACTTGAATGAGTGGATTTGGTTTTGATAATATTTAAGCTTTAAGTTTATTTATAACTGTAAAGTTAAACCTGTTATAAAATTAAGGAAAATTCTTTTAAACGTTAAAAGTTGCTAGTTATTTTTATAAAATAACCTCTGGGTAAAAAAACATTTCAAATAATAAATATATATTGTTTAAAATTAAGTCAGTGGAATTTGTCTTTGATTCAAATAACTATATTTAGCTTAAACTGGGTTTTAATTTTAATAATCACTAAAGTGAAGAGTGTTGTTAAATCTTTTAAGAAAGGATTTTCTTGGACTTTAAAACAAGTTAGCTGCTTCTCGCTTCGTTGTGCCTGCTATTTTAATGACAATTAAATCGTTTCAAATTTAAATTTGTTTCATTTTATTTGTCTATTCGCATTAACTTAACCATTATGAGGTCTATTTATTTGAAATTATTTAACATTTTTGTTGCATTTATTATTAGCACAATAAATTTAATAATTTTATCTAAGGGAAAAACGTGTTAAATTAAACGTTTCATCAAACTGATGCATTAACCACATGATTTTTTTAACTTTTATTATTATTTTTAACGTAATTAACCCATTAACTACTTTATATACTCAATTCAGTACGATTATAACTAATGAAAACGTGACTTTATATATTGAGTTAAATTACAGGAAGTGTTACCATTAACGATCAGGGTTGTCAGATTTTTTTCATCTACGTCGCCAAAACAGTTGCCAGAAATCGCCAAAAAAAAATACAAAAAATCGTAAAAAGAGTCAAAATTTTTAAAATTAACATTTTATTTTCCATTTACAAAGATTATAAATAAAACTTCCTTTTAAATTTTCTCATTTTATTAATATATTATAAACATAAAATTGAGATCAATATAGATATAATATGTATGTATGTACTCGTATGTACCTATGTACTTTTAATTACACACATATGTACATATATTTATAAGTTCGTAAACCTCTTTCATATTAGCATTAAATCTTTTTAACATATTTTGTGTAGGTACAAATGAGTTGCAACAAAGTTGAATAACATTCATATAGTTAATAATTTTAAGTAAGGCATCCAAAAGTTCATATTAAAATTTTATGACGCAAACGAGTTTTAGTACAATTCATAATTGAAAACACCCTTTCCACGATAGCGTTACTAGTCGGAATTATCAACATGTTAAGAACGGCCAAAGCAATTTCTTTAACCCTGCTACTATGTTAGAAAAAAATACACATGTTATGTTCGGGTCAAATTTTTTTATTGAGAAAATTCAAATTTGTACATTTCAAAAATATTTTTAAGGCTTGTGATCAATGCAATATATCGTCGTTAGAGTGATTGTTTGTCGGTGTGACGGACAAACACGTTTTTTTGTAAGTTATGCAATGTTAAATACGATTTGGGTCATCAAAAAACCCTAAACGTAGTAGCTGGGTTAAAATGAAATGTTCCCACTGCATCGCTGTAGTTATATACTTTAGGCCAGAAGTCTAGTTAGTTCCCGTTTACACAGGGAAACATTTGGAAGGGAAACATCTGGAATTCTCTTTTGTAGTTTCCTTCGCGGTCATACAGGAAAATATTGTTGTAGGAAACATTCCAGTGTTGTGCAGTGTTGTGTTTTTTAATTTCTACTGCATTTGATTTGCTAATGTAAGTAAAATATAGAAAACAAAGCACGCCGAAAAAAAATAAAGCAAATGTCAAAGAGCATAGCAAATGTAAACAATAAGAATGAAAGCACAAAGCGTGTCTCCGAGAACGGGAAACAAATTCCAAACAAAATGTTTCCCTGTCTAAACGGGGACTAAGTTTAGTGGCATTTCTACTTTAAAATAATCTTTCCAATTAATATAAGCCAATTTTGACCACTGAAGTTCATACTCGCCTAAAGACACTTTTGGATCTTGAAAAAGTTTTAAAGAATTTTGTATCAATGTGTCAACGGATTTCCACATTTTAATATTGAAAATTCCCCATATACAATTTTTGATAATTTTAGTTAGGCTCGAGTTCATTAAATTTAGTTTTCATTAAATTATTATTTTTACTAAAGATAGGAATTGTTTTTACAACATGAAATCTTATTAAAATTTATTGATAATTTTTCTTGGCTAAGCTGGGGATCGAACCTAGGTTTATTTTCCATATACTTTAAAAAGTCTCATATTTTCCGGCAATCGATTCAACATTTCTTTTAAAAGTCTTTTGAGATATATAAAACAATTTTGTTTTAAAATATTTACTTGGTTCATTTCCATATGTATTTTGTTTAATTCAGTTTCAATTGCATCTAATGAAAAAAAAAGAATCGGCTAAATCGATAGCTGATTTGAAGGTGCACAAAAAGTCATCAATATTTTCAATGTCATTTAAAATTGTTGGCTTAAAGATTTTTGATGAAAAAATAATTATTACAGAAACTATTTATACTATTCGTACATGCTTCCTGCATCCATGTGATCCGATTGAATTTCTAAATTTAAATGATTCATTTTATTTATAATCGGATTGATAAATACTATAAACAGTCGATTTTTTCTGTCATTTTTAACAGTCGATATTAATAAGAAATTATGTTTTAACTCTATCCATTGCTCCAAAATTATTTTAACGGCGGCTCCATATGATACCAATGAGTTCCAAAAACTTGAAAAAGCTTTCTAAAATTACTTGAATCACACCACAAAGTGAAGACACAACCTAAACAATATTAATAGGATGCCAGATATATAAAAACCTTATTGTTAAGAAAAATTAGCTAAAAAATTCGCCATCTCATTTAAAAACCGCAAAGAAATCGCCATGTCGCCAAATGGAAATTTATGTCGTCATAAGCACAAAACAATCGCCATGTCTGACAGCCCTGTACACTAAATGTATAATAATAAAAAAATGGATAGAGAGCAGAATCACTATGCTTTCTATCCATCACAATGAGAGTAAAATACAAGATAGTATTCAGCGTTGTCAACTTTGAAATTTCAAAACGCACCAAAATGGAGAAAAAAAGAGCACCTTAACGCACCAAGTTAAGAATTTAGTTTTTGTTTCAAATATTTATTGAATTAGTTTGAAAGTTTTTAATATCAAAAATTCTATAAAAAACTTTTTATCAACGATTATTAGTGAAAGTAATAATAGTAAAAGCCTTTTTTAATAAATGAGGAAATAAAGATAAAATAAGCATTTAACCACTCAAAATTTAACTCACAATATGATATTCGGAACTAAAGTACTAATTGGTAAAAAAGCTAATTTCAGTACATATTTGGTACTTTTTTTTTATATATTTTTTGTTTCTAGTTGATTTTTTTCCAATAAAATTTGTTAGGATTCCACTGGTACTCTAACCCTGGGGCCAAATTACCGCATTCGATATCGAGTAAAATTGATCGTAATTTTCTTATTTGAGATTATGGCATTCGATATAGAGCAAGAAATTTAGTACATTTTATCATAATTTCGATATCGAAATGATTTTTCGATACGATAGCTCATTTGATCACGAATGTGGTAATTTGGCCCCTGGTTGTTCGTCTACAGTTCAGTAGACCAAACCATCAGGTTATACAAGAATTATTATTTACATGTTTAAAATGTTAATTTGATTTTCAAACAAAGATTTTTGAAGAATTTGATTTCATTTATCATTATATACATTAAATACATTCGTATTTAAAATACATTTTTTTATCGTATAATTTCATGAGTTATGAATTATTAAAAATTAGTAAAAATAAAGATTTCATCACATTTTCGAAAATTTAAAAAAACACTCAAACAGCTGTATTTTATTGTAGAAAGATTTTTTCTCACACTGAAACAAAAAGTTGTGTTAAATTTGCTTTGGTGCCACCAAAAATTAAAGAGCGCACCAAAATTGTAAAAAAAAGCGCACCGCGCACCAACTAAAGAATTTTTCGCACCAAAAATTTAATAAAGCACCATAAATGGTGCGAAACGCACGAAGTTGACAACACTGATAGTATTTCTATAATTTGTAGTGGTTTCAGAATGAAACTTTCAGTACAATATAGACATTGCCCAGCATACCATTCTAGTTGCGCTCCGAAAAAGGAGTCAGAAAAGAGTCCAACAAAAGAGCATTTTCAGAGCGAAAGAAAAATTTGCTTGTTACTGTCCTGAGTCGGCACGCAGTATGACTCAGAAATTCCACTTAATTATGTGTGTACCAAGGCGTTGTTGTCCTGTTATTTGTGCTTTGAACAAAAAAAAACAGCTGTAGATACCACACAAAAATTATAAAAACAAGATTACACAGAGCCCAAAAAACCTCATAAAAGACTCTTTTCTGGCATTGTCTAAGAGCTCTTTAAGAGCCAAAAAAACCCTCATAAAGGACTCTTTTCTGACATTATCTAAGAGCTCTTTCTGACGGATCATTTTCGAATGTAATGACCCTCTTTTCTGAAGGTTTTCGGAGCAATTATGATTGTTTTTTGGGCTCATAAAGAGCGTTAACGCTCCGTAAAAGATGTCAGAAAAGACTCTTTTCGGACTCATATGGCTTGCAGGGTGGTTTTTAAAACCTCAGCACTGTGTAAACTAAAACATGGGGTTCGTTCTCTTTTAATGTCCCTTCTAAATTCATCGTCTGTTCACATTATGAAACATTTGTTGCACCATTCTTGCGACATTTTAACATTAAACTGTTCATTTCTCCTATTCCGCTCATATAGGACCTAGTTACATTACAGGTACATTATATTCCTTATATTTAACTATTCACTTTTCTATTACATTTTTTGACCACATAGTATTTATTTATTTAAAATTAAAACAACAATTTGTTTCCTTTTTAATGTACATTTATTTATTGGCAGTGTTGCCAAAAATTTTCTGTAATCCCATAAAATTAAATTTCATCGTGGCAACACTGCTGGTAAATTAAATAAAAAATAATTTAAGAGCAAAGAAGAAATGTCAAATTTGTCGCTTTGTTTCACAAAACCTGTGACACTAGCTAATCCGTACTCTCCAATACGTATTTCATCTATAAACTTGAGTCGCAGGAGAAAATTCGAAGGTAAAAGTCGCAGCATGTGAACTCCTTCTTAGAGTACTTTAATTCTTATTTTAATATTAATTATTACTTGTAGTGTAATGAAAATACTTTAGGTTTTTAAAGTTCAATAAAATTAAACTAAAAACTAAGCGCCGTTAATGTTCATAACATCTCATTGATATTTCAAACAATAAAAATGTTTCGTTTGAAACTGGTTGATCATAGATTTGCGCGGTTTTAACGTGTTTAATATTGCATTCACTCCCTCGTTTTTAAACAACTATTTTGACTTTGACTTTAGAACGATTTACTACTCTATTCATAGCAAAAATATATTAATTTTATAAGTGTTTAACCCATCTTGTAGCTTTAACATACTAATCAGAAGAACAAAACATTGAATGGATTACAAAACTTTACATGTTCTTTCATCTGGGGAAAACGTACCGAATAAACGTTCATGTTCGATATTTTCTTTATACTTTATTAAAATGAACGCCTTGAAGAAGCATCGTTTTGTGCGCAGAAGATTACTGACACATATTTGTTCTTAATGACTAGAATTTGATGTGGTAGTAAAAAATAATTAAGGACAGAAATGTAGACCTTACAGAGCCATGAACACCGATATACAAAATGTTATGATCGGACTAAAAATAGCGACACAGTCAACAAAATACTAAAAGGGCTGTATTTGTAGGCGTGGCAAAAAAATAAAAAAATTATTTCTGGAATTGTTTTTACATTATCTTTAATCCTAGAGGGTGACTGACACAACTTTTTTTCCAACCACTCTACGTACTAATGAAACACAAGATATAAACTTGTAAGAAATATTGTGAATCGCTTGGTTTATTTATTTAATTTAAACATATATTTTTATTAATTTAAATAATATTGTTTATGTCGGCTTTTAATGGATTAAAATGTGTAAAATTTGTTGCTAACAAAGCAAACAAGCAAAAATAGAACAGATAAAATTATAACATTAAAGTAATTCCAAATATGCGTGAGTATAAAACTAATGACAATAAAATAGAAATCTACCAAAAAGTATACAGAATTTTTTTAAATTTGATTGATCGCCGCTTACAGTGTTGTCACTGCTGCGGTTTAAACAAATTTAACTTAACAAATATCAACTAAATGTAAGTAAACAAGTAATTCAAATAGAAAATCGTTTAATATACGAATATATTAGCTTTAAACATATTTTTGGTATAATTTCAATAATTTAAAACTTAAACGCTTTCAGAAATCAATAAAAGATCACATCTGGTTTCTTTAACTGTTTCTTTATTAACAATTTCAACTCTTTTTAAAGGTTGTAAGTTTAGTTGCCTTTAACGAGAGTTAAGAGTTAATGTTTCATAAAATATTTTCAATTAAAAAATGTATTTAAAATTACTATTAAAGCATTCCAATAATTGTTTGAGCTTAAGGTCTTTAAATAAAATCCTTATTTTCGATATGTAGCATCTATGATGCTACACTAAGAAATAGCGAAATATCAAAAATAAAGATTTTATTTAAAGAAGAACTTAAGCTTAAACAGTTATTGGAATATTAATAAAAAGGTCAAATAAACTATAATAAGAAATTACTTATTTTACTTTTAAACGTAGGTTAAACAAAGTTTAAAGTTAAAGCCAGGTTAAGCCAGATTCTTTGCAACATACCCCATTATAAGAACTGCAATTGTAGTTGCAACATACTGTGAGCGTCACAATAAAAACAACATACTATTAAAAGATTTTAATAATAAATTTTTATATAGTTATTTAAATAGAATTCTTCAAAAAAAAGAAACAAAAACAAAATCGTAACAAATTTCATTGATTTGTTGTTTAAATACACCAATTTTTACGTGTCAAAATAAATTAAACAGTGATCTCATCCTTATGCAAAATAAAAAAACATGTCATTCAAATAGTGCCTGTAATTTTCTTTGTTTGAAAGTATCACAGTAAAGTGCCCTTCAAAATGAAATAATTCCAAGTTTTATAATTTATCATTAAAATAGATTAAGTTGTAACGTTAAGTAGTGGAAAATTGACAATGGGAAGAATAATAGAAACTCGGCAAATCATAATAGACTTATGTACATTAGAGTACAATCGAAACCGGTTTTCGCAAGCCGAAACTGAACCGAAACTAATATTCGGCCAAAAAAAAAAATCGAATTCGGTCTAATCCCAAACAAACCGAAACTTATAAAATGTACTATTAAAATAATTGTTTATTTAGATTTTATAACATGTTTATTAAATGAGAATTATTCCTCTTGCGAGTATTAATAAACAATATAAATAACATGTTTATATAATTATAATGTACCAACACTAAACTGCGCACTCCATTAAGCTTGGTTTTTCAACACGAACGGAAAAATTTTTTTAAGGAACAGTTTAAAATATTTTACAATAAAATATAAATTTTTGTATTCTATTAATTATATTAAAAACTTGTATCACCTTAAAAATTCATGAATCTATGTTTTTCCTATATAAAAATTTTAGTTTCAGTATTCGGTCAAAATAAGACCGAATACCAACTATTGGTATTAAGCCGATTTTTGGCCTAATCCGAAATCAAATAGTCGGTCAGACTCTAACTTACATAGAACATTTAAATTCTTGCGTTAAATAGATAAAATCGTTGAAGGCATCACTGTACAATAAAAACAATAATAGACAAGTATACCATAGAAAATTTGCCTGGTACGTGTTACAAAAACTGAAGTAAGAGCTATAGTAAGTGAAGTAAGAGCCAACCCAACATCTAGTGCTGTAGAAATAGCTGAAAATGCTACGAAAACTTCTGGTAAACCTGTAAGCGCGGGTATGATTAGAATATCTTTGTCTCAAAATGGCCTACATGGTAGAGTGAAGTGGCACAAGAAGAATAATAGAATCAAACTTTTAAATTTCTAAAAGAAATATAAAAACGAAATTAAAATTTTTTAGAATAATATACTTTTCACCTATGAAAGTAAGTTAGAAATATTTGGAGTCAAAAGCTTCCCAAAAATATAGCGAACTAAGAACGAACCATTTTGTAATTAAATATGTTACCAAGACGGTAAAACATGGCAGTTGCTCAGTAATGCTCTGGGACTGTATGGCACCATGAGGGGTCGGTAATTTATTTATTTATTTATCTTACATCTATAAAATATCTACAATGAAAAATTAAGATTATCTCGACATTTTAAAAAACAATGTACCCCTTAGCGTAGAGAAATTAGAAGTAGCGCAGAACTGGATTTTGCAACAGGACAATGATCCTAAGCATGCCTCCAAAAGTGGCTGCTCAATCATTGTCCAAAAATTTAAGATTATACTCCGCAATGTTGAAATATCTGGACACAAAAATTAGGCTAACAAATATTTCTTGCAAGGATTGCCTTAAGGCAGTAATACAGGATGAATGGAACAAGATTTCGCCTGATTTCACTAAAAAATTTGTTAATTCTATTACTAGAAGATTGTTAGCTGTGATTAAGGCTTAATAACTACAAAGAAAATATTAAATACAATGTTTTGCTTTACATAATTTTAATATACTTGTTTACTTTATTTTAACGTGAAAAACCTGGTACTTTTCCTGCCACTTTACTTACATCAAATGTATGTATGCATGTACTGCTGTGAATGTGTGTGTGTGTTTGCGACTACTTTTTAAGGAGGCAGTAGTATAAATTTTATTTTAAAATCTGTTAGTAAGTGTAAAAATGCAAAAATTATTTTCGCATATTCTGTGGGAAAACAAGTCAAGTGGAAAAGTCATTTCAGCAAACAATTAACTTTTCATTTGGAAAACTTTCTCAACAAGACACTTTTCAAGATCGGTTTTCATAAAGGAAAACAGGTTTTGCACAAGGTCAGTTTTCATAGAGAACAACAATATTTTATAAGGTCTTGTTTCATAGAAAAACAGTGGGTGGTATTATTGATTCCGCACGGAAAAGAAAATATCGATCGAAAAAATGTAATTATTCATTCCTGCGGCATGCCGCAATACTGCCTGTGTAGAGATTATACCGCAAAAAGGAAAAATACCACAGCAACGGAATGAATAATTTCGAATTATGCTTCTGCACAAAAAATTTCTTTCCGCAATCGTGGAACGGAATGAATAATTCGACCCAGTATTTGTGCAAGCGTCTGATGAAGACGATTAAAAAAAACTAAAGAAAATCGTTTTTTTTTTATAGAAAATCGTCTGATGAAGATGATTTTCATAGAGAAAAGCCACTGCTGATTTCTGGTGAAGATGATTTTCATATAGAAAATTATCTGGTGAAGATGATTTTCATATAGAAAAGCGACTGCTGAAAATTATTTTTATATAGAAAAGCGACTACTGAAAATGATTTTCATATAGAAAAGCATCTGGTGAAGATGATTTTCATATAGAAAATATAGAAAATCATATGGTGAAGATAATTTTCATATAGAAAATCGTCTGGTAAAGATGATATAGAAAATGATTTTCATACAATATTCTAGCAGATGTATGTACTTGAGAGTGTTCTACGGATTTTTTACAGAATAATAAGGCCTTGTGGTAGGTGTATTTAATTGTTTTATTTACCCTAGGAATAGCACAACTGCTACCGTTTGTATCAATGTACATGTATAAAATTGAATTACATATTTTGTTATGTTGCATATTTTTTCTAGTTTTTGTTAATGTGATATATTGTGCTTAAGTTACTTATGAATTATTATGTTGAAATTTGTATTTGTGGTATATATAATAAAACATTGTTTTAAACAATATTAGCTGTTTACTTTATTTTACGCACACAGTATGTTTAACTTTTATTTTAATTTAATTTTAAGTCTTATTAACATCTATTTTCTTTGTAGCGCTAAAACAATGTTAATGCTATATATTATCCATTTTTTTTGCAAAAGGTGGGTGCTAATATCAAAGACATATTAAATAATCATCGTAACAATGTGCTAAAACACATAACTTTTTATCAATATGATGTATTAAGCACGTAGTTTTTATTGTTTTAATTTTTAATTAAATTAAACTCAAACAGGTAAAAATCCAAATAAAAAGTGTGAAAAAAATAAAACTCAATATCCAGCAACTTAATTCACTGGCTGTAAAGTAATTCACAAAGCTTTTTAAGCAACAACAATTTTGCAGAGTTTTCTTAAGTACGAGTATACTCATACAACTAACTATACAGTGAATGACAAAATCATTAACATATTATTAATAATAAAGACTTGATTTACTACATTTGTGAGGATTTGTCATTAAACCACCATCAGCAGCACCTTTAAACAAATTAGTAGGTACGTAGTTATAAAATATATTGCTCATTTATGTCAATGAAAACTTTACTCCTGTCTTGACAATGCCAAAAATTTCTTGTCCGCTCATGAATTTATCTCGTGTGGATAACTCTTGTTGATGTTATATTCTTGTTCAATTCATGTCTTGACAAGCCATAAATTTGTTTACACTGCTAACAATTTCTTGGTCTCACATGAATATGTCTCATGTGGACAACTCTTGTCGATGTTGTGTTCTTAAAGTTACACCCGGATTGAAAAGCCATCAGTTTGTTTAAACAGCGAAGAATTTTTTGTCCTAACATAAATGTGTAACGTGTAGATAACTCTTGTAGATTGTTGTGTTGTGTCAGAATATTTATATTTTGTCGGCCATCGAAAGACATTTTCACACAAAATACAGCAGTTTCAAAAAATACAAAATAAAAATTATGAACATGAATTTCGACATGTTATTCCCACAAAGAAGAACCTCAACAAATTTCTGTCCGTAATTGTGCGCACAAAACGTTGACTCGTTAAGACGTGTGGATACACACATTTTTGTAAAGTAGGTTAAATCAGCTGATTCTGATACGATAAAAATTTTCCTTTATTTCTAAAAACTCGGAAAATTCAGGTTTTTAGTCATATCCAGCCAGTTGTGAAATTATTGGCATGTGAATACATACACATGTGAATATTTCTGAATTAAAAATTAATGAGCGCATGCCTTTACCGTTTTCTTTTAAATTAATTAGCCACACTGAAAACGAGTTATATAGAAAGTAGTTAATAAAATAAAATTTGTTGAACTGAACTTATCTCTGCTCCACGTAACATAAGTTTGAAAATTTCAATGTTCGCAGGAAAATGTTACAAGGAGACAGCATGCATTGGTGTTAGAACATTTATTTCGCAATAAATGTTAAGCATTATGATAGTGTTTTAACATAAACTGCTTTGCAAAAAAAAAATACTCGATGCTACTTTTGATTTTATGAAATTGAGAACGACATTTCTGATTAAGGCACCATGATGAGTTAGAATCTCAAACATATCTGTCACTGAATATACACAAATCAGATAAGCGGACTGGATACTTCTTCATTTTGAACAAGATAGAGAGAATAAACTGTCTTACTACTTACTTGATCCATGGGAACTTTTTTGTTAATAATACATTTTCAAAAAAGTACTTGATCTTAAAAATTTTTTAAATTTTAAACTTTTGGTTTCAAATAGTAAATTACTGGCCCAAAAGTACTTTTTAAGAAAAGTAACCAATAAGTACTGTAATGTTCCATTTATTATTTATCTATTAGAAGTTAATTTTGTGGCATTTTAAAGTTACTTAACTGCTTAGAAGCTTTTTTAAATTATATAACAGAAAATACAACTTTTTCATAACACAAAACACATTTAGTTTAAAAATACTTTTTCAGAAAAGTACTCGCTCCTAAGAAGTATAATTCTATGTTCAAATTTAGAATTTTCGTTTTAAAGAGTAAATTTTTGGCTAAAGTACTTTTTAAAAAAACTACACTAAAAGTACTATAATGTTCTATTTATTAAATTTAGAAGCTTTTTAAAATATATCACAGAAAATATAGTTTTTTTTTTCATAAAAACTACTTTCTGTTATAAATACATGGTCTACAAAAGTACTTTTTCCGAAAAGTAGTCGATCTTAAGAAGTACCTCTTTGTTAAAATAAAATTTAAAGCTTTTGTTTTAAATAGTAAATTTATGACTCAAAAGTACTTTTTACGAAAATTACAAAAAATGTACTATAATGTTCTATTTATAATCTACCTAATTAAAGTGAAGTAAACTGTTTAGAAGCTTCTTTAAATTATATCGCAAAAAATATAAATTTTTCATAAAAAGTACTTTTTTGTAAAAAATTAATTTTCTGCAAAAGTACCTTTTTAGAAAAGTACTTGATTGAAAAAAATATTTCTTTGTTAAAATTTAAATCTAAAATGTTTAAAATGTAGCAAATAAAAGTACCAAATAAAAGTGCCAAATAAAAGTACATTTTTTAAAAAAGAGCAAAAATTTTAATTTTTTTTATTATCTGTTAAAAATAAGTTTAAAATGATGTTGCAGTTTTTTTAAGTAAAAAGTATCAAAAAGGTACTAAAATTAACCTTTAATTATCTATTTAATTTTAGTATATTTTTAAGTTAATGTATTATTTAAAAGCGTATTAGTTTTCCTAAATGATTGGCCCATAATCATAGTCATTGAAAAAGCATACTTTAAGTAAAAGTAGACTTTTAAACAACAAAAACATATAATTTTTGTTCTGAATTTAAAACAAAAGCATGCTTTTGCTTAAAGTATGCTTTTTCTATGACTATGATTATGGGCCATAGTTTTTAAAGAAATTTTGTTTAAAAACTATTTTAAATATTCAGGAATTATAACTACATACATTTTTAGACTTAATTTCATAAATCTTAAGAAAAGTATCTGTACAAATAAAATTTGAATTTCTTACATTTTGTCACTCATCGTATAATTGCAGAAAAACAAGAAAAGAACAACAACAACAACAAAAATTTATCACATACATAAATTCATAGATAAATTTTTATCAACACTTTTAAACCAATAAAATTACTAAAGATTTCAAATGAAATTTATGACGTGACAACAAATATTGAATGAAAAATGTGTAAAGACAAATACAAGTATGTTGTAGGGAAATTGTGGTTTATTAGTCATACAAATTTTCAGTAAAAAGAAAATAAATTTCAAATATTTCTTTAAATTTATTTAATTATCTATTTATGTTGTTTTTTGCTGGTTGACAATATTAAGTAGATTTTTTTAAAAATTTACAAAAAAAAATAATCACACACTGAAAGAAATTGTATAAATGAAATGGATTATAATAACTATAATTACATGGTGGTTTTATATAAATTGTTTATACACGATAAACACCTGCTTTAAATTATACTAAAAAGTTAATTCGTTTTCTTTAACACAAATATTTGTCTTATAAACACTCATGCTCATACTTTTATAATAAATATTTAATTTATTTTTATATTTTGATTTGTTTTTCGCTTTGGTAGACAGCCAGACAACAATTCGTCTGTTTGTAAGAAAAGCCTTTATATACCTTTTTAACTGCCATCACACAAACAAACAAAAATAACAAATAATTTCGTGGCCAAAAAGTTGTTTTTTGTTTGGTATTTTGTTACTAAAAATAGTTTTCATTATTATATAAAAATTACAACAGCCATAACAAGAAATTATTGGGAAATAAATTTAAAGAATATAAACAATTTTTCAAAATGCATTTGCATTTTCAAAAGAGATTTATTTGTTTTAAATTAAAAAGAAAAAAAACAAAACAAAAATTTGTAGGCAAAAAGGTTTTGACTGTGGCACATATTTTACAATAATACACTGAGAAAAGAATTAGTTATACAAACAATACCATGCATACAAATATCTCAGCCAACAGCTTTTCCATAATTATTATTATTTAACAGACTACTCTCCATCTAAAAACATAAGTAATTGTTTATAGAAATGTTAGGAAAATGACTGATTTGTTGTTAGAGTGACCAAATTATCTAATAGATACTAGTCTATAGAACACTTATTAGTTCCGAAATAACTTTTAGGAACCGCATTTAACGTTAAAGCCGTCAAAAAATTAAATACCTTTAAAAATTAATTAAAAATTGTATTTAAACAAATACCTATAAAATAAATATACAGTGAGCGTCAAAAGAAAGTAATCGATTAACATTGTGTAAAAAATGTTTTATTTTATATATCAGAAGTACAAATTTAATTTTTTTATCACAATATACCACATTAAAAAAATTAGAAAAATATGGAACATAACAAAATAATTAAATTTTAACGGAAAAGTACCAGATTTTTCGCGTCAACATAAAGTAAACAAGTATATTAAAATTATGTAAAATAAACCATTGTATTTAATATTTTCTGGGTAATTCCTTTGCCTTTATCACAGCTGGCAATCTTCTAGAATCATAGAATTAACGAGTTTTTTTTAGTGAAATCGGGCGTAATTTTGTGTCATTCATACTGTATTATTGCCTTTAGACTATTCTTGCAAGAAATTTAAATTTCCCACCTCATGTGCTTGGTCACAAAATGCTGCTTACGCTACATTGGCACACGTACACTATAAGCTTACTTGTGTGTTTTACTGAAAGTAGAATTACACGAAGCAATTCTTTAAGCTAAGCTGATTACCTTTTAGACATCGGGGTGAAAGGAAGATAAGACGAGTACACACTTGATTGTACTTGCAAATCGTGTTACTCTCTTATTCGTATTACATATTCTTATAGGTATGTGTGTATACTCTCAAATAAAAATACGAGCGATTTAAGTAATGCTGTTGTGAACACCGAGTATCAATATCATTGTACCTTTGTTGTGATCTAGGCGGTGGAACCATTTTAGCATTTCTGTGGCTAAGTTTAGCTTATTTTATTTTAGCATTTTTAAGCAAAAATGGGTACATTTTTGTGCCTTGTGCAATGTTTATTGCATAAAACTTGAACTAATAAAGAAAATTCAAAATTGTTTTCTGCCATTTATTTTTGGTTTAATGCTAAACAAAATAATTTACAATAGAAAATGGAAAATAATAATTTTCAAGTGGGTCTTTTGAATTATTTGCACAAAAATATCAAAATTTACCTTTAGATTTGTATGTGTTTAATTTCTTTATGACTTCAAAAACATTAGTTTGATATAAATTTAATTTAATTGCATGTGGTAAACACTTTTTGCAAATTATCCAACACAAATCAAATCAAATTGATAATAATATTCTAGCAATGACATGTAGCTATTCTACGCGAGTAATAGCTTGAAGGTCAGTCAGTGCTCATAAGAATCAAGAAAAGCGTTTTATTATTCAAAAACTGCAGGTCAGAGGTCGCAAAAAGCTATTAACGTTTGTGGACAATCGTCTTATGATAAGACAATGAAAAGTGACGAGTGCTTGAAATTGACAAACTCGTAAGTCGATATACTGCAAGACGAGCTCTTCCTGATATTGATTACATCTCATTTAAACCTGCATTATTCATAAAAATTAAAACTCAACTGTACGAGTATGTAGAATTTTGGATGCAAGTTTGTGAGCACAAGAATGTGTTGTATAAAAACTCCCTTTCATCTTTTGTTATGAATATGTTTTGCAATTTATTAATATTTTTAGTGGAATGAATTCTATAAAAACTATTACACCCGACACCCAGTATATGTGCAATAACAGTTTTTCAGAAATAAGCCATATATGGGATGCATGACCTATTATTAACCAATCATTAATAAAAATTTGTGCCATGACTTCTTAGAATATTATTTGTGTTAAATTGTATCTCGACATAAATACTTTTAAAAGATTTATGCATGTTAAAATAATTAAGGAATTAGGTGTCATTTTTTAGAAGTACAGAACTTTAAGTTTTTAACTAGCGGTCATTTTGTCAGCTGTCGAACAATTTATATACAGTTGTATATGATTTATATACCCTGTATATGAAACTCATTGATCTTGAAGTGTAAAATATGGATACCAAAATTTTTAAGTGATTTCCGGAATTGGGCCTTATATGGGAGCTATGTCAAATATTGATCGATCATTATAAAATTGTATATATGAAACACATTTCTGTTGTAAATTAATTAGAGAAATAATTGAATTATTTTCAAGAGAAAAGTTTTTATTTTATTTATAGGCTAATAGTTCGAATTTTTAAATAATTTCCAAAGAATACTATTGTAAAGTACTAGAACAATTGGCAAACTGGAATGCATTTTCTACCCTGCCAAGGGCGTCGTCAGCAATTTTCATTGTCCACGATCTATCTGTAAACATCATCTATTTAACTCACCGTTTTTTTGAGAACAACAAGTTAGGATACCAACAATTTTAAGAAAATTATGCCAATTAAAGTGATTTTCGAAAGTGAACCTTATATATGGGAGCTATTATGAATTATTAGCCGATCTGCACAAAATTTGTAGGTGTTATTAGGTTTCACATACAACTTATTTGTGGAAAAATTTGTTTGCATTATTTTACAAATCACAAATTTATGACCGATTAAGCCCGTTTGCGGGAGGACATTTGTATGGGGACTAGGTAAAATAATGGACCGATGGCAACCAATTACAATCACAATCTTCCTTGGGCCGAAAAAAAATTTAACATACTAAATTTTATGGAAATAACTTTTTATGATTTTAAATAAAAAAGATTAAATAAATATTTTCAAATCACACAAGATTAAGGCCTGATTAAGTAAAACATATACAACGTTTGCTTTGGAAGAATTTTAAAAAATTTAGCACATTTTTCTAAAATTTTAAAACAAATTTTTTTTACACACTAAAGCTAGATTTACACGATTGAAATTTTCTTCAAAATTGCTCTTCAAAATGCTTTAAACTCGTGTAAACAGCAAAAATTTTTCAAAATTTATTTATGTAATAGTTATTAATAGTTATTAAATAAATAAATTTTGAAGAAATTTTGCTGTTTACACGAGTTTGAAGCATTTTGAAGAGCAATTTTGAAGAAAATTTCAATCGTGTAAATCTAGCTTAACTGTAGCGATAACGATCGCCAAACTTAAATTAATAATATGGAAAACAAAAAATCGTATAACATAACATTATTTATTGAATAACGTTGATTATTTCGTTAACGATATTCCAGAGCGAACGGTAATTGTAGTTATTTCTATCTTAATATGCCGATATTTTGAAAAATTGTTCATCATATTTATCTGGCAGCATTATAACTTAATAATGTTGTATTGTAGCTTAGACTTTTCGGAATAGTTCGTCATGTTTATAAATTATAGAAATTCTATGGTAATGAGAAATCTTTACGATTAAAAGTTACTTGGAAAGAATTAAAATTAAAATAATAATTTGCTGCTAGTTGCTAATTACAGAAATTCAGCATTTATAGCAATTGTTTGTGTATATTAAACAAATATACTGGTTTGATTTATAATTACTGAAATAATAATAAATTTTTCACGTTTACTCTAAGCAGACAAATAAAACACTTGTTTAAATATTAAATCAAAAACAAACAATATTGTTTCATTTAATTTATAATTATTAAAGCAAACACTTCAGATTCTGCATATTAATAATTATTAAAGAATTTATTTTTCTTATACAAATTTATAATCCAAATTAACAGTTTTTATTAATTAAAAATTCTTTAAATTTTTTTAAATAAAAGTGGCTTACTTTTTTTAACAATTAAGTAATTCCATGCTTAATTAAATACTACTATTTAAACAACTTACCTTAAAAAAAAACGTTTAATCAATATCCAAAATACTCTGTGTAAATCGTTGTTATGCTCAATTAAGTTTGTTAGTTTTATGTAGTTAATAGTTTGTTTAATTAATCTAAATTAAATTGTATTTTAATATTTAACACTTGCACTATTTAATCTAGTTATTATAGTTTTAATTAATTAATTAATGTTAATATAATTTTAGCACTTTTTTTAAAGCATCAAAGAGTTTTAATTTAACGTTTTTGTTTTTGTGTTTCGTTAGGCTTAAAAATACTTCCCACACGTGCACAATTTAGAGGACCACCTGAAACTAGATTTAATATTGAACTAAAGTTGCTTCCCGTATGGGTGTTAAAATATCAGCTTCGTTCGATTAAAGCGATATTTCGAGAAAATTTTTATAAATTGTGTTTTCTTTAAACGCCGCCGTTTTAAAAATTCCACGAAATTTCATAACAACAAATCTTCGTTTTGACACTCTCAGAGAATGTGATATATGTAAATTGAGGATGACAATGGGTGAAATGAATGAATATGTGTATATTGTTAAATAAATATTGATTGTCAATTAATTATTAAGTTCAAATGGAGTATACAAATAAACATGTTGTTGTTTTTCTCTTTTCTTTTCTTATACTATACATATTTGTTGGTAACAATATTTAATAATTGTAGCAAAAACTTGAATTTACTTGGGAAAAGATTGTGAAATCTTTTGTAAATTTGTTTGTTTTGAAAACAAAAAATACTTGTTTTTGTTTATATAAATCGGACATTTTACAAAGAAAATTTTGAAACCTAGAATACAAAACAATAATAATGAATAAAATTAAGACACGCGTGAATAACAACAAATTGTTGTTGACATATTGTATTGAATCAAAATTAAAGTCAATAAATAATACGTTCAAGTCCTGAATTGCGGATGTAAAAGATCGTTAATGATTTATAAAGAAAGATAAAAGTTTGGTAATTGTAAATAAAAAACAAGTAAGAAAGTATAGTCGGTCAAGCCCGTCCATATAATATCCCACACCCAGTATATGTATAAAGCAATTTTCAGAAATGTGCGCTATATGGGAGATATAACCTATTGTGGACCGATCATTCAAAAATTTAGTATCATGATGTCTGTGAATATAAATATTATATGTGTTAAACTTTATCTCAATATAAATACTTTTAAAAGATTTATGGAGCTTAAAGTGAATGTGAATTATTTCTGTATATAAGAAACTTATTTGCGTCAAATTTAATTTGGATACAAACATTTTTAAGAACCTTATGATCATTAAAGTGAATTTCGAAAGTGGGCCTAATGTGGGAGCTACGACTAATTATGGACCGATCATAATAAAATTGTACCGTATTATTTGTATACATATGAAATATATTTGGGTTCATTTTTGAGAGAGTGATTTTCGGTAATGGGCCTTATATACCTAATTTTATAATGGTCGGTCCATAATTAGTAAAAACTCGCATAAAAGACCCTCTCCGTAATTTTCTTTATCCCCATAAATCTTTTAAAAGTATTCATATCGAAATAAAGTGTTACATACATAACATTTATATTCACGGAAGTCATGGTTTTATGACCAATATTTCGATGTGGTACAAACGAAATGACAAACTTAATATTGCCGCTATCTTTTTGGTGGTGGGTACAATAAAAAGTTCGACTATATTAGACATTAGACAATATAGGTAGATTAATTTTATCATATTTAAGTTCAAAGAATATGTGGGTTACTATACTCAACTATTCGTCCACAACGATTGCAAGAAGGACATTACTTGCAATATTGTCATCAATGGTCACATTAACGGAGCTGATGTTTTGCTGTTAGCGATTATTCTACAGTTTGTCGAAATCGTCGTTGATGCTGCGTTGAATTTCCTTTTACTTGACTTTAAATAATCCCAAAAAACCCCTTAAAAACGGGCACAAAACTCTAGAGCACACGACCAGGAAATGACAGGTGACAAATTAAAAAATGTCTAAATTGTTGAAGGTTTGACTGACTGAGAACTCTTTTAAACTCTTGTAAATTAGGCTTGAAAGTTGCTGGCAAAAACTTAAATATTGTCTTCTGCCTACATTTGTTTTTAAAAATTATGTTAATGATTTGAAAAGATCTTGTCATTGTTACCAAGTCAATGATAAGTTAAGCGATACTGTAGCTTTTGTTACCTTAATTTTTAAAAATTCATGATATTATTTGCAATGTATTTAAAAAAAATATGACAAACCATTTTTGAAAAATGTTGGGGTTGTGTCAAATTTGTGTCCATAACTACTTACATATGTACATATATGTGTATATACCAAACTCCTCCACATGACTGCAGGAATTCACTTGCTATATTAAGCAATTTTTGAAGACCTTTGGGTGTGGAATCCCAGATGACGAGGTCATCAGCAAAAGCAGCAATATTTGTAATGTGGTTTCCAACCCTACAACTCAACTCAGGCGGGAGTTTACGGATCAGTCTGTCCATCACTAAGTTGAACAGTACTGGAGATAATGGGTCTCCTTGTTTACTCCTCTACCGGGTAAAAGCAGTTGATCCCACTCCCATGTATCACCCGAGAGTCGTATACGGGATGTGAAATAAACGTGTCGACCAACTCCTGCGGTAAGCCGTACGATTCAAGAGTCCCATAAATAGTATTGTGGGAAACTGAATCAAATGCTTTGCTGACATCCAGGACCGCTATATTGCAATAACCAAATTTCTGATAATGAACCCTGAGAAGCAGGTCAATCATGGTCGTGTTATCGGTACACCCATCAGTGGGCATAAAACCTTTCTGTCTGCGTTCGAAATCTATGCATTGAAATATTCTCCTAGCCAGTATGAAATGAAACCATCTAACAAAAATTGACGACAGGGTTATTGGTCTGTAATCTTCTGGAAGCGAGGGCTTTTGCTTCTTCGGAATGAAGATCGTTTTAGCCACTCGGAATGTACTTGGTATCTTATCACACCACATCATCAAATTGAATACCCTTACCAAAATTCCAAAGGGTATATTGCTCTGAGTTGCCTCGATGTGATCCCGTCGTCGCCGCGCAAGGTAGTAAGAACAGGCATAGTATCTTTGATGTCCGAAAGACATTTCAGATACCACACATTGTATCTTGCGTACCTTGTGAGATTCTCCCGAGATGACCCCGATGTTTCCTGGTGTTCAATTAACTGCCTCCAATAAGGTTCCATCATATCTCTTGCTGGCTGAGAGCAACTTTCAATGCTGTCTAGAATAGATTTGATGCATCTGCCATTGTGTTTTTGCCAGTTCCGTTGGACCGTGGCATATTCTACGTCTCCTACGTCTATTGGTAAAGGTTGTAGGAGGCCGTTGACCAGTCCGCTGTCTGGTACCTGATTAACGAAGAATATTTGTGAAAAATCTCATCCGGTTCAGTCCTGCCCACGAAGCCCTTTAACAGACGGATATCGCTAGATCGTCTTAGAATCTCATAAGGACCGTAAATATATATACGAGTATGTTTTGTTTCTACAATCAATTGTACTTCGATGTGTTACAAATGGTATGACAAACACAATATGCCAACCATCTTTTTTGTGGTGTATATATAAATATTGCAAAATAAATGTTAATAAATTAATACGATCGAAACAAAACATCAGTTGAGTACAGATTTGGTAGAATGATTAATAGAACAATTACAGACTCAGGGATCTACAGTGTTCCTCAGTTTAGAATCTCGTCTAAGACGACTTCGGTAAACAACAAAGTTTTTATATCTTTACAGTTTAAAGACTTCAAATACAAAAGGAATGATAAAACAATAATCACCAAAAGTGATTTGACAATCAGTTTTTTTTTTCAAACAATACTAACAAGTTCATAAATTGCTTTTTTTATTATTTATCATTCGCCAGAGTCGGGACCAGATGTCTTGTGTGGCACAGGTGCTAATTATTATAAATAATTGTATTCAGTTAATTGAATTCAGTCAAGTTGAAATTGAGTCATTGGGGATAAAAAAAAATGTATAAAAATCACTTGTGACAAGGTTATTGTTTGTAAAAAATAAATAAACAAATCTAAAGAAATTTATTGATTTCCGAGCCCTCAATTTAAATGAAGGTTTTGTTGTGAGAAAATAGGCCCTTGAACGTTTTCAATGAGGCTGCAATTAAAAGTAAGAGTAATTAAAACACCTTGAATCCAACAGATTTTACAGTGGTTACATCTGTTTGTTTTTGAACTTGTTAATTGTAATGAAATTTCTATAGCAAAACAAACCTTCAAATAATTTTGCATAGTCAGAAAATAATTTAAGGTCATGTGTCGCTTTACAAACAGAAATTTTCCATATAAAATCTATTTCAGCAAATTCCACTAAAATTATACGAGGGCAGTTCGGAAACTTCTTTATTTTTAATTGTTTTCGAATCTTCCATCTCTGCTATGAACACATGTTAAATTTATTTTCGATCTGGCAACTCCTTCATATAGAAACAGGAGTTCAAAAAAGACGCATCCACGATTTTTTTACAATGGAAAAATTAGAAATTCGCGGTGTCATTAAATATTTAAATAAAAAAGGTTTATAGGGACAAGAAATTAATAATGCTATGGTGAATGTGTTAGATGAAAGTGATCCTTCATACGCAACAGTAAAAAATTGGGTTGCTGAATTTACAAGCATTGAGCTTGAACCACGTAGTGGACATCCAAAAACAGCAACAACAATAGAAATTGTAGCCATAGTGCATGATATGGTATTAAATGACCGACGCATAAAAGTGCGTGAAATAGCTAATATCATGGGCATCTCAAATGATCGAGTCCATTTAATCTTGCATGAAGAACTACAGATGGAAAAGCTTTCTGCAAGATGGGTGCCGCATTTTTTAACAGTCGACCAAAAACGCATACGAATGAAAATTTCTCAAGCTTGTTTGGATTGTTTTAAGAAAAATTAAATGGTTTCATAACTGTTTACATGGATCCACCACTATACTCCAGAGACAAAAGAACAATCCAAGCAATGGACTGAAGCTGGAAAAAATGCCCCAAAGAAGGCAAAAACAATTCAATCGGCTGGTAAGGTTATAGCAACGGTTTTTTGGGACTTCAAAGGTATTTTATTGATTGACTATCTGCAAAAGGATAAAACAATAAAAAAATAAAATTTAGAGTAGTATTGCAACATCTTGGATCAATTAAATGTAAAAATTTTAGAAAAATGTCCTGGTTTACAACACAACAAAAAGTATTTTTCATCAAGACAACGCACCAGCTTGCAAGAGTGTTTTAACAATCACTAAAATCAACTAATTAAAGTACGAGTTGCTTGACCACCTACCTTATTCTCCTGATTTAGTTCCCAGTGACTTTTACCAGTTCCCAAATCTAAAAAAATTCCTAGCTAGCAAGCGTTTTACCTCAAATCAAGATGTAATTACTGTAATTACCTTTTTAAAGGCCTTGAGGAAAACTATTTTAATCAAGGGATAGAATTGCTAGATAAGCGTTGGACTAAGTGTATTGAAGTTTCAGTAAATTATATAAAAAAAAATAAAAATGTTTTTGAAAAACTAACTATTCGCTTTCTGTGCTAGGCTAAGAAGTTTCCGTACCGCCCTCGTATTCCATGATCTATTTACTATGGTTATTTTAAATCTAATTAGAAAAAAGACTTGAATTAATAAAATATATACTCATAAATTAATAAATAAATAATGTTATGAAGTGAAATGGTTGACAACGTTATTAATATTTATATCAACATAAAAAAATATAAAAACTTCACATATACATATGTACCGGATCGTCTTCCCTAAACAGTTTCTATTAGATGCCAATTTACATAAGGGCGCTAATTTTATAAATCAATATTGTGGATAATGGTTTTGCATTCAAAATAAACAAATAAAATTAACTTTCAATCACATTACTTGCGTTAAAGTTACACTTTAAATGTTTTTTGCGTTTTTTTTTTACAGTAGAGGAAAATTGAAACAGGGCAGTGGTTGGTTGCTAAATAAATTATTTAAATGTTTGTTAAGTATAAACTTTGAAAAATAGTTAAACAATTAACGATTTGTTCTGTTTGAAATCATAATAAAATGAAAATATATTATTTTTTTTAAAAAATTAGCTTAAAATCTAATAATAAACTAGCAAGGTAAGTGGTATGTATGTTCACCTTTCACTAGTCACAGAAATAATGAATTCAAAATAATTGACATGAATTTGTTACTGGCTGATGTGTTGTCCTTTTTATATTTAACAATTAGTTTCCATCGAAATGAATCACATTGATGCCTAAGTAATTATTGAGAATCAAATGGAGGTTATTATAAGTGAAATATATAGGCTTTTTCAACGAGAACTTTGATTTTTTTAAATAAAGACTTCAAATGCAAATTATTTAAATGTTGGAAAGAGTAAGAAAGACAATTATAAGTGAAATTAATATCAGACAGTATCTCTACCACGATCACGTATAGATATGTTGATTGTTTTATAAAAATTTTTATTCACATCAATCACATTTGAACACTATATTAATTTGATTGGCTATACAGAGACTTGAGCCTTAATATAATCCTATAAAAAGTAAACCAGTGATGCACAATAGGGCAGAATCGAAATTTGTTCGAGCGAGATTTTTTTTACATTTGCGTAGCCAAGAACTATTCAAGTTTAAGTTTTGAAGATGGACCTCTCAAACCCTCCAAAGGCTCAAAAAAAGCTACCTTCGACATATAAATTGTTTAAACGCGTGTAATTATTTTGGGTTTTCATTCGATTTCTAATTTTTATATTTTATGAGATTTCTCGGCAAGATCTTCTAAAGATATATTTGGTGTGCTAATATTCTGCTATAGTTTTAGAGTTTAAATATTGAAATTTCAAAATTTCGACTACCCTAGTCTAGTTTTTTAAAATATGTATTAATGAATTTTTAGCCGATTTTTTTCATATTTAATTTGTTAGTTAGACAATAAAACTAGTCATCAGATACAAAATATTTGAAAGCAATATATTTTTCAATTCTAAAAATAAACGATTTTCAATTTAAATCAATAAATTGTTTTTAATTCTGACTCGTCAAGGCAGATATTTTTGGGTGAGAAGGAAAAAAAGTATAAAAGGTAAAAGAGATACAGGTACTTTCATCCTTTTTTTTCTCCGTCTTATTCTACGCTAAATTGTTTGAATGTTGATTTGCTTGAAAAAGTAGAAACTTAAAGGTAAAGAGCACGAAAATTGATGATACGTGAAAAAAGAAACTGTTTAGCTAAAACTGAAACGTGTGAAATAGCACTAACCCAAATCGTTTACATAATCTCTGCTGAAAATGCATAATCGTACCAAGTAGCATTACAAGTTTTAAACAAAACGAAAACGAATAAATGCTTTTCCTATAAAGCTTGTTTTTTCCGCATTTAGGGCTTGATACATATCAGTTCAGAGAATTGCCGTTGTTCAACTGGGACAAACACAACATCTGCTGCAGATAGTACATCTAACAGTCGCCTGCTTGTCGGCCTTTTTCATAAATTACAAAGTTTTTATGCAAAGTTTTTGTAATGTTTGTATCTGCATTATCTATCAGGCATGTTCTGAAAATCACTTTTTCGTAAACTGATTTGGAATCACTGAAAAGGTGTTCTGTGCACAAAAATTATTGACATCAGTGATTTAAAACCGGTCATCTAAGAGCCTAATGATTTCAAATCACTTAGAGTTTTCTAAGCAGTTTTCATTGAACTCTTGTAATAAAATTAAAATTATTTGTTCTTTATTTGTTTTTGAAATAAAACTGACTATTTTACACAGAAAAAGCTTAAAATTTAAAAATTTAGTAAGACGTTGTATTTTTTGTAGACCATTTTTTTTAAATTTCTTTACATTTTTCGTGATTTACTTTTACTTTTTAGTAGTCAACACAAAGAAATTCAGCTGTTAGCTCGTGATTTAGAACAATCAAAATCACCACTAAAAATTAAAAATCTCGTGATTTTCAGAACACCAAAATATTCCACCCGTGATTTCAAAACCGTTCGTGATTTAAAATCACCATGATTTCAGAACATGCCTGTATAAGGCGATTTTGGCTATATGTGTGTAATCGTATACATAAGACCCTAAATGCCAGTAAACTCTCCATCACTGCTTGGTCTATACATCTTTGGCATATCTATAGTATTTTGTCTGTCTAGCATATTGCAATTTGCTTAAATATCTGCCAATTTTTTTTTGAGAAATCTTTTTATTTATAAATACAAATTGTTTTTTATTTATTTATTTTTTGCTTTTTAATGTACTTAATGTGGGTGTGATAATTTAAGAAATGGGCGCTAATATTGTAAGAAACTTAAGTTTTAAGATAGTTGCTAAACCATTTCAAATTGAATTTCCGAAAAATCAGGTTTTCTAGATACTATAGGTAGTTTATTTAATAAGTAATAGCCGAGGGATTTTTGCCTCTTGACAATTGAATTGGTGTCCGAGTCGTGCTTTGGTAATATCTAGTGACCCGTTAATAACGCAAGCAACCTTGATAAGTCCCTTTTGCTACGATTTATAAGTAGCATATTGCTTTTTTCATTAAAATTTAATAATTTATTTATATTATGCCATCTATGCTACTTTTAATAGTAACCAGCGGTTAAAGCATGCCCTAATCTAGCTAACTAGGCCGCCTGTTCATTACCATAGTAGTTTCTATGAGCAGGGATCCAAATTAATGTAATGTTAGATTGACGACCCAGCCTTGACAGCGGATCCATCCATGTAACCAGAAAGTAATGGAAAAGATCACAGCTAACAATGACTGATAACAATAAGCGTATTTAAGTGATTTTCGGAAATGGCTTATATATCAGGTCTATGGTCAAATATGGCCAGACCAAAAAAATATTTTATGATATTATATTTATGGCCGAATTCACAGTCTTTAGTTAGCTAATGACAAAGGCTTAACTAATGATTCTTTATTCGCAATGCTTAGTTTGCCATAAGAATAACAAGTATTAGTTAAAGAACAGTTAGTATAGTAAGTTTCGAGAGGAACACTCGAAAATTATAAAGTGCATTAATAACATAAAACAAACAATATGAATATCAACCAATAACTTTTTTCTTAGCTCCCCTAATAGAATAACATCCACTGTATGAATATTAAATACAGAAAAAGTCAAGTTCATGTCTATGAGTGCAAATATAGTAACGCCAACTGATAATTATATTTATCTATTGTATTGAATCTCTTAATACAAACATCAAATGCTCGAAGGAATTCATAGTTGCTTATTAGGAAATCTTTTCCCAAAGGTTTTAGAAAAACTAAAGGTATTAACAAATATTATTCTAGAGCGAGGCCTAATGGTTGCCAGGGTAATTTAGCGCTAGGGTGATCTAGCGCATAATAAAGCGAAGTACACGAAACACATTCGTCACAGAACGTGAATTTTCGTAATAAAGTTACCAATAATGTTTCATGTGTTAGAATTAAAATTTCTTGCCAAAAATTTATGTTTTATGTGATAGTTGGCAACCTTGCAATTGAAATCTCTGAGAGTTCTAAAATAAAATCTGTTTAAAAAAGAAAAACAAACAAAAAAAAACAACAAAAAATATAAACAAGAGGAGTGCAGTGAGTAAAAAAACAAGTGAGAAAAAAATAGCCAATAGAATCACAGAATGTGTGACGTCACAGGGCCTAAATGCGCAGAACATTTTAAAATTTTACGCGCGTTGGCGTAATCTTTATTTTATCATTCTTGGTTCAGGCGTAAGTCTTTCCATTATGAAATGCCAAACAATACTAAACAAAAATAACATGACAGCATGACACGACTTACACGTGATCTGTCAAAAAAGGCTATTGAAAAAAGTATCTCTACTTGAATCACCCTATATAATTAAGCTTTTCTCTTTTAATAATATGTGATGTTATATATAGTGGTGTATAAAGCAATTGAAACTGTGTGGAGCCCCAAAATTTAATACTGTAAAGATGCAACTTCATGTTTTATTTAGATAGTCAGAACGCATACTGTGTAACAGCTGGCAAATAAATTCGCCGTACAACAAGACTTTGATGTAAGCAAAATAGCTGATCTAGATTTCGAACGCATTTGATTGATAACTTTTTTCGCACTAATAATTTTAATTAATTTCTTTTATTACTTCGTTAAGAAAATATATTAAAAAAAACAGTGGAAAAATTATAAAGATAATTAAATTAACTACGCGTTGTGGATTGACAATATTTTATCATATGTACATATGTATGTATGTAAAGGGTGTTTTTTTTACAGGTTTGTTTTTCGAAAAGAGATAAAACTGGCATTTTGTGGTCAAATCTGGCAACTCTAATGTCATTTATGTTCAGGTTGACAAACGAACAACGCTTGCAAATCGTGCAAATTTATTTCGAAAATAACGGTTCAATTCGCGAAGTTTACCGCAAGCTCCGTCCATTTTATGGTAGACATAATCGTCCAACAGAGCAATTAATTCGGTTAACCATGGATCGTTTTCGCACCACGTTTACTCTATGTGATAATACGCATCCGCATAGACGTCGAACAGTGCGCACCGAAGAAACAATTGCCGCTGTAGAGCAAAGTGTTGAAGAGGACCCGAATGAATCGATTCGCCACCGTGACCGGTATAGAGCCATGATAACCGACTATTTTGTTCCCGAATTGGATGGCATGAATGTGGATGAGTTGTGGTTCCAACAAGACGGCGCTACATGTCACACAGCGCACGCCACAATCGATTTCTTGAAGGAAACATTCGATGAGCGCATAATTTCGCGGAATGGACCTGTCAATTGGCCACCAAGATCGTGTGATTTGACACCATTGGATTATTTTCTTTGGGGATATGTGAAGTCGCTCGTCTACGCCAACAAACCAGAAACGTTAGGGGAATTGGAAGCCAACATTCGTGGCGTTATTGCCGACATACGGCCCCATATGCTCGAAAAAGTGGTTGAAAATTGGACCTGTAGAATTGGCTTATTCGAGCCAGCCGCGACGGCCACATGCCTGAATTCATATTTAAACATTAATGGCATAAAATTATCCTTCCAATAAAGCCAAATTGATGGTCATTAAAACGTTTTTCTTGTATTTTATTTCAATTCGAAGTTCTATACCTCTCAAAAAAACACCTATTATGTATATCGACATGTTTTTTGTGCGTATTTTTATTATTTGATTAATTCGTCATTAGCAAAATTATTTATTGTTTACAATAAAAATATGTACATTTACATATGTATTTACGTTTATACACATATTTATTTGTTCATTTTATTTATTAATAATAATAATAAGTAAATGTTTCCTTGGATATGTTTGTATTTCTGATAATTTCTGTAAATTAAGGTACACATACTTGTACAATTGTGTAAAAAGCGCTTTGAAATGTTTGCACTGAATTTTGGTAAATACTGTGGACAGTTTTTCTTATTTCTTTTAAAGATGACTTGTTGAGTTTTTTTGTACGAGTTTTCTGAGAAAATTATCAATGACAATCAATTAAAATAGAAAAAAGTGTTAGGGTGGATTCACCCATTTGTTCTTAACAAAAAATTTTTCCGTAGAAAAAGTTTTTACTGAGAGTTTCTTGCAGCACGATTCACCCATTTCGAACGATTTCTCTGAAAAATCAAAGCTGCCATATGTAAATAAAATCTTTTAGTTTTACAAGTACGGCCATTGATTTATTTTGCTTTGGGTTTTAAGTGTCAAAATAGAAATATTAATATTATTTTAAAGTATTGTGTATTCAAAATCACAGATATAAATTTAAAATGAATGAAAAAAGAAAGTTGCTTTTGCTAATGGCCATGTAAATACATAAGGCATTGTTATTTGAATGAAAAAATACAACCAATTTGCAACTCAATTCATTTTTGTCCAGAAAAAAAAAATATAAAATTAAACCAATTCAAGTTCGGAAAAAATATTTTCTCTCTCTCAAAAAGAGAGACGTCAAACTTCATATAAAAAAAATTGTTCTAACAAAATTTTTGTTAAGAACGAGTGGGTGAATCCACCTTTAGTGAATATTTAATCATTTAATCTTATTATGACAATGGTTTCGACAACTAAATATCTATGTATGTATGTATAAAAAAGTATTATGGACAAAAGTACTTGTTCAAATACTATTTAAGTTCTTAGTAAATAATTTAAAAATAAAATAATATAAATATGCCAATGTGGCTGGATATATATACAGTGGGGAGCAGAGGTGAGTACATGTTCTTATTTTCTGCAAATGCAGGTGCATAAAAATGGTAATAACAAAGCGATTTAAATTATTACTTTTTTATTTTATTTATTAATTAGTGGATTACAATAATGATCTTAAAGCAAAACAAAAAAACTACGTATTCAGGGAACAAACTAAATTAAATAAAATTAAATCTTATGTACTCAGTTTTACACTTTCAGGAAACAAACAAAAACTTTTAAATTTTTAGTACTTAGTTCAGAGCCCTTTATTTTTTAATACACTATTAATGCGATTGGGCATACTTTCAACCAACTTTTGGATAATTTCATGTGGAATTCTATCCACACGTTGCCACAACTCAGCGAAGTTCGACTGTATCAACTGTCTTTTCACAATTTACCACAAATTTTCAATTGGATTGAGGTCGGGACTTTGCGGAGGCCACTGCATCAATTGAAATGTTTGCCCATTCAACCATTCCTTAACGATTTTCGAGGTGTGTTTTGGGTCTCCATCCTGTTGAAACACAACTTCTTACTCAGGGTATGCGCTCAGATCTACAAAATCGGGAAGTTGAATCTGCAATATTTTTAAATAGTCTTCTTTTTTAATGATTTCATAAATTTTTTGTAATCTACCAACATGCCACAATGTAAAGTAACCCCAAACCATGATGATGCTTTACAATCTGTTTAACATGGTGTCGTTGTATACTCTCCCGCTGTCGACGCCAATAATACTTTTTACCGTCAGACTGATATCGGTTAAACTTGGATTTATCTGACCATATTACGCGTTTCCAGTCATCAACAGTCCAATCTCTGTGTAGTCTGTCGAATTTTAAACGTGCTGAAACATTTTTATCTGACAGTGCTGGTTTAGGTTTTTTACAGCTGAGATGTATCCAATATTGTGTAGCGCTCTTCTTGCTGTACATCGGCTAACATTTTTATTTATTGCTCAGGAAGCTTCTTTTAGGACTAAAGACGTGCCTGCTCTCATTTTTCTCATTATAGGGCGTGCGTCTCCATCAGATAATAATCGTTGGCGACTGAAAACCTGTCTTTAGGAGCTACATTTCGCCGTTTTAACACTCTTAACAACTACTGATTAGCTTATATTAAGCTCTTTTGCAATCATACGTGACGAGGAGTCATCCTTTGTTTTATTTATTATCAAATTTTTCACGGCTATCGATAATTTCTTAATTTTTCAAAAAATATTAACTTTTACTTTTTTAAATTAAAAAAAAAACGATGTTTTTGGAACACGGAGTTATTCAATTATTATTTAAAACTAAAATTCATACTGACAAAATTAAAGATTGCAGCAACAAATTTAAAAACTTAATTTCAAATAACGGTAAATTAAAAAATGATTCAATAATTTGGTTGATAACAAGTGTGAGCAAAACTGAGTACATACAAGTTGTTTTGTTGTTATTTAAATTACAATCTTGTTTTATTGGGTTTTTATTTCTCTTATTAAGAATTATGTAAATAACTAAATAAGATTTAAAATAGAAAAAGAAATTTAAAAATCGCTCCATTATTACCATTTTTATGATCTTTACAATGCAGAAAATACAAACATGTACTCACCTCTGCTCCCCACTGTACATACATAGATAAAACTTTTGAAAGTTCGCAAATAATTGTATAAAAAGAAACAATTAAATCTTACATAAATATTTTATTTCTTGAATGAAACATCCAAATCTGCTTATATAAAGCACTGTTCACATAAAAGCCGACCACACTGGCAACATAAATAGTTGTACAAACATATTTTCTGACAACATTGTTCGAGCAAGAACGTCCACAACATCGACATTGACAAGTGTTCTCCACACAAGACAAATTCATGGACAGAGACATTGACAAGTGTTCTCCACACAAGACAAATTCATGGACAGACAAGACATTGACAAGTGTTCTCCACACAAGACAAATTCATGGACAGACAAGACATTGACAAGTGTTCTCCACACAAGACAAATTCATGCACAGATAAGAAATTGTTCACTGTGTGAACAAATTCATAGTATTTGAAGACCATAGGTTACCTATCTAGTTGTCAAATAAGATGTTTACTGACACAAAAACAAAATACATTATTCGCCGTAATTACAAGCCTTTCTTTAGTTTTTATTGGCCAAGGAAGAGAAAGTTATGTAGACTGCAGGAGTCATCTAAACTTCGACATTACACATTTGGATGCCTGTCCAACAGGACTTACGTATATACGAGAATATCATACAAAGGTATGTTGTGCAGGATCCATTTGATATCAGCTCGTATATAGAAGCTTTGAACGACTTTCATAGAGATCCCTACTAATTCGACGGTACCAGGATACCGCATAAATGTCGTACTTGGAGGTCACTAATCGCCGATGACAGACACCGAGAAGTATTTGCCGCGTAAAGCAACAGTCGTTCACAACTCAGATCAGTTCCCTATTCCACAAAACAACTAATCAACTTTTTTGCAAAGTTTTTCAAGTTTTTATATTCTATTCGCATTTTTTTTTATTTTAAAGCAAAGTTAATATTATAAAAAGTAAATTGCAAAGATTTTGCAAATACATACATAATTATTCTGTAAATCCTATTTTTGCAAAGCAAATTTTGAATGGTTTGTCAAAAATTAGCAAAGTAAACAATCGCTTTAAAAATGCATATTGTTATAACTAGTGAAGCTGTCGAAATGTGAAGAACTGAGTTTTTGTTCTACGATAATAAAAACACGGCTATAAGAAGAAATTTAAGAGACCGAATTATTTTTTTCGGGACTACAAAACATTAATTTGGGGTGACAGCTAAATTTTTGACATTTCATCATTTGACAGGCAATTTACCTAACAAACCTGAAAATTGCCCACAATAACAATTTGTTTACAAAAATTGAAAATAATCCAATTGTTCCCCTTCCAACAGCATTTACAAACTTCAGAGCTGATGCTTCACAATGATTTGTTTTTGTAATAGGGAAAGGAGAAGTGAACTCTTCTTTTAAGTTCCTTAAATTTGGAAATATTTGAAAATAGATCACAAGAAATAATATTATATGTATACCTACATATAATATGTATATTTAAAATTATTTTACGCACCTTGATTACAGCAATCTCAAGATCAAGCCACTCACTAACCAAAAAACTTTTCATTTTATTTAATAACTTTTGGCTTTAAATATTCATAGAACTGCCACTATTTAAAAGCATTTCCTGTTTTTAGCAACTCATTTTGGTGATAATTTATTGATTTTTTATAATTTCATTATTATTTGTTTTTAAAATTTATTTCTTTTCAATTAACTATGTATATTTATATTATTAACTTTTAATTTCCATATAAATTTTTTCATATCCGTTACTTGTCATTTTTATCATTTTTAGCCACGACTTCCGTTTAATTTACATATTTCATTTTCATGATAATACAATTTCTTCTTTTGTATATAATTTTTTCTATTTCTTTACCGTTCCGCTTAAATTATTGTACTAATTTAGGAATCTTCTTTTTATTTTCATCGAATATAGAAAACAATTTCAACTTGATTTTCCAGTAAGGAATAGAAAATGATGAACAGTGTTGGGCGAAACAATAGATACATCTTAGTTTGAAGTTTTCTTTTCTGGCAAAAAGTTTTGAGTTTTTACGGATGTATTGTGCGAAAAGAAAAGCACGTCTTGACACCCGGTCTGGATATGCTCTTAATTTGGTTACAATTTCTTGTTCGCACATGAATTTATCATGTGTAGACAGCATTTGTCTATATTATGTTCTCGTTCTAACAACGTTGTCTAATTTTCACACAATAGGACCGCCATTTTAGAAAATTGCAAAGAAGGAACATGAACAAATTTGCCGACGTTTTGTTCATGTGCTAACAAAGCGAGAGCTTGTCAGGACGTGGGGTGACAAGCGATAATTTATTGTCTCAGGAGGACAACTATTATTATACCCTACACTGGGCAGGGTGTATTGAATTTGTTCTGATGTTTGTAACGTCCCACTATATTAATCCAACACCCACCTATACCGTTCGACTCAGAGTCCCTTTCTGAGTCGATTAAACAATGTTAATCCGTACGTCTGGTCGGCTGTCAAGTCGTAATTTTAAAGATATTACGATGAAATTTAATATAAGACTTTTTGCCCGGCCCAAAGACGGTTAAGATCGGAAATAAGAGTTTATCGGTTATGCAAGTTTCCAAACAAATTTCGACACAAATAAATTGTACATGAAGAATAAAAATAATTTTGTGATGATCCGTCCATAATTAGTCAAAGCTCCCATATAAGGCCCATTACCGAAAATCATTTTAAAGACCATAAATCTCAAGACTCGTTGGCTCGTAAAGAGCTGACCGCTGTCTTGATATACCTTTAGGTTTTCTTTCTTGACTTCTGCATTTGGTTTCCGCCAAACATACGACATGTCATCTGAACCGAATATGTTAAACTTAAATTGATCGGCGAAGATGACCGAATTCCAAAATGCAGATTCCTTGCAAATATATTCTATGGCGAAATATAGCCTGTTTTTCACAACATTGTTTTCCCAGGTCAGCCTCAACTTCGGAGGCTAGTTGTGAAGCTGATAGCCTTGAATTTTCCAATTTTTCTTAAAATGTGTCATCACATGCTCATTGGAAATTTTATTTGGTGTCTTTCTGCCTTTGTTATGGACCCGATTTTTATGAATGAAGCGGTCACTGTGGAAGGTTTAATGTTAAACGTTTCTGCTATTTTTCGCTGTGAGTGGCCATTTTAAAAATAGTTTAAACCCAATTCTCGTTGTTACAAAATAGAACTCACAATTCAACGCTAAATATTGAAAGAATTACAAAGAAAGAAAAACGAAAAACCAACAACGCTGTCTTAAGCTAGAGGTACAATAGAAATTGACTGCATAAAATTTCTGTTACGATCCTCGTCCTGTCCTCTGGCCAATAATTACCCTGCCAACTCAACGGCATCACCTCATGGGAGGAGTTCTCAGCCCTTTAGCCGGATCGCAATACGAAAAAAATTTTAAGGGGAATTTTAAAACGAGAAATTTTTTGTTTTTATTTTTAATATATTAAAATGTAAATTTTTTAAATAAATTATTTTTGTTTGTTAGGATATAACATTTTTACTTTTAAAAAAACTCCATTTTCTGTTTTAAGTTCGTGTAAGTTTTCTTTTTATGAAGCTTTGAAAATAAAAAAAAAATGCACTGCATAAAATAAGCTGTGAACCACTGTACATAGTTGTGCGAACTAATGTTGTAAATTTGTTCGAACAAGAACAGAACATTAGCAAGATTTGTTCATGTACGACAAATTCAAATTTTTGTTTGCTATGTGAACAAATTGCTGATTTGTCCAGACCCGGAGTAAAATTTATCTTTAAAACTCTTTAATAAAGATTTTTTGACATTCACTGTTTCTTAAATTTGCCTTTATTTATATGGATTTTATACAAGAATTTTTAAATATCTCGACGTCATTATTAACTGTATTTTGGTTTATTTTTTATGATTTGCAATTGTTTAACAATAAAAATAATTAAAAACAAAAACAAAGCATAAATCACTTAAAATTGTTTAAACAAACCGATAAAATGAAACAATAAAAAAGAATAGAATGAATTTTTAGAAACACTACTCAATATTTTTAGAATATTTTTAAATTTAATAATTTTACTACTTGAATTAATTTTACAAACATATTTCATATTATTGTTTATTTGACCTTTTTTATTAAGATTTTTGGTAATTATTAAAGCTTAAGGTCTTTTTTATAAAATATTTAAATTTTATTTCAATATTTCGCTACTCTATTCTTCTTTATTGTTTCATTCGGTTTGTTTAAACAATTTTAAGTGATATGACAAATATTTTTTGAAATTTATAAAATTATAAAATTATAAAATATAGAGTAGCGAAATATTGAAATAAAATTTAAATATTTTATAAAAAAGACCTTAAGCTTTAATAATTACCAAAAATCTTAATTTTACAGACATTTTAAAAAGAAATTTCAATTACTAAAGTTTGATTTAGAGACATTTTATTGTTATTAGGTTTTCAATTAGGCGATTCCAATTAGTTGACATCTCTAAATAAAACTATTTTTCTGTCTGGCGTTTGACATTCACTTTAGAATATTCTGCAATACTGACTGAATATTGCAAAAAAAAAAAGTAAATACTATAAAAAAGTAATACAATTTGTTCTAATTAATCAGTTTTTATTTTTTTATTTACATAGTGTCGGCAAAACCCATTTTAAACTTATAAGATTTCAAAGAATTGTGTAGAGCACATAGTTTATAAAAAATAAAACCATAAGATATACGCTAATCATAAAAAAGTGTCCCTGCGGCGAATGATTTTGAGATAAATAAAAATTTCAAATATGTATTGTAATAAAACTTAAAAAAGTCTTCCAAACAATCTTTTTTTGCAAAAACAAATTGCTATGTATTTTGTATGTAACAAGACAGCAAATATTAATCAAGTTATATATTTTTAAATATTTCGTAAATTTAAATTTCAAATATTTTGTTTATTTCAAAAACTTATTTTACTTATAGGTAGAAAAATTCACAATATATTTTTTGTTTGACACTGTTTGATCTTCAAAACCACCTCAAACAAATTCTTGCAAAATGTTTGGAAAAGTTAAGATCATTAAGAATTTATTACAAATTATATCAATTTTTCCAAACTGGCCGTGTACTTTTTTCATGTAATCTAAATATAAACTTAGTTTAAAGAATTTATCATTATAGTTGAGAGACACTGTAAAACTGATCCATGTTTGTGTAGAAGAAATCAATATACATAATTTGTTTAAATTAACTAAAAAAAATAATCATAGCGCCAAAACCACTTTTTTATTAAACAAAATAAATGTTTATATATAAATCTTGCCATTAGACTGCTCCCAAAAAATGAAGTTTGAAATTTTTATTGCAAGACTTGCCAGAGTACTTGCTTTCACTGTGAAAACAATCGAAAGTTTAAAATCTTATTTTTCAGGTCTAACAATAAACATTAAAATCGTATACTATATACATATGTAATTGAAATTAAAACTATTTGCATGCTTACTAGAATTGTTTGGCTTTAAACGATGATTAAAAGTAAACTCAAGATTTTCCTCTTAACCAATTGAATGTTTGTAATTTTTCACACTATTTTATTTCATTTAGCATGATTCGAAATCTTTTGGGCTTAATTTTTAATTTTTGCGAAATATGTATGTTCATATCACAAATTTAGGGGAATTTCCTTTTTGTGGATACAAGGAAATTTACTGGTCAGAGCAATTGTAACTATCACAAATTTATGGGAATTGCATACAATCAAATGAACTAACTTGTCATACATCTTTTACATTACTTAAGTGCATATCTTTTTTTTACTTTAATAACTAAGCTTGTGTAAAAACACATTCTAATCACGTACTTTGCATACGATCAATGGCCTTTTTTACACGGGATTTTTTATACGAAGTTTCCTACAACCAATTGCCGTCTAAAAACAGAATTAGGTGTAATAGTTTGACATATTAGTTTTTTTAATTTTTACCTCATGGTGTAACTATACAAGGTGAGTGCAGTAGCCCAGCTAACTGACGTTGTTTACAATTTACTTATGTCAAAAGTAATACTTTTATCAAGTGTTTTTGACAGTAGTACATTATTTTACACAAACAAAATGCCTGTTGTTTTTGTATTGCGTTGTATTTGTTGTCGATTTGCACTCACCTTGTATAATTACACCATGTTTTACCTCATAACAATTTTATTTTTCACAATTTTAAATATGATTTATAATAATGATCAATTTTTCAGGAAAAAATTATTTATTATTTCAGAATTTCCTCATAGAAATTATGTCTAAAGGTACGGTCAGTCACACTTAGCAAATATTTACTCAAAAAAGCGTAACCACTTGTTTTAGCACAAATTTGTTTGACAAGAGTTTTGCAAGATCAAACAGCATCAAATAAATTAAAACTAAATATTTGTTGTTATTTGGCCTAAATAAGAAAAAGTATTTTAAATAAATAAACGAGTCCAAATATGTATATGTATATTATTTAATGGTTACGACTTTTTCGTCTATTTGCCAAGTGTGAAAGAAGAAACAATAAGCTCAGATAAACTTGCTCATATGACCAAATTTCCCCAATCAGAATGATAAAAGTTTCAATGTAACAAAAAATAGTTTGGGAAACTTTTTATTGCAAGACAATTACTACTGCCTACAGATGGGAATGTTTGCCCCACTAAGACAAGATTTATACACTAGGAAACATAAATATGCGCACATGAGAGAAACCTATAAATATGTATACGTTAATGAGCGGTACTCCCCAGCAAGCCATATGAGTCCGAAAAGAGTCTTTTCTGACACCTTTTTCGGAGCGTTAACGCTCTTTATGAGCCCAAAAAACAATCATAATTGCTCCGAAAACCTTCAGAAAAGAGCGTCATTACGTTCGAAAATGGTCCGTCAGAAAGAGCTCTTAGATAATGTCAGAAAAGAGTCTTTTATGAGGGTTTTTTGGGCTCTTAAAGAGCTCTTAGATAATGCCAGAAAAGAGTCTTTTATGAGGTTTTTCTTGGGCTCTGTGTAATCTTGTTTTTATCATTCTTGTGTGGTACAGCTATGTTTTTTTTTGTTCAAAGCACAAGTAACAAGACAACAACGCTTTGCTACACACATAATTAAGTGGAATTTCTTAGTCATACTGAGACTCAGGACAGTAACAAGCAAATTTTTCTTTCGCTCCGAAAATGCTCTTTAGTTAGACTCTTTTCTGACTCCTTTTTTCGGAGCGCTCCGAAAATGCTCTTTTGTTGGACTCTTTTCTGACTCCTTTTTCGGAGCGCTCCTAAAATGGTATGCTGGGTCATTTGATTTTTTTTTTAATAAAACTGTTGTATACACACATATTAATATGTAACAAAAATGTAAGGTTTGCTTTGCACATTGCTTGTTTTCAAAGAACTTTAAAAAAATAATTAGGTAATTTCAGAAAAAATATTACCTTCATGCTCTCTATTATGCCTCGCATGTAGTTGGTTCACGATCACATTCTTGTCCCGCCTTAAAAACTGTATTTTAAATCACATTCAACTTTAACAGTTGGTTCGAAAAATATTTTTAAATCACTTTCAATATTCCTCAAATGCATTAAAGTGTTCATTTTGAATAAAGTTATTTGGTAAGAAATCGTCATATGTAGAAAAAAAACTCATAATTAATTAACATCCATTAATATTCTATTTTAAAAAATAAATTTACTTAAATTTCTCATTGAGTCATAAAGATTTGAAAGAATTAATTCTTAATTAAATTTTCGAAATCAAATTAAATTAAAGAACTCATTGTAAATTAACTTTAATTCTATAGTGGTTTAAACGTAATGAACTCATTCCTTTAAAGATTAATACTTTTTTGGATTAAATACCATTTTAAATTATTCTAGTTTTCTTTAATTCAAATCCATTACAAAATAGCTTAATAAAATATATTGAATGATTCAAATTTTTTGTTCAGTTCAAATCAATATGCTTTAGACAGTTTTCTACAAATCATTAATTGAGTTCTAATATATTACCAATATACTTCGAAAATTTGTTGCAATTTATTTTGTAAATTATTAGAAACAAAAAATCTTATGAAAGAAACAAATACATATTTCAATGGGGTACTTACCGAACAATATTTCAGGCGGAAATTTACGTCATCGTTGTTGTTGTTATTGTAACAGCAGTAATTGCTGAGTTGACAGCCCTTGACCGAGTGATCTTGGGTCATTCCGGTGCGTAGAACCTGCTGTCGTGGGAATGATTTTAGTCATCGCAATATCTTCTGCTGAATGTTTGAGCTTGAGACGGGTGAGAGGTTAGGTCTGGGTTCATCAAGGACTGCGTTACATCTTTAAATGAACTTGGTGCGCAAATTCATCGAATATTGTGCTGTATATCTTGTCATGAGAGCCGCTACAGTAACTGACGAACCAATTGTTTGGCTATAAGAGGTGCCCGGCGCGCTTTCATTACACCTTAAACTTTTTTTGACATCCCTAAGAGGGAAAATTCAGTCCTGGATTGAGTCGTGACCTGACATTGGTTTATATCGAATCATTAATCTGTGCAAACAAAATCCATACTGAGAATACTGACAGGAGATATTTGAGAATACTGACGAGACTATTTACCTGACATTTAGGTTTTAGATTCTGTATTAGTAATATTTGTAATATTGCGATAAAATAGTGAAGAGCTGCATGATGAAACCCCTGACCATGTACTTTGATACTGTCCAATGACGAATAGCGGAGCGAAATGGCTCGTATGAGCATAATTGGCTTCATTCGTAGCCATAGCCTGTGCTGATGAAGTTTAGGACTGCACAGCCTTACTATTAATAATATATAATTGCTGACCATTTTTAATTCTGAATGAAGATTTACCAAAAATTCTTATTTAATTTTAGTTTCGATCATTATCGATAGGCAAATAAAGCTGCAAATAATTTTAATTTGCTTAACTTTTATATAGTGTCAAAATTGTAATTTAATTGTACATATATAGTTTTTAACACAGACTAACGTTTTTAACACAGACATAACTTAATCTATGATTTTTAATATTAAAAAATACCTAATATTATATTGACACTAACCTTTTTTTGATTTAACATTTGATGTTTGTTGTTTCATCAGCCAAAATTTAATTTATAAATAACAACAAAATATAAGCGCCATCTATTTGACAGATACACCATAACTTAACTTTCGTCACCCTGTTTTGTAAATCACACACTACTATAAACACAAAACCACTTTGTTATTCTGTTTTAGTTAATGTCAAAATTAAAACACATCGGTCGGCAGTGTTTTTTCTTCTCTTGCGGTATTTGTGTTATTTTTATTATACTTTGTGATTTTTATTTAATAAAACAATTCAACATAAATTGTGTAAATTAAATAAAAAAGTGTATTTTCCAACAAATTGTGTAAGTTATAAAAGAAAATGGCACCAACCATTAATAGTGCCGCCGCTCCTAGCGAAAAAAGGCCACCCAGACAAACAACTGAAAGAAAGTAAGCATATCTTTGTACGGTAAACAGTTTTCGCTGTTATTATCTTATGGTTACTTATTTTTAGATCGGAAATCATATGCCGAGTTAAATATGGCAACAATTTGCCCGATATCCCCTTCGATATAAAGTTTCTGCAATATCCCTTCGGTAGTCATCGTTTCGTACAGTATAACCCCACGTCATTGGAGCGAAATTACAAGTATGAAGTGTTGACTGAACATGATCTGGGCGTTACCATCGATTTAATCAATCGCGACCTTTATCAGGCCGATCCATATGCACAACTTGATCCAGCTGATGAAAAACTGCTGGAAGAAGATGTTCACACACCACACGATTCAGTGCGTTCAAAACAGCATTCTCGTAGTGTGTCATGGTTGCGTAAATCGGAATACATTTCCACGGAACAGACACGTTTCCAACCTCAGAACTTGGAGCAAATTGAAGCCAAGGTGGGTTATAATGTGAAGAAATCGTTGCGAGAGGAAACCCTCTACTTGGATCGTGATGCCCAAATTAAGGCCATTGAGAAAACATTCGAAGATTCTAAGATCGAAATCACCAAACATTACTCTAAACCCAATGTGGTGCCAGTGGAAACGTTTCCTGTGTTCCCTGATTTCAAAAATTGGAAGTATCCTTGTGCACAGGTCATTTTCGACAGCGATCCCGCACCGGCTGGCAAAAATGTACCAGCTCAATTGGAGGAAATGTCTCAGGCTATGATTCGTGGTGTGATGGACGAAAGTGGTGAACAATTCGTGGCCTACTTTTTGCCTACTGAGAGCACCTTGGAAAAGAGACGGGTCGATTTTGCCGAACAAGTTTTATACAAGGATGATGAAGATTATGAGTATAAAATTGCGCGTGAATACAATTGGAATGTTAAGAGTAAGGCTTCTAAGGGTTACGAAGAGAACTACTTCTTCGTTATGCGCCAGGATGGTGTCTTATACAATGAACTGGAGACACGTGTACGTCTTAATAAGAGACGTATGAAGGTGGGCCAACAACCCAGCAATACAAAATTAGTTGTTAAACATCGACCCTTGGATGCTAATGAACATCGCATGCAACGTTATCGTGAACGACAACTGGAACCAGCTGGAGATGAGGATGATGAAGAAGAAATGGAAGAAGAGGAAGAAGATGACATACCACAAGCCGTGCAACCGCAACAGGAGCAGACAGAACAAGACGAGGGCAGTAAAGAGGCTCAGCAAACAGAACGTGAACGGAAATCACGTTCTAGATCTAAGTCACATGCCAAGTCACAGTCAAGATCTAGATCACGTTCCGGATCTGCTTCTGGTTTTGGCTCGGATAGATCTGGCTCAGCTTCTGGCGGTTCTAGAGCCTCTTCACGTTCACGCTCCCGTTCTAAATCAAAATCACGCAGTCGTTCTCGTTCAAAATCGGGTACACGATCACGCTCGGCCTCTGGTTCACGTTCTCGCTCGGTAACTAAATCACCCTCCAAATCACGTTCGGCTTCACCTGCTGGTTCACACAAATCTGGCTCTCGGTCCCGCTCTGGTTCTCGTCCGAAATCACGTTCAAAATCCCGCTCTAAAAGTGGTTCTCGCTCACGCAGCGCATCTGGTTCCCGATCACCCTCTCGTTCACGCAGTAATACACCCAGTAATTCTGGCAGTGGCACTGCATCTGGCAGCGGCTCCGAAGCTGAAGATTAAACCTCCAGTACATTCAAGCTATTTGTTTAAATGGCTAAACCAGAACAAATTGGTTTTTATTTACACATAAATTTAATTGAAAAATAACTCTTTAAAAAATAAACTTTTAACAAGAAAATTTCTATTTGTCAGTCTTCTTTTTATCTGGCAATTCTAGAGAAATTACACTTAATCTGGTTTTTGATGTAAGTTTAACTTCGGACGCATCTGATTGTGATGAGCAAGAAGTAAACATTTCTGAAAATAATAAGAAAAATATATGTATTAAAAAAAACAATAAAGCAAGGTATAACTTTTAATTTGTTTAAAACTATTTAATTAAAGTTTTATCCAACTTACCCTTCGATGAACTTAATGACATGCCATCATATGAGGTATCACTACGCCATGACAATGAACTTCTAGACTTTTGTAGCATGTGCGGCATTTTTATGCCTCTGTTTAGTAAATGACGCGCTATTTTTGGACCCATAACATCATCAGCATAAGCCAAATCACCCATCTGATTTAAAACATCCAAATTTCTTTTCTCCAATTCTTTTAAATCCAAATCACGATTATATAATTCCAAAAATTCACTACTTATTGCTCTTTGTTTAAGGGCTTTAAGAGCAGTCTTTAGTTCTCTATCAGCACGCAGTAGTTTATTCTTTTGATCCAACAGCTCTTTCTTAAGGCGTACTATAAAGTCAGCATTATCGGATCTATGAGAAAAGTAACAAAAATTATATTTGTTTTGAATCTAATATAGTTTTATTTTTTAATAAACTAACCTTTTCTTGATTTTCTTTTGCAATATTTTTTCCAATTCTTCCTTTTCTTTATAGCACTCATTTATTTTAGTTTCTAGCTCCTGCAGTTCTTGTCGCAAACTTCGCAAAGTATTTAATGATGAACAGTAATTAATTTGTAATGATTTTAATTCGGCAGTAGCTTCCTCTGAAAGTGTATGTTTTAAAAAGCATTATTAAAGTTGCATATTTTGCACGTGAAAATTTTTAATTTTCAAAAATTGCAGCAGTTGACCTGTATGGTGCCCAATGTGGTCTGAACGCTGAGGTCCATATTTTTAAATTTTCGCTGGAAATGCTATTACATTAAATGGACCTCCATATCGAGAGATGTTTACAACAAATTTTCGATCTATTACACAGTGATACAAAATTGAATGAAATAGAAAAACCTGGGACCCGATATTAATAATTTTGTTGATATTGACCCGATATAGCAAATTGTGTTTGCTCCACAATAACATTAAAATTTCTCAAGTTTTCTTAGATAAATTATATACAAAAACCGGTTTATTAACCCTAAACCCGGATTTTGGAGTTGTCCGGCTTATTTCACTATTGGAATCTTGTTTTACTCGACAAGCCCTACCAGTAAAATAATATCGGGTCCCAGATATTTTGGACCGTCGCACTGTGTTATTTATGGTATCACTGAAATGGGCACAGAGCCAATGAATTTATTGAAAACCAAATTAACTTTTTGTGTGTCTATCTTTAATATAAAGCCTATACAGAGCCAACCGATTTTGAAAAATGCTTTAAACCATAAACTGCATTAAATAAAAAAATTTAAATCTCTTATACAAATTGAATTTTCCTTCTACTTTCTTACCACCCTCCTGTTGCTTTTGAACATTCTTACGATACGCATCATTGCAATTATTCAACAAGGCTAAAGTATTTTGTAAAGCCTCGATTTCCTTTTCGGCCTTCAGGACTTGCTCATTCAACTCGTTGCCCTCATCCAAAAGCAATTGTTTCTCCTGAGCCGTCTCTACTCTCAGTTGAGTGCCCGTTACCAGACTACCGTCATCATTGACGCCCAACAGCTTAGAGGTCAATTCAAATCTTGCCTTAACCGCCTCAATATGTTTTCTCCTCTCCCCTATATCCGCTCTCAATGTACTCAGTTCTTCTTGCAAGTGTTTACGCTTCAAATATAATAAATCCATTTGAGACTTTATCTCTACCATGCGATCTTTAATGGTGCGATTTAAATGCATGCGATGTTTCTGCAGATTGTATGTGCCCTCTTCACATTGATTTATTTCATTTTCAAATTCATGTGCCTTCATCTTTAATATGCTGAGATCTACAATAAGCTCTTGATTGCGTTTTGTTTCTTCTTTGATACGCTTAATGCCACCTTCACAATAGACCTGGGCTTCTTTGATTTTATAGTTGACCGCATCCAAGCGCGTCATATCGTTGTTATAGGTAATGGTCAATTTACGCATATCTTCGTCAATTTTTTTATTTTGCAATTGAGTGACATGTACACTTTTCTGTAACTTATTAAAGTGTTCCTCCAATTCACAAAAATAGTCCTGGTTTCTTTGTTCGACCGCAGGATCTATAATGCCGCCTTGCAGCTGCACTATGCGTCTTTCCAAGCTTAGCATTTTAAAGGACTGCAAAAGTATTTGTCATTTGGATTTCATAGATGTTATAAATTAAATTTATTTAACTCACCAGTTCATAATTACTTTCCGTTTGTTTTCTTATATCCTTTTCCAAAGCATGATTGTTTTTCGCCACAGCCGCCATATTGGAACAAATACCACGATTATTAACCTGTTATAAAAAACAATCATTAACATATCTATAAATACATATGTATGTATGTATGTTTATTATGAAGGATTTAAATCTGTTATTACCGCTAAATTGACACTGTCTTCCTTAAATTTAACCAGTTGCTGTTGCGAACGATATATCAAAGCGTTTATACGATCTGTTTCCCGGTTAACTTCTCTCTGCGCTTTATCCTCTACATCCATGAGTTCTTCTAAAACTTGCAATCTTTGCTGGGCATTTAGATTTTTATCACTCATGGCTTTAAAACGAGCTTCTAGTTTTCCAATCACTTCTTCGTAATGATCCAATTCTATTAAATAATCAGATTTTTCTCTGGCCAAACGGCGATTTTGAGCACGTTGTTGTTGAACACGATTGGCCAAATTTTGCAATTCTTTTGTTATAATATCTACCTAGAAAAGCAAAATAGAGAGATAGAGAAATATTTTATTAAAAGTTTGTTAAAGTTTATTGCTTTTAATACCTCCTGAGTTTTTAACATTATCATATCGGCCAGACTTTGAATTTGCTCTTTCATATCGGAGGTTTCCGTATTTAACATTTCTATGGCCTCTTCTACCTCACGATTATTTTCTATGATTTCATTTAGTTTATTATCTAGCACTTTCAATTCCTTGGCTTTTAGTTCTACCTTTAGACGGCATTCCATCAAAGCAATCTCACTATTACGTATATCCTTTTCTCTTTGGGACATTTGTTGAGCCGCCAACTTCCATGTTTCCACCATTTGACGTCGTTCATTGTGAGCTGTACGATATAAATTAGCCGTACACTCCAGATTGCATTCCAAGGTCTTTTGATCGTCATACAGGTTTATAAGTTTTTTGCGTTGGCGTTCAATTTCATCGTTTAATTTAAGACGCTTATAGTTTTGTTGTTTGGCTCTGAGCTGATCATCTTTGTAGTACATTTCAATAAGCTGAAACCCCTTATTGCCATCCTCCATGGCCTGACGCCATTCCACCAAGGCCGTTTTGGCCCATTTAATGCGGTTGGTTAGATTATCGATAGTATGCTTACGTTTGGACATTTCATCTGTAATTTTATAAATATCTTTATTATTCTGTAACTCATTTCTAATAACAAACTTACGCTCTGTAGATTCCATATACTTTTTGAAATTCTGCCATTCTTTACCCACATTTTTTAAATCTTCTCTCAACTTGGAGTGCTCTCTTAATGCTGTTTTATGCAAATGGGCCTCAGTTCTTACCTCGCATTGGAAAGCCTCCAAAAGTTTCTTTAAGACATGTACTTATGTAAGTTAATAAACATTTATCAAACATTTCTTACCAACAATTACCCACCAAATTGTGATTAATAGTCTCTTCAGCATTCTTTGAATGTTGCTGCAGTTTTTCCAATCTCTCTTCCGTTTCTTGTTGATGTTCAATAAGATATTCCTTTTTCTCCTTTAATTCCGCTAGAGCCTGTAAAATCAATTGATTTTCTTTGTTGGCCATGGGCATAGCGGATTTTGTATTCCAATGCATGGCTTCCATAGCATTTTTAATTATTTCCTCATCCATTTTAAAGCAACAAATTTATTAGCAAATTTCTTTAGGAAAAATATATTTTGAAAAATATTGTTATAATTTGTGTGGCAGTGATTTTATGAATTAGTTTTGTATTGAAGTGTAACGTTTTATCAATAAAACACAGGTTGACTATAGTTACTATAAATTATTTTGTATCAATAACCGTTAAAGCGAAACATAACAACCGTTTTTATTGCAACAAGTTTATTACAAAATAGGGGTTAGTGTTTAAGAAAATGTATTTTGAACAAATTTAATGCTAGTAGTTTGAGTAAAAGACCAATAATTTGCTAAAATCTATTGAAATATGAAAGATCTAAAAGATCTGTCTTCTCAAAACTCCCCAAACGATATATCTTACAGCCACCGCAGTCCTCTTATGAAACCGAAAATGTCTTCTGTGCTACAGACCCTGATATCTGAAGGTCTATTATGGAATAGAAAACTATGGCTCTGTGCCCCGGGCAATCGCAAATAATATGTTTCATGGTTTCCAGCTACTATTAGTTTCCACATACTCTGCAGAAGTCCGGACTGTTGCTGTCCCACATGGTATGTTTGGCAGTGTCTTTGGCTGTCAGTGTTGAGTGGTTCCCACCAAACAGTACAACCATAATTAATATACATATATGTAGATCAGGGGCTTCCAAAAATTTTTTGGTTGTGTATTAGTGAGTACCAGAGAGTAATAAAATTGAGAGAATGCATTAATTAAAGCCGCAGAAAAATGTTAGTAATATACATATTTTATAATTTGCTATGTATAATACCAAAAGCATTTTTGACCGCACAATATTTTTTGAGTATCATCATCTGTTAACCTGAAAAAAATAACATAGCATCCGCTAGACATGTGCACTTGTCAAAGTCACATCGACGACTGAATTAAAGAGCATAAAAATATGTCTTGGTAATGGTAGGCACAATTGTGCTATGAAATGGAAGCCCCTGATGTAGATCCAGTTCATGCATGCATGCTAAATTTACTATCAATGAACACTTCTAAATACTTTGCTTTTCCAGTTTGTGTAAGTTCCACATCTCCCAGTTTTGGAAATGATATTTGGGAAAACATTTAAACTTTACCAGTATCACAACATCGTCGGCGTAAAAGCAATAATCTTCTTTCCTCGTTCCTCGAAACGTCTAAGGATCCTGTTAACCGCTAAAAACCACAGTATGAGTGATGAGACACCACCTTGTTGAGTTCCTCTCTTAACCATTTTCCAAAAATAAATTTTTCCAATAATTGGAGTTGATATTTCTAATACTTACCATCATTACTAACAAATTCACCAAGAACTACTCTAAGGAAATTCTAGCAGTAGCTTTTACAGTATCCTTCGACCAAACAAAATGAGATAAGACATGTCATTTATATATTCATCTGCAATCGTTTTCACCTCGCTCTCTGTATATCATGGCCAGATTTCATTATAAAAAACAGGTTGGGCTTAAACATGGAATGAGTTTGGGTCTTGTTTCAAAGATTGTTCACTGAGTCTACACTTCAGTTGTTCATCCGATTCATCTGTATAAAGCCATCGTTTGGTGACTTGCTTTGGGAAAGCTCCACTACACCTAAGAATTCGTTAGATATATTCTAGAACAAATGTTGCCGATGGAGTGGAAACACTTGCAGTCACTGTAAGATTTTAGTTTAAGTAATGTTCCAATTTAAATTTACAGTAGAAAAAGCTTACTGAATCGATAGCGTGGTGGTATCCTGGTACCCCTCATAATGACTACTACTGTAGTAATCGTTCAAAGTCACTTCTTCATGACATGAAATCTTGTGTCCTGATATGGTCGACACGTGCTCCATATGCGTTTGTTGTCCCATCTCACCTGAGCAAATTCATATAAATTCTACTGAATCTTTAGTTTAAATTGTGCAAGATGTCGATCATCACCCAAAATGGCGTTACCGTCAAATGTCGAATTGAATTTATGCAGAATATACATCCGCTATGGATCCGATAGCAGCCATTCGATTAGTAAGAAGCGGATATATCTATTATTACACCGAATAGGCCATGTGTCTGTCGGCTTCTGTGAAGTTTGCAATAATCATCGCAGCATTATTTAAAATTGTTTACTATTGCACTAATGGGCTTGGAATAGGACTCAAAGAGATATGTACAAGTTTATCTGATCAATTAAAAATCAAAGTTACTTTCGATTTTCCAATTCAACTGGAAAAATATTCTGAGTTAGCAAAAACTTTATTCATACAGATGCTTTAATACTCAACCTTTGCAAGGAAATTATTCAAAAAGATCATCAGTCACTCGTCATCTAAGTATAAAAAAAATCATTATAAACCAGACATTGAGAAAATTGGGGTAAATCTTTAAAAACAAACCAATTTTAAAAGAAAACTAACAAAAAGTTTATTATTATTTCCTTATTTTTAATAACACCTATTTTATTAAGTAATATTAATAAATTGTATCTTAAAATATTAATACACACGCATACATATACATATGCATACATACATAATAATTAAGTACAATTCACAATAAATTATTTGCCGCCTGAGAATTTTCCAAGAAAAATCTCGTCAAGTCACCCTCAATACCATTTAAATCTGGAGTCACCAATTGCGGTGAATACAAACGCATATTTTGCAATTTTTGCGATGGTGACATTGAGCCCTCATTTACAATCTGTACCGGCGAATAGGCATCACTGCCAATGCCCATTTTATTGCAGGATTCCACCACAATATCGTCTATAGTTTTTGTAAGCAAGGCTTGTTGTTCATTTAACAAAGTCGCCTTTTTATTTATGGCAGCAATTTCATTGCTAGCCGGAGAATTTTGGGATTGATTTAGATGAGAATCTGCTTGATTTGCAACTGAAGTCTCCAGAAATGCTTTAATAAAATTTTCCGACATGTTATCGATGGTATTTTCATCGTTAGGCGGTGGCGATTCTTCGCCCGGCAATAGTTGACATTTGTGGGTGCGTTGCGAGACTTTGTAGCGAAAACTTCTTTGGCAAATTTCACATTTGTAGGGCATAACACCGGTATGTATGCGGGTGTGGACTAGGAAGGAGACACGTTGACGAAAACTTTTGCCTAGAGGAAAAGAGAAGAGAAGTTTAAATAGGCTTATTAGTTTTTAATTTAACACAATTACCACAAACGTCACATTTAAATGGCTTTTCTCCACTATGTATCCGTTCATGATTGTGCAGCGTTGAAAGTTCTTTAAATGCCCGACCGCAGGTGGAGCAGACATGAGGCTTTTCATCGCTATGATAAAGTAAATGCTTGTGATAGGACTGTTGAAATGTAAAAGTACGAGCACATAATTCACAAGTGTATGGCATTTCACCTGGAATAAAATAGAAAATTACAGTTTTTAGGATTATCATTTTAATTTTATTCGGTTCCATTAGTTGATTTGTTACTAATAAATCTTTTCAGTCATAAATATACAATGGCTCACAGCTTTTTTATGCAGTGCATTTTTTTTTGTGTTTTCAAAGCTCCATAAAAATAAAACTAACAGGAATTTAGAAAAGAAATTGGTGTCATTTAAAAGAAAAAATGTTATAGTCTAACAAACACATGGCAGAAAATCCTGTATAGCATTAATCAATCCTGGATGGGTAGGATCTGCAGTATTTTTGTCATTATGGGTATGATTGGACAAAGTATTAATGGAAATGCAAAAGAATTTCCAGTTGAAAAAACACATCGATTTATAATATAATAAAGAATCGGGGGCGTTCAACGCCTTACAAAAATGTTATAAGGATATTGAGTGATCTCAGTAGTAGATTTGAAACATAATACGATGGCAGAAAATCCTGTATAGCATTAATCAATCCTGGTTGGGTAGGACCTGCAGTATTTTTGTCATTATGGGTATGATTACGGTTCATTGCAGAGCTAGTACTAGTAGAAGGGACAACTGACTATTGCAGGACGTGCGGAGAAGAAGAGCAGCTTGTCTATCAGAACCCGGTTTATTAGAGCTATAGAAAATTATATATTGGCAGTCAGTTTAAAGATAACTTCTGCAGACAACTTAAAGTGGAGGTGTTTTAAACCAAAGTTCTGTTATTATATAAAGAATCCACTATTTAATATTTTACCTGTATGAAGACGTTTATGTTTCTTAAGAAAATATTTGGTAGTAAATGCCTTCGAGCAAACATCACATTCCCAAATTTTAGGATTCTCCGTGGCATTAATCAAACCCGCACAAATTTTTGAAGTCATATCCTTATCTGTTGGAGAAGCTCTGGGCATTGCGGCAGTACTGTTTTTAGTGGAGCTGATGTTATTCGAAATTGGATTGAAATTTTGAGACATTTCCGTCGAGGACGATGAATTAAATACCAATAAAACATTTGATGTTTGCAGCGAAGTATTATCCAAGTTACTTTGGGGAAATTCTAAGGATTGATTTAAATTCACCACACTGACATTTGAGGCAACTGGTAATGCGTTTAAGTTTGATATAAAGTTAACAGGTTGTATATTAAATATAGTGTTATTGTTGGGGCTTTTATAGTTGTCTGGGGTTTGTTTTGATGATGCAGTATTTGGAATATCGGCTTGTATTAAAGAGTTACTATTAATGGAATTTGCTGTTTTCATTATTTTATTTTCTTTATGACGTATACGATCACATATAGTTAATTTGGGTGAATTATTAACATACGGCAGACCCATTAAATGCACCACTTTCAAATGCACTCTTAGAGAACCCTTCATTTTAAAAGTTTTGGCACACAAATGACATTTAAAATCATGTTCTAGAGTTGAGTTTTGTGTGTTGTTTATGGGTGAGCTGGTGCCTGATATAGAGTTAAAACTGTCCCTTTGATTTGCATGGCATTCAAAGTTTTGATGGACCAAACGTATGTGCATGTTTCTTAATTCTTCGTTACGAAAAGTAAATTCACAAATATCACATTGAGCTAAATTTTCGGTTTCCCTTGGTACCGCTTGATCTCCTCTTGCGTCCATAACAACTTGTTGATGAGTTGAATTCATATTGTTTATAATTTTGTTTTCTGCTTTGCCAGCTACTTTTGGTTTTTTTATCATGTTTTCCTCACTAGGGTGGTGGTGTTGTTGTTGCTGATGCTGTTGATGTGTTTTGTCGAAACTCACCTCATCATTTAAATGTGTTTCTGTTTGTGTTATTGCAATATCATCGCAGTTGCTGCTATTGTTGTTTATATGATTTAAATTTTCAATCTCTTGGGTTTTTAATTTTTCAATATTTTGTATATTTTGGTGGTCAGTTGTTGGCGTTGTTGTTGATATTATTTTTGTTGCTGTTGTTGTTGTTGTGGCGGTAGCATTGTTGACAGAATTCATAATATTTGTATGACTAAACAAGTGTATTGTCAATTTATCCAAACCCAAAAACAATTCATGGCAGATGGGACATGCCAATGGTCCATTAGCGGCCTTAATTAGACTACAACGCAGAGCGTCTATACTTGAAAAGCTTGTTTGGGCGCACAATGGGCACAGCACTGACATTGAACACATTTTTCGTTTTTGTTTTATTATTATATTTTAGATAATTTCAAATAAAACAATTTTTCAATTCAAATATTATTACATACATACATATGTACAATATTTCAATTTATTTTTTTTAAATTATATAATTTTAATATTTAATAAATATATTCTTCCACCAGTTTAGAAATTATTTCATTTATTTGTTTATTAATTAAAGTTTTTCCTTCATTATTACTTATTTAAAATTCTTTATTTTTTTTTTTTTGAAACACTTTTTTATGACAAACTTAAAATTAACTTCAAACTATATTCAATTTTTATATTGAAATTTTTAACTATCACTGAATTTTCGTTAAATGTTTCTTTTAAAAGTTCACGTTGCTTTCGTTTGTATAAATCTTTTGCAAATGAAACAGACGCAAAGTAAAATATTTTGTACCAAAAACAAAATGCTGAATTTCAATTTCAATTTTTTTCCTCTTATTTTCTAAAAATAATACATACTCGTAGGTATATACATATTTGAAAATACAATATTTAAGTTAAGAAACGGAAAATTTGTGTTTTCTACTCAACTCTCACATATTTGTATCTCATTTTCCTGCTGTTCTAGCTTTTAATTTCGTATCATGCTTTACCACCAGCCTATGTATGTACCTACATAGTAGATTTTATTTATTTTGGGAAAATTTTCAAATTACACATTACTTCTGTTTTATTCTTTCTTTTTATTTTCTTAATGTTTTTCATTGCGTATTTGCAGTTTGGTATTGAGTTTTTCTTTTGTTTTTCCCTTTGTAAACAAAATTTTCTTTACAATGCTGCCCTCTTCTATTTTGTTTACTCAAATTTGTTTGGTTCAATTATTTCTTTCATTTTGATTTAAGTCTCTTCTGTTATCACATAAACTTAGAATTTTGTTTATTGGCGAAAATATGTTCATTCCTCATTATGCTCGCTTTATTATTTGTTATTTTAGTAAAGGTTTTTTTCATTTGCTTATACTCATTCCTATGATCTCATAAACATTTATTAATATATTTAATATTTCTCATATATTCGGCGCTTACTTATTGTATATAATGCCTAAAATATTTTGCTTAAAATCAGATCACGGTAATTTTTGGTGAATATTTTTTTATTTCCAAGGGCTGGGGGGTTTTATTGTGTATTTCGATTCGAAAGCAAATATTTTCGAAATACAATAGCGCAATTCATAATCTCGTGCAAATGGTATTGCATCATTGCATTTGCAAAAAGCTTTAGCATATTTTTGCTCTACACTAACAAAATACACAGCATAAAATAATGGAATTTTAACTATTCTACTTGGATTTTTAATTTTAATTATTTATTCACTGATTCATTGCAACGAATGCCAGCTGTGATAGTTGATTAATTTTAAAATACAAAATGGATCGACATAGAACGCTTGATATTGGAAACTTAATAACTGGCCATTATAAAAGTGGAAAAACTTAGCGAAAATTGTTAACAGAGCCCGCTCTGCAATAGAAAATATTATTAATCGTTTTAAAAATGAAATGATTTACTTTTTATTTAAATTATTCAGGGGTGTCATAGAAACCAATATTGTCAGAATTGGTTTTAAAACCGACAAGAAAAAATGCTTTTGTGTCATAGTTCACTGCTACACGTTCAATAAATATCCAGATATTTCTAGTATCACGATATTTATTGAACGTGTAGCAGTGCCCTATTACACCAAAGCATTTTTTCTTGTTGGTTTTAAAACCAATTCTGACAATATTGGTTTCTATGACACCCCTGATTAATTTTTTTTTTAAATTACCATTTTACTTAATGGTATTCTCTGCGCAACTTGATCTTCAATCCAAATAGAAAGCAAGGACTCTATTTTGATCATCAAAGCACTCCTTGTACGGGTCATTGTTTTAGCATCTAATAATCACCCCTATCGTGAATAAAAATTCCACATGAAATTTGTTCCCTTTTCACATTTTTCCTATTAAAATTCAATGTTAAAAAAATAAAAGAGAACAAATTTCATGTGGCGTTCACGATAGGGGTGAATGTTGCAGATTTTGCAAAAATTAAAAAAAAATAAAGACACGAACCCAAAACAACGCAACTTCGAAAATCTAATGAAAATTAGTACTAATTAAGCAGCAAATCGAAACGACGCAAAGCGAGGTATTGGTGTACTAAGGCTTTTTTACAATTTTTCCTTTAATTTTGAACATGTATTACATTGATTTATTTCGCAAAAAAAAAAAAAAAAAAAAAAACATACAAAGAAAAGTTAATATGTGGTGTTGACTTTATTTTGACGCTCACAGAATATCGTAAAGTACATATGTATGTATACAAACCATAACTAAGTCCCAATTTACACTTAGCAATTCTTATTGAAAAGATTGCTACAATTTTTTCCTTGAAATTTGTTTGGTGTTCACACAGCACTATTTCTATTGCTTAAATCGTTTGTTAAATCGTATTTTTATTTGACAGTATACACACATTTGTATACACATAGTACATATGTAATACAAATAAGAGTGTAACACGAATTGCTAGTACAATCAAGTGTGTAGTCGTTTTAAGTGCCCCTCACCACGATGTCTAAAAGTTAAAAAAATTGCTTCGTGTAAATTAGGACTAATTTCTATTCTTCCTGCATATAATAAATAGAAAACTTCAATTGTTTGATTTTTCAATTTTATATTTTGTTAATTTTTATTTTATTTGCATTATTCTTTTATCCTTTAAATTAAATTTATTATTCTCTCTTTTTGTTTTTGTAATTATATGTATAGTTTATGTATGTATATATTTGTTATTTATATATTTATGTATATATATATATGTATGTATGTATATATATGTATGTATGTATTGTGTTTAATTAATATGTATATAATAATATTTATAATTTTTATGCACTTTATTTGTTGTTTGTTTCATTTAAAATTTATTAATTAAACTAAAATTATAGTTTATTTTCTTCTTTTGTAATTTAATTGTAATTATTTGTTTATACGACGCGTATTGTTTGTTTAACTGTTATACCATTATGCATTTTTATTTCAATTTCATTTTAGAGTTTTGTATTGTTTTGTTTTCTTTACTTTTTTTCTTAACTAAATTAGTTTGTTAGATTATAATTTTGTTTTGTTTTTTTTTAGTAGGTAGTTTATATAGAAAAATATATTGTTTATGCATTAGTTGCATTAGAATATAACATACACTTATACACAAAATTATGTTAAACTAAATAAATGTTGATTTAACACAGTTTAGGGTAATTTGAAATAAAGAAATTTAAATTTTATTCATTATTCATAATTTAATTAATTAAATTTAAAACAGCTTTGTTTGTAAATTATATTTAAAAGAAGTTATAAAAGGAGTATTTATATATTCAAGTTTACTTTGTCATTATTTATAACTGAGTTTCTATGTAAATACTTGTTTTTGAAAAGTGTTGCATGACAATATTTTATTATTAATATTATTATAAGTATGTCTTACTATTTTATTAGATTTTTAGTTTAAAAGGTTTCGTTTTGTTTTCTTTTATATTATTTGTTTAATTATATATTTGATTATTTATTTCTTATAAATGTTTTTAAGCTTAAAAGACTTTTGCTTTAGAATTAGTTGGAATCTTAAATTTATCAAAGATTTTTAAAACACAATTTTTTTTATAATATAAATCTGTGATATATTTAACATTCTTTATCAAAAAGTTAGTATTTTCTTAACTTGCTTTTCCATACTTTTAATAAATACATACAGTAATAATTGCAATTTGCTTGTTATAAGTTTTAGAAAATTTTATATTTAATGCAAAATGTTTGTATGCTTTGTGCCAAATTTGCTTAAGATTTGCAATAATTCACTAAAGTGTTTAAAAAATAAAGTAAATCGTTGGCAAACTTCTATTAATTGCAGTATGTAACAATATCTGTTTAGTAAATACGATTGCAAATACCATTGATCCTTTGAGACGTGGTACATACATATTTTTTCTTACTCTTTAGTCCGAGTTTAGAAAAAATTGAGATATACAGGGGTGTCATAGAAACCATGATAACGATTTGAGAAATTTTAATAGCAAATATTTTCTCCAGCATTATTGTAACAAGTAATTATAGATAACTCACAATTGCGAATCATTGTCCTGGTGGTAGTGAGTGGTAGTTGATGTTCAGGCAAAATTTGATGGTAAAATGTCCCTCTAATCAATCTATACCGTTATCACTTGATGATGACTCTCAAATTGTGATGCAAATTAATAAAATGTCGCACTAACTAAATACGAATTTTTTTTAGTTTTTTTTTTTTTTTTTTGGGAGGGGGCGGTTTCTAATACTACATAATGGCTGGTATTATTGATTCCGCACGGAAAGGAAAACTAAGCGCAAACATATATTGATCGATATGTAAAATGTAATTATTCATTCCTGCGGCATGCCGCAATACTGTCTGTTTAAAGATGATACAGCAAAAAGGAAAAATACCCCAGCAACAACGGAATGAATAATTTCAAATTAAGCTTCCGCACAAAACAATTCTTTCCGCAGTCGCGAGACGGAATGAATGAAATGAATAATTTTACCCAATATCTTTTATCAATTGCAAAAAAAAAAGATTTAATTTTTTTACTTGATTTTTACTATATATTAGGTATGAATGAAAAACAAATTTCTCCTCAAAATGTATAGGAAAATTAGTTTTGCGATACACTGTTTTGTTACTCACCTGGGTTCTACATTTGTAAAATAAAGTGGAAGTGAAATTTTCTTTAAGTTTGTGTTTTCAATTTTGTGAAAATGATTTGAAAAGTTTGGCTCTTTGTAAAATAAAGTTTCACTTGTTTTCTAGAACACCGTGAAATATTCTATGTGAAAGTGAATACGATTTCAGATTCACTTCCCTAGGCGACTATAACGTGTTTGTTTGTTCAATATATAACGTTATTTGTACATAAAGATTTCTCAACTTGAACCTATGATAATAGGTTCTATGAAAGGTTCCGTTTAGAGTATATTTTATAACCCTATATAACTCTGAGAATAACCAATCATGTATCATATTTTAAATGTGCGAGACATTGAATTTATTTGGTATTACGATCGTCGGACTATTAAATATTTAATGAAGAGTTTTGTAGCTTACTTATTGTTGTAATACTGCCAAGGAATGATACTACTAATAACGCATATTAACTAAAACGTATTATCAGGCATGTGATGGAAATCGAAAACGAATGAGTTTTAGAAGTAAATTTGTTCGTAATATTTCTGCTGATTCGTTTTCGATTTCCATCACATGCCTGTATGTAATACGTTTGAAAGATGTACAGAATTGTATTTACATTTTTACGGATAAAACTAAGTGGCGAAAAAACTGTTAAATGTCAAATTCAATTTGAAAATAATTGCGTTAAAAAACATTAACTAGAACAAAAACACAAGAGTATACAGAGGTGACAATTTTGACGCTTCAAAAAGACCAAAATCAGTTTTCTAGCGCAGTTCTCATAGAAAGAGAAAGTTATATTCATTTTTGTTACCTAATTTTTGTGTGTTAGAGTAAATCGCTTTATGTGACAAAAGGCAGGTGTCACATTGAGAAGCAAATACAAAACTTGATTATTTTCTGTCTCGTGACATCTCAGTATACTTTGTGACAAAAACCAACAAACTTATCAATGGATCGTGTTTTTCATAATTTCCCATGGCATTGTCATCCACTTGATTAGAATCTTCCGTAACCGTGTTCGAATCTTCCGTGGTTGTGTTCGCTCCTTATCCATTACTTTCACAGATGCAAGCACATCACCCCGCACTAATTGCAGGCTAATCATTCTAATAGTGTTATGGAAAAGTAACTGTTTGGCACTTCTTCGGTGGCTGAAAGGCTATATTGTGGCGAACGGACTTCATGTTAATGTATTGTTTATAGTTTATCATATCTTGTAACTCATATAAATAAATGTATAAGTTAATACATCTGTAAACACCGTTTTTTCTAAATTTAATAAAATATTTGTAAAATTTGTCTACCCCGTAACAATTCCATTCATCTACTTTTCACATTTGTAGCGTTTTTGTGTCCTTTTGGCAAATGAATGCTGAACAATAAACTCCAGCGGTATCTCATATTCGCCTCGGTTCTATATTCCACTACGAAGTGAAACTAAAATCGTTTTCAATTGCACAAAGACAATTTCACGGCGTTCTAGAAAACGACTGAAACTTTTATTCTACGATAAACCAAACTGGAAATTATATTTTACTTTTCCAGTCATTTTCACAAACTTATTGAATATTTCACTTCCACTTCATTTTACAAATGTATAACCCAGGTGGTTGTCTTGGCATATTAACTTTTAATAAAAATTTTAATTTTTTGTAACTTACATTTTAAAATATTTCTTCGCTTTCGCAAGCAAAATAATAGCATTCAAACGATTTACAAACGTAAGTAATCAGATATTTTTAGTATCACGATATTTATTGCACGTGTAGCAGTGCCCTATGACACCAAAGCATTTTTCTTGTTGGTTTTAAAACCAATTCTGACAATATTGGTTTCTATGACACCCCTGAATGATTTTGATACTTGCTTGCGTATTACATAATTACATTTACCTCAGCAATTTTTTGGTTTGTCAAAAGTATGTTATTTTTTCGTAATATTTCTGCATTGAAAAACTTTTATCACATAAAATATTACGAAAAAAATTGTGTTGTGTGGTACGATTTTCGTAAATTTATTTACGAATACTTTATTTTGCAGGATTTTTATTTTCTTTTATGATTCTCTTTAGTTAAGAAAAAGATTTTAAAAATTAGAAATGCATTAAAATGTACTTCCAAAACTCATTCGTCTTCGATTTCGATTTTCATCACATGTCTGAATTATGCACGAATTCGTAAATTTTCTGTTTCGTATCGAAATACACAATAACCCCTCCTGATCAGATCTCAATCCGATTGAGAACTTGTGAAATAAAGTTAAGAAAAGTTTAGAAGGGAAAAACAGCAAAAATTTGTGTGTAAAAAAATTTCAATTGAGGTAGCTTGGAAAGCTATAATCATTTCACTTTGCGGGCATTGGGTAGAAAGTATACCAAATTGAGGTCTTCATGTGCTAACAAATAAAGGCTATCCGACAAAATATTAAATGTAAACTTATAATTATTTGACGGAAATTGTAAAATTATTAGGAATAATGTTTTAATTATTTGTCCATTAACGAATTTCTTGAATCTTTTTGATTTTCATAGATTTATGATGAATAAAAGCAGCCAAAATACCTTCAAGTTAGTTCGTACAAGACACAGAAGCCTAATAATGGCTTTTTACAATTCTGTACGTTGGACAATTGGCAACTTGATATTAATTAAAAATATTCTCAAAAATCTTCAGTTCAGTGAAAATTCTCAATAAAGTTTCAATACATTGTTGACTGTTTCGTCTTTTGTCTTTTGAAATAAATTAAAATTTGTTGCGGTATTTTCTTGTTTGATAAACACTTTAGTTAATTATTTTTTTGTATATAAAGTGGAGGTTGGTTTTCTTTCTTATTTTTTTTTTTATTAATTTTTCTGTTTATTTTTGTAACTAAACATTAATTTAATTGAAATAGTATATATGAATTTAATAATTTTAAATTGGTTTAAAGCACGTAACGAAAAAAAAGAAATATACATATATATAATATTAAATAAAGCCTAAATAAAAATAAAACTTAAAGGAAATAATTTTTTTTGTAGTAATTTTGTTTGCTTTTTTTTTAGAAAAGAAATTCAAGTTATTTTTAATTCAGTTTTGTAATATAGTTACTAAAAAAACAAATACATACAATTACAAAAAAATTAAAGAAATAATTACATATTTAAAAAAATATATTAAACGTAAGCATATAAAATTAACAAACGAAATTCAACTATATAAATTTGTTTAAAAATTACACAAAAAAAAATGAGAGAAATATAATTGAAACATTAATTACAAACAATAATAATTAATTACCCTTGTTAAAATAATAGTAAATATAGTTGTAGTCTTATTCAAAGGGTTGTTTGTTTTGTTGGTTGGTTTGCTTTTATTTAAGTTACATTAAGACCACCCTCAAATATATTAAGAATATTTAAGGTTTTCAGTTTATTGTGGGAGTTTTTTTTTAACAAGCTATTTATATATATAAAAAAAATAAGTCAATTAACTGAAAACTTATTATTCCTAATTAAAGTTTTAAATTAATTTTAGGTGTTATGCATAAAATGGTTTGCATTACGTTATGTTACATTACTTTACTTTTGTTTCTTTCATATTAATTCTACAGTAATTTAATTTTATGTTGTTTCAAGTTTTTTTTTTTTTTTTTTTTTTTTTTAATGTATATGTATATGCTTGTGGTTAAAGGGAGAGAAGAGTTTTAATTAAATATGAATTTCATTTCATTTAAATTAAATTTTATATTTATTCTATTTATATTTATATATGTATATATTTCTGGTTTGAATAATTTTTTATTTCTGTTTATGTTTAGCATTTTGTTTAATGTTTGATTTTTTATATAAATTTGCTCTAGCAGCAACATCACCATTTCTTACAAAATAATACATATTTCAGAATTAAAAAAGTAATTATTTAAATCATAAAAATTATCACCATTATTTATTATTATATTTCGTGTGTGTGTGTTTTTCTTTCCAAAATAACTATATGTATCTTTTAATTTTGTTACAGCAGAACAAGTACGTTTTATATGTTTGCATGTTTTTAAAGAATACTCTATATGTGCGTAATTTATTTGCTAAGAAGAATATGTATATATAGATAAATAGCAGTATGATTTTCTTGTTTGATGTCTAACACAATTTAAGACAAATGGAACGACATACTACCCTCGTTGGCGGCCATTTTAAGTTTGTGTCTCATTACCTCACGACTCGAATAGTCGGGCAATTTCAAATAGTTAACACATGTCATTACAGAGGGCAAATAATCGTTGGGATTCTGATTGGCATCTAATGTCTTACGTACTATAGTTAGTGGTGGTGTTAGCGATTTAAAACCGCCCGTGGGCAGACGTGGCGAACCGGTTACAAATTGCAAGAATAGACGTTGCTCTTCGCGCGTATACGTTGAGAGTATTTCGTAGAGGAATTGTATGGCTTGGGATTCCTGATTGAAACCATGATCGGTACGACAGCTATCCTGAAGCATTTTGACGTCCCAACGTTGGTAAGTGCCGTTGATACTGCCGCAAAATACATTCTCCAATTCTTCGGGGTAGAACATGCGCAAACGATGTGTAGGAAAAACTGAATCGAAACCTAATAATGATAAATGAAAGAAGAGAGAATAGTAGAGCTTTAATAAAATTGGCTTAAAGAGTGTTGCTAAAATTAAGTGTAGGTATGAATATAATTTTTCAAAAAAAAAATATTCACACAAAACAATCTTTTTGAGGTAGAATTTTAAATTTGAAACTCTTTTCAGCATCAAATATTGAAAATTAATTTAGGAAACCAAAATTTGTATACTTTTCCAAGCCTATTTGATAATACGGTAAAAGCCCTGTATAACGAATCTTACTTTAATGAAAATCCGACATTACGTACAGCCAAATGTTTAACCGAAACTAATATTCGGCCTAACCGAAACAAACCGAAAATATTAAAATATACATATTCCAAAAAAAATTATTTATTGAAAAAATATAAATGAAAAATTTTATTAAAAAAAAAACACCTTAAGGCCACTGCTACACAATATTTATTGAACGTGTAGCATGCAATATTGATGGATCGCGATCCATATCGCAGAATGGCCTAAAGTATGAAATTCAGATAGCAGATCGTGGATCTCGTAATAATGAACGTGTAGCATTTTCATGATATTTTTTTTTTTTTTTTTTTTTTTTTTAAATATAATGTCTTTATTTACAAGTCTTACAGGCTAAAAGGTACAGAGTTATGAGAATTTACTTACATAAGTATTACAACAATTTAAATCTATTAATTGAAAAAATAAGCTATTAATAAAACAGTCTTGAGGAAAAATTTGTTCAAAAACCTCTTACAAACTTTGAGAACGTTATAATGAAATTTGATAAAAACTGCCACTAATAAGATTCTTTCTGCAAAAGATTCTTAGTGATGGTTTGCTAAATTTCTTATTGTTTCATAATTAGACAATCTGCATTTATTATTAAATGACAGCGTCAGATCATTGACAAACTTGAGTATCTTTTTATAATTGAATCTATTGTGCAGTAAGTCGGTGGGGTATCTAGGAGGTAGACTATGTATTATTTTTAAATTTTTGTTCTGAATAATTTGAAGCTTCTTCGAATGGGATTTGGCAGCTTTGTGAAACCAGACTTGACAACAATAGGTTAGTATCGGCCGAATGCACATATTATAAAGCAATAATTTATTTTTCTGGTTGAGTTTAGACCTCCTGTTAAGTATGGGGAACAGAGCGCGACCACACTTTATAGCTTTACCACAGATGTAATTAACGTGTTGTTTAAACAAAAGTTTTTTATCTAAGACTAAACCTAGGTATTTAATATCATCCTTAATAGGAATGACATTACCACGAGCGTACAATATTTTTGTAGGAATACGTTTGGGCGATTTATTGTATGGAAATATAATAGCTTGCGTTTTATTATCATTAACTTTAATTTTCCATTTGTCAAAATATTTTTGGCTTGTGGTAAGGTTCTCCTGCATCCTCTTGACAATTGCATTTGTGACTTTACCAGAGCATATGAAAGCACTGTCGTCAGCATAAAATGCTGCTACTTGATTCCTACGGAGAGGAATATCGGACGTGTATAAACAGTACAGTATGGGAGATAACACTGAACCCTGAGGCAATCCTGCTGGAATAGTTTTTTCGCTAGAAAATTCGCCGTCAACAAAGACAACAAAAAAGCGATTTTTTAGAAAACTTTTAATTGTTAACTGCAAATAAATTGGGAAATTTAAAGAATTGAGCTTGAATATCATTCCATCATGCCAGATAGTATCAAAAGCTTTTTCGATATCAAGGAAAGTAATGCCAGTGCTCTTGCGATTCCTTTTGTTTTTGTCTATAATATTCAATACTCGTTTTAATTGGTGTACGGTGGAGTGTTCCTTACGGAATCCGAATTGTTGGTGGTTAATCAAACTATATTGGTCAGTAAAATCTATTAATCTTTTTAGAATTATTTTTTCGAAGACTTTGTCCAGTAAACTCAAAATGCTTATTGGCCTGTAACTGGAAGGTAATTTCGGATCCTTGCCCTTTTTTGGGATAGGGATTACTTTCGATTTTTTGAAAGTCTCGGGAAAATATTAAATCATGATACGTCAGTAAAAAGTAACAAATAAAAGAAATAAAATAATATAAAATACGCAGTGGAAAAATTAAACAAAGAAAAGTAAAACAATTGATAAAAGCAAGCAAAATAGCTAAACAGGCTTTCTTTTGGTTTTCTCGCGACATTAATAAACGACCCGCATAGCACAAAAATAACATAAATACTGACGCAATAAATATTGAACATGTAGCATACGCTCGTGATCCATCAATACTTTAAAATGGATCGCGATCCAAATATCACGATATTTATTGAACGTGTAGCAGTGCCCTAAGCTTGAAAAAATACTAAAATATCAATAAACTATAATGAGAAATATTTATTTTTATATTATAACATGTTTCTATAATTTAAAATAGATTAATAAATCTTGTTTTTTATCTTGAACTGAAAGTTTTCTTTAAGGAACAGTTTTTACCACATTCATAAATATTTTACCATAAATATAAATTGTTGTATTCTGTTAGTTATGTTAAAAACGTGTATCAATTACATTTAAAATTGAATAATCTTTGGTTTTCCTTAATAAACCGAGTATTGGTATTCAGCCAATTTTTGGCCTAATCCGAAACTGAATACTCGGTCGGACTCTATTAACTACATTATATAAAAATGTTTAGAACATTGCATGCTCATCAAAAATGGTTCAAATAATCGTCGATCTAGAGAAAAAAAAATACATACCAGTCAATGATATTGCTTTAGAAATCAAAGATATAGGAAAATTAAAAAAAAAATATAAAAAATAGGTGCGGTGTAAGACTTCTTAAATAATCAAAAATTTGAACATAACGAAAATATCGAATATGATGATAAAAAGTTTCTTAAAATTCGAGAATTTTTCTTTCTGTTCAAAATTTTCGAACATGACAAAAACTCATTTGATGTGAATTTAGGTTGTTTTGAAAGATCTCTCAGTACGATGTTCGAATTGTAGTTTAGATAAATGTTTAGCAAAATTTTTAAACAATGCTAAATTATCGTTAACTATAAGATAATTTAAAGCTTGCTTGCTTACCTTCTTTAAGAGCTTCAAATTGTTTTTGTACACCTTCAACAAGGAACCAATATGTAACTAAGCTAATATATTGATGTAAATTATGTACAGTTACTGGAGTATCACGACCGCCACGACACAATTCAATATTGGCATGACCGGGTAAAATAAAATCTAAACCTAAATCAGCTATGGGGCAACCATCCAAATCCAAGGATTCAATCTAGAAAAATAAAATGAATAATATTAAACAAATGTAATTGTCAATGGAATGACATTAATTCATAACAAATTAAGCCCTTTTCAAACAAATTTGTATCGAACAAACATTACCTTTTCAGTCTTTTCCATAGCATCTAAGCTGGTATCGGCTAAAATCATTTCACGTTGATGTACCACATCCTGTAAGCGCACCAAAGTGCTTTGTACTTCGGGAGCCACACGTGACAGATCGGATAAGCCCACCGAATGTTCCTCACATAAAATCCAACGATAGAAGGGTATAGAAAATGGTAAATCCAGCTAGATTAATGCAAAGCAAAGAAATTTTTTAATAAATTTTGTAACATATTTAAATTAAGTAAACTGTTCTTACCATTCTACTATCCATGACTGCCTTGGCCATAAATTTGCCCAAAAACTTAAATTTCGATTTAACTTTGGAGACATGCGGCAATTTCGAAGATTTACCCAATGGCAAGGGGAATAGGCCATGAGCCGCATTTACATATGTCACAGTTATATGGTGAGGAGTGTTATTAACCTGCTGGATGGGTGTGGTAGCGGTTGTTATCGCTATGGGATTATCTAGCAAAGGCATAGAAGGATCTCCCATAGAATGCTGTTGATCGATTAAATCACCCTGCTGTTCGATAAGCATGTCTAAGGCATCTTCACCAACCTGAGGTGAATGTTGTTGTTGTTGTTGATTATTAATAGAATTATTAGTGGCTACCAAACTGCTGCGTGTTGCTATTCCTAGACTTTCACGATTGTTACGACTAGCATTACGTGTTGTTGCTGTATTTGGACTTGGCGTGGTGGTGGTGGTGATGTTAGTATCACCAGATTGCGAATTGGTATCCTGGGATTCGTCTATGTGCAAAGTGGCACTGGTAGATTTCACTACATCTACTATATTGGCGGAGTTTTGTTTATAACTATCGCTGCCATTCCAAAGACCCAAATCGCTGCGCTGTAATTCGGCTGAGACTAAAGCGTAGAATTCTAAAGTTGGACCCAAACCAGTGCCCACCTAATAAAAGAGAACCATTATTTATGTTTAAAATTTTTGGCAACAAATTTTAGTGATAATAAATATTTGAATATACAATGCAAAATAAATAATTTAAGTTTTTAATAATAAATAAATCAATTTACAAAACTCACCTCATTTTCATACTGTATTTCCAACAAAGCCTTTGAATGTCCGAAATCTTGTATAAGATGTTCAGCTTGTTTCAATATCTCTTGACGCGAAATGGCCCGTTTGCGACGATCTAAACGTGGCGCCACTCTTTCCGACGATTCGGCTGAATTTAAGTCGGGCGTTGTATCCAAGAGGCGCTGAAGAGCACGATCCCTATCGAAGCTGGTGGCGTAGAATAGCAAATGTCTCGTCTCGAAGGGGAACAAGAAGGGACAGGCCATACCTATTTGTGGTAACCATTGTGGCAGATTACCGGTCATTATGACCAAAGGATCTTGAAGTTGGCGATTGGCTTTGGCCGTTATTTTCGGGTGAATAAATTCAGACTGTGGTATAATCGGTTGGCGGTGTACACAACCGTACAAGTGTTCCCAGTGACGATTCAAACCGTTGATAATGCGCAACATACATAGGGCATCGAGGGAAGCATCATGTACGCTAGTAACCACATCGGCGGGCAGTGTATTGGTGAGGAATGGTTTAAGAGCAGACACCACAGTGGGTGCAATACCTTCATGCCATAATTCCGTTTTCTTGCGCAACAATTTCGATGAAGATTTATTGGATTTCTTGCCAATGGAGGTGGAGGGTCCACCTGTGGTAGAACTTGACGAAGCCATAGCACCATTGTGCACAGAGGATGAGGTACCAGCTCCTGGTATATTTGATTTGTTGTTAATACTGCTGCCAGAAGAGGCAGCCAAGGGTTCTTCTTCCACCGGGCGATAATAGATTGTATGCTGTTGTACCCAAATGCTGGCATTGCCTAAAATAATATTTAAAACAAACCACATTGTATCGTAAGATATAGAAACCAAATCATTAGAAAATTACCCAAAAGTGTCTCAGTATCTGTGTCCGTTTCCGACTGATCATTAACCAAGGGCGAAAATTGTTTCACCGCCTGATAAACTGTCATGTTGTAGGGCAATACATGTTCTCCTATTAAAAATTGCAATTTGTGCTTAAAGCCGCTCTGTGACATCACAACGGCAGCCACATTATCATCCATATCTTCTTCGGAATCGTCATCGGAGTCGCCACGAATGCCACCATAGCCGCGAACAACCAAATAACGTTCAATGGCCTGGACCATAGCTAGGGGATCGATTTTAACGGTGCCGCCTTTCCATTGGCGCAAGTTATTGCAATCCGGATGACGTTGTAAATTACACTGGCAACACACAAAAACAATAACAGTTTCAGTTTAAATAAAAAAAAAAAAATATAAAAAAAAAATAATTTACTCACCTTTAGTTGATGGGTATTGAAGAATTTCAAAGCACTTGTATTAGAGCGGCCACCACCGGGTCCAGCGGGGAAGTCATGTACTTTGACGGGGAATTGTTCCAGTTGTGTAACACAGGCATTTAATTTTGACACAAAGGCGGCAAAGGCCGAGGCATCTATGTTGGGTAAAATGCCCACCTTAACCATGGGCTCTAACGGCAGGCCAGCAAATACATGCATAAATGTTCTCAATCTAGCATCACGTTCCACTATGCCCTCTTCGGCGGTCATAAAGTTAAGCATGGATTTAATGAGACCCGAATGATTGACCTCAAACGGTGAAATGTCACTCTCCAATAAAATTGTCTTTAACTCGAGCAAAGCCTCTAGAACATCCGAAAAACTACCATTCAATTTGATTATAACAGAGGTCAGACGTTGCAGGACATTTGTTGAGGCCGAACCATCGACAGAGCCCGGCTTGGAGTCTTGTGAGGCATAGCGCTTGATGAACGAAATGGCTTGTTCGCGTATCCATTGGCGGGCTTTTTCACGATTACCAGCTGCTATAAGATTAGCTTGCGATATACTTTTGCTGATATTTTGAGCAGCCAAGGAGGAACCGGCCATAGAGTGACCTGCACTTGAACCGGCGCTACTATTTGAATGGCTGTGATTATGATGTGAGGATGTTGTACTACTGCTGCTGGTAGAATCTTTGGTAAAACCTGAGTTACTGGCTGCTGAAGACGAACTATGATGAGATCCTTGACGACCCCATCTAGCCGGATTGAGGGAAGCCAAAAACGAAGAAGTCTTCGAGGACTGTTGCCCGGACGAAGAACTGTGGTGGCTACCACTGAAACGTACCTTTGAAGAAGTACTTGCTGTACTACGTCCAGCCGAGCCGGAGGCAGTTGATCCCCCTCCCAAACTGGTAGCTCTACTAAGCAACTCATGCACCGTCGACGACGAAGAGGCCTGTGCATTGGACGTTGATGTTGACGAAGAAGTTTGATCTTCCTGTCGCGATTTCGAACGGGTGGTCGATTGTGATTTTCTTTTCGGTGGGACCTTACGTTTAAGCATATCACTCATTTTGTTTTGTAGTGCTGAAGTCGACGAAGATGAGCTTCCTCCGCCGCCGCCACCGCTAGTCGAAGAAGTAACTGGCGTTGTGTTAACCTTTTGCGCTTGTGTCGACGCTGAAGAAGGCATTGAATGATACTGTTGTTGTGAACTAGATGCTGCATAGTGTGCAGAGGGTGGCGGTGGTGGGGGTAACTGATTGTAGGCTACATATTCTGTGCCAGGTGGTGGCAAGGGCGGTTGTTGCTGTTGTTGTTGCGATGTAGTGTAGACAAAGAAGTTTTGCTGCTGCTGTTGTTGTTGCGGATTAGCCATGTGTGTATGAGCTGGTGCCGATGAACTATAGTGATATTGTGGCATTTCATTGTTTGGATTTTGTGCTGATGATACACCTGAGGTATTTATATTCATGGCCATGGACGTGGGTAATTTTTGTGAATTGCTAGACGAGCCAGAGGGTGAAGTTCCTTGTTGTGCTGCTGCCGCTGTCAGAGCATTCATGGCATGTGAGAATGTCTTCATGGTGTAGGGATGTTGGTGATGTGGCTTTGAGGTATTTGGAGTACCCGAAGCTGAGGTACTTCCCGGTTGTGGTGGTACATTATCCATAAAGAATGGATTAACCTGTAAACTTGAGGCCGAAGCTGGTGCACTTTGGGAACCACTGGCCGACATATTTGTAGCCAACGGCTTGGGTGAAGGATTAGCACATATTGGATGATTGGGGTCAGTAAGTTGGGTGATTTGATAAATCACTCCCTCCCGTCTGAAGTGGGTGCCAAATATGTCTGGCAATTTTTGCATTAGAATCTCTGCCATTTGTAGGGCACCCACAACTATACGTAAATCATTGCTGCCCAACATACCCGCAATGTGACTGGAGACCAGTTGGTATTTTAAAACCTCACTCAACAATTCCGATGTGGCATAGTAAACCATGCGTAGAAGAGCTCTTAAACATTTGTAGCGCACATTAGGTCCTGCCGATGAACTGTAGACCTCATACAAAACATTGAAAAGGTTCTTAATGAACTCGGCTGCCAAGCCACGTTCCTCTTTCAGGCAAGCAATACGGGCATCAACAGAAGCACGTCGTCTTTGTGAACCCGAAGGTGTAGAGCCGCCGCCAGTAGCTGTGGCCGTCACCGTGGTGCTTAAGGCTGTTATAGCTGATGCCACCGCCGAAGCCGACAAATCTTGTCCCGTTGATACATTAGTATTTGCTGTAGGTCGGTAATTGGGATTTATTTTCCTCTGCACCGGTCTATTGGTGCCAGTGTCTTCATTTATCTGCTGCATGGAGTGGAAATCTACTGTATAAGTTCTTCCCAAAGTACTCAAACTGAATTCATCTTCGGAACTCAAATGGGCTGCCTCTATCATACGTGAGTCTATTGTGGAATAGTTATGCCAAGTTCCCCTGTCATCACGCCATTGCCATTGCACTTGATCTTGAGTATTTATAGTGGGACGATCGAGCAGAGAATCCACCACAAATATGCCATCTGTGGGCAAACGTGGCATAAGTTCGCCAATCAAACAAGTAATTTCATACAATTCGGAAGGAGACCGGGATATAAGTTCAACATGTGTGGAAACTGATTTGGGTAAGGGATCAGCATTTCCAGTTAGCAAATACAATAAAGTCGAAGCAATATCACTTTTTAATAAAGAAATAGCCAAATCTGGACAATTGGCGCACATTAAACTCAACATGCGCACAACAGCTGTAAAAGTACCAGAATTTAATAAAGCCGGCGTCACCACCAACAACTGCTGACAGTTCTTGAGTAGTTCCTTGCTGGCTATCTCTTGTAAGCGCTTGGGATCGTGTTGGAAACTTTCCACCAAACGACAGAAAGCCGAACATACACTTTCCACACACTTCTTATCTTGCTGGGCCAGCAGACGGGCCAGTAGTGGTAAACTTTCCGAAACAAAGTGAAATTCTTCATTGTGTAGATTTAAACAACAATTGGCAGTAATAGCTAAAGCTGCTCGCTGTGCATTGATAGAGAAGAAATCCAAGTAGGTTAAACAAGCCGATACACCATTAGCCTGCAATATGGCTTTATTATGACGTCTGGACAATATCTCCAAGGCCGTTAAACTCTGCTCGGCCACATCCATACATTGGATAACTTGTAGTTTTTCCAAAAACACCGGCACAGCATCCACCACCGTACCCGATGAACGAGGCAGGGCCTCCAACATATAGGCCAAGGCGCGGCAAGCATTGTTCATAATATCGAAATTATGTTCCATGCGCAAGAGTGTGATTAGGGCTGGCACCACCTGTTTAACGGGGAAACCGGCTAAGGTATCCTCATTGCCCATAACCAACATTTGGCACATTTCAATGGCCGCCTGTAATTGTTGACTCTCATCGTGTGACTGTAGGCCCTGCAACAATTGTTGGGCCTTCGATGTTGAACTGTTGCCTATAGTACGATGGAGTATGTGAGTCATGCGTGGTCCCAGGGCGCCGAAAAGATGAGGCGGTAAACCTCGTGCTTCAAGCAAGGCTTGCAAACGTCCCACCTCGCTGTCATCACTTTCCGAATCACCATGTGAGTTACTGTTCGTGTTATTAGACGACGTCGTTGTAGCGCTATTATTTGGACCTCCTGCTCCGCTATTAGCAGCCGCTGCCGTATTAACGTTCGCACCGGTTGCTGTAGCGGAGTTGTTGGTGTTTGAAGACGTTGTGCTGCCCAAGGCGTTAGCAACGGATAACGAAGCTGCAAGTGAGAAAAATAAAGATATTAAATAAATATAAATTTGTGTGTTGTGATTCGTTTTTAGTGTAAATTTTATATATACATATAAACATCATCATAGTTGATTTGGTTTTCTAAGTTGTTTTTATATCGTTAGCCTTCACCAAGTCGTTTGATAGTTTTGGGGAATTGTATTATAATTTTAGAATGTTTATTTAAAACTACAAACATAATATATATTTTAAGTTATTATTCTTGGGGTAGGTGTTCTGAAATATGTAAATGTACATAAAAAAAATCAATTTAACAGTCCTTTACAAAAACCAAATACATACTCATAATTTTATTACTATTTGTACTACTATCCATTCGAATTTTTTAGATAAATAGTTTTTAATACGACTCCACCAAACATCCTATGCCAACAAATATCAGTATCAGGTTTGTGTTTTAAAATGTATGATTTTGATAATTCTCTCGAAAACATGAGCAAATTTGGTCCATAAATGACTGAGATACAAGCAAAATCCATAGAAAAAATCCTTCGAAAAATATCAAAACTAAAAGTCAAGATATTGCTATAATGCTCATTGAATCCGTAATTTTAAGACAGTTCGCCAATGCATGACTGAATGGGTTGTCCAGAAATGAATTGTACAGTATCACGATTATAATTCCCAAGAGAGCAGAGGTGTTAATAGGTAATACTACAGTTTTGTGTTTTGTTTTATGTCTGCCTTTAAACCAACAACCGGTAATTATTCTTCGGTTATATAAATTAGGTAGTATAATTTTCAGCAGAAAAAAATAAAAATTGATAACTAAGAAACAAGCTTTTTATTATTTCACAAGGTAAAACATAAATGTAGGCCAAACAGTAGCTAACAGGATTAATAAATTGTGAAAAATAAGTTCTTCAAGAGAAAAAAAAATTCATTAAACAATGAGCTTTTTCTATTGTAATTGACTTTGGTGGGGGAGGTACTAATTTATTGACAAATTATAGGTATAATGGTTTAACAAACTATGCCAAAATCGAACCGATGAGCCAAGATTTATACTGGGGTTTATTGGATTTTACAATTAGAAAGAAAACATTTTTGAAATGCAATTGTTCAATTTACAACTGATGTTGTAGTGTCGTAGCAGTAGTAAGTAAGTAAGTCGTCTGAATTTACAATAGTTGTACAAATGTTGTATAAATGTGTATACAACATAAATTTTTCTACAACTACTACGACATTTTTACATATCGTGATATGAATCCACAAAAGCCCTAAGTTACATTGAAACAATTTACAAAAAACTCTCTTATATGAATGAGTTTAAGTTTCGTCAAAAAAGTTCATATCTGTTCATTAAACTAAAATTAACTTATGCTCCATCGCCTGATGACCCGATGCGGAAAAGTACTATTTTCAACTGCAGCTGAGTTGGAAGTTGCGTCTTAAAGCATTTTGTATTAAAAACTTTGACGTCTTTAATTATGTTTACGATATTGCTGCTTTCTAATAAATGCAATCGCACCAATCGGAAGGACGCATAGACCGTGCCATCCTCAATATATGGCCGGCATGTGATCATGGTCCTCATGACACTCTCCACACATTCAATTGTCCAGCAAGCCCTACTTCCCTCTGTCCTGAAGATCTGTGGACTCACCCACTGGAAGTAGCGCAATTTCTTCGACTGGATTTAGCAGAACCCCTAGATTAAATATTGGAAAATATTTTATTTTTCTACAACAACAAAGTTTTTAAAACTTTTTTTATATTTCACAGCTTTTGACAATCCTAGACGTAATGTTCATCTAGGTGGTTTAACAACAAGTGAAGTCAAAAATTTTTCTCAATTTCATCCTTCTTCATCAGCAGGTGATGAAAAAGAAAGGTTTTTCATATAATGCAGAAATTGTTTAATTTGTTCGCTTGTATTATTGATTTTATATATTTTGTTTGATATCTCACTTTTGTCATTTTGATGGCTTTACAACATAAACATACGACTTTGCTCAAAATTGTGTAAACAATCAGATAGTTGCACTATACAATATGTTGTATATTACATATTATACAACATCACTTGTGAATTAAACAATTAATTATGCAATGTTGCAAGTCATTTTATATAGAACATAATAAAACAAACCTGAGGACGTGTATATTATTGTACAAGGTGTAGGCAAACTAAAACAATAGTTATTTAAAAACTAACTAGAAAAACTGTACTTTGTTGCTGATACCAGAAAGAATTGATTTCCTTGTGTAAAATAAAATTGAGAGAATATATGTACAAACTATACAATCTACAGCATTAAATTATGTCAGAAACTGGTACATGAAATATTACATGACTTTTGTTCTGCCTCAATTTGATTTAGTGTTTTTAGCTTGTAGTAAGTAGTTCTACGCCTTATATTACAGAATTTTCACCACTTTTGGAAACTAAATATTGTGAAAGGCCAGATATATTGAAAGATATATGAAAGCAATAACAATTTATACCGCTTCCAAATCAATAACGCAAGATGTATGGAATCAATAACGAGAGATTGTTTTAGTATTTTAAGAAATGTAGAATATAGTTGAACTGTTAATGTTTAATTTTTGATATTTCTTTAGTTAGGCTTGAGTTCATTAAATTTAATTTTCATTAAATTATTTTTTACTGAAGTAGGAATTGTTTTACAAATTGAAAAAACTGAAGAAAGGAAAAACAACTATAAATAGAAATTAATAAAATGATAATTACAGAAAAAACTTCGAACCACCAGTCACTAATTAAAGGATTGATGTTTGTCTGTTGACTAGCAAGCACCGTAGTGGTGCAAGGGGCCAGAACGCAAAAAGAATTCTGATGAGAGAAAGTAGTGTTTCTCGAAACATATGTAAATTCAACCAACAACCCAGGTTCGAATCCCAGTCAAGAAAAATTATTAAAATTAAAATTTTTTCAAGTTGTAAAATAATTCCTACTTCAGTAAAAAATAATTTTAAGAAATGTTATATTTTTTATTAATAAAACCAACCTATTTTACTTACAACTCCCTGTTTTTAAATGAAATATAATTTTCAAATTAAACTTAGTGTTGCTAAACTAAAACCTGCTAATTAAAAACAAATTACAAGATTGTCTACTTTAAAGCTTAAACAACAACAAAAATAATAATCATAATAAACTATGGTTAAAGATTAAAAAAAAAATATATATAAATAAATCAAATTACATATAAAAAAAAAAAAAAAAAAAACAAAACTAGAAAATTAATTTTAATAAATTAAAAAAATATATACGCTTAAATTTAGTGTAGAAAATAATAAAAATTACATATTACAAATATAAACAGTGTGCTGTCACCTTTTTGCATTGAAATAAAACTGTGGAAAATTGTAAAAAAAATTAACTGGTTAAAATAAATGAAAAACTAAAAAATATGTGAAATGTTTATAATGGAAAATGAAAAACAAGAAAAAAAAAATTAAGCAAAAACCAATAAGGAACAATGTTTGTTGTGGTTGTTCACAGATTCCTTTTCGGGATGAAGGGTTAGAGCAAAAAGTAGTAGGAGTGTAGATAGTAGTATGTATGATTCATATTAGAAAGTAGAATTTACCTGGATTATTTGTTTGGCCACCAGCAGAAACAGCTGCTGCTAAATGAGAGGATGTTGGTGGTAGTGGCTGTGGTGGTGGTACTGATCCTGAATTAGACTGTTGTTGTGCCATTAAATTATAGCTTAATGCATCCGCAGAAGCTGATATACATATAAATTGCAATTTATATATAATTTCATGGAGTAGGAGCAGTAGTAGTAGTATAGTTAGCAAAAGGAGGACACGTTTTAAACGAATGTGAGTAGCAAAAATTTGTGTTTTTTTTATTGTTTTATTTTTGTAACGAACAATTAAACGAGTAGAACGAGCGAGGCGAACGTAGGAACGTAAAAAATATCATGAAAAAAACATAAACATGTTTTGAAATTATTACTGAGTTTCAAACATAAAACAAAATTAACATGCAATTAATAATATAAAAGAATTCATCAAAAAAAAAAAAAAATATTTACTTAAAACTATTTTAGATTGTATTTTTTTCATAGAAAATATTTTTGTAGGAAATTTACAGGGTGAAGCGACGTTTATTAAAACCTTTTACCCATTCATACATGGTAGGAAGAATAATGGGAATTGTTGTTACCTCATGTTGTTTGTTAAGCATTTTTGATAAAATTTTACTTAGAACCCTAAACCAACACCTGGTTATAATATAATTTTTACAATACAATATTTGTCAAGTTGAAAGGTCGTAACGTAAGTGTAAAATACAGGGAATGTAATCAAAATTGTAGCATACTTTAAGGATATTACCATAAAAAAAACCTAATTTGGTTTTATACAAAAATAAGTTGTATCCAACACCCTATTTTTTAAGATAAAACAAAAAAAAATACTAAGATTTCTTCACATTGCTAAAGCACTTTTTAAAAGTTACGTTTGCTCTAAATTAACCTAAACTGCAAGACATTCCCCAATAAATATTCCTAGATGGTCATACATTGTTTAGGCACAAATCCTAGCTAAAAAAAAAAAGCATAAACCTCAGTGTGAGACTAGTGTTACTAGTTTGCACCCAGCTTTTGAAGGTTTATCAAACTCCGCAACAAACCCTAAATTAATTCTTTACCAGAGGGCAGCTCTGAGAAGAGAACTTACGCAAGGGATTTCAAAGTGTTGGTGTTTTTTTTTCCTTGTCTATGATTTTTTTCTTTTTACCAAAAAAAAAAAAGAAGAGAAAACGTCAACACTTACCGCTTGTCTTGTTTGAGTTTTGATGCGTAGCCAGATACGATGAGTTTGTTGGGGGCACAACGTTCGTTGCAACAACGTTGGTGACACTAGCAGCAGCAGCAGCGCCAGAAGAGGACGATAACGTTCCCAGACCAGTAGCCGATGATGCTGAACTATTATTAGCACCCACTGTAGCACGATAACTATAAAGAAAGCCCGGCTGTACAATGGTCGTACGTTGGGGTGGCAAAGCGTGTGGGTGGGGTTGAGCGTGCAGTAAATGATTTTGCGGTTGTTGTTGTTGCTGCTGCTGCGATATGGCAACAACAACAGCACCGCCAGCTGTTGCTACAGTTTGATGATGCTGCTGATGGTGGAGATTGGGAGGTGGTGGTGGATGAACGGGATGTTGATGATGACTTCCCAACAATTGATGATGAGGGGGCGGTGGTTGTTGCACAATCTGTTGCTGATGATGCTGATGGGCTGCGGCAGCCAATTGGTGAGCGGCCTGTGGTGGTTGCTGCTGCTGTTGTAATTGATGGCCTACAACTACGGATAAACTGGCTGCGTTTGTGGCAGCAGTGCGATGGTTAGTGTTACCACCACTACTATTACCACTGTTACTGCTGCTACTCGCACTGCCGTGATGTTGGCCCTGTACAGAACTGACACAAGAACCCGTTTTGCTTCGTGAACTACGTCTTAAAGTGTGTGAATTTTGCTGCTGTTGTTGCTGCTGATGTTGATGCGTATGGGAATGAGAATGTGTGCTATTGCTGTTGGCACTATAGTTTGTGGCCTGATAAACAATATTTGTATCGTGCGTTCCAACTGGTATTGTACCACCTAATGTAAGTTCTATTGCCGAAGGATGTTGTTGCTGTTGTTGCAAATGCTGGGCTTGTGTCTGATGATGCTGATGTTGGTGCTGGTGCTGCTGATGATGTAGATTTGATGGTGCGGATTGTTGCTGCACTTGATGATGATAACGATGACTGGCAGTCTGTTGACTCAATAGTGCTCCCTGTTGTGGTGGCTGCACCTGATAAATTAGAGGAGTGCCGCCTACGACAGCAGCAGCCGTGCTATTGTTGGCTGCTGTGGTATACGAATTTAAATTCAAATTTAATATGGCCGCCGATGAAGCTGAATTGCCGGCTGGATACGTCTGATAGAAATGCACCTGTTGTTGAGGCTGAGCTTGCAAGTGTGCCTGGGGATGTCCTGTGTAGAAGGTTGGTCCGGTTTGTTGGCTTAAATAATGAGCCTGAGATCCTTGACTGGGATGTTGTAGCAAATGGGCCGTAGGATGTTGCTGCTGTTGTGGAAAATGTGTGGTTGTCGTTATAAGCGTATGATGCTGATTTGTAGAATGTTGTTGCTGTTGAAGATTGGAATGTACACCCGGGGGTGGTCCTATGACAACACCACCCGTACGATTTAATAGATTATGATTAAGTCCAGCCGCAGAACTCTGAGTATTGCCAATCCCTACAATTCCCGCTGAAGCCGAACCGGATGAGCTAGTACTGGCTGCCGTTGCACCACCTACTGACGCCGCTCCACCTAACGAAGTCTGATGTTGGTGCTGGTGCTGATGCTGGGTATGATGATGATGCTGCTGTTGCTGTTGTTGTTGTTGCTGATGTTGATGTACACCAATATTGTAATCTGTATTATTGCTAGCTGTGTTGGTATTGGTGCTTGCGCTGCCACCACTGCTGCGTGTTTGTCGTGCCCCCAGATTCGGGGCTCTATTGTAGCCCGTCGTTGTAGCTGTTGTTTGTAACGCCGCAGAAATAGTAATTTCTTCACTTGCCACTTCCTGGGCTAAACGATTAGCACCACCTCGTTCTTTAAGTCGCCGTTGGTTTGTTTGTTGTGACGTCTGCTGCTGTTGTTGCGGCTGTTTTGAGGGAGTTTGTAAACAATTTTCTTGATTGATATATTTCTCAGTTTGTTGTCGTCCACTTCTTCCAAGACGTTTTTTATTCAATTTTAACTGTTCTTGCTGCTGCTGTTGTTGTTGTTGTTGGCTACGTTGGTGTTGTTGTTGGCGTTTACCTTGATTAAATTGTTTTAAGGAATTTTAGGGTTTTATGTATTATTAACAAAAAAACACGGACACATTGTGAGTGTTACAATTTTGTTGGTGTTTTTTCTTTTTTAGCTCAATTGGTTTTGGTTAATATTTTTATTTATTTTTTTTTTTTGGTATTTTATGTTTCTTAATTTGTTTGTTAATTAAGTATTGTTAAAGAAACATTTCAGAAAGTTAGATGAGAGTACAATACAGTCCGATATTATGTAGACATGAGTAAAACATAAACGAAGATTTAAATTATAAAGACAACATGCCGAAGAGAAAAGTGTTAGCAACTGGTAAAAAAAACAACTATTTTTGAATACACATGTATTAACTAGTTCAAGTATTATTGATCATAAAATCTAGGTATAAAACTATTTGATAGAGTTATAACAATCGTTTAAAAACAGCACAAATTTCAAAAAATTAAAACACAAAATGTGAAGGTAACAGATTCATAAAATTATAACTTACCCACCCCCTGGCCCTCGATGTCGAACGATAACGTTCGCTTAGATAAGACTTAAGACACAAACTTTTTATCGTATCTATTTTTTACTCAATCAAGTTTTTCTTGTTCCACAATCAAGTTTATGTCTTAAGTCTTATCTAAGCGAACGTTATCGTTCGACATCGTGGGCCAGGGGGTTAAAAACAGAGTTTAGAGAAATATGTACAAAATACAATTTTAAGTTTTAAACATTATAAATATACAATTTAGAAAGCCATTGATCATATAGTTATATAACAGAATTCAATAGCTATAATTGTAGAAATATAACAGTTTAGAGAATTAAATAATAGTTATAAAAGTAAAACATATTTAAGTGTTTTGAAGAAGTATAACTTTTATGCAAAAGCATAATTTCTTAATTCTTCTTTTCATAAAATATAGAAAACTGTCAACCAACAATGAATGTATGTAAATAAATAAGAAAAAGAAGTTTAAAAGAAATAAATCGCGTAAAAAATATTTAGAATTGGAGCAATAATTTTATTACAGGAACAATAAAACAGGCAGCAACGAACGGCTAGCCGACTTTTGCGCGATTTATCTGACCCCTTGGAGCTAGACAACGCCCTGTAACTAATTTAATTTAATTAAAAAAATATTTTTAATTAAAAGCATATGCTGGATGTAAAGTAATTTTTCAAAACTTTAGTGATGTAACTAATTAAAGCATATACATAAATACCAACATGATGAATTCAACTCTCCAGCAAAAATAAAGTGAACAAAATGAAGGGAATAAGAAAAATATTTCGAGAGAAAAATATTTTCACGATAAGGGAATTTTTTTTAATCACCCCTATCGTGAATAAAAATTTCACATGAATTTTGTTCCCTTTTATTTGTTTAACATTGAATTTTAATAGGAAAATGTGAAAAGGGAACAAATTTCATGTGGAATTTTTGTTCACGATAGTGGTGAATGTGAAATTTTTAACAAACATCATTCCCCAGTGAATTGATAAAGGGAACACATTTCGAGGGGGAAAATATTGCCGATAGGGGTGAATGTAAATATCAAAATGCATTGATTTTTCAGCAAGATTTGATGCACAGCGATTAAGGTAGTTCTAATGATTTTTCTACTTCCTTTTCCTCATTTTTTTTTTCGATTGGGTAACATTTTGTTTCTATTTTCAATATTTTTTCTAGTTGATCAGATCCAGAATCCAAAAGCTGTCCAATTATTTGTATACAAAAAAATATTTTTTTACTTTATTTTGATCTTATGTTTTGTAACTTTAGTGAAAACTTCTCGCGTTGAAAAGATGTGAAACAAAATATTCCATTGTTACTCGAAAAGTGAGAAAAAAATGTGCCTGTAACTCACGTCGAAAACTATCAAACGGATTACGTCAATATACAACAACAAAGCCGATGTGAAATTTTAGTGTTTGAAACCGCTAATCACAAAAATACAACCGTCGGCTGTACAAAATAAAGTATAGTACGACTTTAATAATTTGCATTGAAATAAAAATAGTTTCGCCGCGTTTTTATTTGTGAGTATATTTGACAGTTCAAAGCGGTAACCTTTCTCACAATAATTTTACAGACACGGCGATTACTCGCCAGCAAAATTACGACACAGTTCTGTGAGAAAGAGCTGTTTGTTTCAATTTATGGCATTTCTGTTTCATTCCCTACACATTTCAATCGAAAAGTTTCTCGGTGCGGGAATTACAGAACTGTGTTTAATTTTGTTTTATGGATTTTTATTATTGCTTTAGTATATTAAATATTTTCTTTAAATGTTATTGTTTTTTTTTTTTTTTTTATTGAATTCAAAAACGAATCAGTATTATCAGTTTTGATCAGTATTTAAGAGCATAAACCTCGTTTTAATTAAAATGTTTTGGTCATAAATTTATGTTTCAAATGCAAATATTAAAATAGCTAGTTATTTTCAAAAAATTAAAATCAAACAATTCAATAAAATTTTACAGAAATTGAAATACAAACATTGTTTAACATTAGAAAGAAAATATTTAAAAGAAAAATCATAAAATTGGTAAAATTTTAGTTTAGAAATTAATAGTGTTATAATAAAAACAACAGTATGTTGAAAAAAGTAAAAAAAAATAAAAATCACTCTACGTGCCCAGAAAGAAATTTAAAATATTTATTAAAAACTAATAAAACTCTTCCGTATTGAATTTCTTAAGAACAAACATATCAACTGCCAGAGCTGCCACCTCCGTTAAAGTGTTTAATTTATTATAAATATTTGAGCAATTTTAAATATTTTCATTTCAGAAATATAAATAAAAACTACTAAATAGTCAAACTGTTTGTTTTACGAGTATGTATAAAAAAAAATAAGAAGTGGAGTGAATAAATTTTCTAGTAATTATAACATTGGGATTTATTTATATGTTGTTTAATACAAATGCTTAAGGGTTAATAATGCAACAAGCTAGTTTTTTTAAACAAAAAACAATAAAATTATAAAAACACTGAAAGCTGGGGTTTTTTAGTAACATGATTTAGAATTGATTTTAATTAAATGCAAGTTTGTTTGTATGTAAGTAGCAGGCGGGTTTCCAAACGGGGTAATTCATTTGTTTTGTTAACTATATTATAAGAAATGTTTAAATAGTTTTAAGGCAGATAATGAGTGATTGGATATGATTGTGGGTGGTTGTGAGAGAAAGAGAGTTTGATTGGGTGGCTATTTATGGGTGATGTGTATTTACATATTAGAAACTTTGGATTATTTATTTCCATAATGCAATTTATGATAGTAACTAGGGTTTCTAGTTGCATGTTACTGAAAAGTATTTTTCCTTTTTCATTCATATATTTATAAAAAAAGGTGACAGCACTGTAAAATTTCGCATACAATTTATATAGAGAGAGAGAGTATTTGTATATTTGACCCTGTGATTGTTTTGTCATCATAAAAAACACAGTTACTTTTTATGTTTAAAAGGAAATCGTTATATAAATACAAAAAAAAAACACAATAGTTTTATATACACTTATTAAAATAAAAGTAAACAAATGAATAAAAAATTATAAAAAAACAAATAAATACATATACACAAAAGAAATAAGGTAAATAAAAAGAAATTAAGTTGTAAAATGTTTATTGATTTTTCTTTATCTTCTATTAAAATATCTAATTACTAATACAGAGATCATTTAAACAACAAGTTCAATTGTTAGTTCACAAAACTAGTTTGCGATGTTTCACATTACTACTTCCTATAAAACTTTATAGAATTACTTAAGCACACAGTCTTGATCCATAGAATTAGCGTTAACAAACGGGACTGGTTTTGCAAATCTCAGAATCCTGCGATAACATTACATTATAAACTAGATAGAGAAAAATAATTGTTCAATTCACAATTGCAGTTTTATGTTGTACATTGTATGATACAAGAATCTGATTGTAAACACAATTTGAAATTTATGTTGTCATGTTTTCAAATGCCAAAAGTAAAATATCAAAAAAATTCTTGTTTTTACTTGTCATTCTTGACCACCTTCATTTTCTTGTAAGATTGTGAAATGCACACCGACATCAAGTTAAAGATAGTTATCAAAGCAAAGGTTTTCTTAAGAAATACTACTGGTCATTTTTAATTATATGTACCTATTAATAAAAGTATACGAGTTTGGTTTTGACCCATAGTTATAACATGTAATTTCAGTTCTTATTATTACATGTTATTGTATTGGTTTTAAGTTAATTTGCTATTTGATTTATTTGATTTGTTTCGCTATTAATCCCGCGAATAACCTTTAAATGTATCTATTGAAATTATAATACAAGAAAAATATAGAAAAAATCTTGCGGTAGAAAATTCACTTCGAGCTACTGTACAAATTTTTTTTATGGAAATATTATTATTTTTATTATTTGTTTCAACACTTGCATTTAAACAAAATTACTTATAAATTATATACTTTTTGATTTTGAACACATTCGATACAAGAAAATTATAGGAGTTTCTAAATACAGTAACAAGAATATTGTTTGCAAATTTAAACACCACAAACTATCAGGTTATATCAGATACGTATATTTTTAAACAAAATCAATTATACGTCAATGTCTAAACAATAAATTTCGCAGAATCTTCTATGAATTTAATCTGTGATTGTTTGACGTTTCGCCGTGAATCAGTGATAGAAGAACAAAGAAAAATCAATGAACATTTTATTAAATATTTTTTTAATGATAAATAAAATAACTTTGAAAAAATCATACCAATAATACAAAGAAAATCATTTATAAATAGTATATGTATGTATGCATATGAGCAAACAAATTAATTAAATAAACAAAAACAACAATACAACAAAATTATTAAAATAAAAAAAAAAAATAAAACAAATTTACAAACGAAAATACAAAATGAATAAAAAACAAATGTTTAAATTATAAAGTATGCAACAGATAATTAAACAAACAAAAATAAATACGAGAAAAACAAATAGAATGTGAAAATTTAAAATCTTAATCAAAAAAGATTTGCCTTTTTAACTTTTTTCACGTTTTTTTTTTATATCAAATGCATACGGACAGACAAAGAAAGGCATTAAAACAAAAATCATTTACTGAGAACAAATAAGAGAAATGAAGAAAAAAAAATAAATAAAAATAATAAGAGAGTAAAAAACCCAAAAAGTTTTTGGTCACAGGCACACTTGTTTTTTTTTTAATAATTACGTATGTATGCATATTAATTTCTTTAATTTTTTGTTGTTGTCGTTTTTTTTTTAGCTTATTCTGGTTATTGTTATAAAAACAAATAAGTGTATTTAAAAAAATAAAAATTAACTAAATAAAGATAGATAGATGTATGAGAATTTTGAACTCAAACTTACCTCTGATAGCAAGTACTGAATCGTGTATATCGTCGTCTAGATCTTCTTCCTCCTCTTCGATTTCTTCGTCGTCGATATCCTCCTCTTCGTCGCCGATATCGTCGTCGTCCTCTTCCTCCTCGTCGTCTTCGTCGAGTAGTTCAATTTCCTCGTCTTCGTCAACGACCTCTTCTTCCTCAACGTCGTTATTATTGTCAGCGTCGCCGTCTGCAATAAGCTCGTCCTCTTCGACCTGTTCCTCTTCTTCAACAACTTCCTCGGCGGCTGTGTTATCGTCGTCTTCGGACTCGATACCAGCGGTAAGAACAGCAAATAGTTCTTTATCGATATTACAATGATACGATGAGGAGCTACTGCGTTGTGTATCCGTACTATTAATGTTGTTGCTGTTGCTGTTGCTTGAGGAGTTTTTGCTAGTATTTGCTGGTTGATGTTGTTGTCGCTGTTGAAGATTATCACCAACGACTGCGTTCGTTTCGTTTGCTTGGCTGTGGCTGTTGTGTGTTTGTGTTACGGTATTTAATTCGTCTGTTAAATTGTTCAAAAAGTTTTGATAAGTTCGTAGACTTTTACGATATTTGGAAATTTTATCTAAATGTAAGGTTGGTGGTGATTGCGATTGTTCCTGCTGCTGATCGTGAAGCGAGCCAAATGTATTTGTTGCAGAGGTTGTGGCACTTTCTGTGGCAAGTGTTTGTTGTGTATGTGAACCAGTTCCAGATGAGCTTGTTGAAGACGCAGTAGTATGTGTTGTTTTTGTATTTAATTTCGTTTTATTTCCCACAATTGATAAGAAATTTTTATTTTGCTGTTGCTGTTGTTGATATTGATGATGATGATGATGATGTTGTTGTTTCTTATCGGCAACAATGTTATTACTACTACATTCAATTTTCTGGTTACTGCGAGCTGACAATAGTTGTTGCTGCTGTTGCTTTGATGGTGTGCCTGTGTTGGTTGATGATTTTTTCTTATTTATTTTATTATTTTGATTTCTATAATTCCGTTTGTTGTGTCTTGCCGATCCAGTGGACGATTTAAATTTATATTTTTCTTCAGACGTAAAGGCGTTTGTTTTTGTTTGCTTTTGCTGGTGCCTTTGTTGGGTTTCGCTACTACTCGTATCCGAACTTTCGTTGCTAATTGAAGAAACTGAAATATTCTGCGTGTGTGCAGTCGCTCTCTTTGTTGAATTGGTATTGTTGGCGTTGGTGATGGCTGTTGCTGTTGCTATTGCTGCAGTTGTTGTTGTAGTTGAACGACTATGACTGATTTTACGTGTTTTACGATAATAATTTAATAAATTACTTTTACTCTTGTTATTGTTATTATTATTGTTTGTATTGGTGGTGGTGGTGCTGCTGCTACCTACGTTATTTGTTGCTGTTGTTGCTGTACTGCGTTGTGGTGTTGTTTCAAAACCCAATTTTTGATATTGTTGCTGCTGTTGTATTGGTGTTGCTTTTGTATAACTTGCCCGTCTTTGATTGTAGGCACTACTACCTGTATAACCACCTACACCACTACTAGTGGTTGGTTCTTCGAATGCGACGGTTTTTGAACGAGTTCTTCGTGCTACACAATCACCTTCTTGTGTATTATATTTAGCACTACCACTGCTACTATTACCGCTTGTGGTCGATAAAGGTGTTGAATCAATACCCTGTAAGCTGTGATTATGATAACGACGTTTCTTTAAAGGAGCAGTTAAATCTGTAGGTTGATCACCAATAGATGAGGAGGCTATAAAAAGAATAAAGACATTTTTTTAAATTAAATTACGAATTTATTGAAAATATTACAAGAATAATGTGATCCTAATATAACAACTATTTTTATACATTTATAAAAGTTCTATATGTGTGGTAAGGGTCAGAGATCGGCAATGAATTGTTTTTTTACGATTCACAACTACTCATAACATTTTACGTATAAGTGGTCTTAAATCATTATACTCTGAGTTACTCAAACTCACAACAACGTTGACTTATAAATGCGGGTGGATATAAGTATGACTACAACGCCGACATCGAGCTCATACGATTCCCAATATGTTTGATTCATAAACAACGGTATTTAGATTTACATCTTAAGAAAAATACTCACATACTCATAAAGTATTCAACTCAGTTAAGTCATTGAAAAAAAAATTTCAGCATATTCCGTTAGGTATTTATACAAAATAAGTAAAAAAGAAATATAAAAACATACAAGTAAGTTTATAGGAAAACATATTGAGGAAAATATAACATTTATTATTTTATATAATTTTTATAAGCGGACTGTAAAAATGAACGTCACTCGCATGAGTGTATACGAGTCATACTTATTTTTTTTTATCGTCTATGTACATTGCTTTAAGGAGAGTCAAAATAAACAACATCATACATGAGATTAAGTCTGAATATAATGAGTACTTCAAACTTTAAAGATGAATATTGGTTTGATGATATTGAGACAAGTATGAGTACGTATAAGTATAACAAATTATAAGTCATGATTCAAGTATACTCACTTTTTCAGTACTCATAACTGATCTCTGGTAAGGGTATATAAATATGTACAATACATAATGTTGAAAAAAAAAAACAATAACTTTGGTGATTTTATACTAAAAAGCTTTCTAAGAATCTCTTGAATGGTTATAAGTTAAATGCCTAAATTTTATGGAAAATGCTAATTTGTTTGGAAAAAAATAATATTAACGATATTTACAGTTTAATACTGTGTTCAAATAAATAAATAAATAAATAAATAAATAAATAAAAAAAAATATGAAACTTAATTGAGTCAATATTCGGTTAATTGACAATATTATTTCAAGTGTTCAGGCATACGCAATTTTCAGCTTGCTCAATAATCATTTGACAGTTGGAAAACAATACAAAAAATACTCTATATGGTTGTTGTGTTTCTATGTAAACAAACTTAACTTCACATTGATTTTTCAATTTCTTTTGTTTTTTTTTTGCTGACATTTGCCACTTTATACAATTTTGTTCACTAAACACAGTTGTGAACAGTGTTGCATTCGAAATCTACTCTACTAATTAATTGAGATTTTATATGGAATATTGAGCTCAATAATGGCGTTAATTGCGATTATCGAAATTAAGGTTCATATCTGAACACGCTATTATATTTAAGACATTAATGAATTTTATTTCAACAGGAAAACAATAGAATAGTTAACCTCTAATGCCAGTTTCTAAAATAAAGGCCTAAAAGTTTTTTAATAAATTTAGGCATCTGATTTAAAAAAACATTTTCCAAGTTAGTACAATTAATGGTTTACTAGGTAGGTAGAAAAATTTTAATGAGTGTCTCAAGACACTCTTTGACTTTTATTGAATAAAATGTATTCATATCTAAGATACTTTACATTAGTTGCAAATATATGGAAAAAATAAATTATTTGTGGTAAAGATAATCAAAAAAAAAAAAAAAAAAAAAAAAATTATTGTTTCTGAGACTTTTGCAATACTTGCACCATTTTTTAACCATTTTCCTTATTTAACCAGAGAGGGTATTGATTAATGCTAGCCTAAGTGTAGCAAAATATACAAAATTGAGCTTTCAAAAGGTTTCAGTCTTTGAAAACATTGAAGTTTAAATAAGCTTTTGGAATAAAAAAACTGTTAATAATAAGCACTGTAAAGCACCGTACTTGTTTTACTTGAAATTACAATATGGGAGCAATGTGCCAAAAGAAAGAATTTTCAAAGAATTCACAAAAGTAAAACCAGAAATAAGAAATAGACAGAAAGCGAAAATCAACGACATGATTTGATCAGTGTTTAATTCGCAAAAGCAAGCCATTTTGGTCATCTGAAGAGCTTGAAATTGATATACAATGGGTAGCAAAAATGAGTACAAGTTTGTGCCTTGTGCATTGCATTGAAATAAAACTGGAAAGAAAATTTAAAAATGTTTTTTTTCATTTGTTTTAGGCTTAATGCTAAATAATGCGGGAAATAAGTCTATGTTCACACGATCTAAGTCTTATTTTTAAGATTCTTATTCTTCTTCGAACTATTTTCGGTGTTCAAATAATGCAAGTAGTATTGCTATTGCTATTATTAAAAGCACGAATGAAAAATTAAAACGTTAAGACTGTACAAGAAGCTGAGTACTCATTTATTTTCCCCTCGTCTCTCTCGTCTATAAAGTAAAAATAAGACTTGCATCGTCTGAACAAAGACTAAATTGCACAAAAATATCAATGTTTACCATTAGATTTGTATGTGTTTGCTTTGTTTGTGAATTGAAAAAAAAGAACATTAGTTTGATATTAATTTAATTGGCAGTGGTAAACACTTTTTGCAAATTATGCAACACAAATTATAATAAATAAATAATATTCTAACAATGACAAAAAGTAACTATATTAAGTAATAGCTAATAATAGCTAAACAGCTTAAAATAAGTCAATCAGAGGTCATAAGTCCAAAAAAGGCATTCTATTATTCCCAAACCTCAAAACAAAAGTCGCAAAAAGCTATTAAAGATTAATAACATGATAACACAAATGAAAAGAGATAAGTGTTTAATACCAAAAGATAGAAGCAATAGGTTAACCCGTAAGTCAATGGACAGCAAGACAAGCCCATCGTAAAATATTAAAACCTGCATTGCCGATTAAAAAATATGCTAAGGCACGGTTAAAAATTGTCAGAGAGCACAGTAATTGGACAGTAGATGACTAGAAACGTGTAATCTTATCAGACGAATCAAAATTGATTCGTTTTCTATTCGACAATATTGCTGGCGCCGAACTGCTAAGATAATTCAAACACACCGTGTTGCCTCAGAACACTGCAAAGAATCTAAGGAATAATAAGGAAAGAAGACTGACTATCTGCGTATTTTAAAAACTCATAGATAAGAGCGTCTATCATGCCGATAAAGTTACTTTTCGGCTGTAACCTAAAAAAAAAACATCTACACCGGCAAAAAAAATTGTGGAAATTTACTTTGGTTCGATGAAATGAAGGTCAATTTGTTTGGTTCCAATGCAAAACTTCGTTTGAAGACCACAAGAAAAGAAGGTATTGCAAATTTAATGCTACCCTAAACCAGAAAAGGACTTAAACCGCATTGAACATTTTTGGTCAGCCATCACAAAAAACAAAAACGATATGTGGAAAAAAATTAAGAATGGAATTCCATATCTCCTGGAATATTTTGAAAACTTGTGAGGTTTAATGTCTTAGAGATGCCAATTCCGAAATCCCAGGATTTTCGGGATTTTGCACACAATTAGTATTTGTGTAAAAGATCCAAGGAAAAATACAAAATATCTATACTGAACTTAAATCAATGCTTCTTTAGCATTTTTAATAAAAGAAAATTAAAGAGGTCTACTACTGACAGATTCCACATTAAAACACTAATTAAAAATGTAAGAAATATTCAAAATTATTCAAGAATTTTGTATTGTCAAACTCGAACGCACTATTTGTTGTGTTTACGGTTTTTTGATTTGGAAATTCCTATAAAAAAGTCTTAATTGATTTAAAAGCTTAACAAACGACAGATGAAGAAATTGTTTTACTTAAGCAAATAGTTGTCATTTTAAATCCGTTTAAAGTAACAGATAAAGCCCTATGTCACACTGATATGAACCTCTGCCGATGTTGCACTTTTATTTATGTTCAAAGAGATGAACTGTTAAAATCTTTTTTTAAAAGAAACCAAGAAAGAAGGATGATTTACTACACACTCGATTCCAGGATTTACATTTACAAAATATCGAACCCCGGGATTTGCAAAACCAACACCGTTTGGCATCCCTATAATTAGTGAACTGATTTTTAGTTTTTAATTTCTTCATAGGAATATCTATAACGTGCGCAAAATGGCCTACAATATAACTCTGTTCATAACTCGGATCCACGAAGGAGGTTATAAAAAAGATAATTAAGTTAAACAAGTTTCTCCACTAGAATAAAAAAAAAATAAAAATCTTTTAACCCTAGATGGTTACTCTTCATTTTTGTACATTAAGGTTACTCTTCGTTGAATCGACGAATAATTTCTAAAAATAATTTTAGCGGAACAGTTTTTAAAGTTAAAAATAAACAAAAATATTTTTATTTAAGAAATAACAAAAAAAATATAATGTAACACAAATTTTTTTTCTATCTTAAAATTCGATATGAATTTGACTCTTCTTTATGAGTTATATGATAGAGAGTAAATGAGCTTCGTCGATTCGACGAACAGTAACCATCCAGGGTTAATATCTGTCTAGTAAATAATAGAACGTAATATTCTCAAAAATTTTAACTAATGTGTTCAAATATTAAAGCTAAACTAAAATGTTCACAATAACAATTAATATCATATGTGTATGTACTATATGTATGTACATTAGGGTGGCCCCGTTTGTATGGAGAAAAAAATAAGGTATCGATGTTCCCGAATAATATGAAAATTTGATTCATTTTAAAACTACGTTTCTCAATTTTTTTTTTTTTTTGTCCTGGGGGAAAAACCTTTTGGGTTAAATTGCATGATGTTTATAATCACGAAATTTCAATTATTTATTTAAGTAAATTCTATGAAAAAAATAAAAATACACTAAAATTTTGTCTGAAATTTTCAAAATTTTTGAATTTAAAAAAAATTGTTTTTTAATTTTTGATAACCCATTGAATGTGCCTCTCAAAGACCTTTCATATGATACTAAAATTACTATAGTTCCCTTGGGGAAAATGTCCTTTGATCCAGCTTACCAAATATTGACCCCAGGACAAAAAAATTGAGAAACGTAGTCTTAAATGAATCAAATTTTCATATTAGTCGGGAACATCCGCAATTTTAATTTGGGGCCACCCTAATGTATATTTATTTGTATGTATGTACTCACAATAATTTGTAGATGGAGCAGATGTTGTTGTTGCTGTCTTATCAAAGTAATTCCGTTTACGTTCGCTACGTGTAGAGGGTGGTGGAGTTATTGGTGAAGCAGGTGATACAACTGCGGACGTTGATGATGTTGAAGCGTTAAAAGTCGAATTACGCGATGAAGTACGTTTGTTACTAATGCTACTGCTGGTATTATTGGAATTGTTGCTGGTATTAAAATGTGATTGTTGTTGATGGTGGTGTTCTTGTTGTGCTGAAGAGCGTGACTTGCTGCGTGAACGTTTATCGGTTGCGGATTGAGTAACGGTTAAGTTATTGCTAATATTGTTATTGTTATTATGGGATTGTTTTTGTTGTTGTTGCTGTTGTTGTTGATGATGATGCTGTTGTTGCTGACGACCACCACGTCTATGTTTGGCCGTTGTTTTTGTTGTTGTATTATTTGATTTTGCTGCTGTAGTATTTGTTGCACACACTAGTATGCTGCCGTCGTGCCCCTCCGTCACTGCAGAGAGCGATTGACAATTAACGGACTCGGCCATAGACGACACTTAACCGCACATACAATCCCACTAAACATGCCCACGTCGCAACACGTTTATTTTGTTTATTATTTAACCAGATTTACGCGTTTATTTTTTTTAATTTAAAAAATTGTATGTAATTTTTTTATATTTAATTGAAATATCAGTATTTCACTTAAAAAACACTATTTTTCAATATTTGTTTATTGTTTAATAATTCATAATTTTGTTTAATTTTTTGCACTTTTTATTTAATTCTTCATTATTTGTTTTGGTTAATTGAAGAAAATCTTTTTTTTTTTTTTGTTAAATATATATAAATATATTTATTTGTTATATTTTGTTTAAATTGTTTATTTTTCTGTTTATAATTGAGTCCAATTTCTTTTTCAGTGTTTTCTTATTTAAAGAAACTTGGCTGTAGAAATAAAACCTGCAAATAGACAATTAAAAATGGAAATTGGATTTTTTGCGTACAAATTTTAATAATTTAAGAATATTTTTATGGATTACAAAATACAAATAATTTTGATAATAATTACAAAATGTTTTGAAAAATATATGTATACAAATTTGACTTGCAAAGAAAAGAAAAAATTCTGAAATAATTATTTCAATAATTTTTGATGATAAATTCTATGTTTAAAAATGCTATGAAATTAAAAACAATAAATAATAAATTTCAATGTTTTTTTTTTTAATAATAATAAAGTCCTTTTAAGGAATACAATGCTACAATTAAATATTGTATGAACAAGTAAGACTGTGCCGAATATTATGTATATACCCACGACCAATTTACCAGTAATTTGATTTATTGATACTTGAAACTAATAAAGACATTTATTTATACGAAATATTTTATTTTTCGGATCTCTCACCTATTATGGGGCAATTGGCGTAAAATATTGTGCCATAATTGATATGTATTTGAGGCGATATATACAAGAATTTTATAGGTATTCCAGATATTAACCTTCACAAAATCCAAGACTACACCTTTTGAATACATATCTTTTTGTAAAATTGCATACATATATTTGTGGAATTTTGGTAAGAAAATAGAAAAAAAAAATATCTGAAAAATGCCGAGGTTGTCTGAAACTTTCGTCTATAACCCGAACCCTACTGGACTGATTTTGTCCATTTTTAATACCAAACATTTCGGTAGAACAATTTTTTTAAGATCGTCTTAGAATCTTTTTGGTTCTACGACCAATATTTCGATGTGTTACAAGCGGAATGACAAGCTTAATGGTGGTGAGTATAAAAACACTTATTAATTTTATGTAGGTAAACAAAGTTATAAAAATAAAAAAGTTATAAACCTTTAATTGATTTTAAAATAATTTTCAATTAAAATGTTTATTGATTCAATTATTTTTTTTCTGATTTTTCTGATATTTTCAATTAAATCTGAAATTTTTTTTTAATTGATACTATCATTTTGTTTACAGGTCCGATTTCAATTAAATTTTTAACTGATTCCACAAATATTTTAATTGAAACTCATTTTTATTTTTTTCTGTGTATTAATGTAATCATATAATTTCTCAGCACACTGAGATACCAGTAAAACTTCAACAATGAAAAACAGAGTTAGTAAAAAAACATGGTACAATATTACTTTTTTTTTTGTACATTTTAGACTTATTTGGTACCGTGGTACTACCACGAGGCATTTGCAATAACTTCAAAATATTGCTGCATTAAAAATTAGTGTTCCACATGAGTTATATAAATATATGATTTATGTTAACATTTGTATAATATTGCAAGACGCAGTGATGAAACTAATATCCATATGATCTTTAAATATGCAACTAAAAGATGGTTATCAAGAAGAGAAGTTGTTGTATTACCGAACAAAAGGGGCCTTTGAATTATTATTTGACATTAAATGACTTTGATGCTAAATCCAAAAACGAAAGCTTAAAGTTTAGTTAATTAGGATTTCAGAAACTTTCTTAAAATAATAAATTCTACAAAGTTTCAAACACTTTTTAAATAACATTATTTTAGTAATTTAAAGCGGAATTATTAACAGTTTCCGCAACGTTTCTTTTAATAATACTAAACTTAAATTGTTGCGATTATGGACCCAAAAGCAAACTAAAAAAATATACCGTTATCAAAGGGTCTAATACTGTATGAATCTGGTGAAATGATTACCTTACAAGCTAAAAATGTGATATGAAATGTGCAAATAGTTGTCGTTTCTATTATATTTTCCAACACTGTATATGTATGTATATATTGTCAAGCCTATTCGTTAAATCTCAAAAAATCTTTATAGGTATCTTCTATAGGTTCTATATATTACTCTAAAGATGATTTATTTGAATGAGAATAATTTAAGCGAAAACTTTTATTACGAAACGAGCTTTATTTCTTTTCCTTTCCAAGAATTAATATTCTTTGTATCAGATGCATTACCGCCAACAAATATTGTTACTCTTATCTTCGATAACTTTCCTCCTGAAGCACTAGCATGAACAAATGCTTTATCTGTTAGTATATGATAATTTCTCTCCAGATTCTTTAATAATTGGAACACCGTGTATTTTTTAGCAATTTTTTTTTTGTATTTATATGGGTTTGATTTTCAATTAATTCAATTATGTAACTGATATATTGTTTGTCTTTCCTTTTGTCGAGAAAACGAAATGAAGGCTAAATTTCCATTAGAGATCGACGATTTTTGAGACATTCGTGATATCTTTATATAATTCAATGTTTAAAATTTGATCGTTCGTTATATCGAGTAATAAGTTACTTGAACATTTGTTATATAAAGTAATATTTAACATGTAGTATTTAACAGTAGTTTTATTTTTACATAGTTAGTTAATAAATATTACCAATGGTACCGTGGAATTCTAAAAAGAACAATTTATTTATATGCCTTGTTGGTACAAAATCCAAAAAGTTATTTTACACCCCTGGTGTTATAGTATACACAATGTTATACTTAAAATATCATACGCAGTAAGTTTTATTTAATATATAATTAAAATGATACCACCGAGGTATAAAAGGTAAATTTTATTTACATAGTTGCTACAAAATCCAAAAAGCTATTTTCCATCCCTGATGAATGATGGGTAGTAAAGAAAAATTCCACTCAAGCTTATCAACAAATACTCTCTCGCAGTTTGACAGTTTTTTAACAAGCTAAAAACTTCAAGAAATTATTAATACTAACTACAAACAAGGTAACATCAAAATTCAAAAAACGTGCTTAATAAACAAAAAAAATCTTAACGAAACAAACTTCCATTAAATATGGAAAGAGAAAAACTCACTTCATTAAACTCTTACAATCATTTTTTTTAGCTTCACTTGTTTTTTCTTCCAAAAAAAAAAAATAAAAAGAAAACAAAAAAAAAAAAGAAAACAAAAAAAAGAAAACAAAAAAAAGAAAACAAAAAAAAAACAATTCAAACGTGTTTTTTTTTTTGTTTTTAAGACCATTCGGTCAATATCCTTTCTTGTACTTTTGCAGTGCAGCAGTGGCAACAGTTAGTAAGCAGCATTTGCTGAATTCACAGTTTGTTACTTTACTACGTGATAATATATAGGTACCTATGTAGTTTTATTTAGTTATTTCAAAAAATCTAACAATTATTTGTCTTGTCATCACTTGTTTTTTTAAATCTTTGTGCTAGGTTTTTTTAAGAACATATTGTGACTAATCTAAAAATATTCGTGATCTCAATGTGCGTAGGTATGTATACTATACATTTAACATATTGAGGCCTTTTCATCCCTGTCTGATTTGGTCTTTGTTTAAAGTTTTATTTGTATTGTTGTTTAAAGATATTACTATATCTACTAATATATAGAAAATAGTGTGGATGTTATTTCCTTAAAACCTATTATCAAATGCACATGTACCTGACATGTTTGTTTTTACACAAATTTCAGTTTAGAGATTAGACTTTTTTTTATTATTTTCACCAGTATAATTTCTTTGAGTGTTTTGTTTACACCCTAAAATACAACAACAAGTAACTACGTTGTTTTCATGTACATATGTGCGTAGTTGTTATTGTAATAGTCAAATGCATACAACCAGTGTTGGCAAACATGGTACAATTGTACTTTTTTTGATACATTTTAGACTCAGTTGGTACCGTGGTACTACCGCGAGTCATTTGGTACAATTTCAAATTACTGTTCAATTTGGTATTCCAAAAGAAATACAGATAAATACCTATATGATTTAAGTTATTTTGCACATTTGCATAGTAGTGCAAGTAAAAGAGATGATTTTATTCAATTACATGAACACTTCTTTGGAACTGATATCCATATGATCTTTAAATATGCATCTATAAGATGGTTATCACGACAATAAATTGCTGATTGAATTATCGAAAAATGGGAACCTCTGTAATATTAATTCACTTTAAATGATTTTGAGGCTCAACTTTAGAAACTAAAGCTTAATATTTAGTTAATCGGAATTTTAAAAACGTTAGAAGTTAATCCTTTAATTTTTTAATATATTCTTGAAATAAAAAAAATAGTAATTTTCGAAATTCTAATCGAAGTATGTAAGAATATACATACATGTATATCCCGATACTTCATAAATAAGAATGTTATATGTAATCATAATAATAAACGAAATTGAATTCTACATTTAAATAAATATGTACAGGTAAATCCCGAATAAAGATAATTTACAGGAAACATTTTATTACGAAACGAGATCTATTTCTTTGCCTCTAATTTATCTTTGTTTCAAATGCATTAATTAATTGTTGCTCTATCCTTTGATAACTTTCTTCCTGGAACACTAGTTGTATATCGTGAACAAACGATTTATCTGGCAGCGTTTTCCAAATAGAGTTAGATTGTAATTCTTTGAAGAAGTTTTACACCGTATTCCTTTTTATCACCAAATCAAAACCAAAGCTTCATTTCGATTAGAGTTCGACGATTTTTTGAGACATTCTTGTTATATATACTATATATGTATGTACATATGTCAATGTGAAAATTTGGTCGTTCGAGTACAAAATTTTTTAAACATTCGTTATATAAGGTAATGTTAAAAATTTTGCCTTAAGTGACTATATCGAAGTTTTTCTTAAAGTGAGTTTCTGGTTAAGTTGTTATTATTATTTATAAAATATTAAAAATGGTAACGTGGAGGTCTAAAAAGTACATTTTATTTATATAGTTGGTACAATATCCAAAAAGTCATTTTCCATCACTGCATACAGCACAACTACGCATTTCCGTTTTGTTACAAACAACTGTGACTTGTTTGACTCTCTTTAATTGAGAGAGTAAATAATTTAGCACTCTTTTATATTTAACATGAAGATGGTGGCCAAGAAATGTTATTGTTATGTTATAAAATTAATTTTACATATTTATAAATTTTTACTTTATTTATAAACATTTTTATGTTATTTTTAAAAGACAGCACAGCTTTATTTTGTCTACAAACCAGTGTTGTCACTTTCTGCACTATTTACAATTTCTTGCACTGTGTTTGCACTATAAATTTTTTGTGTAATTTTGCACTATTTAATAACACTGAATAATTTTTTTGAATTGTCAGTTCTGTTTTTTATTTTTCATTTTACAGCGCTGCTGTGAAAATATATTAATTATATAAAAGAAGATTATTTAAATTAGGTACAATGATTTGTTTTTTATTGATCATACGAACAAGCAGCTGTTTATACAGCAAAATGAAATTTATATTGGTGTAGCTGCACAAAATACTATTTCACACTGTTCTTTTTTACAACAAACTGTAATTTATAACGATTTTAGAAACTTTAAAGTACATAATTACACAAATTAAAAAAAGATTCAAGTTTAATGATGATCTTTATAGCTTTATTGATTTGAGTTGACCCAAAATTTGCACAGTCATTAAAATTAAAGTTCTTGGTAATTTTCCATTTCCATTTGTTAAGCTGTATTTCCAAAAAATAGACAATGAATGGCGTGAACATGAACTTTTAGATCACAAGAAACTTAATCTTTACGATGAATTAAGTGTTAAAAAATACTAAAATCATTCAACTAAAAAATTATCTGTGTCATCTATCATGATTGCAAACATAGATCACGCCATATGACAACCCGTTTTCATACAATTGCCAACAATTTGGGCAATTTGACAACAAAAATAACATAGTGAAAACCAAGCATTAGACTGTAACATTTCTTTTTTTAAATGACACTATTTTTTTTTAAGTTCATGTTAGTTTACTTTTTATGGAGCTTTGAAAAACAACAAAATGCAGTGCATAAAATAAGCTGTGAACCACTGTATATTGCATCTCAATTGGTAAATCTAACACCTAAAATGAATTTCTTTCTGAGTCATTTTCACGTACTTACACAGAAAAAAACATAACTCTAATAACATAACATAATGTTTCTCGGAAAAATTTACTAAAATTAAATTTCAAGTCGAAACTCATTGTCTGTATAAAATAAGCTGAGACGTGACAAAACGAGCATTTTCTGTTTTTATTTTTATTATTTTTGTTTGTTAGACTATAATATTTTTTTTCAATGACACCAATTTCTGAAGTTTCTGATAGTTTTCTCTTTATTTTAGTTTTATTTTTAGTTATTGAAATATTAACAAAAATTATTTAAAAAATGATTGTACCTATATAGGTATCTATGTATATACATTTGTATGTATGTATGTATTTGAATATACATAAATACATATGTATGTATATGAATATAAATTTGTCTTTAATATAATTTCACAACGCTGAGTACCTATCAGTATTCCCTTCTGTTTGGCACAATCTTAACATCACATAAACAATACTAAACCACATTTTCCCTTTCCAAGGAACTTAAGAAATTTCCTATCTATATAAATTGGTTGTGGCTTAAGTACACACAAATAGGTCAGTGACCTCGTTTATGTGGATAAGAAATAAGAACCAAAAAAAAAAAGAAACGATAATTTAATTTTAAGGGAGGTTTCCAGTAAACAAAATGTCTTCCTATTATTAAAAAAAAATATCAGCAATTTAAATAATTTGTTATAACTATTACCACAAATATTTTAACAAAATATACCTATAATCTTTACCTTGAATTATTAAAAATAAAAATAATTTTGCTTAAACACACTCACACTTGAGAACAGAAATGTAATTGAACTCTAGTATTTTTTATTTTTTGATTTGACAATAAGAATAATGTTTGTTAAAGTATCTATAACTGTTTAAGTTGAAAAAGCAAATGACCACAGAGCAAATGAAAAATGAAGCGAAGTAAAATAATAACATAGACACTCAAAAAAAGGGAATTCAACAGGAAACTACTCCGTTTAAAACACTCAAATTCATATAGGTAAAGCAAATTAAAAGTAAAGAGAAAATATACTCAAATATAGGCATGTTTTGAATATTGAGTAAATGTATTGTTTAGTTATACAGGGTAGGGATGAAACAAAAATTGTTCCAATTGTATTGTTTGCATACTGAAACAAACTGAAAAGGTTATTGGTTCAATGATTTATTAGGTACAATTGAAAAATCTGCTATACTTACTAATGAAGTGTTATAGAATATATGATAATAATGACATTATAATAAGTTTCTTATGAAAATGTTAAGTTTCCATTTGAATTTAAAATTTTATACAAATTTGGAAACCTTTGTTTTAATTGTGATTTTCTTCTACAAAACAAACGTGCAAAGAGATGTAATACAATGATTTAGTAGTTACTTAATAAATTAACTTAATTTTAATATTTTCTCAGTAAAGCTATAATAAAATTTCAGTCTAAGAAAACTTATTTGAAAAGTTGCGTCATCTTAGTTTGAAATCAACTCTCAAATTATTCTTACACCTTACTCTCAAATGTAAATCAATAGCAACCGCATTCTGAACATTATGACAAAATAATAAAATTTCATACAAATTTATAAAATTCTTTGCTAGAATTCAGCTGTTTTCATGCTGAAAAAAGTATTACATTCAGCCATTATTACTATGAATTCAATTCTGCTAGAAAATAGCATTAAAATATTAAAAACTTACTAGGAAAATGGTGGTTACATTTCGTATAATTAGTCATTTTATCAATTCTCGACGATCTCAACAATTTGGTTCTCAACGATCCGCAGTGTTGACGAATATTCGCATTTATCGAACCTTCAACAATCTCAAAAATAGGGCATATTCATAACTTTGAAGCCTTACAAGCCTCACTTGGCTGTATTCATTGAAAACCAACCCGCTAGTTTTTGTGAAAAAATAATCACCCCTATCGTGAATAAAATTTCCACGTGAAATTTGTTCGCTTTTCACATTTTTCCTATTAAAATTCAATGTTAAAAAAATAAAGGGGAACAAACAAATTTCATGTGGAATTATTATTCACGATAGGGATGAATTTTTTCCAGAGGAAGCCCATTTTCCTTTCTCTGGAAACGAGAAGCGGCACATTGCCGCATTTCGGTTTGTAAAATCCAAGTATTTGATAATCATTTGTAGTTTATGGTGCACTATGTGGTCTGGAGGCGTGATTGGTTCACTTTTTTTTTTTTGAAATTTCGACTGGAAACAGAGCCTATCAAATCGATTACAACCTTAAAACAGAAAATCCGTGACGTGATTAACTAAATAGACCTGGGGCCAAATTACCATTCGATATCGAGTAAAATTGATCGTAATTTTCTTTGAGATTATGGCATTCGATATCGAGCAAGAAATTTAGTACATTTTATCATAATTTCGATATCGCAATCATTTTTCGATACGATAGCTCATTCGATCACGAATGCGGTAATTTGGCCCCTGCTATTTTAACAAAATTTTATAGAAAATGTTAATAAAAGAATCAACATCTGTATGCATGATCATGGTGGACATCTGTCCGATATAAGTTTTTATTTATAATTGCCAAAACATTGCTCTTTTCCATGCAATAAAAATGTGTATGATTTTTCTTTCTTTTCTTGTGTTTTGAAACATAAAGTTCTTGTTCAAAAACTCTTTATTATAAAATTTATAACGAAGACAAAATTATAACAATTTTCTTACACAAATTTGTAATGTCGTTAAAATTTTATAATGTTAATTAATGGATTAAATACTTAAATGATTAATGGAACCTACAGAAATTTAAAATTTCAAACAGATTCGGATTTAGGGTTTTTTCATAACAAAAATATATGAATATAATCTCTAAAGTGTTACACATTTGACTCAATTCTGATTATTTCCTATAAAACAAATTGAAAAAAAAAGATGAAGGGAAAACACATTGTATACCCAATTCATTGAAATCTGTTGTTGAAACAAGTTTAAAGTAGATACAAAAAAAGTAATTTAATATGTTTAAGGCGTTAGTGAGGGAGTATTTTCATTTTCTTACCTAAAAACATACTCAAATAAATACAATAGTACTGAATTTCCCATTCCTGTAATAGAGTAATTACACATGAGTTTTATTTCAAAGGTAAGCAAAACCAGAAATAAATGAAAAAGTTAGAGAAGTAACAATTGTGCTTATATTTTTTAGCAATACATGTTTTTTGTTGTTTGTGTATCCAATAAAAAAAAAATAAGAAATGACGTTATAAAAGAAAAACTCAATAAAAGTAAAACTTGTTACCAAACAAAACAAAACATTAAGAAATCTAACCACTCACGCACTCATTTATAAAATTAGGCAAAAACATTAAGAGAGAGAAAGAGAGCAAGAGAAAAACGAGAATACCAAAATGAAAACAATCAGCAATAACATGTTGAAATCAGCTGTTTTCCTTTTATTATCATTTGTAAAAATGGATGTGTGAGAGAATGTTTGTATACACATAGAAGTAAGACTGTGTATTTTTATTTATGTTCATTATTGTTGTATTTTTTATAGTTTGTTTATATTTTCGTTGTTGTTGTGTTGTGTTTATTTTCAACTAATATTCTTTGATTTCTATATTCGCAGCTGATGTGATATACACAAGAAATGTGTGACGAAGACAACGAAATCTATCTTCTATGTGATTTGCTGTGCTGTGCTGGATGACGATGATGTTATAAAAACAACAACAATAAATACATACATACATACAAATAAGAAACTTTAATAACAAAATTTAAATGAGCAGAATTTATAGAGAACAATCAAATCGAAAAAATAAATATAAATAAAAACACAAATTGTAGAACTAGATAGGTGCATATGTACATATGTATGTATGTACATGTACATATTTATCACAATAGTATTTGAAAAGCAGGGAAACGAAAAACTATTTTTATACCTATTTCAATTAAACTATTTTTTCAGGAATGTAAAATTTTTTGAAATTATCATCCAGAAAATGTGTAAATAAAAGACAAATTTATATAGATAAAAAAATACCTACATAACAATATTTTTTGTCTTTCGCTTTTATAAAGAAACGCCTTAATTAATTACATACATACCTATTTTTTAAGTGTTAAAAAATAAACAGCAAAATTATCTAATATTAAGTTTGGTTTCAAATCAAGTAAAATATAAAAGAATAGACAAAATAAATATTTTCAATATACAGGTTAAACCTCTTGGGCCACTTGACGTAGATGTAAATTGACCTCATGTAATTTTTCCGAGAAACATTATGTTACGTTACATTAGAGTTACGTTTTTTTTCTGTGTAAATGCAATGACTCAGAAAGCAATTAATTTTAAGTGTTAGAGTATTAAACTGAGATGCAATATACAGTGGCTCACAGCTTATTTTACGCAGTGCAATTTTTTGTTTTCAAGTAAACTGGAACTTAAAAAAGAAATTGGTGTCATTTAAAAGAAAAAATGTAAATTTTAATACTTATATTGTAACAGCTTATTTTTTCTATAGAAGCAAAATACGAAATTAATTCTACTTTCGAACGGAATTAAATTCTAAATTCTGTAGCATGGCTGTAAGTTGTTTAAATAAAAATTAAAATCATTCTTTTTCTGATAATACATCTGCTTAGAAGAATATTGGTATACTCCAATCTATTAGGGACTTGTATGTGATTTTTTTCTTTTAAATTTCAATTATAATCATTATTTTCCTGCCCTGATATATGTCGTGTATAACGATCGTTTTTGTTTAAGCATATTGTATATATGTATGTGTGTATATGCTGAAGAAGAGATGCTACTTAAATGAACATTCCAGCAAGATAACGACCCAAAACTTACGTCAAAAGTGGTTAATCAGTGGTTCCAGAGCAATTTGATAGAAGTTCTCTGTTGGCCAGCCCAATCTCCCGATCTTAACCCAATCGAGGACTTGTGGGAGATCGTCAACTTAAAAATTAAATGAGAATATTGCAAAACCAAAGAAGATTTATTTGAAGCCGCAAAAATAGCCTGGGAAGCAATAGTCCGCTTATTTATGCGACTTAAAATATTTTTTGAATTTTAACTTTTTTATTATTAATTGCTGAATTCCTTAAGTTTGTGTTTTTTCAATAATAAAGATAAAAAAAAAATTAATAAGGCATGTAATGGAAATCGGAAATGAATGAGTTTTAAAAGTCAATTTGTTCGTAATATTTCTGTATTGAAAAACTTCTATCACATAAAATATAAAGATATTGGGCTACTAAAGAGAATCTTAAAACAAAAATATTAAAACTTAGATTATAAATGCCTTAAAATGTATTTCCAAAACTGATTCGTTTTCGATTTCCATCCATCACATGCCTGAATAGTTAGTATATACTGGCTTTTCTATCTCTGTTATGTATACTTTATGTTTGTGTTGTGTTGGTGGTACATTTTCTCATATGGATGCGTGTGCTTGTTTGTTTTACTATACTTTGATTTATTTTTCACATATTAATATTAAAATGAGTTTTAGATTTTTTGTTGTGTATTTAATATTATTTTTGGCGTTCTTTAAATTAGCTAATACCTATTTATATTTATGTATGAGTGTTTACAAAGTTTAATTTCAAAGTTTCGTATGTTTCGTAGTAGAGTATTTTGGTGTAGAACTCGTAATCATAGTATTGCTGTGCCACTTAAACGGCCTTGAACTCATTTCTTGATTGTGGCAGCCAGTCGTCAGCGGCAGTAGCAGCAACAAAAAGCTATAGCCAGGCCAAAACATTAAGACAGAAGCGAGAAGTCAGTCTCGTTCATCCGTCTCTTAGTCGTCATACCGTAAAGTAGACAAACAAGCATATTAAAAAAAAAAAAAAAACACTGAAGCTTGGCAAGCTGAAATAGTATAGTTCTTAGCAGTGGTGTTAATGAGTAGCATTAACATTTAGTATCAGCAGCGTGTTTTAGAAGCTTGACACGATACCTACATAAGCTTTAAAATATTTTTTAATTTGTGTGCGAAAATAACTAATTCTACCAACAACAATATGAAACAAAAAAACTTATCTGACAAAATATACATATGTATGTATGTATGTATGTACGAGTATGTATGCACATGTGTGTATGGCAGGCAATGCACCTAGCCAAAATGACAACAACAAAAATTAAAATTTTAGTTTTTTTTTTATTGTATGTTTGTTGCTAGCCTAGCTATAAGCTTTGTTATTTTAGGTTTAACGTTGTGTTTACTATACATATTCTACATAAACTTAAATTGAAGTACCTTAAAGGTATGAAATCTTAAAGTTACATCTTTAATGATTTGAGAAAAAATAGTTTTTTTGATTTTGCAAAAAGTAACTTGCCAAATTGAAAGTATGTATACTGGCATTAGCAAAATCAATTCATATGGAATGATATAAAATGAATGGTTTCGTTCTAAACGAAAGATATATAATTTGGGTTTCATTAACTTCAATTTTATACGAAAGATATGTCGAACAAGTCAAACGTACTTACCAGTATATGCGCAAAATTTGTTTTTTTTTTTTTTTTTTAGAAATACTTCCTATATGTGACCTATAACCTATTAAGAGCCGATCATCCAAAAATTCAGTGACATGACTTTAGTGCATATAAATATTTTTTGTGTTAAAATTTATCTCAATGTAAAAACTTTTACAAGATTAAAAGGACACGTTACGAACGACCGCTATAAAATTAGGTGTCCTGATATCTTTGAACTTCTTGAAATTTGTTTTTTAAGAGAATTATGGTCAATAAGGTGAGTTTTGGAAGTGGGACATACATACATATATGGGAGCTATGAATAATTATGGGCCGATCATCATAAATTTGGGCCGAATGATTTTTGTATAAATGTGAAACATGTAAAAAAAAAAAATAAGAATTTCTACGTTTCATTCCGAAAAATTTTTCGTTTTACTCTTTCTATGGAAGAAAATTACGGAATTAATTCCACTTCCGAACGGAATTAAATTCTGTGAAATGGCTGATAATTACAAGAAGAAAACATGATTTTTGTATAAATATGAAACATATACATATACATATTTATATTGAATATTATTTGGATACCAACATTTTTAAGACAGTTAGGCTCTTTCTGTAAATGCACTTTAGACAGTAGTTTTTTTTAGTAACTAGAAGTGAGCTATTGAAATTGCTGTATCCTTAAAATCTTTTCAACTTTTATTTAATTCAGAAACGATTGGTGTAGTTTTCTCAACATGAATAAATTGTTCAGCGCACCTGCAGTCGCTTGACTCTAGAGCCCTCATGGTAAGGTTCATATCTGTGAAAGGGATTGAGGTCAGCGTTACCGTTGATGCGACTAAAGTGGCAATTTGACCCTTTTACAGATACCTTGCCACTTTTTGTGTACCTTTTTTTTTGTTTTACTTGATACATATTTGTTTTTTTTATTAATTTTTTTATTATATGCATATGTAAACATACTTCATATACAACATTTAATTGAAAAAAATACAATTTTTATTTTTGTTTTGTTTATTTTCCATCTTTTTAAAAGTTGTGCCCCTTTTTTTAATAAATCCCCTTTTTGTGCGACTTTCTCAAATTTGCCAACGGTAACGCTGATTGAGGTCTATTAATGCTTCGGAATGATTGTGACCGATTTCTTAGCAATAGCAACAAATGAATGATCTTTTACACAAAAACTTTCGAAAACAAAAGACCTGTTTCAAGAAAATCTAATGCCCAATTATTATGGATTGACGTTTGTGGTACGGATTTTCGATGTTTCCAAAATGCAGATTAGACCACGATTAACCTGAATAAAAATCAATCACCCAAATTGATATCCAATTGATGGCGACTTGGATATTCATAGGTTTTGCTTATTGCAGTCCAAAAGTTTCATAAAATCAACATTTGAACTAATGAATTAATTCTTTAAAAGTTTATGCCTCACCTTGTAGTATTCTTAAAAGGTATTACATAAAAATAATTATTACGATCTTTCTGTTTGTTTATTGTTTTAATGTTTAATAATATTTGGCTGAAAACTAAAAACTACTCTTTAGTCATGAATTATATTTAGCTACAAAATAACATTACACACAAATGAACAGCTAAAGTTTACACATAATTTTAGTGCTAGCTGTCATAATTTGTGTCATGATCATGACAATTATGTTTAAAGATGTCAAATAAAAAAATTCAAAATAAATAACTTTTAAATTTATAAAAATACAATACAAATTGGAAAACAAGTTGATATATAAAAAATTATATCTTTGACAATATTTCAATATTGGGGTCCGAATTTTAAATTGAAAACTACAAATCAATGAGATAAAAGATCTTATTTAAAATTAATAAATATAATTACAAGAAGAAAACAACCAAAGACAAGGGATGGTGCTAGAAATCAACGCATTCATTCCACATTATTACGTTTTTTTTTTTTTTTTTTTTTTTAACTTTACAAATTTCTCTTTAGTCTTACTCTTCTGCTGTTTGAAGCCATCTTATGCACCAGTGATGCCAACTTTAGCCCGATTTTAGTCACTCAAAACGCGAAAAAAGAAAATCTAATAATATAGAAATAATGTTATTGGTAATAACCCATTCCTTAAACCATAGATTATATCTGTTATATCTGTGCCTTAAATTGTCCAGTTTTGCCATACACATATTGACATATCCGTACTCAAACGCAGAAGTTGAGAGGAGTTTTAATGTCATGAATTTAGTCAAAAATAAAATTAGAAACAAAATGTCAATAAATACGTGTAACAGTTTAATACGCATTAAATGTAGCCTAAAAAGAGATAATGTATGTTGTTCAAACTACAAAATACCTGACAAAGTGTGCTCAAAAATTAATTCGAATGAAACATATAAAAAATCTAAATATTTTGTTCATAGTGTCTTATAGCGTGTTCACATATGCGCCATTATTGAGCTCGATATTCCATAGAAAATCTCAATTAATTATTGCGCAATAAGTACGAAATTGTTATAATATTGAGTAAGATTTCGAATGCAACACTGTTCACAGCTGTGTTTAGTGAACAAAATTGTATAAAATGACAAATGTCAACAAAAGAAAACAAAAGAAATCATTGAAAAGTCAATGTAAAGGTAAGTTTGTTTACATAGAAACACAACAACCATTTAGAGTATTTTTTGTATTGTTTTCCAACTGTCAAATGATTATAAGCTGAAAATTGCGTATGCCTGAAAACTTAAAATAATATTGTCAATTAACCGAATATTGACTCAATTAAGTTTAATATCTGAACACAGTATTATGGATGAACAAGAAATCGAAATTTTGTTCAGTAACGACCAATTTTGAATGTATACTATTTAATACTATGTATTTAATCTACGTACCTATGTACCTTATTTATTAAAATGTAATATGTTTGTTTTGATTTTTAAAAGAAACATTTTATAATTTAGCCCATTTTCGCACTTTATCGAAAGTTTTGACAGGATGTGGCTTTAAACGGATTTTTTTTTTTTCAATTTAGCCCTTTTTTCAAAAATGTTTACGCGTTTTGAGTCTCAAATGTTGGCATCACTGTTATGCACACCACTCATCTAACAAGTAGAGTGGTGTTCTCGGTTTAGTTTGGTACGTTTATCGGTCTGTAGCATAGAAATGCAGACAAACGATGGTTGTGGCAGCAGCCATACTTCAGGGCGTTTGTTCGTTTGTTCGCAAACGAGGCACAAATTAAAAAAGAAATCAAAACCAAAAATTAAACTCTCGTTTATACATATGTATGTACGAGTATAGTGGTCTATCTTAAATAGGTTCGTCTGTCCCTTTATCTGGCAGTGCGTCTCCATTTCAGTCGTTATTTGTTCCTGTTTAATTTTTTTCTGACAAAGACACTAACATATATAATGGCATGACACTGAAATTTCCCTCCCACGTCACAATTTTTGTTTTCTGTAATGTTTCTTGTACATACATAGTTGTCGTTGTTAAGCAATGCAGGCGTATATTTTTTGTTAATTTTATCAAATGCACAAAAACAACAGCAGCAGCAAAAATATTACAACGTTTTACAATTATGAAGGAACCACAAATCGTTTAACTTGATGTTAGTGTGGTTGCAGTCGTAAAAGGAAATATGAAAAGAAAAATTGTGTAAAATTATTGAAAGCGGAGAAAATGAGAAACAAAAACCTCTCAACTGCTAGTTGAAGAGTAACTACAGCTATTGGTTTGGCAAGAAAGTTATTTCGAAATGACTGGCATCATTTCTTTGTACATACATATGTATGTGGCAAAAACAATAAAATCTTAATGTTAATACTAAATGTCTAGAGATTTCTAAAGCAGCAGATTAGCTTTTACTACTTAAGTAGCACTCCAAGTAATCTAGCATAAGGTCAGTTATTACTTAAGTGTGTCTAAGTAATCTACTGTGTAGTCAGTAAAGCAAGCTTAAGAGTAACCATAACTATTGGTTTGGCAAAATATACATTTCGAAATCTACCAGAATATAATTATCTTGCAGAAAATCTTTATTGACTGGAATTTTTTATGAATAGGCAACAAAATCCTTAAATATTTAATATTAGTTCAAAGTGACATAAGGATTTGGCGATTTTGGGATTTGCAAAACATTTCCAGCAGTCTATATCCCATTTAGACAGTAATTTCACTACTGTCTTACTAGTTGCTGAATCTAATAAGACACGTACTACGTAATCTTTGTAATATAAAATTAAGTAAATTTTTTACATTATACATCCCAGGTAATCTAGCACAGAGCCAATTTTCACTTTTAAGTCTCTAAGTAATCAACAGTGTAGTCACTTTAAACATTTTTCTGTAATGCACTTTAGGCAGTAAAACAGTAAAAAATTGTCCGATTTCCAGAAAATAAATTTGGAAATTATTTTATTTTAAAAATCACTCGATTTACGGAACAGAGGCGAATGTTTATTGAAGCCAGAAGAACCGACTGATGTTATTAAAACGCTTGTTTTGAAACTATTCTGATCTAATTGAAAAATTGATTCCATAATTAGTTTAAAAGCCAACAAAAATTTGGACATATTATCTGGATGAGCAAGATTTCAGAACAAGAGATAAAATCTGAAAAATAGTTTTACACAATTGTGAATACAAAATTTCTGTAATAATCAAGCACTGTCCAGACATCATATTACATGTAGGCAAATTGCAAAGGATAATTGGACTCATTCTAAAACTATCGTTTAAGTATTATGATAATGCGAATGGGTATTGATATGCACTAAGAGTATTTAGACTCTTAAAGTCATGGTTTTTCGACGTCTAAAGATATTGGTATGTTTTGTCCATAATAATGACGCAATGGCCAGACATCGTAATGCTTGAAGGAAATTTGATCTACATCGGGCTATAGTGCTAAGAATTATTCCTGAAGAAGTTTCCTACCTGTTGGTTCGAAGGGGAAATAATTCTCCCGCCTCCACTGGGTTCAATTTAATTGTAAAATTAACAGCTATTTTTTATTATTCCAGCATATCAAACATAAATTGAAAGGTTTTCCGCTTTAAATTTACATGTTTTCAGTTACCACAATGGGACCAGGAAAAAGTGCTTCAAAATTGGTTTATTTAGCATGCAAAAGTCTATTTATTGTCATGGAGATGGACTCTATTCATGAAATTTGTGTGTGGGAAAACAAATTTCTAACAATCTAAAATGTATCTACACTCATTATTACATGATTAAACATTTAATACGGACATACGGGGAAATTATTTTCCTTCCCATCCAATACCCAATGGATGACTGTGGCTGCTGTTAAAGCAACACATCAAAACCCACCATCCACAACAAATAAACTGCGAAACAAGCAGCCACCTAAATATGTTTGCTTTTCATTGTTTCGACATTTATATGATTTTGTTTTTTACGTAGAAATAACACTGATACACAAAAGTTTAAGAAGATACAAAGGAGAACGAACGAGCAGCAATATCAATAGAGCAAAGTCAATGCTGGACGAAAAACAACTAACTCTGACTATATATTAAAATATTGTACATATGTACAAAAAATATATGTATGTATATAAATATAAATATTTTTTAAAGGGAAAAATATGTATAAAGGAAGGAAGGGAAGGAATACGTATACAAATGAATATACATATTATTCATATTAAATGAATTCCAAATAAAAGAAGACCTTTTAGTGTTTTTTATTCATTTGAATTTGTTTTGTTTGCTTTAAATGCCACCTCTAGTATGAGTAGTTTTAAGGTATAGCCATCCCAGCCATAGTGTTGAGAATGATTTGTGGCTGTGGCAATTGTGTTCAATCAAATTCAGCAAAAAATTAAATAAAAGCGAGAGAAATGAAAAAAAAATATATATATAATTTCCAACTTTTATAACATTGTTTGAAATAAAATTGATTTCTTTATTTATTTGTATGTGTGTGTATGAATAGTATGTAGTATATAGCCAGAGTATGTAGGTACTATACGAGTATGTGTTACAGGAAATAGCAAGGATTCGTTAAAAGAAATGTTGACTCAACTCAAGTTATTGATAATATCCTGAATGAAAACATTTCAATTATACTTTATAAAAGGACATTTATTGTATAAACATTTTATATAATAAACAACAACTACAACAACAAGCAAAAACTAAACCAGTAGATCAGAATTTTTCAATTTATTATACAAGTATTACAAATAAATTGATTGACATTTATGATTAAACGATAAATCCGTGTTGTTGAAAACAATTTATAAGGATTAAATTTTAAATATGCTAGCGGTGTGATGTAACTGCACCACCACTAGTTACATTAAGTGCTTTTGATTCATCATTGGACGAAAAACACCCAGAATATGCGGTTGGAAAGTTTTAAATTAAAGGCCTTACAGTCCAGACCTTGCCCCGTTGGACTACTACTGGTTTCGATTGATGCAGAACTATGGCCCCTATTTGCTCATAATAGGCACCTATCTCACTGGGATATGCTTCACTTCCGAACAGAGTATTCTAAATTAGCTAGATTCGAATATGAGCATTTATTTTGATTTATAACGGGTTATTCATCAAGAACTTTGTTTATGAACAGGAATATATATACATATACATATATTGTTTTGACATTTAACTTGTTGATATACAGTGGCTCATAGCCGATTTCAACCAGTTTCGGTTAAGAATATAAAGTGTAAATGTAAATAAAGGTTTATAGCATATCTTCTAAAAACCAAAACTAGGATTTTTATTCAGCCTCCAGTATGTATTACTATTAAAACTTACAAGGTAAAACCTAAAAATTATAAATATAGGTACAAAAATAGTTACAAGATTATTTTAACCAGTTACATAAAAAAACATTTAAATTTGAAAAAATATTTTTTATCTGTAAAACTTAGTATGGTTTCCTTTTTTAACAATTACAGTTTTTAACCTTTTTTGCATAGATTCCACTAACTTTCGTGTAATTTGATGAGTTATTTTTTCCCCTTCCTCCTTTTGTGCAGTTTTAAAGTCATTCTTGTTCGAAATCTGATGCTTGCGGACGTTTTGATCTAAAATTGCCCATAAGTTCTCAATAACATTCAAGTAAGGTGACTGTGCCGGCGGTTGCATCAAGTCCAAATTAGGCATGACTGCACAATATCTGATTTGTGTTTCGTAGCGTTGTCCTGATAAAACCGAAATTGTTCACTAATACCCAATTTTTCAGCACCGATCGATAATAAATCCGAGAATCAGGCTAAATTTCGCCAAAGAACATGTTTGCAAGGAATCTGTTTTTCGTAATTCGGTCATATTCACCCATGAATCTAAGTTTAACATATTCAATTCAAATGGCACGTCTTATACTTGGTGGAAACCAAATACAGAACTCAACCAAGAAAATCTAAAGCCAACAGTGAAGCCTTTAGATTCTAAAGAACAACTTGTTGGAAAGCGTAGAGAACCTGGGTATAAGATCAAATTTTCGATTTTACCAGGATAATGATCCAAAGCACAAATCGGGTATTGTGCAAACGTGGCTAATATAGAACTGCCCACATTTCAAGACACCGTCACCACAGTCGCCAGACCTTAATTTTATCAAAAATTTATGGTAAATTTTAGAAATCAGCATAAGGAAACACAAAATTAAAAAAGCGCTACTGACAGGGTGGTCGCATATTTCGCTAAGTATTACCCAAAATCTGGTCGCATCTATGCTAAATCTGTTGTAGATAATAAAGTCTATCACACCCAATATTAAATCGTGCAATTGCCAGTTTTAATTTCCAGTTTTCGAAACCCATACGTGCCTGCATAAAATAAACTGCGACGTGAAAAATCGAGCCGTCTTTTGTGTAGTTTGTTTTAGTTTCAATATATTAAAATGTACATTTTTGCAATAAATTATTTTTGTTTGTTAGACTAAAACATTTTTCCTTTTAAATGACACCAATATATTTTTTAGTTTTCTAACAAAAAAAAAATGTACTGCATATAATAAGCTGTGAGTCACTGTATATTTCCGTTTCCCTCAGTTACAAATTCTTATGAAAACTAAAAACTTCTGACATTTGCGTGGCATTTTAAAACAGATTTGTTTTGTTGTGCTTCCAAATAATTTTTTTCTAAATCAATAAAAACATATAAAAGACCCATTTAATAACATAAAATAGTTTAATAATATATAAAAAAAAACAAGCACACACCACATGGTAAAATTTCATCATTTGCAAGAATGAAAAATAAAACAAATTAATAAATTTAAAAATATTTATAATAATTTGAGGAGAATGAAAATTTCACACTACAAGCCATGAAAATGTATAAAACAAAACGCAGACAAAAAAGGGTAATAAGGGCCGGACTAGGCCGTCAATAAGAAAAACGGCCTGGCTTACAATGGTTTTGCAACAACAGGGAAATGTACTCTTTTTACATAGAGTACATACCAAAGAGTATATACATACATTCGTAAATATATGACTGACTGTTGTATGTACATATGTATATGTACACACTCATACACACTATTCATACATACATATATTAGACGCTTTAAAGCGACATTTAAACGAGAAGTGGGTTAGTTTTATTTTTTTCTCTAAACTTTTCGTAGAACTGGCAGCAGTAGCAGCAACAACAATAAAATTTTCAATTGAATAAAAAATTTAAAACGTACATGCCACTAACCACGTTATTGATGGATGAATGTATACAAAAAAAAAATGAAATTAAATATTCAGCGAAAATTACATTAATGCAGGTGGAGACGGCGGAAGGCCCTTATGAATTTGTAACAAACTTTTTGAGGGCAATGATGACCCTTTGCCAGTGCTTTTTATTGTAACGTCGTATTCAGTTTACTCATTAAAAATGAGACGTCGACAACGACAATTAGAAGAATGAAAAAAAAAAAAGAAAAATGAAACAAGAAAATTTTCTCTACCACAAAATACCAGAAATGCCAAAAAAGAAAGAAACAAAATAAATTTCAGTGTAATTTTCACACAACTTTTTTTTTAACAAATTACATATTTTTTTTCAACTTTTTCTTAAATAAAATTTAAGGTATTATATCATCAGCCATTCTAAAGTGTATAAGAATTTACAAAAAAAAAAAAAAAAAAATGCAATAAAAACTAAAATTAAAAAATAAATTGTTTAACAAAATCATTCTATAATTTTAAATTTATGTTAAAACTGTTTTAAATTAAATTAAATCTATAAATTTTAGCTGCCTAAAAAGAAAACTACAAATTCCACGCCTTTAATGGCCAAACAGCAAACAGAGCTAGTTTATTATGTTTCTATACTTTTATGTAACCTTTTAAGTTTTCAGCACTTGACAAAATGAAATAATCCTTCAAAATCGTTTAAATATTTTACTTTTTTCTCTTTAAACATTATTTATTTTTAAACTTAATTCCAGCTTAATTTTTTTAACTTTGACTTTTAATTATTTTGTATATAGATTTAGATTATTATTTTGTATTGTTTTTTTTTTTCAAAACCACTAATATAGATTTTTTTCTTTTCAATTTTATTTTTTGTATATATGGAACTTTAGTATTCCACACTCTGGGCTCTTTGTTCTCTTTTCATTTTATATATTTCTTTTTGTTATATATATGTTTGTATATATTTTATTTAAATTCTCTCATTTTTTTCTTATTTACTTTTATTTCAATATAAAATGTTTTTTAAAGTTTTTAGATATTTTTCTTTAGTTTTATTCGATGTATCTCCACGCAATACCAAATCAAGACTGACATTAAAAGTATCTGTAATAATCCGAACACAATATAAATGTGGAGTAGAAATTGGGTATGTTACTCAGTTTAAATGAGTACTGAGTGAGTTTAGTGGTAGTATAGCAACGTTTTTACACTCGAGTATGCGTAATGTGTTGGGGTTTTTTAAATAAATTAAAAGATTTTAAGGCAAAAATTTGTTTAAAAATTTTGTACATATTTGAAATATTTAACAAGACGATACAGTGAGCGTCAATATAAACTAAACTCCTAATATTGTTTAAAACAGTTATTATTTATTGTACATTAGGGTGGCCGCAAAATAAAGTTGCGGATGTTTCTGGCTAATATGAAAATTTTATTCATTTTAAGACTACGTTTCTCAATTTTTTTGTCCTGGCGTCAATATTTGGTGAGCGGATCAAAGGATAAAAAGGTCCTTTTTAGAGGTTTTTTTATTTTTTTCACATTTCCCCCTAGGGAACTATATGTAAATTTGGTATCATATGAAAGGTCTTTGAGAGGCGCATTCAATGGAAAATTGAAAATTTCCGACAAAATTTTAGTGTTTTTTTTATGTTTTTCATAGAATTTATTTAAATAAATAGTTGAAATTTCTTGATTATAAACATCATGCAATTTAACCGAAATGGGTTTCCCCGTCCATCCTTTAATAACACGGTGCGACAGTCCAAAAAACCTGGGACCCGATATTATTTTTCTTGTAGGGCATGTCGAGTAAAAGTAAAATATGCCGGACACCTCCAAAATCCGAGTAATTTTGGTGTTATTGTCGAGCAAACACAAATTTTGTAGATTTTTCAAAAATGTTTTGAAGTTTTAATACATTATTTTATTAAGAAACTATAATGCTATTGAATTTATTCAAAAAGTACGTTTATTTACGATTACAACGCATATTTGGGTTTAAAAATAGATAAGTAATTGACTGAGTTATTTAACTTCTCATGAAAATAAACTTTTAAACATTTTATACAAATTGTATTAATCGATTAACACAGTTTTACAAAATTGAAAAACCTGGGACCGGATACTATTTTTCTTCTAGGGCTTGTCGAGTAAAAGATTCCAATAGTGAAATATGCCGGACACTTCCAAAATCCGGTTTTACGATTAAACAACCGGTTTTTGTACCTTTGCGCACTTATAAGCCTATAATTTTGTTGATAATGATCCGATTTTCAATTTCTTACTAGATTTGGAAAGAAGAAACAGAGATCGTTAAACACTCCGATTACTCCATCTTATTCTCTAAAGAACTTTTGGACCCGACACTTTCTTCCATCTGCCTTGTATATATTTAATTACTATCTGTCTCTATCAACCTCCTTCTCCTTCTTCTATCTCTTATCTTTTCAGGCAACACAAAAAGACCAATACATGGACCTAAGTGAGCTGTATGATTATGTCCACCTGCTTACCTAACCTAACCTTGTGGTATTTTTGCCTTTATCACAGCAGACAATCTTCTACTGGCTTTAGGCAATCCCCACAAGAAATATCTCTGCCTATTTTTTTTTTTTGTCTATAGCTATTTCCACAGGTGCTCAATTGGGTTAAGGTCTGGGGACTGTGGAGGATAATCTAAATAAAGCATTTGGACAATGATTAAGAAACCACTCATTCACAATTTTAGAGGTATGCTTAGGATCATTGTTCTGTTGGTAAAACCAGTTCTCCGCTAGTTCTAATTTCTCTACTACAGGGGCTACAGTGTTTTTTTAAAGTGGAGATATATTTTATTGTAGATTCTATAAATGTAAGTTTATCAACACCATATGCCGGCATAAAATCCCAAACTATTGCTGAGCCGCCGTCATGTTTTACCGTCTTAGTAACATATTTATTACCAAAGGCTTCGTTCTTGGTTCGCCATATTTTTAGAGGGTTTTTGACCCCAAATATCTTAAACTTACTTTCATCGGTGAAAATAATATTATTCCAAATATTTGAGGCGAAATTCAAAAGTTTGGTTTTGTTGTTCTTTGATATAAAAGGCTTCTTACGTGGCACTTTACCATGTAGGCCATTTTGATACAAAGATTTCGGTTCGGTTTAGGCCTGACAAACAGGTTTCGGTCGGGCTCTAATAAATTATGAAACTTGTAATTATTTTGAACGGATATTTACTGTTATAATTCCAAACAAAGAAAAATTAAAAGAATTGACACTACTTTTGGATTTTTTGCATAATGGTGATTGCCACCCTCTCCTATAAAGTAAAGTTTGGCGCATAAAAATAAAAATTAAATTTTATACACCTCTGGCTACTTTTTTTGTGATAAATAACTATATAATAATTCATCTTCTACATGGCGCGAAAAAATCTAAGCATACAAAACGGAGAATAAATTGGATTTTCAAATTATAAACATGAGATAGGCCTCATGTTTGGTGCCAAATGAGCTCTAATATAAGAGCAGCAAATCACGTTTCCAGACAACACGTTGGTAACATTTTGCAAAGGACATTTTTTTTTTGCGTATCGTTCATCCTTGTGGTTTCAATATCTGTCAGAATTGACATGAGTTTTTAAACACTTCCTTCCTCTTAAGTAAATTAAAGAATTCTAAATCATCAAAATAATTATATTCCAAAAGGATTGAAAGAATTTTTCAGTACTCTCGGCACCCCGATTTTGAAATGTTCTCATAAATGAGAAAGTTTATATTAAATACAAAGAATCAAACTTGGTTCAGATATATGGGAACTTAGCTCGCTGTAACATATTGCTTAAAACATTTCTTATTTAGAATAAATGCAAAACGTATTATTTCTGAGTTTAATTTTAGTACCATTCACATCAATGACGTAAATTATGGTGGTGGTTTTAGAAATTTTAAAAAACTTTAAATGGGTACTTTGTGACCCATTTATATAAATTTAAACTCTTAATTATTTATATTATTTATATAGTTTTAGAAATACTAGTAACATCTGATTAAATTTAAAAAAGCCTCGGCCAAAAGTTATATCTAAAAGTTTTAATAAAACAACATGATTTTAATTTTTCGAATTAAAAATAACTTGTAATTCTTCACAAAATTTTTTAAAATCACCACAAAATATACCCAAATAGAACGCTGTTTTTTTTTAATATTTTACCTCATGAATTCGTTTAATCAAAAATTCTATTACGTTGTAAATATTAATTTTATTTTATTTCAAAATTTTGCTTAAATTACGAAAAAGCGCATGGATTCGTTATAGACGAATAAATATGTAAATGAAATGTAAAATCATTTTACTTTTGAAACGATATCTGATACATATAGACATAAAAAATAGAAAAAAACATGCAATTTTCCATAAAATTTCTTAAAATCACAACAAAATATACCCAACATTTTTAAAAATAAAAACTAACAAATGTCTAACAGAACCCTGATCTTTTAAATATTTTACCTCATGCATTCATTTTTAATTATTTTACCTCATAAATTCATTTAATCAAAAATTCTATTACGTTGTAAATATACGTTTTATTTTCTTCTACATTTTGCTTAAATAACGAAAAAGCGTATGGATATGGCTACAAATTCGTTATAGACGAATAAATAAATGAAAAAAACCAACCATAAAATACATAGAAATTTTAACACTCAAATTACATGATGAACTATGAGTGAGTGTAAAATAAACCAAGAAAAAAGAAACACTCATTTGAGCTCGTCGCCCGCATTTAAAAGTAAAAAAAGGCACCAATTCGAAGCATATACCCTAACACTTCAATACCCTTCACTTTGCACTAGCTTACCTTTTGTTGTTTTTGTATTACTATACTTGATTACTATCCCTTATTCTCTATAACACGAGTAGTAAATCTAGTAAGTAGTTTTTGTTCTTCTCAATTCTTACCTGCAATGACAAAAGAAAAGAAAAGAGAGGAAATACAATTAGAAATCAACTATGTATTATTAGACAAGTTCTTTATTTGTGTTCAAATATTCTTTGTCTACTAGTATATACTCGTATATACATATACATATGTACATATGTATTTAATTATATACGATCAGCTGATCGTGTATGGGATAACTATTGGAAAGTGGTTGGATGGAGTGGTGGTGTGCTGCTGCTAAGTATTTACGAGTAATTGCTGTTATAAAATTCCAGCTGTTTTTAACATCAAATATATATTAGTAACAACAAAATCAAATAAGTTTTTGCTGTTAACAGAAGTTACCATATGACACGAACTACATAAAACGCGACAATATTAATTCTAATTGTTTGTTGTTGTTGTTATAAATTTTCTAGTTTTTTTTTTTTTTTTTCAATTTTCTTAGAGCAAAACCTAAACGTGTGTATAAAGCTGTTAAGGGTACAGAGTGACAATTAAGTAGGTATACAAAGCTGAATGATTTCTAGTTAAACAATATTGTGATATTAGGCCCTTCGGAACATGTGCACAGAAAGACAATTTAATTTCGTCGAATTTTTGTGTACCTACCAGTATTTGTGACTTGACTAGGTTTGTTAAATAGTCTTTCGCTATGATGTCTGTACTTATTACTTGTATTGTTAAATATCAGTTCAACAGTTTATATACAGAATTTGTGATATTCGGTTGGTGTTCGCATGTAGGTTGTTGTAAATATAAATTGCTTTGTTTTTGTAATTTTTTCAATGGTTTTTGTATGTATGTATGTCATGTGCATCTACATGCACATCTATAAATATTACTATGTATATGCATACATATGTACGTACGTATGTATATGCATACATATGTACGTATGTACATACGTACTCATGTATATATAAAAGTGTTATATAAATACACACTTGTATGTATAATAATATGCAGTTTTATTATGTACATACCTTAAAGTCAACCTTTTAAAGTAGAAGTATGTACATACATATGTATGCATGTATATTACCCTGCAAATAATATTGGACTACGTGATCCATTTTAGATGATATGGACTACTCACAACATGGTCCAATGTAATGCAGTCATGGACCATGTCATAGTTAAACAAGAGTTTGTAGTTAAACGACATGGTTTCGTGTTAACACGATTGCATATTGAGTTGATGTTGTTGTTTAAAACTAACCCTCGTGAGTACTCCATGGAGTAGTTTTGGGACTACTCCGATGGGTTATATGGTTCAGTCCTAGGACATCGCAATGTTAAATGGACCACCTTTTTTCAATATATTTGGAGTAGTTTTGGAGTACTCCTACTCCTCTTTGGACTAGTCTTTACATGCATGTATGGACTAGTCGCGTTATTTGCAGGGTATATATATAATGTTCACACATGCATAAAAACTACAACAATAACAGCAACAACAAATAAATCTACAAAAACAACAGCAACAACACTAACTTTGGAGGAGCATTAATAAAAAAGAACTAGTTTGTTTTATTTAAAAAAAAAAAACTTTTTATACAATTTTTTTTTATTATTTTGTTAAAAAAAAACTGTCTAAATTATAAATAAACAAAAATAAGGTGGAACTGACAGGTTTAGCTCCTCAAGCCTTAAACGTTTTTTTTTACGAACATTATTTACGTCGTTTGTAATTTGTTCGATCGTAAGTCGTAAGTGTGTCATTTAAATCGATTTTGCAATGTTTGTAATTCAAATACAAACTCGTGTACATACACCTTGTATTTTAAAAAGAAGAGAGAAGATTTGTATAAAGTAATATAAAATATATTGAGGAAAATGTACGTCAGGCATAAACAATACGTTCGATTTTCATTGAACTATGTATTTAACATGAAATTCCAAAGTTATCATTATTCCTTTATAAACTAATGAAAATAGAAAAATATATCATTCGTAGATTTACAATTTTATTTAGTAATTAATTCACCTGTTGCAATGGCGGTGTAGGTCTGGTGTAGGTTCACAGTGGCCTTCGAATTTGGCAAAATTGTGCCCGAATACAGAAACACATATTCGGAAATATATTGATTATAAATCAGGTAAACGTTAAAACCAGAATTTAAGCATTCTAGTTTAATATCAACATTTAAGAATTATTTTCTAGCTGAATTCGAAAGTTAGTAATGACGAAAAATCTGCAGAATAATGAAAAAGTTACGATTTTAATGAAATTGGACTTTGGTCGAGAGTTTATAAGATTTATTTTGTTAATTTTATCTTATGTTAAATAATGTGATATAAAATTGAGCAATCTATTTTTTTAATATTTGGTTTCATTTCAACCTCAAATTTAAATCAAACCTCTTCTTAAGTTTGAGAAATCTTAGAGAATTTAGTTAAATATCAACCTTGTTAATTCTCTAATAGAATTTATTTTTCCTTTTGTTAGGCAAAATTTATCTTTGCTTTATTTGGAAGAGAATTTAATTTTGAAAAGTAAATCGAGAATTTTCTAGCAGAGTTTAAGGGTCAGCAATTGCTAAAAAAAACTGCAGAATAACAAAGATTTTTCAAATTCAATGAAATTGTACTTGAAAACTACCGAGAACTTTTAAGATGTATTCTCTAATGGATTTTATAGCAAAATTATATATGTATAAAATTTAGTACTTCATCGGATCAAATGAAAGTCAAAATGCAATATAGCGAGATCTAATCAGATAAATTTGATAACTCTTATCGATTTTTGAAAGAAAGTATTTCTGAAAAGTTTGTAAATATTATTGCCTAACATTTGCATTGAAATTTCTTTGTGTACATTTGAATTTGAGTTTGCTCACAACTGCGCTGGGAAAGATTTCTACTTTCTAAAATATACGAAACTCTAAAAGCTAACAAATTCCTCCTCCTAGGACAATAACATATTAAAGCATTTCTTATATTAATATTAGAATTTGTCGCTATACCGAAGGACCAGTAATTAGTGTTGTAGACTTTTGGCCACTGTTAAAACTCCACACAAATCGTTAGTGCATTGACTCTAATGGACTTTCTGAGGATTATTCATCTTAGTACTAATCTTCTACATAAAAGCGTTTATGTCAAAAAGTATCGCCAAGTTTCCAATGTCCACTTTTTTTATAGTTATAATTTATTATAATATTTTGTTTAATAATAAAATAAATGTTCAAGTTTTATACTACCAACAAAGCTGAACTTAAAACTTTGAGGCCCTGTTGACTCTGAAATTGTTACAATTTAATATCAATACTGATATCAATGCAACAATTTCCTATTAATATAAGCGATCAGTTTAGTACTCAATTATTATTTATTTTATATAAAGTTTTATTTATAAAAAATAAACAATTAAATCGCTAATTTTAGACTAAATACCATAAACATAAAAAATTATAACAATAATTTAAAAAAGATTTTCACAGTAAACACAGATATAAAGAAAAAGTTTCAAGTTTGCAAAAATGAAGTTCAGACCACCACAAATGTAAAAGGCAATTGCAGAAAAATCAATCAACAGCAGTAGCTAGGATATAACAATTCTGGTTCCACTATTATACTGAAGCATCAATATAAAGTAAACACCTAATATTGTTTAAAACAATTATTATGTACATATATACATATGTTACTATAAGTACAAATTCAAAACAAAATATATTGCATACGTATTTCATAGGTAACTTAAGCACAATATATCACATTAACAAAAACTACGAAAATAAGAAACATAAAAAAAATAATTCAATTTTAGTGGAAAAGTACCATATTAAACAGGTACATAAGTATGTATGTATATTAAAAACATATTTAGTTTGTTGTCCTCTTGCCATTGTCACAGGTGACAATCTTCTAGACATTGAATCAACTAGTTTTTTAGTGAAATCAGGCGAAATTTTGTTCGATTTATTCTGCCTTTAGGTTATCCTTGCTAGTAATATTTCTTTGGCTAATTTTGTTCTCTAGATATTGCCACTGATACTAAATTGGATTGAGCTCCGGGGGCGGCGGAGGATGATCTAAAGTTTTTAGGTAACGATTGAACAGCCACTCTTTCACAATTTTGGAGGTATGGTTAGAATCATTGTCCTGTTGGATGTTAGCTGGCATCATTGATAATTCATTAAATTTATCTGGATAAAAAGAAGCGCTGGATTAAGCAATAAATCCTCCTCTTAATCTTAATTTTTTAATAATTGTTTCTGGTTTTGCGATTGTTTTTAGATTACGATTTAATATAAGATCTTCTGTTTATTTGATAAATTATTAACGTAACTGAATTTCTCCAAACACAATAGTTTCTTATTATATCACCCGATCTATTACTCCGCATAACCTAGAGTCGCGTTCCTTCTAATTTGTATCTTACCTAGAATAGAAGTACATATACCATAAACTCCAGCTTTTCAAGATGAAATATTTTGGAAAAATTATGTATACCAAGATACTTTAAATGGTTAATTTGAATCTAATCTCCGTAAATATTCGAGTTTTACACGGTCAAAGATTGTTAACTCGAATTATGGTCCTATATGAAGATTATGGCTTTGAAAACTTCCTTAAGAAATAACTTAAGAAATGTTTAATTGTGAACCAAATACTTAGATCTTGTTCTAAAGGTTCTATTTTATTTGATCATGTTTGATCTTGCAAAACACTTGCAAGAGTAAACAACATCAAAGAAATTTGTGCTAAAACAAGTGATTACGCTTTTTTGAGTAAATATTTGTCAAGTGTGACCATGCCTTAAGTAAAACTTAAATTTTTTTTGGGTAATCACTTTATAGATAGCTTGAAATAATTGCTAGTATGTATATGCCAACTGTTCCCTACTAGTGTGTCCTCGAAGAATTAACAAGCTAATGATCCTAAATATTAAAAAGCTGACAATAACCATTATGGTGTTAAACGTAACCTAAATTACTTTTAGATTCGATTAAGGCATGTTTCAAATCATCGAAGTGGTACTTTTATCTCGAATCATTTTCGATATACCGGCTCAACAGTGCTATGTCCCCTTCTGAAACAAAATTGGCTATTAGCATTATACTATGTTTCCACGGTACATGCTTCGCTCTCTATTCATGCTTCACACCCCAATCTTGAGCGAAACAACTTGCTTCACCATACAAAATTTTAAGAGCCAATCAAGTAGATTCATATTGAATCTACTTGCGAAGTACGAATAATTGCACTCTTCTCTATTTTTTATCGCAAGTTTATCTGCACTAGCTGTAAAAATTTAATATTATTGTAAACAAAGCAAATTATTTTCTTGTTGCTGGAAGTAAAGAAAGTAAATACGTACGAATGTATGTTTTTTTTTTCAAATAATTTCCACTCAGTTTTTTTGTCCATTAAAAAAAAAATATTTTCCACAAATTGTAAATTCTGTTTTTTTATTGTTTATTAAAAACAACTGTCAAATCGAATCAAGTTTTTTGGTCATGTAAACAGCATGATTCATAAACATGATTCAGAGAGCGAAGCAGGTGATTCAAGTCGTCGTGGAAACATAGTATTAAGGTGTTGCTAATAGTTTCCGAAATCACTCTCAGAACCTCTTAAACCATGTTCAAATCATCGAAATGATAATTTGATTTGATCCAGGAAATTGTCCTTTCTGGTGAACTTTAATAACTGCTTTTAGGTTAAAAATCGGAATTTAGTATTTGGACAAGTAATTCTGAAACTAATCTCATCAATGTTATTTAAATATTAAAACATAAGTATGCTTTTTCATTAATCAATTTTCATAGAATCAAATACTTAGCTACAGCATATATAAACTTTAATATTCAACAACTGTTCTAAGGGGATTTTATGTGTTTATCTAGTATTAGAAACATTTTTATGATACCTATCTATAGTTTTCCCTTTTGAAACATGCATATTTTCAAATATAGCTACAAAATTTTCACTGATAACAGGGGGCACTTTCACACTACATTAATGTGGTATACAAAAGAAACGAGTCCATATGGCGAGTCGTGGAAGTCATCGTGGTGATATTATTATTATTATTTGTTCAATGGTTGTTATTTTCTTTGTACATTACATTCATTTTTAAATAACAACAGTTCAGCGTTAATGATTTTTCCAAAACCAAAAACTTCATTTTTAACAATTCAACCACACTGTGAAACAGTAACAAAACTAAAAAATCAACATCAAAACAAAATACGAAAATAAATAACAAATAAAACAAATTGAAAACACTCATAACATGAAAAGTTAATAAAACGACAACAAAAACAACAACAATAACGGAAAATAAAAGAAAACCTACAGACAAAACAAGAGAAACAAGTTTAAAGTTTGAGCAAAAAATATTAATAAAATCACAAAACTAAAGAAAAACAAATATTGAAAAAATTTTCAACGAGTCTGAATCTGCTCCATTACTTCAAAATTGGGTACACAACGAACTATGTAACTACCTAGTTGATTTTTGTTGCACACAAGGAAGCAACATAAAAAGAGGAAAAAACTGAAAATAATAATAACAACATAAACAAACATAAAAACAACGAAAAACGCATGAAGAAAATAAATAAAAACAGAAACCAAGAGAAAAACAAAACACAAATGAAAACAAACTTTTTTGGGAAGTCAGACTTTAAAAATAAATCGACAGAAACAACATGAAAAAAACACAGACGTCAGACTAACAATCCCCTGTAATGAGAGTCTGACTGAGAGTGACTCCATCAAAAGACAAAAAATTCGATAAATGTACAAATAAATGCATAAAAAATAAAAAAGGAATCAAAAGTTAAAAGAATTGAAAGTGCAAACTCAGAAAAACGAAACGAACTCATCGCACTCCACCACACATTCATCCACATCCACAAAAAATACAAAAGGCCGAATGGAATAAATGGTAAAAATAAAAATATAAATAAAATAAAAACAATGTAAGACTCAGACCTCTACATTAGACAGCCAGTCATACATACAGCAGACGACATACAGGTTTGTTTAACAACAAAAAATACTCTTCTATGTTCCTTTAAATGAAAAGAAATCATACCAAACCATATACATAATAATATAATACATCAATATTGTAAGGGTGAACCATAAAGAATATAACCAGAGGCAAATTCAATGTCTTCCCTTGTTTTTTTTTTCTCTGACAGAGTATCTTTATGTCTGTCTACTATTTACTATGCAGCGATTACACTGTGCAAAATATTGCTAATGTCAATAAAGCAAATATGTTGGTATACTATACATGCTAGGTATGAACAAATCGAAGCATACACGAAGAGTTATGATTCTTGGTATACAGACACGAATCTGGAATGATCAAAAGAAATGTGATATAAGCACACTTCATACCCCTGACATCTCTACTTGTTATACCCTCCACCAACATAAGTGGTGAATGAGGGTAGGTTACGTCAACAGGCAGCCATATTTAGTACAGCTCACTTAGGTCCATACGTTGGTCCTTGTGTGATGCCTGAAAAGAAATGAATAGAAGAAAGCAGAAGGGGGATAGATATTGTAGAGATAGATAGAGAGTAGATGTGGATAGGTAGGAGAAGAAAATGTCAAGAGAAGATGATGTCAGGTCCGGAAGGTTAGAGGAAAAGATGGAATAAAATACTTCGAGCCACCTAATAGCCAGTAGTTCCATTGCAAGTGAAGGGATTGGGTCTCAAATCATGATAGCCAATTGCTATTTCTAATGAAGGCATTGATACGCTCTAATTTTAAGTCTGATACTTTAGATAGATTATTGAAGGACGGTTGTCCCAAGAAAGTGTTACGCATGTTGCCCATTGCTGTACAATGACAGAGAAGATGAGAGATTGTTTCTTCCTCTTCTTCATCTTTACAATTCCTACAGAAATCATTGTAGGGGAGGCCTAATCTTCTGGCATGATTGACACTAAGTCGCTTAATTGTGATCGTTGTAATTTTAGCACATATAACGTCCGTTCTTTATTTAGCCTAGACCAGATAAGTCGTGTTATTACACAGATGTGTTCATTTGCCTACCTTGTCTGAGCAAGCTTATAGTAAAATTTGCTAATTCGTTGCTTGCACGTTATTAGTGGAATACCGCATAGATGATTAATATCATCAGAATTTCTGAAATTCTAAACATCATTCTTATTCCTAATTCTTGAATGTAAACACCGCCGCCAACTCTCTCCCCTTTTTTGGAGCCATCCGTATAGACAGATAAGCTCATAGTGTTAAGGAGTAGGCCTTCTTCTGATACCGCATTATCCGAAATGGAGTAGCTAAAGTTCCTCGAGAAGAAGGGTCTAGCAGTGCAGTAATCAATTTTATCAGGAAGACAGTTTACTTCCTCAATTATGCTAGCATGTCCATAATTTACATGCTTCCAAGCGCCTATTGTATCCAGTCTTACGGCAGTGTTCAGAGCTAGTTTTCTGGCCGTCAAATCAACTGGTATCCAGTTCATTATCTTAAAAAGTGATTTAGTTGGAGTTGAGGGTATATGTATATAAATTTTAAATGCCGTATGTAACACTGATAAATATTCAACTGAGACTCAACAAAGTATATATATATTCTTGCTCCTTATGAAATTCTAAGTGAGCAACATAGTTTACAAAAACTCGTTTATAATTCTCCTAAGCAGTTTGGTATTGAAAATAAGCAAAATCGGTATAGTAGAACCATTGTTATGGACCAAAATGTGAGACAACCTCCATAAAAATTTTATATATTTAAATATTTTGTTCCAATTTTTTTAAATATATTGCAGATATTGCCATGAAATTTTGTACGCGTTATTTTTATGATAAAAGTAAAAAGTGTGAGGTTCATGATAGCTCCCATACAAATATCTTTGCGAAATTTAGGTTAATAATAAATAAATGTCTGTAAAATTTTAATATTAATACAAAATTTGGCAAAAGTAAGTGGCATGTAAAAATAAATAGCAAAACGAAATTTTATTTTGTTCGGTCCATGTTTGACCATAGACCCCATATAAAGTCCACATCTAAAATTCACTTAAATACGTATGTCTGGTACAAATATACCTAGTTAACAGGTTAAAATTCAACACAAATTGTTGTACTAAATTTTATGATGGTCGGTCCATAATTGGTCATAGCTCCCATATAATTACCACATCCGAAAAAGTAATTAATCTTTATATATATCTTATAAGTATCGGTACCGACCCAAACTTTAAATATATACTATAAATCAAATCAAATATACACAAAAATTATTCTACAAAATTATGTGAATTTCGGTCCATATTTGACCGTATCCCCCATATAAACACTCTTCCATAAATCACTTCATACTCATAAATGGTACCGATTTAAACATTTACACGGATCATTGACATACATGCCAAAACTAAACTACTGGATTTTGAGAATATCGGTCCATATTTGACTATATCCCCCATATAAGGCCCACTTCCGAAATTCACTTTAAAAATAATATGTATCTTAAATATTACGTCGAAATTCGACGTGAGATATCATCAGAAATCATATTAATATCGGTTATACGGCAATTATGCTACTGAATTTTGTAGCTGTCAGTCAATAATAGCTCCTGAATTAAGTCCACTTCCGAGAATAACAACTAACTATACAACTGTTATAAATAACGCTATTGAGATGAAATTATATAAATAAGCCTAAAATACATAGAAATCACATTAGTGGATACTGGATTTAGAAGCTATCAGTTCACAATTGGTCCATTTATACTGTGCCATCCATAAATCTCTTGTAAATAATGTTTTTAAGATCAAATTCAACGAAAATAAGCATCACCTTATAATCTTACCATTTTTATACTCTGTTTCTTAACTTGGTCTGTAAATTATGGTGAGAATTGGTAATTACATCAATTATAATTGGTCAAAATTAGATAAAATTTTGAAACAGTTAAAATAAATTATGTTGGTCGTAAATTGTCTTTCATAAAATAATAATAAAATTTGCACTAAGACTAAATAGGAAACACAGAATAAGGATATTCTAGTTCTAAAATCAGTGTAGTTTTTGTATTTATTATTAAGTTTAGGTGGAAGATATTTAACTTGTTATATTCTAACAATAATAAATTGCACTTAACTTCATTAGCTAAAGTGTGAAATATCTACGCAACGAATAAATGGCATAAATATATGTATCTGTACATACATATTGCTTCTTTACGAGATTTAAAATACAACGCACAAAATGTTAAATGACATATTTTTAGGAATTGAGAAATAAACCCAGAGTATCTGTGAATACGTAGAAGTACAAAAACCAAAATTGAGCTCATGTTTATTTTACAAATGTTAAGGATAAAAAAAGATAAATAATACTGGTTTTATTTATGGTTTTCTGCAAACAAATCATAATTACTTTTTTGCTCAATTCCTTATTTTCTGCATTGATTGCAAATAAAAAATATACAATATAAAAATAAGAAATAAAACCACAAGAAAATCGGAATTAACGAAACAATAACAAAAGCAAACACATGTTTGTAAATAAAAAATACAACAAAAAAAATACTTATTCTACTCAGTTTTTGCAAATAAAAGAAATTACAAAAAATACTCAAAACTAGCACTCTTTACAAACGAGTGCAGTTTACAATAGAGAACGAGGAGGGCTGTTCATGTAATACAATTTTATTATAACAACAGCTCACCACCTCCATCATCAGCAAACCATGTAGATAACACCACTCATTTACACGAATGAACGAGTGTAAGAGCACTACAGATTTCGGTTTGTATCGAGTTGACAAAAGGAAAGAGGCCAGAGTAAATAACATTGTAATGTAAAGCATAAAGTATGTAGGCATAAATTAGGACAAACTCTACCTAGTTTTAAAATAACATACAACAATATTGTTAAATGAGGTTATAATTTGCATGGATTCGTATATAATACATACATACATGAAATAAAATTTGCCAAGATATTACCCATATCTCCATCATATGCTGACACGTCTACTTTTTTTTTTGCAAAATCAGATTTTTATAAAGAAAATCTTCCCGACACAAAGTTACCATTCTTCTTAGTCCTTTGAAATGAAAGTTGTTTGTTTACAGAAGCATTTGTATGTCCTTTGTTTTTAAACTCATCACATATTACATGTATGGAAATTAAATAAAAAATTAAGTATAAAATAAAACTTATAAACAATTGCTCACAGCTTATTTTATGCAGTGCATAGTTTTGTTTTCAAAGCTTCATAAAAAGAAAACTAACAGGATCTTAACAAAGAAATTGGTGCCATTTAAAAGAAAAATATGTTATAGTCTAACAAGCAAAAAACATTTATTGCAAAAATATACATGTTAATACATTAAAACTAAAAAAATGCTAGTTTTTCACGTCACAGCTTATTTTATGCAGGCACGTATGGGTTTCGAAAACATGTTTAGGCGAAATTTACACTGCTGTCTGTTTTTTTCGAGTTTATAAACGTGTTATTGCATGCAACTCGGCTATTAAGATCATGTTGGCGCTGGACACAACGAACAGTTTCAATGCAGGTCAGTTTCAACTTCGGAGCCTAGTTGTGAAGCTGGATTTAGCCTTAGATTTGACGTTATTTTTCTTAAAATGTGTCGCCGTCATGCGTATTGAAAATTTTATTTTATACAAATTTTTTTTTTAATTTTTAGAGAATATTATGTCGAACTTTTTATTTATATATTAGAGAAAATTTTTTTAATCAGGCTTGAGTTCATTTTTAATTAATAACTCGAAGAATACCATTGTGAAAACTATATCTTTCTAGACAAATGTCACACGGCCCAATCATGAATAGGAAATCCGCGGGAGTTTTTTCCCTTTTTATTTTTTTAACATTGAATTTGAATAGGAAAAATTGGAAAAGAGAAAAAACTCCCACGGAATTTTTATTCATGATTGGGCTGACACTGAAATTATTATATTAATTTTATTAAATTATTTATTATTATTATTCTTATTTAATAAGTAATAAATAGAAAAAAAATTAAAATAGTGCATATGGTACAAATTGAAACACTTTCTTCTTTGAGTTGCAAATTTTTTTTATAGATCGTATTCTTAAGTTAAAAAATCATTTTTTTGATAGATATCCCAATCGCATCCTATTAAGGCCTTAAAGTAAATTGTATAAGCTTTCTTTAAAAAAAACCCCTGTATGACCAAAATTTCCAACTTTGACCCCCTCTAATTCCGGCACATCTAGACTGAGAGCTGAAAATTTGTATCTGGCCTACTATCCATAGTACTAACCTTGATGAAAATTTCATCCAAATCGATTTTTAACATTGGGTCACTTGACGTGAAATTCACCATATGTATTTCTTTATTACATGTTATGAGTTAGAACGACATTTACTTATGTTTTACAAATGTGTGTATTCTTCTTTGTTATTATTATTATTATACATATTTGTATTACTACAAATTAGTTGCTAATTTTCTCTAACATATTTTATACAAATTTTATTTCTACAAATCTTTGTCTTCGCTGTGAAGCCATTATCATGGATGAAGCGCACAATGATTTTTGGACTGTAGAAGTTTTAATGTTAACCATTGTGCTATCGTTGTACGCAGACTAATTTGAACTATTTTAAATTGACACTTGACGTTATATAAAAGTAGAAAAACAGAAAAACCAATAACGCATTGAGTTCGATACAGTAGAAATTTACTGCATAAAATAAGCTGTGACGTGAAAAACGAGGATTTTTTTTAATATATTAAAATGTACATTTTTGCAATAAGTTATTTTTATTAATTCTTATTTTATGCTTATATGTGCTTATGTTCTCCGTTAATAACTGTAGAAAACGTGATAACAATTTCTGCAGTTAACAACAGTACAATAGCCTTAATTAAGAATCTTTATTGTGTATTCATTAAGCAATTTTTCACTTTAATTTCATTAAATTAAAGTTCTAACTTTTGAAACATCTTTTCAGGAATTTTTTAAAGCAACAAATAAACAATAACAAGAGAAATTGATTTATGATTTGATGATTTAGCTCAATGGTTTTTTTTTTTCTTTTTATTGCCTATTTGAATCTATCTGAAAGTATTAGGTATCTTATAATAATCAAGAAATAGAATTGTGTCCTTTAAAATAAAAAAATGGTCAAATTTCATATAAAACTTTTATAATAGTTCCATAGAATAGTTAAAATTCTCACATTTATTGTGAGAATTTACAAAAAGTTTTCCTTAAACTTAAATGCTATTATTATTATTTTGGGTTTATTTTGAGTTGGCAAACAATTTGAAGCGGTTAAATATTCTGAAAACGATTGCTAACAATACTTTTAAAGGATTATTAATAAGATATTTTACTTTAGATAAACCATTTTCTGGAGATCAGGGGGGTTACATACAAATTGTACGCTTATCGCATCGCATTTGCTATCGCATCGCAATAGAGAGTAACCCCCCAGATTCAGTATCAAAGAATATCGAACAGGGATATCCCTAGAAAGTGTGTATACATATCGAAAATTTTTCAAGAATGCCAGTTGCCTCTAGAAGAGTTAGCCAGGCATTCGTCGGTTAGCATCATGCGGGTTCCTGGATAGGGAAAAATTTAAAGAAAATCTAAATTCGAATGAATTCCAACGTGATAGTGGCATACCTCTCTTTAGGTTTCACACAAACTTCATTTAAACGCCAAGAAAAGATGAGAAAGAGAACTCACTTGTAAGATCAAAAAAAAACTAAGCTAATACATATGAATATGCAAGAAATTGTACAACAATCCATCTAATGAGCCTCATAGCGGTAATTAATGGGCACTGGTATACGTGCTAAAAATGTTGAGAATAGCCTACATTGACTTCTGTATAAGCTGTGATGACCGGGAATTAGTGTAGCCTGAGACTTAAAAGGCTTGTGCAACAAATAATATCAGACCGGAACTAAAGCGAAACCGATCTGAACTGAATATTCAGTCAAAAAATTATTATTATCACCAACAAGATATTTGAATTTTAGACCATATTTCATATCATTTCTAAAGCGCTCTTTAACACCCAGTTTAAATTGCAATTATATCTTGAGCTGAAAAGTTGTTGTCCATCAAGAGCTGATTTAGTTAAGATCCACAACATTATAAAAGCAACCGGATGGCTGCAAAATAACGGCAGTCAAGAGACATAGCACGAATGATACAATAGCCATGAGAAACCTATGTTTGGTGTAATGTGGGCTATGAATCTTAATTGATTGAATATTTTCTTATAACTCGTCTTTATTTTGAAATTACAGACTATCAGAATTGTTTTTAAGTACCTTCATAACCAACTAGGTGTGCAAAATGTAAATACCCAATTAGACTATTGCAAATAAAATGCCAAACTGAAACAATAAAGAGAAAATTCTAGGGACACTACTGACACAATAAACGAATTATATAAAAAATATAAAAATATTTATTTACACCAAAAAATATTTAATTTTCTTGCTTTTTCGAAATTGAAATAGAAAAGTTTGAAGTAAATTTTAGTTATTTGTTAAGTTTAGCTAATCAGGAATACTTTTCACAGAGAGCTTGTTTAAAGTATTTCAAGGTTGAAATGTTGGAAAGTTTAGCTTTTAAGGCCGTTTAAATATGATTTAGTGTAGCTGTAATGTAAACGTATATGTACTGATTGTAAAATTAAAAAAAAAAAAAAAAAAACTATTGCAAAACGTACAACTACAACGAATACTACAAAATAAAGTAAAGTAAACAATTTAGGTAAATATTCAATATATTTTCCACTTTATTGATATTGATAAATATTGTATATAAAATGAATAAATAAATAAATGTCTACATACAGACATAATGAAAAAAGCCATAAAAGTATACATTGTTGATAGGAAATGCCAATTGAATGTCAGATGAAGAGAAAGAGTGTAGAAAACTTAAATACAAACGGCTGGCAGAATGGAATGTATAGCAATACCCTGTCGTACATCTACTTCCATGTGTATGAGACGATCATCAGCAATGCCACATGATAGCTCTAAAGTGGGCACTTGGAGTGCAGTAAAGAACAGAGAAGCCTTCTTGCAATCCACCGAACAGGAAGCCTCGACTTGTTCGCTCGAGTCATTTGTGGCATCTGTATCGATTTCTTTGATTTCCAGCTGCTTATAATGGGTGGTAATTGTGGCCATTTCAGTTTCAGCTACCAAATTCATTTCACCATTGGAAGTGGCATAAAATATAATAGTGGGTGAGAGATTTTTCACTTTATCGATGAGACCACGCATCAAACGATTTGAAGGTACATTCAAAATTAGTTTCGTTTTGGGTTTTTGTGGTACTTCATAGAAATTCCAATCCGAGCGTGGTATAATGCTGACCGGTACATCATGCACGGTTTTGGTAATGTTATTGGAAGTTTGTGAGGGCACCTCAATTTCAATGCGCAGACAGGAGAATTGTATATTGATTAAATGCATTTTGCAAGTCCGAGCATTGCAGCGTAAGTGTGTGAGGGCACGACTTAAATTGGCCGGTGAAATGGCGAGCATAATATGAGGATGTCTATCGTCTTGCAGGTTTAATTCGTATTCTGGAAAATACAAGCCGGCCTCTATTTCCACCCACACTAAAGGTGCTGTAGTGCCAGATTCTTCATTGGCGATAAAGTACATTTTATCCGCTGTGATATCGATGACACATTCTTTGGTTAATTTTGACAATGTTAAAATAATATTTTGAAATTCCTTCATATATTCGGGATCTTGCATCAGAGCACGAAACTTCATGATGTCCGGCCAAGATAAACTTAATGGAAGGAAGCAATGAAGGTAAATAAATATTCCTGTTTCACCTTAACAAAACAGCAACATGCAATCACAAAACAGCATGAACATGAAAATCATCACCAACCATTATCGTATCGTCATCATCACATCGCATAAGGAAAAAGGAAATGAAACGAAACGAAGAGAAAAAAAGAAAAACAAACAAAACTAAAAAAATAAACTTGACTAAAGTTGTTTTTGTGCTCTAAAAACAAAAATAATAAAGTAAGAGTTGTCGTCATTGGAGTTTGTTGCTGGTTTTTGGGTGCATGTGTGTTTTTTATTTTTCTTTTTATTTTTATTTTAAAGCCAGACGACAAAGAACTTTATAGTGAAACGGCCAAACAAACTTAAAACATGGTATTTATGGTACAAATTTTTTTTAAATTATTTTTAAATGTTTTTCTTTTCTTGATTTTAAACTCCTCCATTGATTGTGTGTTTGGCAAATTTCAAAAAAAATCTAGACTTTAGGTTTTTTGTATATCTTTTTCATTCGCCAGGCTTTTGTTGTCTTCATTTTATTGGCAAATTTTTGAGTTTTTATTTTGTGCATTATCCTGCATCTTTTTTAATGGCATATTTGAAAGTAAATGAAAACAAAACTAAGGAAAAATCAATAAAGCAAAAGGTCACTAACTGGTTGAATTTATTTCGTTTTATCTCTACTATAAGGAGTTTAGAGAGTGATGTTATATCACTAGTTAAATTGTTGTTGTATTGTAATGGACTAAAGAAATTTTTATGGAGAATCAGCTATATTTTATATCAAGCTCAACAATATAAATATAGCATTGATTATTATGTGCCAATATCAAGATTTTTGTTTAAAACTGTATGCAAAAAAAATAGAGTTAAAGAAATCATTTGTGAGAGACCAAAAATAAGTGGTGCAATTAAAATTTATCAGTTATTTGTAAAGTCCGACCACATTTCTAAAAATGTTTTACATAAATCTATAATCTCTGAAAAAAAAAATTAAAGGAAATTGGTGCAAATACAAAGAGACTTGATGCCTTGGGACATAAATTCTCTCCAAACTCCAAATTTATCTCTGAAAATTGTCCTAAAAGAGCAATTAAATAACAAATTTGAAATTTTTAGAAATATCTATATACCTACGAAACATAAATATATTTACAACTACTGTTACAATAACAACAACCGTTCATGAACGAACGGGTTAAAATGAACGGATCACTTCATTGAACGGAATGAGCTGGTCATTTAACTGAACGGTTTTCGTTCAATAGTATACGGATCAATTTCGTTCAGCTGCTGTTTATCAAAAGACAAAAAAAAAAAAAATCACATTCAATAAGCGTTGTATTCATTCGGTCAAAGTGAACAATTGAACGAATTGAATGAACGAATCAGTCTTGGATAAATGAACGAAAATTACCGGTCTCTGAAATGAACGACTGGGCACAACTCTATATATTATTTATTTCTGATACTTTATATTCTGTTTATAAACGAATTTGCACTTTCGGCATTTGATGTGAGTAATGAACCTTTAGGATAAAAAGTAGTGGAGTCTAAATAAAAAAAAGCTAACGTTACTCCGCATGAGCATGTAATTTATTTCGTCAACTTTTTTACAAGCCATGCTCTGCTACGAGATCCAAGTCAAAGTGGTTATCATGCTACTGGCACTGTGCGGAAAAATAGAACTAAATAATGTCCGCTAGTATCTGCCAATGATATGAAAAAGAAAGCTAGGGCAGAATTCGACTATCAATTTGATTCAGCGAATGAAATCTTTTTTGTGCGATGGCTTGATAATAGTATTTGTACCTACCATGGCGACAAATCCCGACTTTGTTAATCCTCTGGGCAAAGTAAAAAGATGGAGCTCTACAGTTGGAAGAAAAGTGGACGTTAACATCCCTTTACTCTTCCAAAACTAGAACAAAGAAGTGGGTGGAGTCGATCAAGCTGACCAGTCAATTGCAGCATATCGAATAGCCATAAAAGGCAAAAAATGGTGGTGGGTAATATTTACAATGCCTGGCGGGTACATCAATTGGCCAATGAATATAATATGGACCAGCTACAGTTTAGCCGGAGTATTTGCAGATTTTATTTGAGGTAATTAGGAGCTAGAAAGCGACGTAAACCTTCCTCGCTAGTTCCAGACATGAATAAAGATAAAACCAAACACTTTCCTGAAAAGCTGCAGAATCCGTTGAGACGTATCATATGCCACATGAAAGCTCGCTGGCAATGCAAAAAATTCATTAAAACGCTGTGCATAGAAAAGGGGTGTTTTGAAAAATTTCACACATAAGCCCAATAGCCTCATTTGAGGACGGTCATTTTTATTTATATCCTAAAAATTAATGAAATAGTTTTTTTTTGTAACAAATTGCTCCTAGTTTATGTTTGGGTCAAAATGGGTTAAGTTTACCTATAATATAAAAAGCTTAGGAAATACACACAAATGTCAGCAGTCTACAAAGAATTTTAAAGCTATAAAAAACACATTTATTATTTATATAAGTTATAGAATTCATTATCAACTGGTAGTTTAACTAATCTCAGTCCTTAATATTCTAATGAAGAGAAAAATCAATAAAAATCTACGCCACGTTTTTTTTCCAACAATCAAGCTCACACAATGAAAAATTTAAGTATACATATACTATATTTATTTATTCTATTAAAAAATATTCTCCCCCACTAGCAAAGCAAAACAACTTGAATATAATAAGTAACTAACGAACGAAACGTTCCACCAATTGACAAACAAATTAATTCCATACGAACAACTTTGGTATCTGTTTAACTTGCTGCTTTGCTTGGTGCAGCAAATTAGTGGCAACAGTAATATTATTTTTGCATTTTTATGTTAAAGAAAATAGTACGTCACTTCAAGGTTTTTTGCATTAATTTTCATTTGTAATTAAATTGCAGCACAAAAACTAAACTAAAACAGCCACAATATTCTCACACACAATACACGGCTACAGTAACAGAACGCAAATTTCAATGAATAGAAAAAAACAAATATTTATAGCAATAAATTTGTATACCTATATATATTTTTTTTTTTGTTTTAATTAAATAAATGACCACTTGAAAATTAAATAATAATAATAATAATAAAAAAAAAGGAAACCACATAAAAAGTAAATAACACAAACATATGATAAATAATATATTCTCAGGAAAATTATTGTGGCGTAGAAAAAAAAACAACACGATAGTTGGTGGAGACGACAGAAACAAAAAAAAAATAACTAGAAGACATTTTGTTAAAGCAGATGAGATGGCGAAATTGTGATGAAATTAAAAGGAGTCTTCCCAAAAACTACCATTTTGAGTCTGAATTTCTGCTTAATTAAATAATTTTAATTAACTCAAATTAGCAACAAGATAAAAACATGTAATTAATTTTCTGAAATTTTCCAATATGTCGTCTATAGTTATACAAAAAAATATATCCTATAAACCAGAGAATTTTGCTTAAAAAATTGTATATCCAACATTTTTTGAAAAAATTATTTCAAATTCTTGTTACTTACCTTTTTCACTATATTTTTAATAGTTTTTAAGCAAATTAGCCAACAATTAACACACAATTTATTTAAAAGAAAATATCTACATTTCCTTTTTTAGCAGACACAAATTCACACTCGTCTGCATGCGACACTTCAATATTTTTTTTTGTTACTTTCGAACAGTGTTGTATTTTTGCAACAGACTTTATTGGTTGTTATTTAGCGATTTTTCGGAGAAAACGTGTTTTAGCGATTTTAATTATATTAAAACAATTGTAGCTGTGTTTAATAAACATATCATCCTCAGCATATGCACCATTTATTACTTGACATTTAACTTCGAATATCGAAAACAAAGTTTTTTTTATTTGCGAAGAATTTTAGTTGTTGTCACAAAAGTTCTGCTGCATTTCATCATTTACAAGTTTTTCTCATACGCTGATTTTGATTGTTTATAGCTGATGTGAATTAAAATTATATCTACATATGTAAACTTTAGCGGCAAAAACATTAAGGATTCCATAAAAATAAAACAAAAATCTGTGACAATTACAAAGAAAACAAAAAATACGTGACGTTTTGCAAGTTGATTGGTTGGTGTTTTCCAAAGCGAAGAAAGCTGTTGATATTGTTGCTGTTTTAGTCAAGGGCCAACTAAGCAAAGTGTTTTTTTTATTTATTTCTTCAAGAGAAAAATAAAATATCAAACAAGAGAGTGAGTGAGTGTTTACCTACACGTATTTTTTTGTTAAAAACTAGTGTTTTTTATTCTTATCAGTTTTTTATTGGGAGGAGTGAACGAAACAAATCCAGAACAAAGCTATTGAAACAGAAAATCAGTTAATTAAAAAGCAGCGGTGCAAGTAAATAATTTTGAAGAAAGTTCATGCGGGGTGTTGTTTGAATTGATTGTTTTTTGGCTGTAAAAGAAAAATAATTTTTAAGTGTCGTTTATTAGTTAAATTAATATACAAATAAATAAGAAAATTATACAAAATGTGTGGTTCTACTCCCTCGGTAACTAAAGGCACCAGAGCTCTTATTTTAGTTGGTGGTTACGGCACTCGTTTACGGCCCTTAACGTTGAGCACACCCAAACCTTTAGTGGAATTTGCCAACAAACCTATTTTGTTGCATCAGTTGGAAGCTTTAGTGGCAGCAGGATGTTTACAGGTAATAATTAAAGTAGCATTTGTAGATTTATATTAAAAACAAATTTTATTGTTATGATTTTAATTAGGTAATTTTGGCTGTCTCCTATCGCGCCGAACAAATGGAAAAAGAACTCAAGTTGGAGGCTGAAAAGCTGGGAGTGGAATTAATATTTTCCCATGAAACAGAACCTTTAGGCACAGCTGGCCCTTTAGCCTTAGCCAAACACATACTTAATGCCAGTCCCGAACCCTTTTATGTACTAAACTCAGATGTCATTTGTGATTTTCCCTTCAAACAACTAGAACAATTCCATCGCAGTCATGGCAAAGAGGGCACCATTGTGGTGACCAAAGTCGAAGAACCCTCGAAATACGGTGTTGTTTTGTATGATGATCAGGGCTGTATTAAAAATTTCATTGAGAAACCCCACGAGTTTGTTAGTAATAAAATCAATGCTGGCATTTATATTTTTAACCCGTCAGTATTGGATCGCATTGAAGTGAAACCCACTTCAATAGAAAAGGAGATTTTCCCGGCTATGGCCGAACAACAGCAACTGTTTGCCATGGAGTTGCCAGGATTTTGGATGGATATTGGCCAACCTAAAGATTTTCTAACAGGTGAATTTGATTTTTATTTTTTTGCGTTTCTTTTTCTTATCGTAACAAATATAAAATTAATTATCATGAGTCACAAGAGGTTTCATAGTATTTTTGGCTGTTTTGTTTAATGTTTTCTGGTAAAAACCTTTTTGTTATCTTTTACTAAGATCACTGAAATACATTTTTTATAATGCAAAGGTTTTGTATTTTAAAAAGAGGTGTTAGGGGGTTTTTAAGACATCCGTAATATGAACTCATCAACACATTTTACGCTGATGTAGAATATTTCTTTTGTTATTAAAGAGTCAGCAAAGTTCGGATATGTTAAGAAAACGTTACTCTCATTGCAAATAGTAACTGAATTACATACCTTTAATATACCATTATGAAACCCGTTTTTGTACATTTTATTATTACCGAAAATTACGTTGTTATTGTAATGCTAGGTTGTGTTTTGGTTACGTTTCGAAACGTTTGAAATCGTTAGCGAATCTTAAGTATAAGCGCAGCCAATGGAAAGTTAGTTTTTATCACCAGATAACCAAACGTACTTGAAAAAAAAGATTACTGCAGGCAAAATTTCTTTAAGTTTTTGACACTTTTTGACCAAAAACTACAAACAAGTTTTAGTTAATAACCGTAAAGTATTATATACGAAAACTTATTCGAAACACTCGACTAGCTCTGCAAGTGAAAAAATGTGAGTGTATTAGTAAAAAAGTGTGAATGTATTGACTTTTTCGAACTTGTACTTGCATGTGTAAATGGCGGGTAAATCAATTCATTTTCGACTACTTTAAAGATTTGAGAATATAAATGGATACCAATTCTTAAAAAGTTATTACACCTTGACTAATAGAGTTCTTGCGAAAATTATATTAATTCATATAACCCAAAGTTAGCTTACGTCTGTTTCATTTCGAATAAGTCTCCAAATTACTTATATACCTATAGTTCTAATAAATTTCACTAACATAATTTTCCTCTTCTCCCCATTTACAGGCATGTGTCTCTATCTATCGTCATTGCGACAAAAACAATCACCGACTCTTTACACCGGACCCGGTGTTGTTGGCAACGTTTTAGTTGATCCCAGTGCTAAAATCGGTCAAGGCTGTCGCATTGGTCCCAATGTCACCATAGGACCGGATGTCATCATTGAAGACGGTGTGTGCATTAAACGTTCAACGTTATTAAAAGGTGCAATAGTTAAGTCACATTCTTGGTTGGATTCCTGCATTGTTGGCTGGAGTTCAATTGTGGGACGTTGGGTGCGCTTAGAAGGTACCACTGTGTTGGGTGAAGATGTTATTGTCAAAGACGAAATATATATAAATGGTGGCCAGGTATTGCCACATAAAAATATCGCTGCCAGTGTACCAGAACCTCGTATTATTATGTAAATTTATATAATAATAGTTTAACCATTAAACAGCAAAACCAACAGGCAACAATTTGCAAGGGGGGTGACATTTGCTATTTATAAACCAGCAATTGTAATTGTGACTAAATTATATTTCTTTATATACATACATATTATTATTTTTTTAAATGAAAAACAATTTAAAAATTTATTTGTAAGGAAAATTGTCGGAAATATTTAGCTTTTTTTTAATTGGCCTTAAATTCTTATTTCCCCTCTTCCAATTAACTATATTTTCGTTATTAAGTTTTATTTTTGTAAATCTTTTCAATAATTTAGTTTGAAAAATTAAAATTATTTGTGTTTATTACTTTAAATAATCATTTACATTTCCATATAGCTTTGTTAAACTTACCAGTTCTTTGTAGTTTTAATATATATTTTTTTGATTGATATGTATTTTAAGATAAACTAATGATTTTGTTTATAAAAAAACGTGCTGAGCATTTTTGTGTATGTGTTTTTTTTTTAATAATATTTTTCGATTGAAAGAAGAATATTTAATTATAAATACTTTTTATAGAACGTAAAACTAAAGCTAAACTTTTTTGTATTTAAATAAAAAAACAAAAAAACAGTATGTACATATTACAAATTTTTACTTTAAAAATCATTTAATATAGAAATGAGATAATAAAAAAGCTGTATTATAGTTACGAGGACTGGAGTTATGGATGGCAACCGAACCTCTCTGAAGTTGACAGTTGCCAAAAACATATTACAGATGGCAAATGTTAGCTGTTAACATCAATTACCGAATATGACAACTGAGAATTTTTTTGTGGTTGCATTGATTTTATTTTAAGTGGTAAATTTTAAATGTTAGTAATTTTGTTGTTAAATTATTTATATTTGTCTACTTGCAAGTTTGAAAAAAAATATTATAAATTAAACTTGCCTAGTATAATAATAATTTTCATGTCAGTTGCGTTGCCTATTTGCAACTGGAGTTGGGTTGCTATACATAATCGATCCATTAAAAGCCGCAGGAGGTTGTCGTAAAATTGTATTTAGCCAGCATGGAGAATATTAGTATTCGAAGTAGGGACCGGAAAATTTATAAAGTGCAGATTAGAACAGCTGTGCAACCGATTTCAGAAGCTGTTAATTGTTTTTGGTTGATTTTTGTTTGAGTATGAATCGTAGAGTGATTGTCGTTTTTAATCGTATCACTTTCGGTTTCGAAAATTTAGACCCGGGTTCTATATTTGTAAAATAAAGTGTGAAAGTAAAATTTTCAGTAAGTTTGTGTTCTAAATTTTGTGAAAATGATTTGAAAAGTAAAATATCATTTCCAGTTTGGTTCATCGTAGAATAAAAGTTTCACTCGGATTTAAAAACAATTTCAGTTTCACTACGTAGTGGAATATAAAACCTAGGCGTCAGTAAGCGAAAGTAAAACGAGTTAAGTGAATTCGTTTTAAAACAAAAACGCTACACGGATTAGGTTTACAAAACTGGGGGGTTATTGTGTAAAAACTATACAAATTCGAACTCTTTTCGAATCGAAATACACAATAACCCTCCAGGTCTGTTGTAATCTGGATTTTCTATTCTCAGACTTCGACCTTCGGTTATTTCGCAATCCGGACTTGTCATCGACAAGCCGAAAACGGACATTTAATCTTCGGCTATCTCGCGATCCAGGCTTGTCAACTAGCCGTCCAGATTGTGTTATATCACAACTATGGATTTAGTTGGAGTTATGTGAAATCAAAAGTCTTCGTTGATTAGCCAGCTTCAATTCCAAACATGGTAATCAACATTGCCAGCGCAATTCGCACGATACCGGTAGTAATGCCAAAATCGGATATTCCGTATGGACTCTAGGCGGATTCGCGGCCAACATTTTATTGAAATAATATCTTTTTTTAAGTAATGGTCCGACATCTAATGGTATTTTTACTAAAATTTAACTTAAAACAAGTAAGAAAGTATAGTCGGTCAAGCCCGTCCATATAATACCCTACACCCAGTATATGTATAAAACAATTTTTCAGAAATGGGCGTTATTTTTTTTTATGGAACGATCGTAATAAAATTGTAACGTATTATTTTTAGACATATGAAATATATTTTCGTTCAATATTATTTCGGAAGTGGGCCGTATATAGGAGCTACGAGTAATTATGGATCTGCACAAAAATTTTTAGATATGATTTGGCGTTATTTACCACTCATTTGTTTTGAAATTTGTTTGGATACTTGCATAATTAAAACATTTATGATCGGTAAATCCCAATTTCGGGAGGAGTTACACGAAAACGTGAAATAACTCCCAAATGAAATAAGTCCCATGAAAAATTAAATAACGTCCAACTGAAAAAAATGAAATATGTAACTTCCAAAGGCAAAAATGAAATAAGTCCCAATAAATTGTAATTTGTAAAAATAAATCCCAATAAAAATGAATTAACGGCAAGACAAAAAATGTGTGCAATGCGAAGCTTGTATTCTGTATATCATGGAGGAGAAAATCCTTCCGTTCGGCCGTAGACCTGCAATACAAGAAATTTGTGCAATGCGAAGCCGGTATTCTGTATACCATAGAGGAGAAAATCCTTCCGCCCAAATGAAATAACTCCCAACTTATTTCTTTTGGGAGTTATTTCATAGTGAAATAAGTCCCAATCTGTATGGAAAAATGTTTGGGATTTGTTTCATTTTTCCATTGGGACTTATTTTATTTGGGAGTTATTTCACTGTACCCACGAAAACAGCTAAACTGCCAAAAAAACAGTTTTGCCAAAAAGAAAGCTGCTAAAAAATCAACCTTTATAATTCAAATTATTGAAAATTGTTGTTTAATTGTTGGCCACATTTTCATAAAGTTCCTTCCGTATCCTAGCAACTAGTATTAAGCAAATGTCCACAACAAGTGGCTGTATAGGTATATAAAGAACATTATTTTTAAATTTTTAACCCAAACGCAATGGAATCCATAGAGCCTTTCAGTTTATTGTGGGAGGATAAAGAAATAAAATTTGATACAGCCAATATGTAGGTCTAGAATTCTTTATAAAGTTTTTAAGTAGTTATTTTGTGCATCACATGATTTTAGCCAAAAACGCCTACGCAATGGTGAAAAGGTTTTATCCACTATCTATTATATAGAGGACACCAAAGGAAATCCGGGAGACTCTGGTCGTTTATTGGCTACAAATTTGCGTCTAATATGGTATTCTTTGGTACACAAGAAATTTAATCTTTGTAAGATATTGTTGTTTGTGTATTTTAAACTTAAAATTTTGATAATAATCATTAAATTTTAGCCATTGGTTATGGTCGTATTGCTAATATAAGTACTAAAACTGTCACGAATAAAACTCGTGGTAATTGTTTGGCTTTGTATATATTGGCGATTGGAGGCAATACACGTTTTGAGTTCTTATTTACAGATGTGTCTGGCGAAACGGAACGTAAACATATGCCCATATTTCAAAGTGTATTTGATATATATCAGTAAGTATGAAATTATTGTTATAAATTCGAATTTTCTCGAATTTTACTTACCTATGTACTTCCAGTTTATATCAGCGTACCTATTTGTATCGTGATTTAAAACTGCGTGGTGCCATTTTGCAATCGGGTCAATTGATTATACTGCCGCAAGAGCAGGTTTTTAATAAAGTGGATGGTGTATGGAATCTATCCAGTGATCAAGGCAATTTGGGCTCTTTTGTGGTCAGCAATATACGAGTAGTATGGTATGCCGATGCCAATGAGACCTTCAATATAAGTTTACCCTACATACAGATCGCCAATGTAATATTATTCCCCGCTAGCATAAATTTAAACTAATGCATTAATTTCTTATTACTAGATACGCATACGAGAATCCAAGTATGGCCCTGCACTGGTCATACAAACCGCCGAGACGGGTGGTGGTTATGTTTTAGGCTTTCGTATTGATCCACCCGAACGTTTAACGGAAATTTTCCAAGAACTCATTTCTTTGCATTCGGTTTATACGGAAAATCCTAATTTTGGTGTAGCCTACGAGACATCCGAATTGGAGAAACAAAATGCTTCGGCTCATGCTCAGCGCAACGAAATACGCATTGACGAATTTCAAGAGATCGATGAACGTCAGGAAAAGGAAATCAATTCCAAGTTGAATACTTATTTGGCCGAAGGCAGTTTATCGGTTGGCGAAGAAAAGACTCCGCGGGAGCCGATCTATTGCAAGGAGTTGGGTTTTGCTATGGAACGTATACGTGATGGTTATAAATTGAAAGATTTGTGGGATGTTTTGCCACAGCATATGATATTGATTGAAGAGGAATAATTTATAAATACATATGTATGTGTAATATGAATGAAACTAGCATTAAGTATTCCAAAAATGTACTTACATATGTACATACATATATCAATAGGTAGTAGGTATTATTGAGATAATACAATAATATTCAATAAGTATAAATCATGGTGTAACTATACAAGGTGAGTGCAGGCACATCTGACTGACTTTGTTTACAATTTACTTATGTCAAAAGTAATACTTTTTCAATTGTTTTTACATTATTTTACACAAACAAAATGCCTGTTGTGTCTGTATTGTGTTGTATTTGTTGCCGATTTGCACTCACGTTGTATAGTTACACCATGGTATAAATCGTAGTTTTCAATAGTTCAACGATTAGATTAATACTGTATCGCTAACAGTTTTAATCGGGCTTAGTTGTATATCCCTTCCTAGGCGTATTAAAAAGGTGTATGCGACACGGCACCAAATACAACAATCTAAAAACAACAGGCATTTCGTTTTTGTTAAATGTCAAAATTCAGGCGAATTGAAATAGAAACAAAATTAATTCGATTTGTTTAGTTTATTTTCACAGTTTTTTTTACCAAAACAACACCAAATTTATTTATTTTTATTAGGCAAGGTTTATACGATGATTTTTAAAAGACGTCTATTGTTAATAATTCTCTTTTGAAGTTGCTACGAAAAACAGTTTGCATTTATACGACGTTCTTTTTATCACGTCATTTTTTTTACAAATTTATAATACCCTACACTCAGTATATGTATAAAACAGTTTTTCAGAAATGGCCGCTATATGGGAGATATTATCTATTATGGACCGATCACCCTAAAATTAAGTGTCATGACTTCCGTGAATATAATTATTCAGCCCAATCATGAATAAAAAATCCGCGGGAGTTTTTTTCCTTTCTTATTTTTTTAACATTGAATTTGAATAGGAAAAATGAGAAAAGGGAAAAAACTCCCGCGGAATTTTTTATTCATGATCGGGCTGATTATGTATGTTATACTTTATCTCGATATAAATACTTTTAAAAGATTTATAGAGGCTAAAGTGAATTACGGAGAGGGTCTTATATGGGAGTTTTGACTAATTATGGAGCGAGCATTATAAAGTTATGACATCTAATTTCTGTATATATGAAACTTAAAGTAAATTTCGGAAGTGGACCTTATATGGGAGCTTTGACTAATTATGGACCGATCATAATAAAATTGTACCCTATTATTTGTATACATATGAAGCATATTTGCGTTCAATATTATTTGGATACCAATATTTTTAAGAGATTTATTGTCGTTAAAGTGATTTTCGGAAGTGGATCTATATGGGAGCTACGACTAATTATGGACCGATCATCATAAAATTGTACCATGTTATTTGTATATATACGAAACATATTTGTGTTCAATATTATTTGAATAGCAACATTTTTAATAGAGTTATGCTCTTTAAAGTGATTTTCGGAAGTGGGCCTTATATGGGAGCTATGAACAATTATGGACCGATCTTCACAAAATTTGTAGATGTGATTTGGCCTCATTTATGAATATGAAAAAACATGAAAGCAAAAATCGGGTATAATTTTCTATCCCGCTTGCTTCTCTACACCGCTTGTTCTCAAACTGAAAGTAACGTCGAAAATTAGACGTTATAAAATTCATAGTGTAAACCTATTTTACTTTTTTAGACTCTTAAATAATTATTTAGTTCGTTTATTTGACCTTTTTCTATATTTAATAATTTCTTTTTACAAGCAATAAGGTCATTTGATTTTTATCTGGTCTGAGCAAGCTCATTAAATATCAGAGTTACTGATTTCTTGCTTGCATGGTGATAGCGGAATGCCGCATAGATGGCCAATGTCACCATCATGTAGCATGATGCCTTTTTTACCAAATCATTAGTAACACAGTTGCCTACTGTGTCTCTATGTGCACGCACTCATATGAGTGCAACTGTTGAATGACTCGCCATCCTATTTAAGGAGCCATACCACAATATGATAATTGATTTTTTGTTGCCTCCTGACATTGAAACCCGTGTGCCGGCGACAATAATTTGTATACTTGAATAATTTTATGTTTACAGCGAATGCTAATAATTTTAACGAAATTCCACGCCGAAGCAATTCAGTTTAATTTAGGGCGGATATTCTATTTCTTAAGTTAGTTATCCTTAAGAGTATCGAGAATAAGTCGAATTCTTTTGATAAGTACAGTGTCAAGTCAAGGGTGGTAAAAACGATGACAGTTCAGTTTCGTTAAGCAGGCCGCCGATCATAAACTTGGGTCCATGTGTTTGGTCTATTTGTGTTGCCTGAAAAGATAATTAGACGAGAGATAGTTGTGATAGAGGGGGGTAGAAAAAAGAGTGGTAGAGTAAAGAAAGAGATTCAGATAGAGATTGTAGTTTGATAGTAATAGATGGAGAAAAACTGCTCCGGGTCAGCTGACCTACTGATTTAATTTCACCGCATTGGGATTCAAGATGACTGGTTGTCTTAACCAGTTACTGTTCCTTATAAATGCCTCGATTTTCTTTAACTTCATTATTGATAGTTTGAAGATATTATTATAGGAACAGTGTCCTAGAAACCTAATTCTTAAGCCTTCCAATGCTGAGCAGTGACAAAGGAAGTGAGAGATATTCACTTCTTCCTCTTCATTGTGACAGCTTCTGCAGAAGTCGGGCCTGTTCGGAAATGCATCAATGCACTGTATTTGATGCGCATATGTGATTAGTTTGCGATGCTGATGCAAACTAGCTCATGACGATGCTCATTTATTGCATCAGCCATTTTTGTGATGCTTATTTGCTGTTTTTTTTGCGCATCGTCTGCTTCAGTGATGCATTTTAGAACATAATGCATTTGCAGTTGCAGTGTGATGATCACTGACACTAATGGCGTTTTCTTTTCTGGCAAAAATGTTACACGTTTTTCCCATTTCGCATCTTTTTTAATTTTTTTGTGTTCTTTTCTGAAAAAATGTCAACACTGCTAAAGTGTAGTGTGTTCTTTTCTATAAATGTCACACTATAAATTTAAAAAATGGTGCACCTTTCACACTCTGTATTTTTAGACGGGCAGAATCGCACGATAAAACAACTGACCAGTGATGCCAACTTTTGAGACTCAAAAAAAGGGCTAAATGGAAAAAAATCTATATAAAACCACATCCAATTTTCTTTTTTTTCGCGTTTTGAGTGACTAAAATCCGGCTAAATCTGGCCCGAAAGGGGCTAAGTTGGCATTGCTGCAGCTGACAATTGTTTTGTTTATGAATGTGTCTTTGTGTTAAGAAACAAAAAATATATACAAAATGGAAAATATTTTTTATGTGCTGAAAAAATTTTGGATGACTTGTTGGATTCATCTTCATCATCAGATGATGATAAAATATTTTATATGATTATGGAAAGAAATCCACAACCGTGAGTGAAAGACTTGGTAAAGAACGTAATTAATGAATACTCTGAAGTTGATGTATGTCAAATTTCATAGGACAATATCTCCTACATATATAATTTTTATATTTGAGAAGAATTTTCGTATTAGTCGGGAAAGTGCCATAGGTCATTTTGATAAATATTCATTGTGTTATTTCAAGCGATCTTACCAGGGAGTTATCTGCTTTTTCTTTTTTAACAAAAAAACAAAAACAGCTGTACATGAAAAAAAATGTTACACTGTTGTAATTTTATGTTCTATTCTGACCATTAAAAATGCAACATCTTTAAAATGTGGGGTAAACATTATAAAAATGTACATAATAAAGGTGTAACATTTTATTTCAGAAAAGAAAACACCATAAGGGCCCGATTATCGTTCACAACACTAAAATATATTTAATGTATGGCCTAATTTAAGGCTTTTTATATTACTTTGAAATAAATAAATAAATAAATAAATAAATAAATAAATAAAATGTTGTGTTGTCTGGACTACATCACAACATGCATATTTTATGCGATTAAGCCGATAAGTGTTGTGCCAAATTGATTTCGTATTCATGCAAGTGGTTTCACGTTCCCATCTTAATTGAGCAAAGAAGTCTATGTCCGCTTTAGGTAGCATAGCGTCTTTCTTCGCCAGTTCATTGACAATGCAGTTGCCAGTAATATCTCTCTATACTTAATGGCCCATAATCATAGTCATAGAAAAAGCATACTTTAAATAAAAGTAGACTTTTAAACAACAAAAACATATAAATGTTGTTCTGAATTTAAAACAAAAGCATGCTTTTGCTTAAAGTATGCTTTTTCTATCAGGCATGTTCTGAAAATCACTTTTTCGTAAAGTGATTTGAAATCACTGAAAAGGTGTTCTGTGCACAAAAATTATTGAAATCTCGTGATTTAAAACCGGTCACCTAACAGCCTAATGATTTCAAATCACTTAGAGTTTTTCAAGCATTTTTCATTGAACTCTTGTAATATAATTATCACAAACACTTAAAATCATTTGTTCTTTATTTGTTTTTGAAATAAAACTAACTATTTTACACAGAAAAAACTTAAAATTTACAAATTTAGTAAGACGTATTTTTTGCGGACCATTTTTTAGATTTGTTTAAATTTTTCGTGATTTACTTCTTAGTAGTGAGCTGATATTGTTGATCAAAATATACGTCATTTTAGTTGCCAGAGAAACAAAGTTTTACATAAAAATGAAAAATTTATTAAAATTGTTGAACAAAATAAAAGTAGTCAATAAATATGTATGTAGTTTCATAAATTAAATTTTAATATACAAATGTAAAAAACAAGTAAAAATTTTATTGTAAACAAAGAAAATCAGTTGTTAGCTCGTGATTTAGAACAATCAAAATCACTACTAAAACTAAAAATCTCGTGATTTTCAGAACACCAAAATATTCCTCCCGTGAATTCAAAATCGTTCGTGATTTAAAATCACCGTGATTTCAGAACATGCCTGTATGACTATGATTATGGGCCATTGTGTTTAAATCTACTCTTAATGGTACTTATTTTCCTCTATTTTAACGTTCTGTGCACTAAATATTGACTGTATTTTTAAGAGCGTTTTCTCTTTTGCTAGATAAAACTAATGCTTCATTAAGTACGAGTTTAATAAAAGTTAGCTTGTATATACGAAACATTTTTATATAAATAAATTTTTAAAACATAGACAGACTTGTTTTAAAGATATTATTCTTTACAGAAATTATTTTTCGCTGTTTTAAAAAATGTATAAGACCGTAATTTATGTGATTAAATAAAGCAATATTTAATAAAAAGAAAACGAATCTACTAAAAAATCAATCAACACTAATTAAAGTTTATGTTTTATTTCATAAATTTTTATTGATTTATATTAATTAGTGGCTCATTAAATTGTTTATAATATTTTAAATTGTAATAATTGTGTAATTTGTGTCTTGTATTTTTTCTGCCATTTTATTTTACTTGACTTTTACAATATGCCTTGATATTTCTTTTAATACTAAAACTAGATTTTTTCATACATTTTTTTAGTTTTTATTAAATTTTAAAAAAGAAAATAATAATTTAAATATAAAATATACACCCTCACTAAAGTTTTAATTAAAAAAAAAAATAAAATTAATTTCATATTTTACGTTTTTTTCACTTCACAAGCTACACTCACACAAAATTATTTGTTTGCACTTTCTAAACTTAAGTGCTTTTAAAGAGAATACATATGTAACTAAAATATTAAATAATGTTATATTATATTATATTTAAACGAGTAAAATTATACATACATTGTTTTTTTATTTTTATTTTTTCAATATTATATCACAACACACAGTTTTTCCTTTTCTTGTTTCCTTTTTTTTTTTTTTTTTTTTTTTTTTTTGTTAATTTCATAGAAAGTTTTTAAACTCTTTGTCTGTTTTTTAACATAAATAAGATTTCTTTATTTACTTATAGGCAATTTAAATTAAGTATTTATATTTATAGATTATTATGTGTAAAAAACGGAACTTATTAAATAAATTATAGGAAAAATATCATCATTGTTTGTTTTGTTTGTTTTTATAATGACTACATAATAATTTTCTTATTATTATTATTTTAAATTGTTATTACTATTTTTTATTATTAGCATTATAATATTGTTTTGTTTTAAGAAATGTATATTATATATATTGTTTTACAAGTTTAAGTTGGTTTGTATTACCTTAAATACTTTGAAGTTTTGTATATTAATTAATTCACATGTATAAACTTTGATGTCTACTATCAATTAATTAATATAATTTGTTTTTATTTTTCATAAAGTTTTCATAGTTTACTTAAAAATAATTGAGTTTTTCTCTTGGTTTTTTTAAGTTAAAAATGTATATATATTTTTTTTCAATTGTTCTGCCATAATACATTAATTTATATTGTTGTTATTTGCTGAGATTGCTTAAGTTGGATTCACCTATTCGTTCCTAACAAAATATTTGTTCGGACAAAATTTTTTTCATATGAATATTTTCTCTCTCTTAAAAAGAGAGGCGTCAAACTTCATATGAAAAAAACTTTATCCAAATAAAAAACTTTGTTCGAAACGAATGGGCGAATCAAATTTAAAGGTTGTAGTTAGCTTTTACCCAAAAAATTCAAACTAAAACTTTTAAATCTGTTCTCAGGTTCTCAACAATTTGTTTTACTTTTTGTAAACAATTTAAAATGTACATAATTGTAAAATTTTACTTTTTTTAGTTTAAAAATTTAAATAAGCAGCAAGTAGTTTTGCAACAGCTCATTTATTTTGCCAGAAATAATGTTTTATTAATATTTTACATTACATATAAATATGTGAAAATAAGAAAAACAAAGGTTTTCAAAACCATTTAAAATAATCTCAGAAACAGGAATTGTTTAAATTTTTTTCAATTGCATATTTAGTTTAGAACACAATAAGTGAAATAGTTTCTTATTATTGTTTATTTAAACTTTTTTATTAAGATTTTGGTAATTATTTAAGCGTTAAGTCTTTTTTATAAAAAAGAATTAAATTTTATTTTAATATTTCGCTACTCTTTGTGTAGCTTCTTCAGGAAAAATTTTTTATAATTTTTATATTTTGTAATTTTAATTTTTATATTTTATAAAAAATAATTACCAAAATATAAATAAAATAGAATAAAAATAATAATAATTCAAATATAATTACTTTAAAATGTTTAACAAAGACAACTTTTAGGCAAAAGTTTTGTGCCGACCATATTGTTTAACGTCGGCAACCGACTCTAAAATAGTCAACGGCGGCACAAGAACGGCTATCTGCCGGTTAAAGAAAATTTGCTTAAATTAAAAAAAAAAAAAAAACTGAAATGCTGAACATTTATTGAAATTTGTAAAGGTGGATTCAATACAAAATAATTGTTCGAACAAAGTTTTTTTCGTATGAAGTTTGACGCCTCTCTTTTAAGAGAGAGAAAAGATTTTTTACGAACAATGAACTTAGTTGTCGATAGGTTACATAAGTATCTATCTGTGGTGTTTGTAAAAATAAAATTATTCATTTAATTGATTCATTAAAAATTTTGTAAATTGCTTTTAAAAAATATACACAATTTTTTAAATAATTTAATATTTGTTTTTTGACACTTAAAAATCAAAGCAAACTAAATCAATGGCCGCTGTATTAACATTTGTAAAACTAATAGATTTTGTTTACATATGGCAGCTTTGATTTTACAGGCAAATCGTTCGAAATGGATGAATCGTGTTGCAAAAAACACAGATGAGTGAATCCACCTTAAGAAACGTATATAAAAAGCGGTGGGTAATTTCAAGCATACTAAATTTTCGATGGCTCGGCTCAAGCCAAGTCGATGTTCCACAAAATTTGGCCAAACCAAAACTAATTTTCTCGATAGCTAAGCCTTTCGTTGCAGTTTTTTTTTTTGACCCAAGACTAGTCGATGCCCACAAATTTTGGCCAAACCTAAACAGACACATTAGTTAGTTGTTTTTAAGAAACAAAATAAACCAATTCATTCAATTTAGATTACTTTTATACTTAGAAAAAAGTCTTATTCTGAAACAACTGATCATTTCTATAAATAAAACTTTATTCGGCATTCGGCAAAATTAATGATGAATTGCTGGTTATTGGTCAGTTGCTAATTTTCGGCCAGAAAGCCAAAGTCTTATCGGTCGGACTCTACAATATTTGGTTGTGCCGAAACAGACATACAGCCCAATCATGAATAAAAAATCCGCGGGAGTTTTTTCCCTTTTTATTTTTTTAACATTGAATTTGAATAGGAAAAATGAGAAAAGGGAAAAAAACTCCCGCGGAATGTTTATTCATGATTGGCTGATAATCTTTTCCTTATTATACACTCTACGAAACCAAATTCTTGAAAAAGTATTACTTTTGACATAAGTAAATTATAAACAAAGTCAGTCAGCTGTCACTGCACTCACCTTGTATAGTTACACCATGAATGTTAATTTACTTTTAACCTTTTAACTGTTCTTTCTCAAAATAAAATTATTTAACGTAAATGAGATTTTTTAAAATTTATTTTTTGTAAAGAAATAAATAAAAAGTCGTTGCCACTCAAGGAAACGGGCATGGTGTAATTATACAAGGTAAGTGCAAATCGACAACACAATACAGAAACAACAGTCATTTTGTTTGTGTAAAATAATGTACTACTATCAAAAACACTTGAAAAAGTAATACTTTTGATATAAGGAAATTGTAAAAAAAAGTCGGTCAGCTGTCAACTGCACTCACCTTGTATAGTTAACACCATGCGGAAATTATTATTAAATGTATGTAATTTGTACTAATATAAAACATTATATACATAATATAAGAAAAACTGTATTCAATTAAGTTGTATATCGCGTTGTTAGTCCAAAGTAATTATTTTGTATTGTTTTGCCTATAAGCTCTCATTATTTGGTTATCGAGTCATTTATCATAGGGAAACACAAACATTTTTCGGTGGTGGACTATTTACGGGAATGGATAAATTATAGACCTAATATATCGTAGGGAAACACAAACATTTATTACGAACTTTTTACGGGAATGGATAAATTATAGACTTACTGCCGTATTCAGAAAAAATAAAGTAGGTTTGAAGTGTGCTTTTACACAAATTTTTCATACAAAATTTTCTTAAAGTACATTTGAAGTCTATATTAATATTCCGAGAGGACTTTTGTTTGGATGGACAAATAATGATGTAAATGCTTTTTTAACTTAAAAACAATGGGATAAGAATTTACAAAAATCTTAAAACTGTTTACTATTTGCACAATATTGATAAATTCCTCTGATATTCTTGTCTTTTGAATACAAATTTTGTTTGAAAAAAATAAATTTAAACAAAAAAAAAAAAAAAACTTGGATTTTAAAAGTAGTTATGATAGAATTTAGGCAATAAAATAGTAAAACGCTTAAACGTCAGAAAGTTAATATGGCCACAAGAAGAGAGAACGGTTTTACAAACTCTCTTTGTATCCATAATTGTAATATTATAAAAGTTAAAGTTTTCAATTCATTAAAAATGTGTGTCAAACGGTCAAATACCGGCTAGGGTATATTAATGAAATAGAAAAATATAAATTATGACTGAAAAAATACATCTTTACTTGACAATTCTCAAAATGTATCAAAAGACAGCAAAATTTTCTCACCATATGCAGTACTTTGCGCTACCGTTTGGCACACGTTCCATCCCAGTGGGGCAGTAACGAAATTTGTTGAAGATATAATTTTACCTTGGTCCCCCTGGGGCACCTTTGACATCCGATTTTGTTGTTTTTCTAACTGATTTCTAAGATTTATATATTTTCTGAAAGTTCTCTTATACTCCTTGGCTACGTCCATATAAAATTTTATCTGGTTTGAACTAAGAAGTTAGATGTGACAGATTCATTTCCAAAAAAGTCGATTCTTTTAGTTACAATAACAATTTTAGTTAAAAAAATTGGTTGAAAAATGTATTGAAATTTTTTGGTATAGTGGTATATTACAGCTACTATTCTACTATTTCCAATATTTAAGGTCTCATTTTGTAAAACAAACCAATAAATTTTCGAAATAAAAGCGAGCTAGCTAGCTATAAAACAAATTAGGAGGATATTGTGTACATATTTCAATTCAAAAGCTTTTGCTTTAAATGTAAAAAGTATACAAATTCAACCGATTTTCTTTTCGAATCGAAATACACAATAACTCTTTATGTTTCTAATAACAACGTTTAAGTGCAATGGCAAAATAAATTAGATAACTGCTTTAAATTAGTTTATATTTAGAAAGTTGTATAAAATGAATTGGAATATGAAGGCAACGATGAAACTGAAACTGTGAACCAACTGTGAAGTAACAAAAAAAATCTATTAAAGTTTACAATTACCCACAACAAAACAAGCAATCTTGGTTCAAAAAAAAAAGGTTGCACGTATTGTAAAGAACTAACGAAGAGCTCTTAACAAAAAAATGTAAAACCAATGAAGATTCGGTTATAGGTTGGGGTCTTTGTACTTATTACACTTTATTGATATCAAATTTGCCACTATGCCAGTAAAAGCTGGATCTAAGCCAGAAGTATCTTCTTTAATTCGTAATAATTCAATTCGAGCCTTCGTGGTACTATTAAGAAAACTTTTAAATTATTATAAATCACATTTCCTGTCTAAATTCCTTTAAATTATTGGCTATTTGTTACCTGGACTTTATTTTACTAGAAAAGAATAAAACATTTGTTCGTGAAAATGAGAGAAATTCATCATACCTTTTTAAATGGATCGATTTTAAGTTCATACTTTATAGTTCCATTCGAAAATAAACTTTTACTTTAACTCTTAAATATTAGTCACAATTGCAATTTCCATCAAACAATTTATGCCTTTGTTATTTTTTATTAGAATAATTTTCCGCAAGAACATAATTACATTTAAAATTGTAACATATTGCTTGATTTTCATTACATACTTAGTAGCTTCTAGATAAAAACACGTTAACATAAAGTCAGAGATAGGAACACACTTACAAATTCTGTTTACATTTCACTAAACACAAATAAGACATTCTAAAGGTAACGTTTTATTTAAGTACAAATATGTTTGACGGCATTTACTTTTACAAGAGTTTTTCAAGATCAAATAGCATGAAATAAAATAAGATTAAATATTTGTTGTGTCTTGTAATACATAACGGAAGTTTTTTTTAATAAATAAACGATTTCAAATATATTTTATTTAGTGGTTACGTCTTTTTCGGCAAATATTTGCCAAGTGTGACCGTACCTTAAGCAGACACATCAGATTTACATACAGTGGATATTTAAATTTTCCAATAGTTTTTATTTACTAGTCCGGCAGGCAGTTTACTCTATAATTTGATGCTATAAATTTAATTTTTATTTATTTTTCCATTTGAATAACGAAGTAAACCCAACATTGATTTACACAAAACAAAATTAACAACAAAATACAAAAAGTTCGATAAGCAACAGGTTTTGGGTGCCCGAAAGAAATCTAACTAAAACTGGCATATATAAATTAAAATAAAAAATCCGGAAACAAAACGCATGGAAAACTTTCACTTTCGCCTCTTTCATTTTTGATAATTTAAAAAAATCGTCCAGGAGTTCTACTTAATACAAAAATACTTTTAAAATAACTAATTTATCATTTTACATATGCATACATATGTATGTATTTCACTCCATCAGTCATTAATAATATCACGCACAGAGTAAGAAAATTTTTCAAAATATATGTACATATGTATGTTTTCTTTTTAGATAATTTCTATTAAATAATTTTAAAATTACATATAATATAACAAACATACTAGGGAATGAGATAGATAAACGAGTACAGAAAGGTTATTAAAATTGAAATTCGTTAAGCGACCACATTTAAAATATTTGTTTAGAGATCTTGTTTGTATTTGCTGTAATAATCTTACCCTGTTCGGCTAAATGCTTCAGTCGAGAACGTGTTAATGGTGGTGAAAAACATGCAGCCTTTGCTGGATTCTTGCGCGTGGATTTCTGTGTTGATTTTAAGGTAGTTTTTGGGGGATATTGATTTATGGGAGATTTAAATAGTTTATTTGTATCCTTAGACTGTCTAGAACTTTTACGTGCTGCCGGCACCAGAGATTTGATGGAAGCGGTTTTATTGGGTGGATCTGTTTCATCATTATCATGTGGATTTTTACGTTTACGTGTTCTTTTGCTGGTGGCAGCAGCAATAGTTTTGCTCTTATTACTGATTACAGCCGGCATAGATACACTCGTTTGTAGTTTACCTTTGGCTCTTGTGGTAGCCAGGTTAATCAGATTAATTGTTTTCGATTTAGCACGGCCTACTTTTCTGAGTGATTTGGCTTTTGTTATAGCCACCGTTGATAATTTGGAGAGATTATTTGATTTGGCATTTGTTCGTTTAACATTTTCTTTTGAATGGTTTAGTGCGATGGTGTTGGTATTTGAGACACGTTTATTTTTAACAGCATTTGATGAAAGACGAGTTGTGCGCGTCTTGACCAATTCCTTTGGTACCTCTAACTGCGAAGTCTTTTTAGTAGCAGGTTTTTTGCGCACATACAGTTCATTGATGGTCTCATCTGCAGCTACTGCCGATTTAGCAGGCCTGTGCTGTGTTTTGGACTGTAGATTTACCAGACTTTTCATTTGGGCTACCAAACACACAAACGCCGATTGATGATTTGGTGTTGTAACGGAGGTGGATAAACAAGTTAAGCTGTAGTAAATTTACAAAATTATTTTCAAGTTCTTAAGCGATCTTTTTTTAAGTAATAATTACATTTTATATACACGTATATTTTAAAATTTTCTTAAAAATGCCAGGACTACATACAATCCATTTACCAAAAATTAAATTTGTGTTACTTCAAACTTGTTGAGTTAAAAAAAAAAGTAAAACAACAATTTAACACTAATTCCATAGTTTACTTTGTAAGAATATATTCCAGCAGTTTTAGGGAAAATTTTAAATTCAAATTTATACAGTTTTTTGAACTTATTCTAATTTACCTTGGCTTTGGTTTGTAGATTCCATAAAATTCTTTATTTTCTTGTTCATTATTATCGTCATCATCATCATTATCTTCATCCACATTGATTTTATCATTTTGTGTTCGATTTTGCTGCTGTTTCTTCTTTCTATTATTAAGATCACAGTTAGATTTTAAAACAGATTCCATTTTTTTGGTGGCAAGATTTGCTTTGGGAAAGCGCAATGAATTGCCACGAGATTTGCTGCCACTGGAAGGAACAATAAAATAAAATTTATACAGATGTAGTTTCTTTTTTATCAAAGTTTTGCAACTTAATTACATTTTATAAAATTATATAGGTAGGTACTAAAATAATAAAACTCACCTTTTACACGGAGTTGTGGGCACTATACGTATCGGTTTAAAATGGCACATTTCTTTCTGCAGACTATCAGTGCTGCTGGCGTGTTGTCGCTCCTCCGGATAACGATGTAATATAGTGGGCGCCACCGTATGCAGTTTGGACAATGAACATGAAAAATATTTACTGCGCACCAAAGACGATGACGAAGACGACTGAGTAGCGACTGTTGAATTGCTGGAGTTGGTCGATGATGTGGTCGTGGAGACTTTATTCGCATTGTGTGATGTGGATGAGGAAGATGAGGTGACATTTTGTATGGACGTAGTAAAATTATTACAATTGTTTGCTAATTTATTATCGGCTGAAAATTTTTGGGCAAGCGTGGTGCTGCTACTGCCGGTTGTTGAAATTAAAGCTTTTTGTACAGAATCTTTAAGAGTTTGTATAAAACTTTGCTGTTTGGTAGTGGTGGTGTTGTTGTTTGCGTTTGCATTGTTGGTGGAATTTTCGGTTTTTGAGGAATGAGTTGTTGCTGCTGCTGCTGTAGTAACGCTTGGTAAAATAGTTTCTCTGGAAGAGGTTGCTGTCATTTTAGTCTGGTTATTAAGTTTATTGCTCGGACTGTTGTCATTTTTGGGATTCGTGTGATGATTGTACGACACTGTGCCGTGTGAATTGGTATTTAGAGAATTTTTGTTAGCTACCGTTGATGTAGTGTGGTTATTGTTGTTTAAAGATTTCGGTGTACCGGACGCTGCTGTTGTATTTGTGGAGTTTAGTGTAGTGGATTTTTTACTTGAAGATGAAGCCGCAGCTGTGCTATTTCCACCACCACCAGCATTACTATTATTGTGTATTGTACTGTAAGCAGTTGTCTGTCCCGGTGTTGCAACCAACATGATGACAATAACTTCTATACAACTTTGTTTTTTTTTTTTTAATATTTATACTTTACACATATTGTTTCCGTTGTTGTTTTCTTTTTTTAGCCTATAATTTAAACAAAAAAAAAATCAGTAGAACACAGCTCACACACACACAAATTTACAAGTTGGAAAGATCAATTCTTTTTTCTTTATTTTAGTTTCTTTCGTTGTTACGTTTACCACAAAATTTAGTTGTTTTATAGAAATTGTGTAAAGAATTCTTGTAAAAACAACAGACACAAAACACGGACACCCCCACTTTGAAGATTCCTTCTTTGTGTAAAATATACACTTCAACATTTGAAAACTACTCACTCATACTCACTAAAAATATGCAGTAATATTGCCAGATGATTTTAAATTTAGGGGAAATATTAATTAAAATTTAATTTTGTTGTAATCTATATAGAGTATACAGAGGTGGCAATTTTGTCATTTCAAAAAGTCCAAAATCAGTTTCATAGGACAGTTATCATACAGGGTGGCACAAAAGTAATCCTCCTATCAGGAAAATGCTATAAATTTTGCGATTGGCCCCTAAAGTCTGTTCTGCGATCTGGAGCAGTGTAGCGTAACATTGTTTATTAACGTGTATTTCGCATGTGTTACTACACAAATGTCAAAACAGAACTTACATTAGAGGTCTCGCAAAATTTATAGCATTTTCTGATAGGAGGATACTTTGCGTCACTCTGTAGAAAGAGATATACTTTTTGGTACCTAATTTTTGTGTGATCAAGATTAGCAGAATAGTGATAAATAGTAAGTCTACCAATTTTTTTGTAAAATTTTAATACACCATTTCCAATTATATTTCAGAATAATCTTGTATTCCAGATATTTATAATAAAAATACAAATTAAATTTTCTAAAATAAAAATTCTTAAAATCAAATGGAAATTTCTGAAATTTTGTCATATTTTCTGTCAACATAATCGTCATGGTGTAACTTTACAAGATGAGCGCAAATCGGCAACAAATTCAAAACAATACAGAAACAACCAGGCATTTTGTTTGTGTAAAATATTGTACTACATGTAAAAAACACTTGAAAAAATATTACTTTTCACATTAGTAAATTAAACAGTCAGTCAGCTCTGCTACTGTACTCACCTTGTATAGTTACACCATGATAATCGTATTTCTGAGAATGCTTTAAAGAATTTGGTTGATAAAATGCCACATTTGGGATTCTGAATGTCCAAGAGCAATTGTATATTGCTCTGTTGTCTAGAGAGGTGAATGAGCCATTTTTCCAAATTTTTTGAGGGAAATGCGGTTACGGTAAATGTAGGTATTACACTATCGAAGATGTTAACAACGAAATTTTGACCTATTATTGATCCAACATTTGATTCAACAATGAATTTTTTGCCAACCAAATTTCCCGATTGCACAATTTTACGAAATTCAGACGTTAATTGGACACCACTGGATTATATTAAAGATGGAGTCGATACAGAGCCAATCGAATCGATTACAGTAAATAAATCGACATTTGCATATGTGGTCTGTATGTGCAATCAAAATCATATAGGTATCAATCAAGATTTAATATATTTTATTTGCATTTTACACAGAATTGATTTGCGAGTCAATTTAACGATGTCTGTCAGGCTGGCTGGCTGTACATGTCGCAATTTGGAAGATTTTTACATAAAATTTTGTATATTCGCTTAAACAGACTTTAAGTCTTTATTATTTCTGAAATAATTGCGTAAATCCAGAATCAGAAGTGTCGGATTTTTGTGATAAATAATTTCTTGTAAGAAAGTTTATTGGTCAAATGAGAATAATTACATAACTTCCACAGTAATACAAAACTTAAACCATACCAAAATATGGCTTTTAATAGAAACTATTTTTTTGTAATTCTGAGAAAAGAAATAAAAATTATAAAATTTGTAGTTAAAAAATTATATAAATTGCGACATAAATAAACTCATTATCTGTTTGATTTCGACTAATCTCTTTCAATTTTTATCAGAAAGTGTTTAACCCGAAATAACCCACGGTTACCATATGGTAATCCAAAACATGTTGTTATATTTTCACAAATAAATATAAAGGGGAATACCAAAACTAAAAGAAAAACATTCAAGTTAATGTTAAACAGTTGTTGCTTGTCAAACAAGTGTACTTTTTGTCATTCTGAGTTAAGTTATTGAAGTTACAGCATCTCAAATTGTGGTCACAAAAAAAAAAAGTTAAGATTTCCCGTTTTAAGACATGGCACGTCGGTAAGTATTAATTTTAAATGTAGATTTAATAAAAATATATGTGGTAGTAGCTAATGAAATAAACTATGAAACGTGATTTCATTTAATAAGAAAATATATTTCCTTGTATTATTTTTTTATATTTTTGCCAAGACGTTACCATATGGTAATCGTGGGTCGCCTAGGGTACACGTTTAATTTTTAACGTTTTATATGAATTTCTGTGGTGTTTTTCAAATTTCTTGTGTTTAGTTATTATATTTTGTTGTATTTTCATAAATTTTGCGATCTTTAGTGGTTTGTCATTACAAGAAATGCTCGATTATATTCAAGAGCTTGATGAAGTTGAGAATGAGCTTACCGATTTACCAACTGCCATTTACATCGAACCTCCTATAGATGGAAACATATCTGGTGAAGATGATGCTGAAGAAGAATGTGAGGGAATTCCTGATAATGTTTGCCAGTCTCAGTTAAAAGGTGGCTGTGAACTTGTAATGGCTAGTGGACGACGTTTACAAAACTTTGATGAAGAGGATGAACTTGGAGGCATGTGTGAAAAAATTTAAGTTTATAAAGTGTTTGATTTTTTAATCCTTCTTTAGCTCCAAATGTGGAAGTTTTACCCTTTAGTATAGTAGAAGACATATTTCAAGAAATAGGGGATCAACTAACAACATCTAAGTGTACAACATCGCCGGATAGAAAGCGCTTACGTAAAGTGCAACCAAAACCTTCTAATGTTGCATTACCGCCAGGAAATAAGGAAACAACATTCCATTGGATAAAGAATGATTCATCATCTCTTGTTCCCATATTTCCAGCTGCAAATTATGAGGATTGTCGTGATTTACTACCACATCAACAATTTGAAAAGTTTTTTGATGATGCAATATTGATGCACATATGTAAACAAAGTGCAATATATGCTACAGAACAAAATAGACCGAATCCAAATATAACAGTCGGTGAACTGCGCGCATTTATCGGCATACTAATTGTAACGGGCTTCAATTATCACTCCAACTTTAGCAATTTGTGGAGTCAGGATGAAGTCATTCGGAACAATCTTGTAAGTAACACCATGCGCCGGAATCGTTTTCAAGAGATTTTGCAGTGTCTTCACTTCGAAGATAATTCCAAGGCCCCTACGAAAGAGGGATCAAATATCGATAAAATGTGGAAATTGCGCCCCCTTACAGACCACTTAAAAGCAAAAATGATAAGAGCATTTTCATACTGAACAAAACCTTTCCTTCGATGAAAGCATGATTGCCTACTTTGGTAAACATGGTTGTAAGCAGTTCATTAAAGGCAAGCCATTGCGGTTTGGATATAAAGTTTGGTCTCTTTGCACTCCATCGGGATATCTAGTGAACTTCGAAATTTATCAGGGAAAGAATCCTCGTTCCAATGCCGAATACGAAAATAAGTTTGCAAAATGCGCGGCTCCATTAGTCAACATGATTGATGACTTTTCCGATGAATTGAAATCACTACCATTTTCATTTTACTTTAATAATCTATTTACTAGCTATCCTTTGTTGGCCTATTTGAAATCATGCGGATAAAATGCTACGGGAACAATTCGTGAAAACCGTATTGCAGCAAGCTGTCCAATAGCGCATAAAAAAACTTTCAAGTTGATGAAAAGAGGTTACTCCGAATCGATAGAGATGAAAAGCACAGGTATTCGTTTGGTAAAGTGGAAAGATAACAGTGTTGTCTGCATGTTATCTACTTGCTTTGGTGACAACCCGAAGTCAATGGCACACCGTTATTCTAAGGAAAGGGGAGCTAAAATAAATGTACCCCGTCCTCTTGCAATCACGGAATATAACAAATATATGTGCGGAGTAGATCGATTGGACCAAAATGTGGCTCAATATCGCATCGCCTATAGAGGAAAGAAGTGGTGGTCTAGTATTTTTACCTGGCTCATAGATGCTTGTATTCAAAATGCTTAGCAGCTTCATCGAAAAGGACAACCGACAATGACGCAGCTTGATTTTCGAAAACAATTAGCGGTGTACTACTGCAAGCATTATGGCACAAAAGCAAAAACATCCGGTCCTATGACTTCACACAGATGTGCACAACAGCTAGGTCGAGTTGAACACACTCTCCGTTATGATCAAATTGGTCATTTTGTAGTACCATCAAATCGCAGATACTGTGCTGGTGATCGATGCAAAGTTAACGGAGGAACAGCATGTGTTAAATGCAATGTTGGGCTTTGCGTAAAGTGTTTTGCAAGTTACCATACCAAACCATGATTTATATAAGTTCAAAACTAATATTTGTTTTTCCTTTTTTTTCACAAAAATTATTTTCTTTATGCATAATTTCAATAAACATGTTTAAAACAGCGTATTATGTATTTTATTTCTAAAAAAAACCTGTACCCTAGACGACCCACGATTACCATATGGTAACGCAAGTTTTTCACATTTTCCGGAAAAACGAAACAATTTATTGAAAAACTGAACTCATTTTAGTGCTCAGAAGGGCAAAATACATAAGTATACTTCTTTTGAACCAAATATGAAACAAAAAAAGTTCTGGGCAGTACCGGGTTAAAATATGATTTTCTAAATTGAATAAATATTTTCCAGAAAGAATGCCAGCCAATATATTACTTAACTTTATACTTTAATCGAAAGGCATATTTTTTTTTAAACAATATATAGTAAAATATATGAATGACCTCACTATATAAATTAATAACTTTTTTAAGCTTTACATTTGCTACGTATCCTGTTTTATAAAATAAATAATGATAATAAGATGTTTAAGTTATACGTTTTTTGCATATTTGTAAAAAAAATTCATTGTGAATACCGGAATTATTTACTAATTCAAATAATGACGCAATAATTTCCTTAATTTTATTAAATAAACTACAAAATTTCATATTAATAAAAACATGAATTCTTGTTAATTTTAGGCCATTTCACATACAAACTGTCCCTACAATCAACACCCCACTTCTGGCAACACCAACTCGTTGCATTTATTTTAAAACCATCTTACCACAATATAGTATGTACGTCATTTTAGAAGAAAGCCGGAACCGGTTTCCTTTCGCAAAAATATGTATCACAATTGCACTAACTGAAAACTCCTCCAAACATATAATTAATTTTAGCACAATCAGTTTTTAACACCAAAAATTTCATTAAATATCGAAATTTTTCGTATGTTCCTTTTGTTACTATTCTTTTACTCTAGTTTACTATTTTACACTACTACACAAACGATTTTTTTCCTATTGGTACTTGCTTTTTCTGCTTGTTTCGTCGTTTACTACAACACAACTTTGTGACGACTTTACGTTTATTTCTTGTTCTTCTTTGTTTTCATTAAAGAAAAATAATTGTTTATGCAAAATTTTCGATCGACAATATTTTACCTTTAATTTGGCTTTTTTTCAATTTTATAGTTATTTCAAAGCCAAAGTGATGGGCTTTGAATATAACATATTTTTTAATTTATTTTTCACTTAAAATACGATTTCAATTGATTTGCAAAAAAATTTTTAAGTAGAAAAGATTTTTATTGTTTCAGCTTTAGCTTTGTCTTTCGTTAAAGTTTGGTATAACAGCTGATACATTGGCACACATAAAGACAGTGTCAGTTATTCAGCGTTTTCATGGTAGACCTAGCGATTTAAGAAAAAGTTCAACGGGAAGTTTTTTCTTTTTAGCCCAAAGGATAATTAATTTATAAACATGCATAAATCGTTTAAAAATATTTTTATCACTATAAAGTTTAATGGATGTAGATGTCAAAAGTTATGCTACTAAATTTCCATAAATGGGAGCTATGCTTATAGCGTTCATATCTGAAAAATTCCAATGAACTCTTAATAAAATTTTAATAAAAATTTGATATTCTCATTTTTTTTGCCCTGATTGCTGAGGGCGCTCTATAAAAAATGTTAACATATTAATGTGGTATACAATTTCATACTTATTTTAATTACTTAAGGCCCAACTATAATATGCATAAACAAGATTAAGCAAATTGCAAAAGTTAACGAAAAGGCTGTCAAATGCATAACCAGTTCAGAGTTAACTTTTAGGTGGCTACAATGACTTTGAAACTTTTTGTCCACAGTTGCTCATTTATGTTTAAAAAAATGTTTTTATTTTAACAAAAACCCATTAAATGACTATATTTTATAAATATTATTATATTATTTTATAATTAAAAGAAAACTTCGTACCAGAAACGCATAATTTTTTCTTTTTTTTTAATTTATCGGCAAAAGTACTAAAATGTACAGCTGTGGCAGCACTACATTGTAAATAATAATAAAAGTTTACATATGTTTTGTTAATTTTCGTATTGTGTTTGCAAAAATGGAGAAAAAACTTAAAAATTTAAATAATATAAAAATATTAAAGTTAGCGCTTGAAGGCCTGTGCACATTAAAATAAATAAGTGAACTACACTGTAAAAGAAGAAGACGCTCTTGTTCTGTCAGAGAAATAAACCGCGACAGAAAGACATTTTTGTTAAAATAAAAAGGGCCTCTTTTATTGTAAAGGCACTTATTTTTTTCCACATTTTCTATTAAATTTAAAATAAATGTATTTTCTTCTTTCTCCATTTTGTTAAAAACACAAACAAACAACAAACAGCTGATTCCGTACGGAATATGCGATCAGTTTCGCTTTTTGCTTAAGCAAATGACAGTTGAAAAACTTAACGAAAAGTTTCGTTAAGTACATTATAGTTTGCCACATACAATTTATATGTGTTCGCACGTTTGCTTAAGCTAGCATATGCACATTATAGTTGGGCCTTTAGTATATTTTTAAAGATAAACAAATGGAAAAAAATTAACAACCAATTTAAAAACAGATTTATTATTGTAGCGATTTTAGCACACATTAAACTGATTTTTCTGCGAAAAGTTACCAACACTGCATTAAAAATAAATTAATGTGCTGCCACATAGATGTTTACTTCAAAGCGAAAAAAGTACTGCCAAGTTCAAGGTTAGTTTTATTCAATATTTCAAAACATTAACGGTTTTAATTGGTTGTTGGAACGTGCTGGCAAATATTTACATAAGTTGGCAACATAATGTATGAAATTATTCTTATTAACTTATATTGCCAAGCTATTTAGTTAAAGATATTTTCATTTAAAAGTATATTTATGTATGTATTCCGATTATATTTGTTTCAAACTAAAATTTATTTCTAATGATAATTTTCGTCGTTTATCCAGTTTATATTTAGCATTTTTTTAAATTAAAATTAGGCACAGTGAATGGATTATGTTAGCTTGTATTGCCATGCTTTTTAAATATCATTGCCAGGTGAGAATATTTGTGAAAAATTTAACGAATTTCCATTTAAAAGTATATTTAAAAGTATATTTATGTATGTATTCCGATTATAAAGAAACGACCAAAAAAAGTGGGATTGTAATTGACAATTTTCTTGTTTCAAACTAAAATTAATTTCTAATGATAATTTTTGTCGTTTATCCAGTTTATATTTAACATTTTTTTAAATGAAAATTAGGCACAGTGAATGGATTCTATCAGCTTTTTATTATAATGACAACCGTAATTTCGGTGTCACATAAATTATAAATAAAATTAAAAAAATATATGTTAGTTGAAAAAGGAGACAATTCTGTAGCTTAAAATAAACTGAATTATGAAAAACACAGATAAATCTGTATTTTGGCAATTCAAAATTAATTATAAATAACGGTCATGATATTTTAAATATTTAAAATAGTAAATCGGCAACGGCAATTGTAGTTATTTTCGTAGAGGTAGTCGAGCTGAAAGGGTAATTTAAAAATTTCAGGCGATTTAACACAACTGGATTCTTTTTCTAGAGCTATGTTAAAGATAATGTCTATATAAACCTAATCGAATCGATTACAGTCTTAAAATACAAAATCCGTGACATGATTATCGAAATTCATTTTGTCAAAGTGTGTTTGAAATGCCTTGTAGTGGTGGACAACTAGGTCTAATATAATTTTTCATTTATAATTGTCAAATTTTACTCTTACCACTAAAATAAATATTTGAATGATTTTTATATAAAGTCTTTGTACCTATTATTTTTAATTAATTTAACTGCCATGTACAATTTACCATTATTTTTAACCACAAATTTCAATTATGTAGATACATTTTAAATAAAAACACATCAATAGGTAATGACTACAATTGCAGTTATAATAATAAAATTAAATGCGACAAAATAATGAATAACCACAAATATCGTTTTTAATTGTGGTTTTAAATATTATTCTCATGATTTATGAAAAAAAAGAAACATAAGTCAAACATAAAACCTTGGAAGTATGCATTATAATAATAAATATATTCAAACAACTTTAATATTAATCTGTAAATTAGAAATATGTAATTAAAAATTAACATAATAAATATTATATATTTATATATCGTTGGTCTCATGTAGAAAGGCCCTAACTCGCTATTTTTTTTCGAAATTAGTTTTTTTTTGCGATTCCAATGCATTTAACGCAAATACACCTCCTCACAAAAATTTATTAAAATAGTGTAAAAAATAACGCTTTTATAAGCAGTTTTACAAAAAAGTTACATGTTGAATATTACAGTTTCTATTATGTTTTTACCTTCTCATCTAAAGTTTCAAATATGCGAGTTAGGGCCTTTCTACATGAGGCCATCGATATGTATGTATACTAGCTGAACCCGGTGTGCTTCGCTACCCCCCTTTGAGGTAAAGCCGGTAATAAACATTGTAAAAAAGTAAAGAAAATATTATCATGTGATAGGTATTGTTGAGTTAAAGATGCACGCTGTGAAAATTTAAATTTAATTTAACAGATCCAGCCACCCACTTTTCTTTTGGTGCGTATTTTTATTCATGTCAATACCATATACATATATCAAATACTGACGCTGTTGGTCAAAAAATGCCCAAGATATGACGATTTTAAATTTTGGGTTATATGGGCGAGGCCACGCCCTTTTGTCCACTTACAACTATTTATCAAATATCATCGACGTAGGTAAAAAAAAAATGCCCAAAATATGGCCACTTATATTGACGGTGCCACGAACCTTTGTCCACTCACAACTTTATATAGTCAAGAATTTATTATTTCGTAGGAATATCCTATTGTGAAAATTTAACGACGATCGGTCCAGTAGTTAAGACTGAATTACGATTTTGAATTTTCCTAAAAAGGGGCGTAGTCCCACCCACTTTTCTCCTGGTACGTATTCGTAATTATGCCAATACCATATGTACCAAATATCATCGACATAGGTCAAAAAATGCCCAAAATATGGCGATTTAAATTTTGGGTTTGTCCAATCCAAACTTCATATAGCCTCTTATTCCTTCCAGAGTCACAGTAACATGCTGTCCAAATTTCAAGAAGATCGGTCCAAGGGTTTGGCCTCCTATTAAGCACAAACATACAGACAGACATTCATTTTTATATACATACATATGTATATAGATAAATATTATTTACGATATCGCTAATTTTCAATTACACAATTAAAATAGTATACGAGTATGCACGTATATAAGTTATATTTTTGTCCCACAGCAGCACTTGTTATTATTGTCTATTACTTTACTAAACTTCTTTTCTTTTGATCTCTCCTCTTCTCCTTTTCATTTACTTTGACATGTTGTAGACATATTCGACCAACTTTAACTAGTTATCGGTGTAATTTCAAGTTTTGCGGCTGTTTAGTGATTTGCTACCAAAATATTAATCATTTCGTGTTTATATTGTATAGAAAATTAAAATATTTTTGCTGAAATATATAAATTAAATGTTGCTTAATATATTTCTATGAAAACAAAGCTAAACAAGTTTACAGAAAAAGTGTAAAAAGTGTTACAAAATTCTTAGAAAAAAATAAATTGCCACAGTTTGTATTAATTTGATTTGTCATCTTGTGAGTAAAAGAAGAATGTGAGAGGTGTTGCTGACAAGTGTTGTTGTTATTGTAAATTAGAAAAACATAAAGGGATTATAAAACAAGTAAGAGTGCAATATTCGGCTGTGCCGAATCTCCTAAACTTAATAAGAAATACAAAAACTACACTGGTTATACGACTAGAATATTCTTATTCTGTGTTTTATATTCAGTCTTAGTGCAAATTTTATTAGTAGGTATTTGATATGTTGTTTAAAAGACAATTTTACGACCAACATAATTTATGTTAAATATTTTAAAATTTTATCTAATTTCGACCATTTATAACTGATGTAATTACCAACGAATCTCAACATAATTTACAGAGTTTGTCTGATTTTCATAATAATCTAGAGTGTAATTTAACAATCTACAATGTAGATTCTACATATCGTCGTAAATTATTGTGTTCTATGTGCCAAAAATCTGTTTTGAGAAAATCGATGTTAAAGTTTAGATGTCAATTACAAAAAACTGAACCGAAAAAAAATACCATGATTTTCTTACTGGGGAAAGGTAAAAACTTTGTATTTCATTTTACAATTTATATGTTTTTTTTGGAAGAGTGGCTAGAAGCAACTAGCGTTTTAAAAGAAAGTGTTTTGTTCTATATGCATGTATTTACGACATTATTTTCATTTCTTAGTATATAGAACAAAATGTTAGAAAATATTGCAAGGAATAAAAATTAAATTAAATTAACATATATATGTACATATGTATGTAGATATGTAAGCGAGATTATATTTTAATATAACAAAATCTTTATTTCATATTAAGTTTTACGGCAAATTTTATAATTATGTTTTAAAATTATTAAAACAAGATAACTTTAAACTGAAAAAAACAATGTACATGTACTATATATTAATTTATTTGAAACAAATCATTATAATACACCACTGCATCTAATGGTAGAAAGTTTTATAAACTTTGTTCGATGTCTCGCAAATTTAAGGGTAATAGATATAAGTCACTATCGGACTCATCCCATGAGCTGGAGCTACACGTTTTACTTGTGTCAACTTTTCCACCTGACCTATTAGGAATTACAAAATCCGGATCATTTTGTTGATCGTCAGAATCAAAATCTGCATTAAATTAAAAAAAAATATTCTTACATAAACTTGCTTTTTTTATACTTACCATAGAAGCTATTTAGTACAAAATTCAATAAGAAAACGATTACTGTTTTTATAAAATGATGCCTCGAAAGCGTTAATGTGTATTAAAAAGTTTAACGCAGAAAAATTTCTAAATTCACAGTCACTTAAACTGTGGTAAGTCCCAACAAACTGATTTCAACTTCAAATTCTATTAGTTTATTAGGTATACTACAAAAGTTTACTTATTTCTATTAACGATAAATTAAAATAAATACAAGGGCTATTAGTTGAAAAAAACTAACAAATGATCAAGTATTTTTTTCCTTTCATTTTATTACATTTTTATAAAGAATGTGAAATAAGAACAAAGTAAAGAACATTCAAATTAAATAAACACCCATATTCTGACTTTCGATTCGAAATTGTCTCCGTATGGCAAATTTGGTATTCAGAGTTTCGATTGCGCTACGTTTCTTTCGATCGTAGTTACGTTTTTCTACGCTTATATTTTAGCAACGGAATTTTTTTGATTACTCTTTTTATAAACTTAAAAAGTGTTTTTAAAATAATTAAAACTTCAGGTAGTTTTTTATTACTATGTAATATATTTTTATTTTGGCCGAGAAGGCTTTATATTACAAATGAATAAATAAATAAAAATGTAAGTACCTATAAAATGTTTAAAAAGTGATTTATATAAATTTTTGCTGTACGGCTAATCAAGAGGTGATATCCAACAACAAAGAACATGGTTAAACAAATGTGTAATGGTAGAACGAAGGAGTTTTAAATTACTGTCACTACAAACAGGAAAGCAGCCTATTTATTTATTTTTCCAGGTCAAAAAGAACGACATCAGAGCAATACGAAAAGCTTTCAAGTTTAATGTCAACAAAACAGGATATTGCTTGCGGCTACCATATACGATTTAAGGAGGAAGTTCAGATATTTTCTTTTCAAGCTTTTCAATCTTCTCTGTGTTCTGAGTCATGTTGTTCTCCTCTTCCACAAAAAAGCCACTGCTATGGATTCCATTTCTCCTTCAAATACAAAAATTAAAAATACCACCTCCGGCTTGACAGGATTCTTAGCACTTAAATATTTTGCAAACAAAAATGATTATCTTTTTATTATTATTAATTTACAAATCTTTTGTATTATTTTATTTTTATTATTTCTCCTAATTAATCGCACAAATTTTTTTATTTTCCTATTTTTATTGTTTCTTGTGACTTTTGTTAATTAAAATAGTAACAAACTTACTCATTTCTTTGTCTCTATTCCACATTTCATAGTAACAAATTGGTTTTGTAAACATTGTTGTCTTCTTCTTGTTCTTTCGATTTGGTTTTTGTTTGATATACCAATTTTCGATCGTAGCGTAACTGAATGCGGAGACCTAATCGAAACTCAGAATAGGGGTGAAAATGAAATTCGTTGCATATAGAACATTATAAGCAATTTTTTTTATTAAGTATTTTTCCTTCGTTTTTGTTCTATATGAACAATTTTTTGAACATGGAACATAATAACTTACGAACCGTATCAGTTAAATGTTGTATAGAATAAAGTTGATGTCTCGTATCTCGAAAACTATTAGTGATATCAGACAATCGATTACACATATCGGTTGATCTCCAAAAGTTTATCATGAAACCGCCCTTATCTCATTTTTTTTTTTTTTTAATTTTGCGGTATAGAACACAATAATTTATGAACGACGATATATAACTAAACGAACATTTTTTCATATTCACAACAAGTTAAGAAACATAGTATAAAAAAGGGTAAAATATTGGTTGAATTTGATCTCAATAAAATTATTAACAAGATATTTATGGGTGGCATAGTAGAAGTGGACTGATATCTATATATATCCAGTATCCATTAATGTGGTTTCTACGTATTTGAGGCTTATTTTGGTTGAATTTCATCTCAATAGCGTTACTTACAAGAGTTACTTATATGGTTGGTTGTTATAATTTCTGTATTAAAATTTCTGATCCATATAAAATTTGGTTCAATATTGATATTTATTAGACATTTTTGTAGATTAAATTGTTTTTCGGAAATGTGCCTTATGTGGTAGCTATGACAAAGCATGGGCCGATCTTCTTAAATTTTGTAACAGTGAATTTTATGCATATGGGGATATCTCACGTTGAATTTCAACGTAATAACGGTATATTTAAGAAACATATTAGTATTAAAGTGAATTTCGGAAGTGGACCTTATATGAGGGATATAGTCAAATATGGACCGATATTCTCAAAATCTAGCAGTTTGATTTTGGCTTAGTATGTAAATGATCCGTGTAAAATTTTGGATCGGTATCATTATATAAGAGATTTATGAGTATTGATGTGATTTTCGGAAGAGGGTTTTGTATGGGGGATACGGTCAAATATGGACCGAAATTCACAAAATTCTGCAGAATGATTTTTATGATCTATACAAAGTTTTGAGATATATTTTATAAGATATATATAAAGATAAATGGCTTTTTCGTATGTGGTCCTTATGTGGGACCTATGACCAATTATGGACCGAACATCATAAAATTTAGTACATACATCAATTTATATATCTATAAGAATTATTTGTGTCGAATTTTAAACTGGCTTATACGTATTGAAGTGAATTTTAGATGTGGACTTTATATGGGGTATGTGGTCAAACATGGACCGAACAAAACAAAATTTCGTTTTGCGATTTCTTTTCATATGACACTTATTTTTGCCGAATTTTGTATTAATATTTAAATTTTACAGGCATTTATTTATCATTAAGCCATATTTCGGGAAGATATTTGTATGAGGGCTATGAGAAATCATGGACCGATATTTACTATTTTCCTCTCACTTTCTTCTTTTATC